>CM076398.1:20803882-21435575 GCA_038363315.1 Mugilogobius chulae | reverse complement strand
CTTCTACTTCCTCTGTGAACCTCTGCTGCTGGCAATACCGAATGATGGAGAGTTCTGCGCCCCGCAATTCATCCAACGTCAGACCACATTTCATAAAGTCAGCAATGGCATTTTGGCGACCTCTTGTGTTATGTGCCACTGGGTTGTCATTCAGTGGAGGGTGTAATATCCCCTTTTGTCGACACTTCTCCTTTAACCAGGACTTCAACCTCATGAACCAGGCCACTGCTCTCTTGAGTCTTCTCCAATCAGAGTAAAATGTGATCAGTTGGTTCGTAGGATCTGTGAAATCAACTGTGGCAGCATTAACAACAACCTCCTTTTAACTTCCTTGTCTCCTGCATCCAATGACACATCCAATTTGACCTTTGGCCACTTTTCTTCCTCCTTCCACAAAAACTCAGGTCCTTCCAGCCATCTTCTGGAGCTTAAGAAATCTGAAACTTTCATCCCACGAGACACATAATCAGCTGGATTTTCTTTTGTGCTGACATGTCGCCACTGCTTGGGGTCTGATAGGTCTCTGATAGTGGCAATGCGATTGGCTACAAATGTGTGAAATCGCCGATCTTCATTGTTGACATACTTCAACACAGACGTGCTGTCAGTCCAAAACACACTTTCTTGAAGTGGCACACCCAGCTCCGCCTTGATCATAGTGTTCATTTTTGCTGCGAGAACAGCTGCCGACAGCTCGAGTCGAGGAATAGTCACAGCTTTCAGCGGTGTCACTCTTGCCTTGCCGAGAAGAAAGGCAACATGGATATGGCCTTTCTGATCCACCATACGAATGTATGAGACTATCCCATAGCCTTCTTCACTGGCGTCGGAGAAGTGATGTAACTGTGCCTGCTTTAAAACTGTGAAGTCAGCAGGCTTGATACATCGATCTACACTAAAGGTAGCCAACAGCTCCAACTCCTCCAGCCATTTTTTCCACCTCTGCCAGATATCTTGTGGCAAGGAATCATCCCAGCTGCAGCCTCGCTTGCACAACTCCTGCTGCATAATTTTTGCATGTAGAGTCACAGGCGCCAAGAATCCCAGCGGGTCATACACAGAACTGTTTACAGACAACATGCCACGTCTGGTCAGAGCCTGATGCTTCACCTCCATTTTAAACTTAAACGCATCAGTTTCCACACACCACTGGAGACCAAGAGCCCTTTCTACTGGAAGCTTATCAATATCCAAATCCAACATCTTCAGCTCCTTGGCTCTCTGCTCTTTTGAGATGGCTTGTAGAACAACACGACTGTTGCTTATCCATTTTTCCAACACAAAGCCTCCCTTTCCACATAGAGCAATGAGATCATGTATAAGATGAATAGCCTCCGTCTCCGTGGCAGCACTCTTCAGACAATCATCAACGTAAAAGTTCTGTTGTAGGGTTTCAATAACCATGGCTGGGAATTCTGACTCATTTTCTTGTGCAGTTCTTTTCAAGGCATAAGCAGCACAGCTTGGTGATGAGATTGCGCCAAATAAATGCACCGTCATTCGATAAGGTACTGGTTCTTGTGATGTGTCACCATTAGGCCACCAGAGAAATCGAAGAAAGTCACGGTCTTCTTCTGGCACGCGCACTTGATGGTACATTGCTTGGATGTCCCCCATGAAGCCTATTGGCTGCTGACGAAACCTCATGAGGACACCCAGCAGCGTGCTTGTGAGATTTGGCCCTTGTAACAATTCGTCATTTAGTGACACACCTTTGAATGTTGCTCCACAATCAAAGACCACGCGCAGTGCCCCTTTCCTGGGATGATACACCCCATGGTGTGGAATGTACCATACTCTTCCATCACTCTTGTTCACTTGATCTTCAGGCACTCGCTCAGCATAGTTGGATGCAACAATATTCTTCATGTACTTTACATATTCTTGATGGAATTGCTGGTTGTGCACAAATCTTTTCTTTAAGCTCTGGATTCTCTGCTTGGCCACAGCAAGGTTGTTTGGTAAGGAGATGCTCTCATTTTTGAAAGGTAAGTTCACACAGTACTTTCCATCCTTTAGCTTAGCAGAAGCGTCCATAATGCTCAGAAATTTTAAATCTTCTCGTGACATTTCTTGTTTATCTGCATGCTTTTCACAGAAATCATGATTGTACTGGTTCATAAGCAGCTCTTCCAATTTGCTAACAGAAATTCTGTTCACAGTCACACTTGCCGCTTCAGAATCAGTGTTTCCATCCAATGGGCCATTTACCACCCAGCCGAGCACAGTTTTGACTGCATATGGTCCATTTTCTTGACTGTTGATGACCTCCCATGGTTCGAGTAGCTTGGGCGCATTTGTGCCAATCAACAAGTCGACCTCAGCATGTATGGCTGGCATGTGCACCTTTGCCAAATAGGGCCACCTTTCAAGATCTTCAGCCTTCGCCATGTCCTCCGTGGTGACAGGCATTTGTTGCTGTGTGATGACCTCAGGAAGACGATAAAACTGTGAACTCTCTAGCCCAGCAACTTCAAGATTACACAGTGAAAAGGCTGGACATTGCTTTGTTTGTCCCATTGTTCGTAGCAGAATTTGTGTACGTTTTCCAGTGAGACTTAATCGATGCATAAGTTGTTCTGAGCAAAATGTTCCTGTGCTGCCGGGATCCAGAAATGCATACGTTTCAATCACGCAGTTGCCCTTAGCAGCCTTGACTTTCACGGGAAGTATTGACAGCATTATGTGCTCCTTGCCGGCCCCTGTATGTCCACATGTCGTGTGAGAAGTTGGCACTTGTACAGATGTTTGCATGATACGTTCTGGGGCACTTGTTTGTCTATTTATATGGAGTACTGTTGGATGATTTTGGCTACAAATTTCACACATAAGCCTTGCTTCACAATCACGACTAATGTGGCCTTGTCTCAGACAGCCAAAACACACTCCCTTTTTCTTCAGCAGAAACACCTTGTCCATGTGTCTTTTCTTCTTAAACTGCTTACAATGTTCCAAAGAATGTTCCATAGAGCAGCAAACACAATGTTCTCTTTTGTTCTGCTTTGTACTCGAGCAAGGCTGCTGACTTTCTCCGTCCAGTGCACCCTCACTTGTCACTGTACTAGCCACCACATTTCCTCTAGCTCTGTTGAAAGGCTGTGATTTCGGAGCTCTTGACGTTGTTGGATTAGTATTGTATTCTTGTAGATCACCGAAGAAGGGGTCAGACAGAATTTTTACATGACGCTCAATAAACTCCACCATGTCACTGAAACCAGCTCTATATCCAGTAGACTCTATTATGTCATGTGCCTTGCTCCTCCAGCGTTCTCTCAACTTATATGGCAACTTGGCCAGTATAGCTCTCATATTCACCGGCATGTCCAGTTCCTGCACATACTCCAGCTCCTCCATGATGTTATGACAGCTGCGCAGAAAGAGGGCATAGCTCTGGAGTGCCTTTGTGTCGTCCGTTCTTATTGTTTGCCATGACAAAGCTTTGTTGATGTACGCGGTAGCAGTTTTGTATGGATTTCCAAAGTGTTCTTGCAGTAGAGTTTTAGCTACAAGATAACCACGGTCAGGCAGCATATGTTGACAACTGCGCACTAATTCACGAGGTTGCCCACGAGTAAATTGCTCCAGATAGTACAAACTGTCGGCAGCAGATGCTTTGGTTTCCACACCTTGCTCAAATGCTTTGATAAATGATCTGTAATTAAGAGGATCCCCATCAAAGATTGGAATATCTCTCGGAGGAAGTGTCATTGGAACGCTGCTGATTCACCAAAAGCTGCTGTAATTTCAGTTTGTCTGCTCATGATGTTGAGAAGCTCTCCAGGCAGCTGTAAGCTGCTTGATGTTTGACTTTCATTTGTGTTGAATGTGCTTGTGTTTCTCTTTTGCTTTGCGTTTGTTCCACTTGATGGTGCTGTTGAGTTGATATGCTCCTTTCCTTTGGTCTCACATCCATAAATTTTGCTGTTCACTGGGAGTTGGGTGCTTTCTCTTTGACCTTTATTTGTCTTATCATGTGGAATGAATTCTTGAGCCGAAGGGTTTAAGTTGTTCGATTCATTAGTTGCTCCTTTAATGAGTGATGTAGCTTGTTTTAAGTGTATTTGTGATTGACGCTCTCCTTGGCATCATAAACTTCCATTTTTGCTTCAGCATGCACTAGTTCAGCCTCCAAGTCCAGCAGTTCTTTTCTTTGTCTTAGCTTAGCTTCTTCTTCCTCAATAGCATGCTTCTCTTTTAATATTTTTACACGTGCAAGCACTGGCAGCCTTTTCTGCAGCAGCTCTTAGCTTAGCTGATGAGGCACTGGACTTCCCACTTCTTTGACTGTGTTTACTTCCTGCATTTGACACACTGTCTTCTGGGCCAACCTCCTCAATGTCAATTTCATGTTTAGTTTCATTTGAGAGAGCCACTCATTAACATTCAAAAGCAATCATTGTTTGGTATCATTTTAGCCTTAAAACCATATGTCATGTTTTTCACCTTCTTACATTTGACAATAAACCCATCAGTGTTTCATGTAGACCTTTAGCATCATCACACGCAATTTTTAAATCATCAAGAGCACTCAACACCTTTGATTTATCACCATTAGACATTAAATCTTTTATTTCATTTCTGATATTACTAGCTTTATTTATTTAGACTTTCTATTGTTTTGTAATTTATCAAGTTTTTCAACCAAACCCTTTTCAGTTAATTTATAGTACGTTTTTGAGTTTCCCCACCAGCAGCACCCTGTTCATTATCAACATTTTTGTCCATTTCCACAACCTGAGGATCCATAATAAAAGTTCAGTAGATGTACGCAAAAAGTCAATCCAAAAAAGCGAACACGCAAAAGTCGAGTTGAAAGCGCAAAAGTCAGTTCAATAGAGCGCAAATCAAAGTTTCAATCCCAGGACACGCGCAAAAGTAGGTCAACCAGTCACGTGATTAGCCGCGGCCGCAACGCGCTAGCTTCCAATATATTCCAAAGATCGCGCTGATTTACCAATGCATTGGATTTACTGTGTGCACACAAAATAGGCCTTTGGTGTAGCGCTACACATACCTCGATCGTTGGGCGCCTTTGTTTCCCTGCTGTCCGGCGAAGATCAGCGGTGCTCCAGCTCCAGATGCTATCCCCAGCGCCGCTTAGCATTAGCCGATAGCAGGCCTGTTAGCTGTACGCCGCTCACAGCTCCACGTAGCGGCTCACACACAGGTCCCGCATGTCTTCCAAAGTCATCGATGCTTTCAGAAAGTCCAATCGGCAGGTTTTTGACAGTATAGAAGCCAGTCTAATACTGCGCTAATGTGAAGTGTTGTCCCCAGGCTCCGGCTACGACGCGCTCGGTGGCTATGCTTTACCTTTGTGTGTGTTAAATCAAGCAGTCCAAGGCCCGATAGATTTGCACAGTTCATATATTTATTCCATGGTGGTGCAAAAACAATCTTCAATAGGCAAATATTCCATTAACACAGAGAACAAACAGTCAGCACACTCCGCCAAAGCGGTCAAAAACCTTTGCCCTTCCGGGTTCAACACCTGCCCACTACCTGTTCCCCCTGCCTAATATGCACCAGTTAACAGTGCCATCTAGTGGGCAATAGGACCCACAACATAATCAATTTTACATATTTGGCTCCTATAATGTGAATGAAAAATACTCTTCTCCCTCAAATGAGGCTCACGTTTTGAATGAATCAGATGTGTTTAACAGAATGTGCGTGAGATTTGGCCTCGTTCACTCACATAGGCCTTTATACGTGCACGCGGAAGTCTGAATGAATGAAACGAGGCTCATGAGCGCGCGAGGGTGACACAGATGCCCTCCCTGAACGAGCCAAAGAGCGAAAGGGAAATACGCTGGAGCCAGAGAACAGGCAGCGTTACAGGCGAGAACGGGACGTAAAACTCCTGTTGCTTCTTTGCCTGCACGTGCGCGTCCGTGGCACAGACACTTTAGACATTTCCTTTACTTAGACAGAGATGGGTAGGCGCTCCAAAGCTCCCCATTACCAACAATTAATAAAATGACTCGCCTTTGGTGCACCCCGGTTCGGGCAGGCTTTGTGGGGCGCGCGTTGTGTCAGAATAATTTCTGTCTATCTACATTCTGGTGCGTGCTGTATAAAAAGTTGGACCTGCGTCTTGTCCGAGGCTTTATTTATTGAACAAAACCTTGCCAACGTGCTGAGGGAGGAGTTTTCTCTCAGGTCCGAGCGTTGTTTCATAAATACGTTCATAGATTCAGCAGCATTCTCTCTGGTATTAGAGCCATAATCAACACACGCGCACGCACGAAAGCCACGAGCTTGTGCACGAGAGCACACGGGCTTACATACATGTGTTGTAAATAAAAATGAGAGGAATAAACATCTCTTGTCTGTGTTTGGTCAACATCTGCATTAAGGCTGAAATATAAATGTAATATTTGTATAAAATGATGATTTTCTGCATCAAACACTTCCTCAAACTCTCTTCACTTCTGCTTCTCTCCACGAGTGTCGTCTTTTCCTCGTGTCTCTAGCCTTTGCGTACAGCGCACGCATGGGTTCCAGTTTGCGCAGAGCTGAGCAAAACCCTGCGCCTAGTGGAGCTTTTATAAATACCACCTTTGGCGCAGAGGGAGGTTTACGCACTGCGTAAGGCGTAAGCAAGCTTTATAAATGAGGCCCCAGCTCCGCCTCTTCATTGTAAAATTTTACTTTAATAAGCTGCAGACTTAAAAATGACTTTTTTTTATTGTTCAGGGTGTCTACATGACAAATTTGATACTTATATGTTTCACTCACAATCCAAATTTTTGAGTAATCGCAAGTAAATACAGTCAAGTGGGCGGAGATAGGTGGTAGGTGAAAACAAGGATTTTCTGAGCACTGGAGCATCAGCTGCACTACTATACAAGATTACTCAAACCTGCATGAATCAATCTAAATACAACTTTGAGTGAACTAATGATGTAAGAATACTGGTTAAAACTCAGAAAAGTAGATTTTACATAATAGGTCTCCTTTGAGCTTGGTTTATGCCTCTTGCATAAGAAGTCCACATAGAAATGGGACGCACGGACAGCAGACGCGAACAGTATTTATAGTTTCTGTGTTTCATGCAGCTGCTTGTAGAGGACAGTAGAGAGCTGCCATTATAATGTTGCTTATTTCCAAGCGAACCATCCGCTTCAGGGTCTCAGGAAAGAGTCCACAGTGGTGGGCATTGTTGCTGCTGCACCAGGACTCCAGCCAGCCCTTAACATGGAGACACACTTCACTGTTAGAGCCATCTCAAAGCATTCTTAAGTGAACTGGTCTGAGGGGTCAGGGCCACATGGCTGATACACTGTATCTCCATGGAGACAGGCAAGTAGGGTCGCAAAAGTACAGGTCAGATCTGTGAAGAGGTGACCTGTTCACAAGGAAGCATTCTTTTATTAGTCCTTCCAACATGTGAAAAAAAACACCTGATAGAACTCAAGGCCTGTGATGCTTTGAAAGAAGCTAAGATCAAAGATGACATGCTTTTTCATTTATTTTGATCAATAAATATGTTATTCAACAAATACAAGCTGCAGGTTCACATTATGTAGTATAACCAGGCAAAGCAATACTCCCATGGCAGAAAAGTTAGTCAATCTAAAATACATGGTGGCTACCCTAACCCTAGCACGTTAAAAACTACACCTTAATCCACCTTAGTAAAGCATGAACAAAGCCATGGTTAAAAATGAACAGCTGGTAGATTAATGAATTATTAGTTATTGCTTGACTACCAAATTAAGTACTTTAGGTTAGCTTTCAGAGTCGGGCACATGGTTTGGAGTAATTATGTAGTTAATAACTTAACAACCCTTTTTATCTGTTAATTAATAGTTTGTCCATGATAAAACAAGTCTTTATTAATGTTCAACTAAGGCTTTATTAAGGCTAATGAAGATGTAGTTATGAGGAGATAGTGAAGCCATCTCTGTTAAAAATGATGAATATATTGAATTTGATTGTGAATGTTATTTTGAAAATATGTGATGAATTACACATACATTATTGAGTGTAATGTGTACTAAAGACAAAGGACAAAGTATAATTAACAATGAAAAAAATTTAAGTAGACAGATTATTACGCTGGAAAAAGTTCGATCTTATAACATATTGAGTTATTAAATGTTTAATTTGGGTTTGTTTTTACCGCCTTACAATAAGATTTGTCAACAGAGCTGTATTTTTTGTTCATATTTCAAATGTGGTGGCCTTTTCTTCCCAATTTTAAGTTAGAAAATGCTTTGTCCATTGGTAAAAACTGTCAAATATACTGAAAATAATATCCTTTCACTTGTTTTCATAATTAAGATTTGATTTTTTTTTTTTTTTTTTTTTTTTTCATGTATGTGATTGATTCAACAAAATTTCAAATTTGCCTGATAATTGAAAGTAATCTTTGTTTTAAGATTAATGTTAGTCTGAGAATATTGTTCAACTTGGAGACTTTGACATCAACTGGATGAAGGGCTGCTGCTACAAAGAACCTTAAAATTTGACTTTGAAGCACTGAAACACATATTGATTTAATATTTACCAATAAACAAGATCAGGTCACAAAGTCATAATCTAATTTGTGGTTTATCAGACCATAGTATAACACTTATTGGGAGAAGCTTGAAAATACTCTACTAGTCAAAACGAAAAAAAAAAAAAAAAAAAGTTCAAATTAGAAGTACTACAGTGCTCCATTATATTCACAAAAAATATATACTGTATTTATCTCATAATTACGACATAATTTTTATGGCTTTTCCCCCACAGTCTGTATACCCACTGGCTTCGGCTAAGCTAGTGACTTCATCCAGTATATGAGCTGCTGTGCTTGTGGATTTCGTTATGTTAAATGAAATGCCTACAGTCTTCACTGCAATGTTTATGGTCTAGTAAAAGTATGAAACTAGCTGTTAATGTAACATATGCCTGTGGACTCAAGCTACAGTTAGGAGGCTATTATAAAGAGGGCCAGTGTGTGGAGCTGTTCACCCACCAGAAAGAAGCTAGCGGTAATCGGTTGGTTTTTAAATAAAACGCAATCTTCTTCGACAGTTGGCAGTTAGTCTTACACAACCTTAAAAATGTGCGGCTGTTTTTCTATGGCTGTGTTTAAATTTATTTGGCCGTAGAGGAGAGAAAAGCAGCATTTGCTACACTTTCATATGGATCACCTTGAGTGGGCGGGTACTTTGTGTTACAGCAAAAATGCTCGTATGTTGCAAGTCAAATGATGGCATTCGAGTGCGGAAAACATCTCTTACTAAAAAAAATATAAATCTCTTAATTTAACAAAAAAATCTCGTAATTACGAGATAAATATAAATTTTTTGTGAGCACAATGGAGCACCGTAGAAGTATTTCCTTCAGTTAAAAAAAAAAATGGAGGCAGAATTGGAAAAAGAAAACTGGAATGAAATCTAGAACTACAGCCAATTATAAAAATCATCATCAAAAGGGACCATTCACTTAAAGTCTTGATGAACAGTCAAATGAATACAGTGGTCCTCGTTTATTGCGGGGGTTAGATTCCAAAATAACCCGTGAAAGGCGAAACCCGCGAAGTAGTGATCTTCATTGTTTACCAGTAATTTCAGTTGATAACCTACCTGGTTATGATGTTTAGTGTCTTTTGTGCAGATAATAATACGCTGAACACATGATTCACTGCGAGATTCAACAGCGCGAGTCGTTTTTGTGACCGCTTAAAGAGGGACGGTGCGTTCGCCTGTTCTGCTTTTGGCACGTTGGTCGTCCCGTTGTGCTCAACAGCCGACCGCAGAGCCACGAAACACACGGGCTCCAGAGCTGACACGAAACACATCCAGACTCTAGCGAAGTCACAACACGCTCCTCAAACACATCTCTGAACTACACAAATGAGGTTCCAGCGTGAACAAACTTATCATCGTAACTACGAGCTCTAAAAGTCTATAGGACCGCGCACTGTAAAAGAAAAACTGCACTAAAAAAAAGCAAAACAGCGAAGCCGTGAAAAGTAAACCGCGATAGAGCGAGGGACCACTGTACTCACATGTTGATTTTAAAAGTTTGAGCAACCAGGTATTGAATGAAATACGTTAAGCTTGTGCAAATTATTATATAAACATTCTTTCAGAAGCAAAACGGAATGGAAACAATATTTAGAAACAATTACAATCCCACCGCAGGTGCTGATTTCAAATATGAACTTAAAATGTCAGGAAAAGTCATATCTAATCCGAGTGCCTATGATATTCAATGACTTTTTCATTTCGTCGGTTGAAGAATTAACCTAAAAATTTCCCAAAACAAACAGCCACAGATCATAAAGGCTATTAATAATCTGAATAGTTCATCTGCTAAAGATTTATACAAACCAGATGTTGCTTTTTTCATAACACACATATCTTTGTGAACCTTCTCACTCATGTCATTAACATTTCTCTCAGAACTAGTCAGTTTATAGACACTGTTTATAAATCAGGGAACTCTGAGAAAGTAGCCAACTGGTAACCAATTAGCCTTATGCCTGTCATGAGCAAAGTTTTACACAAAACAATTATTAGATTATCTGGAAAGCAAAACTATTTTACATCCTCTACAATTCAGCTTTAGACAAAATCTTTCCACAGACTCTGCTGCCTGTCTATTTTTAGAACAGGTCAAACAATCACTTGACAAAGGCAGTGTCGTTGCTGTAGTGTTCCTTGATTTTAAAAAAGGCCTTTGATACAGTGAACCATAACCTGCTCTTGTCAAAGCCGTCTTTTTTCACTTCTCAAAACTCTCAATGCCCTGGTTTCAATCATATAGAACTGTAAGTATACAGAACTGAGAGCAATGTGTCATCATCAAGAACTACAAATCATCTTTTAGTAAAATAAAACAAGAATTCCCCAAGGAACCTTCCTTGGTCCAATTCTCTTCAGTCTATAAACAGTATATGTTCAAAGTTAGTTCGCAGATGTATGCTGATGAGACAGTTGTTCATGTGTGTGGTAAAAACTACACTACCTTTAACACTTAAAAACCAAGTGCATTTGTTTCTCCATAAAAAGCACCAGCTTCCCTCCTAAAAGTTCAAATAAATGAGGATTTTTTTTTTGATCAGGTGCAGGAGGAGAAATATTTAGAAATAAAAGTCTGTAAAAGAGTAAAATGCAACATCAATTGTTTTAAAATAATAAGAAAATGTCTGACTCGAGTGTGCATGCATGTGTGTTTCTAAATGGTATGATTTTGTCCTATGGAGCCACTGTCTGGTCTCAGACCAGTCAGTGGCTCCACGAACAGGCCAGATGAAAGTTTTGCAAAACATCTTTTATCTTAACAAGTATTTCTGTGAGAGGTACTGGTCTATGAAACAAGGTGCCTGTCCATTTAAATACTGTGACAAAACGCTGCTGTTTTACAGTTAGTCAATGTTTTTGAATATTAAAACAAAAAACAAAACAAGAAATAAACAAACAAATACTGTTAATGATCAGGTTCAATATAGAATAGTTTGTTAAAAATACTGAAGACTTACACAGACTTGATCAGAAATGATGAGATAATCAAAGTCCTAGAACATGGACATATTCGATCTGTATAAACATAAAATCTGCATTCCCACTCAGGTCAAGTCTAATATAAACTGTTGCTTTGAATCTTCAGTAATTTAGCTCATCCTCATTGCTTAGACTAAACAGTCAGCTCTACTTTTGTCTTCCCGGGTGCCGTCGCCTTCCTAAAGAGAATAAATAAAGAAATCAAATGAGTGTGTCAGACTGCTGTAGTTGTAAATAAAATAACAATTTGCCACCATAACTGGAACATATTGCAGAGACTTGTGCCTATATTGCATCTCGCTGTAACTACTTTAACCAGAGGCAAAACATTTCCTATTCCGCTTACTGTTGCAAAGAATCAATCTGAAAATAGCACCTTGTCTCTTTCACATTCATGACAATAGATCACAAAATAAATAGAGGAGAAGCTCGAAAACCGTGCTACAGACGGTGAACTCGGGTTCAGGGCAGACTTTTATCTGTCTGCATCGCGATTTGTCTTTTGGTGCTATAAAGGTGTCTGGTGTAGCTGGCATATGGGTTTTACTATCTGGTCTCTACCTCGGCATATTGGAACAAGTCAAATGTGAAATGTTGGGGAAATTGATCATGATAATTCCTGTGTTCATGTCTTTCGGGTGTTGGCATGGCTTTGATCCAGCCTGGCTTTGAGCTAAAAACAACAGAAAGAGCAAGAGGAATGTGATGACAGATAAGACCTTTGCGTGTCGCCACTTTTGGGGAGTGTTAAGGCACATTTTGTGTGTGAGTTCTTTCTTCTTTGTTCTTCACAGCTCAAGTGTTAAACAGCTGTGTGAGTATGTGTCATTGTCAGTCTCATGTCAGGATTTTTAAGGACCATGTCTCATTAATACGATGTAACAGGTATGTTTAATGATGGATTATATGGATTCTTCTTCACTTTACTGTGATTCTAAAATAAAATGAGTTGTGAAAGAAGATTGTTTTTTTTTCTATGTATTTAATTATTAGCACATACAATTTACTTATTTTGTTCTTTGAAAAACACAAAATTAACATATAGCTGCTTAGAAATAAATTTTAAAACTGCAGAACTGTTGAGTCTTTTCATTGCAACTGTAACAAGCAGAGATATAAAATTACTTTTTTACTGGTGAAAAGTGGCTACTTGACACAATAATCGCTACATATTTTACACAGAATCTGAACATTTTCAGTAATTACTAAAAATTACTTAAACGATTTCATTTTTTCAGTAAATACAGACAAGTGGGTGAGAATAGGTGAAGGATTTGTAGCACTCCAACCTCATCAAGACAAGACTACTCATGCCTGTATGATTGAATCCAAACTTTGAGTTAAGGATGGGCTGATATGAATTTAATTGAGCTGATACAATGACCGATATTTGACCCCTGCTGTGGCTTATAACTGATAATTGCAGATACATATATAAGTACAAATACATTTTGTCTTTGATTAATGTCTTTGTTAGTCTGTTTGATGGTTACAAATGCATTTTCTTCACATTTAAAGCAAACGTCTGCTCTCTGCTGCTGGAAAATCTTCACTTATAATTTGACAGCTCTTCTGAGAAACACTGACTCTTTTAATTTTACATTTGTTTGATGCTGGTATTTCAGAAGAGAACTGTAGGGGGCGCTCTGCTGCTGAAGTTGCTTGGTTCTGCTTTAAAATCAACAGCACAACTCACAAGATCAAAAACCTACAAACAAAAATATTTATCTGGGATTAAAAAAAAGATTGTGTGTTATTATTATGTAAATATAAAAACAGTTTAAAGATGGCTATAAACTCTGAAAAGTGGATTTTACAAAACCCAACAAGTCAAATAAAACATTTTACTCTATTTTATTTTGAGACAGTGTCCCACAGATGCAACCTATGCCCTTAAGAAAACTTTTCCTATTGGCTTATTGTGACAGCTGTCAATAGAAAGTGCTTCAATTTTTTCATTCTTTCTTTGACCCAAGCATTTCCTGGTTCTTTGTGTTGCTCTGCACTTTCCGCTTTCCATGTACTTCCCTTTTCTATTCTTTAGACAGTCTAATAATGCAGTTTTGATCCCAACATACGTAGTTGTTTCATGTAGTTCAGTGCCGGTAAAAAGCTCCAATACTGTGCTCTCAGCTGGTGCAGTGATTTTTGTGTATTTGCAGCCTCACAACACTGGTCCTGTGCAGCTTTATGTTTTGGGTTACGTAAGCCAGTTTAGGAGTAAGTTTAGCTCAACATTTCTTGTGATGTGAGCCGGAGACTTTTGCCTTGCTCAGTTTAAGTAAAATGAATCTAAGTTTTGTGATATTTAACATGAACATCTGCTTATACCCTCTGAGCTGAAATGATGGACTGCAGACGTTTTGCAAAGTTACTTTATTTCCTGCTTCTGTTTTAATCACAAACAAGCCAGTGTTCTTTTTAAATATTTTTTTGTCTAGATTAAATTTTGTCTGCAGGATAAAACTCTGGCAACACACATTCTATTGTAATTGTAGTAAAGTTTTCAATCTCATTTCCTTCTATAACTCAATTGCCCTTTCAAATAGCTGCACTCACCACCCACTGCACATACTGTGTTGAGCACACTCTTGGAAAGCGCAGGGATGCTGTTAACGGTGAACTACAAATAGAGACCACGCTCAGTAGGAGTGCTTGCAAAGTTACTTATCACACTTTCAGACTTTTTCATGTTTTCTTTGTAAAAACCAACAAGTTCAGGGCTTCATACATTCTAGCAGTAACCTTCAGCAAATACATACCTCCAAAGCATAAAGTTCTATACAACTGCTTATGCAAAGGGATAAAACCATCTCAACATGGTTTCATCTTCACAATTCACCTGGCTCATGCTAAATCACTTTAGTTCTACACATACAGTACTAGCCACACATATCAGTTTGGGTAGACTGTCCCAAAATGCTGTCGTGAAAAAATGATCATGGGAAAGATTTGAAGCTAATTGGTCGAAGCATGGCATGTGCACTTGCAGTCACATTTTTTGTTAAACCTAGTTGAGAGAAAAGCACAGACACCTTCCATAAAGCACAACTCACTAGTGTGAAAGCCAACAAAGTCTGTATTTCTCTGTACAAACAGGCTAAAGTGCATCCACTGGCGACGGCATGTTTACTTCGGTTTGAAAATGTGCTTTTGCCTTAACCAGGGATATATTTTTTCCCGTGGGTCATATTAAGACAAATGGTGAAGGGCCAGACCGCCGTCATTGGAGTAGCAAATTATTTTTATTAGGCCTATTGTAGTGTATATTAGTAAAACAATCCTAATCTACTATTCTGCAACACATTCTCAGAAGAAAACACAGATATACAATGAAATGTCCAAATGTTTGATGAGCACGTTTTCACTTTTTTAAACTTTTTTTGTCAATATGTTATAATATACAACCACAAATTTTGGTTGAAGCCACATGGCAACATTTTCTTTGGGTTTAACGGTTTAGGCTTCAAGTTACTAGTTTAGGACTGGGACTTGGGGTTGGCTTTGCCAGTTAAACCCAAAATAAATGTTGTCACGTGGCTTCAACCAAAATTTGTGTTTTGGCTTTTCATAATTTATTTACATATAAAAAGACATGAAAACATGCTCTGCGTATAATTTTTACATTTTGTTGTATATTTAGGTTTTCTTTGCAGACTAAGTTGCGAATTTGACCATTAATTGTGATAAATATTAGAACAACAAGCAATATTACATGCTCCATAGGGAAGTCAGGCAAATAAATGAAATAAAAAGAGGTCACAGTTTGCCCAGGTCTGGCATAACAAGAGGATCTCTTCAGAAGTATTGATTCACAAATATTGTGACAATCCGTTTGCTGATGCACTGTAACTGCTTGCTGTTATTCCTTTGCCTATATGTTCCAAAGTATGGCATGTACTATTATCCATCTTGCATTACTTCATTTCTGATGTTTTTCTTGCTACAAAACACTTCCAGGATGGAGCATGGATATATTGTGTGCATTGTCACCTCTCCACATATCTGACCTTGCTGGCAGTCACCTGCATTTTCTTCTGAAAGACATTGTCGCTAAAGCAGAGATAATCTCATAGAGACAATTAGTGGAGCCTCATCTCCTTTAACTAGCACAGTGTATCCTGGAAGTTTTCGTTTGCTAAAACATTGCAAATACAAATGTGGACGGAATTACATTATTCACTGAATGGCCATTAGTGTAAATTTGCACAAATGATACGACAAAAGCATAAATGATAAAAACAAATGGCACTGTAATAGATTTACAGGGCACTTTATATTCATTATAGACCAGTTCTAATTCTATAGCCTCCTAATGTGGCCTCATGTTGATAAATGGGAGCGGGAAGGTGAGCGTTCCTGTTATGACACACACTCTATTGCACTGTTGTTACTAATGGTTGCGTTTTATTGCTGTTTTACCCTCTGAAATGAGTCATTAAAATGTATGAAACATCACTAGAATCAAATGAGTGAGTGTCTTTTAAAACTAAGTGTAGCCCAAACTTCAAATATCATTTTGGAAATTGCAGAGCTCAGGAAATGTTTTGAAAATAGTTTTGACATTTTGAATTTGGTTTTCACTGTAAAGTAACTCTAACCACTGAAGTCATGCAAAAACAAGAGTGCACTAATGCTGCACTCATCAAACTGATACATAAACAAGAAAACTATTAGTGCATTAAAGATGAGAAAACAATGGGAGAAAGCAGGAAAACAAATGCAATCAACTCATACTGTGAACCTTCTAGACTGAACTCTTCAAGGATAAAAGAGAGCAGAAGTTACATAGTACGAAAGGCACTATATTCAATTCAATGCAACACATTCATGTAAAATCAATTTCCCCCTCTCAATTTCTCTTGTTAATAAAAAAAAAATGTTTTATCCTGTCTACGTCTAATGCCTAGTTTGTTCACCTAAATCTCCTAGTTCCTCTGTTGTTGTTAGCATTGTGGTGAGCATACTTACTGGCCTCGTGAAAAAAACTAAAAACACATCATGTGACCAATTCAGGGGTTCAGAATGCATTAGGTAAGTGAGCAAAAATGTGGATTGAAGTAAGAAGTTTAAAATCAATTATTTATGTTTGTTTATATTTTAAGGAAGCAAAAATTGGGTTTAGCTCCTTTAACAGCTATATTAACAGGTATAGGATCATAATTCCTGTACATTTAAACTGCAAAGTAATTAGTTTATTAATAGGAATTGTATGACTAAACATCTCATTTGCTGCAGGATAAGAGTATGCAGAATATAAGATAGATGCACATGCAAACTAGCAGTTACATTTGACATAATAAATAATAATATTGATTCATAATAGAACTCTAATTGAAAGCGTGTGTGAAAGAAGGAGCAGAAGGTTGGACTGTATACAAGCTAAACAGACTATTTACCTTGAGCGCTGTGGCTTCAAAGAGTGTGTGGCAGGACATTGATAACAGAGTGAATCTGAGGAGACACAGTTGAACCGGCGTTCGCACACAGATAGGTCAGCGCTCTGGCTGTGGCCTGCGCCGGGACAAAAGTGGACTGATTAAAACAAGGACAGAGCCCTGCAGTTCTGGCGGTGACAGGTAAACAGCTTGTTAGCGCACTGGCGAGAGAGGAATAGATTAAAAGGAAATGCACACAAACTAAGGAGATCACTGTATGTTTGGACAACCCTGGATATATCTGTATTCACACAGGTCTTTTATACCAAAGTGAAGTCTGTTAGAGATGTTCTGGAAAATCTATCAGCATGCACAGAACAACCAAACTCAATTCATCAATTCATCCAAAACCACACTTATCTTACTCCACATAGAGGTTATTCAAGGATTTTAAGGATTTCTAGAAATGTGTGCTATCAAAATGTATTTGCCTTTAAACCACACTTCTAGAATATTTTCAACCAGCATTGGCTCGACTCAAATTTGGAATTTAATTGACTTTTGCATTCTCAGCTCTAATCGATTCATCCAAAGAATAATCGCCCAAATAATTGATAACCAAAATAATTGCAGTTGCAGCCTTTATAACCTTTTGGCAAGCACAGATTAAACCTCATGGTAGCACTTTAAAAGACCTCCACGGTACCTACCAGTTAAGTACCGTGTCAGTTACTAGTAACTAACAGTGACACTTACTAGTACTTACTCTGGTACTTACTGTGGTACTTACACTGGTACCTAGAGTGGTACTTTGAGTGGTACTTGTACCAGCAGTTACTGGTACATACCAGTGGTAGTTACTGTGGTACTTACTGTGGTACTTACACTGGTACCTACAGTGGTACTTTGAGTGGTACTTGTACCAGCAGTTACTAGTACATACCACTGGTAGTTACTGGTACTTACTGTGGTACTTACACTGGTACCTACAGTGGTACTTTGAGTGTACTTGTACCAGCAGTTACTAGTACATACCACTGGTAGTTGCTGGTACTTACTGTGGTACCTACAGTGGTACTTTGAGTGGTACTTGTACCAGCAGTTACTGGTACATACCACTGGTAGTAACTGGTACTTACTGTGGTACTTACTGTGGTACTTACACTGGTACCTACAGTGGTACTTTTACCACCAGTATTGGCATGCTGGTATGGTCGTAGCCATACCAGCATGCCAAAGCCTGATCCAGTCAGATCTCAGAAGCTAAGCAGGGTTGGGCCTCGGCAGTACTCGGATGGGAGACCACAGAAGAACCTCAGGTGCCACAGTGGGGCAACTTCAGTGGTACTTACTACAGTAGTTGACAGTCAACTACTGTAGTAAGTACCACTGAAGTACCAGCATGTGTCACTTTAGAACAGGTCCCGTTGTTACTAGTACTTAACTGTCAACTACTGTAGTAAGTACCACTGAAGTACCAGTATGTGTCACTTTAGAACAGGTCCTGTTGTTACTAGTACTTAACTGTCAACTACTGTAGTAAGTACCACTGAAGTACCAGTATGTGTCACTTTAGAACAGGTCCCGTTGTTACTAGTAGTTGACTACAACTACTGTAGTAAGTACCACTCAAGTACCAGTATGTGTCACTTTAGAAAGGTCCGTTGTTACTAGTAGTTGACTGTCAACTACTGTAATAAGTACCATTGTAGTACCACTATTTACCATTATGTATCATGGTATTTATCAATAAATGTTGGAATCAAGCTAAGATTGTTGTAAATTGTTTTCTGTTGTTTTGTTTACTGAAACAAATAATTACTTTGGTATTTGTCAATACCCAATATTGTTGTGACATAAATAAAGACAGTGGTGCTTTTTTAACACTTGCATTTTATTGTTATTCATAATTTATAAGCTCTACTTTTTAAATTTAGTACCAATAATACCACCACTGAAACATATGTGTGTGCCACAAATTATTAAAAGTGGTAAGTGTACTAATAGTTACCACTGTAAGTACCAGTCACTGATGACACAAGTACCACCTTAAGTACCAGTGTAAGTACTACAGTAAGTACCACAGTAAGTACCAGTAACTATCAGTGTTATGTACCAGTAACTGCTGGTACAAGTACCACTATAGGTACCAGTGTAAGTACCAGTGTAAGTACCGCAGTAAGTACCACAGTAACTACCAGTGGTATGTACCAGTAACTGCTGGTACAAGTACCACTCAAAGTACCACTGTAGGTACCAGTGTATGTACCAGTGTATGTACCACAGTAAGTACCAGTAACTACCAGTGGTATGTACCAGTAACTGCTGTTGCAAGTACCACTGTAGGTACCAGTGTAAGTACCACAGTAAGTACCAGTGGTATGTACCAGTAACTGCTGGTACAAGTACCACTCAAAGTACCACTCTAGTACCAGTGTAAGTACCACAGTAAGTACCAGAGTAAGTACTAGTAAGTGTCACTGTTAGTTACTAGTAACTGACATGGTACTTAACTGGTAGGTACCGTGGAGGTCTTTTAAAGTGCTACCAACCTCATTTACATTTTACATTACATGAAAAGCTATTATTTTCCCTTTCATTTTAAAAGTATGTTGTTAAAGAAAATGACCTAAATCCATTTTGCCCCAGCACAGATTCTGTATTGTATCTATTATCGTGAAAACTATGATTGTGTTTTATTGTTGTTTACATCTGGCAGGTGTTTCAGTGTGTTCAACTCACACTGACTTCTGAAAGTTGTGAAAAGCACTTCAAAGCAGAATACATTAACTAAGTGAACAAAACATGTGGACTCCTGCAAAACCTAAAAATAAATAGATACATTTTAAAACAAAACAGGTCATGTGAAGTGTTATTTTTCCTAGTTCTCAGATTTACATGTGTTTTTTTGAAAAATCAGCTTTAATTAGACCAGGTCTCCAGTTTAACCACTGTGCGAGTAAATGTGACATTTACACTTCTAAAATAAGGCATTAACAGAGCTCTTGGAGAGTCTTAATAATTGAGGTGAACTTAATAAGGCTGGTACCTCACTTTTACTATGTTAATGAGCTAGGGTCGGTTGTATTGTAAAAGGGATACCTTGTAACCAAACCTGACTGCTCTGTTGTGTCTGTGTCCAATAATAAAGTATGGTTTTCCCCATCAAGAGCTGAAAACAGTGCTCTGATTGGCCATGGTAGGTGGAACATCCATTTTCACGCTGGATGTACACAGACTGCGAGGCGGGTGCGGGTCGGGACACGTGCAGGTTTCTTGCTAAGTGCCTGTTACACCAGATGCTGTCAACTGCGGTCCGGTTTCGTCCAAAGCCACGTGGAGTCACGTAGATTCCCGCGAGAACGCTCGTATAATGAATTGAAAGCTGCACCAGACCGCTGCGGTGTCGGGAAAAATAGACTTCATGCGGATTCTTTCCGCAGAGTCGCGCGACTCTCGCACTCGCAGTCGGACACGTCGGAGCACGGTGTAAATCAACGCATTGGTTTTAAGCACTTCTAAGTTCTGCGTGACTCGCATCCAAGTTGCACTTAGTGTAAATCCACTGTCACTTTGTCATCTGAAAAAGCTGTTCTAAAGCCATACATATGGAAAAAAAATCAAGATTGAATGTTTTTGAATTTTATGTTCCTAAAGTTTGAGAGCTAGAGACAAGTTGAACAGATTTGAGTACTTCTGATTTCTTTGTGTGGAAATCCAGTAGCACAGCTTTAAACCAAGCATTGTGGACAACCTTTGAAAGACAAGACAAGTGAGTATGTTAACTGCAGTTAGCAGTAATAATGGCCCCCTTTTCTCTAAACTAATATTGTTAACACCAGTAAGTCCATAAAGACATAGAAGATTTCCTAAAACATTTGAACTGTTTTGCATTAGAATCAAGTGTTCTGTTCATTACATAAAACTTAACTTTCAAACAAGGCCATGATGTGACAATTCTTGATGCTAGTTACACAGTGTATACATCTTTTCATTGGTACTGTTTAGTACATTTGCATAATTAAATGAATAGTCAGAATTCATAAGGTCATAGTATGTGCAGTGAGATTGTTTGAACTGTTACAGAAAAGTTGTCAGGTTAAGTGATAACATCTGTTGTGGGAATAATAATCGTTTTGTTTATTGCCTTCTGTGTGATGACTTCTTCTGGCGGTAAAGTATCCAAAACATGTGGACGTGGCTTGTTGAACCCAAACGTCTATTTTGTTCCTAAAAACATGGTTTTCTAACTTTTTATCTTATTCATTATCCCTTCGGTATCAGCAAGGACAACAAATGTGGAGGAGCAGTTGAAGTGAATGTGGTGCTGCCTCTTTGGAACACTGTTTGGAAGTGCTTTTGCCCCGAGTTTATCCAGTCCAGTCAATCTCCAAGCATGAAATCTAATGTTTTTGTATCAAGGAGCTGTGCTTTTGTCCTGCCGATAATGGAAGTTGAACAAGATTGTAAAACAGAAAAACCAGAACAAAATATTGAAGGAAGTTTGGTCCCAACAACCCACGCCCACATGTTTTGGATTCATTGCCCCCAGTCGAACCGTAATACAAGCCACTGGCAGCTTCAAACTATAGTAAACCAATCATGAAAGATGAACTGTTGACGAGGCAGGTACAAAGCACTTGTTAAGTCATTTCAATCCAATATGAAAAGACTGTGATTCCTCAGATGCCAGCAGAAAATAGGAATCATCAGAAACATGAATGCGTCTGTCAAAACCAGCCCATGGCCAAAGGGTTGAGTGTAGCAGTGAAAAAGGACCAGATTTTTTGATTGTTGTTACGTTTGAGACCTTGACAAGCTCTTGTCTTGTATATTTTGTTTTATGTTTCCTACAAAACTTCACACTTTATTGTATAATCACAACCCTAGGACATTTTGCATGAGCCACCAACATTTAGGACGGAAGGAAAAAGTACCATTTGGAGTTCTCCTCTGTCCAGTGTAAAACCACATGTTAACACGATAAGGTGCTACTTTACCTGCTGTATAATCATGACACTGAGTCACATACACTGTATTCACATCGGCTGTAATGTGTCCGAGGTGCTAGCATGTGCAGACAACTTTGCCAATTAGCTCTCTGAAGAGTCCCATCCTCCGAGTTCTTGGACTGCTTTGACCTTTAATCTTTAGAGAGCTCACTCTAAAGTCCTTCATTATATCTGCTCTTGTGCATAAGAATTTCTCACAGATATCTGTATTTCTGACTCTGCAGAGACTGCACTTGGTCCATAACAATTTGTAGTTCTTTTTGTTTAATAGATCCAATGTTTATAGTCTTCTGAAAAGTTTTATGTCATGCTTTTTTTTTTTTTTTTTTTTTTTTACTTTTTAAATAATTTTATTTTTGCTGTATTGAAATTGTTTACTGTACTGTGTAGTTCATTGTATGTTAACATGGTAAAGATTTTGCTTAGTACAATGCCATTTTGATTGATCTTAATAAAACATTAAAAACAATTAAGTAGCTCTTTTGCTACTTCTTAGATCAAATATACTCTTCCTGATTTTTGCTTCCTTATAAATGTAACCAAACAGAAAATATTCATTTTAAGCTTCCTGCCTTAGTCTGTATGATTTGCTCACAGATCTAATGCATTCTGAGTCTCTGAATTGTTCACCACAATGTTTTAAACTTTTTTCACAGCTGGTGGGACCAAAACATGCTGGTCTGCTAACATAATATTTACATCTGTAAAACATCCATCTTCTCGACTTTCCGTTGCTACGACAATGAGGTGGTTGTACTTCCGGTTCACAAACTTTTAATCATAGTTTGATTTATCTTTAGCTTTTCAATTGTAGAAAAAACGACAATCTCATTTAAAAATGATCCGAGGAAGAATAGTAATAATAATTGTTCAAATTTGAAGGTAAAATATGCCGCAGAGTGATTATTAATTTATTTCGTACAGCTTTAGAATTACATGAGGACGTCTAGAGAATTACAGGAGGAAAACATGGACAATTTGCACGAGAGTAGAAACTCAGATTACATTTTACATGAGGTCCCGAGGTAAATATTTGGCCGTGCGAATAGGACTTTAGACATAATATTCTCTTGGGTAAGTCTGTTTAAATAATTGTCCAACTTTTACCTCTTCTATGTAAAGCACGTGGTTAAACTTACTTTTACTCATTGCTCCTCATTCCCATCATTTTACTTTAACACAAGCAGTTCAAATGTCTTGTTTATTATTTTCATGAACATTATTTTCAGAAAGATTCCATACATCAAAACACTTTCTGACATATATTCTCCTTCTCAGTCTATCGGTGTGTAATCATATTCCTTCCTTTTTATTCAGCGTAATCCTGTGCAGTCTCTTGTTACCATAACAACCAATGAATCCTTTGCCCTTCAAAACAATTAGCATTCAACACTGTTGCTCCTGCCAACACTAACTACATCCTCCATCCATCCCCATCCTCCCATCACGCCAGCTCAAGGGTACTCTGCAAACTGAAAGAAATACTATGCATTTTGAGATTCTATACTGACAAAAAGAGCTGCCCATCACAAACACCAGCGGCCGGCCCAGCCTCAGGAAAAAGCCTTGGAATCCAGCCCACTATCTTCTGCTAAAATGAATGCATCGTTGTCATCAGAGTCGTGACTTGTTTCTGAATAGATCAATACTGAAGTGCTGCTGAAAAGCCTGCAAAAGTACAGCGCATTGGTGACTTCTACTGCTTTAATCCATCTTCTTTTGCTTCTTCTGCGACAAGTAGATGCTAATCACCTTCTCCAACAGATAATGTTTTAATTGAGATGCACAGGAAAAGGCTGGCACCCAAGAGACCAGGGTTAATCTGCGGTGCATGCACTTTTGGCCTTTGACATAAATAAACTGACTATATTAACATCTTCATCCCTCTTTGAGAGCCTTGTGTCAACTTAAAATATTATTAAATGAAACGCTGCACATCCTTCAAGTGTCATTAGAAATAATATAATGCCAATAATAAACCGGAGTGCTGAAAGGGTGCATGATTTAACGTCTAGGATCAACTTTTACACTAACACTTTACTTTAAGAGAAAAAGTTAAGGACCAGGCATTCATCACAGCATAGAATCTTTCAAGTTTAGAGTGACATTGTGTAACTTTCAGGAGGTGAAAAATGACCTGCTTAGTCATGTTGAAAGAAAGTTAAGATATACTTTGGGACATTCTTTATGGATATGCCCTACTGTGGAACATTATAGCAACATTTCCATTGAAACAAACAGGAAGCCCTTCTCTAAGCCACAAACATGTTGTTATTTTGGAGATTTAAGCCCGCTCCAAGTTTAGAAAACCAATTTATTAACTTGTTTTTTTTTTTTAACTGAAAACATTTTCATAGAGATCCCCGCTCTCCATCTGAAATCATGAGATAAACTAACTGTATACATAAATAGGTATTAAGGTCGTTGAAAGTATCAACAATCAGAGTTACTTAGTGTTAAAACCCCTGATACCAAAGCTACAGCAGTCTCATCTCTCATATACCAAATAGAACTCCATTTGACTTTTTACATCAGTTCACATGTTTTGCTCACTTATACCTAATGAATTCTAAGTAGTGGTCCCTTTTAAAAATGAGCTAGTAGTGTATAAGATTGCAGTGTTTAATAAAGACTATTATTTCTATTAAACATCAGTATCAGAACAGTCACTATTGTCTAAAACTTGACTTAAAGAAAGTATTTTATTGATTTCAAAATCAAGTTTGTTTCATGAGAAGATATGAATCATTCAAATGACATTAAAACGGCAAAAAAAAAAAAAATGTTTTGACAACACATCAGAAGTGGATCATCTGCAGAGCGAGACAGACCTGTGTCTTAACAGATGCAGACTCATTGGATTTACTTTTGCACATCTGCTTCAGACATTTCCATCAATGATTTGATTTGGCATTTGATTGTGGCTCCAAAAAGACTCCCACGCAACAACTTTATCTATAGCAGTTGTTAAAACCTCCACATGCAGCATTTAGTTTATATAATCTGTGATAATCTAATCTGGACTCACAAAACATGCTATTTCCCCTTTACAACAGCAGTTTTTTCCTAAATTTTTGCTCTTGCATAAAACATAAATTATCCTTACTTTTAAAAATGCCATATCAATTATTTATTTTGAATCCTGTATGTTTGAACTGTAACGCAACTTATCTCGTATTGTTTTAGAGACGAAATAAGCAACACCAGTGAAATCTGAACAAAGGATGATGTCGTTAAGCTCTGCTCTGTTTCCCACTGAAGTGCTTGGTCCCACCTCATGGACTTTTTCCATATCGCTGCATGCATTTAACAGTGAATCAAGTTGGCCTCTGGGTAAACTGTTTGCTTGCACCAAGGATGACACGATGCATAATGATTCGTAGTTCCGGCTCATTTACATTTTGCCTTTTGCAGAGGGCTAGTCTTTAACTTCTGAGCTGACTGACAGCACCAGCAAAGGTCACTGAAACCTTTTAGCCCAGATCGAAGCAAACTCTGATTTCTGATTCACCACTCACCCAAAATCTTCTCAAAAGAGTTAGTGTTTGTTGAAGTGACATTGCTTCAGTCATATGGAAATATTAAATGATGATTCTAAGTGTGCCGTCACCACAACACCCCCATAGAGATGCCATTTGTCGACTGAGAGTCATGCAGATTGATGCCTCGAAACATCCTGATTGACTAATGAAGCTTTTCAAACAATGGGGAAGTGGTAAGGGCGTTCACATGAGCAGAAATAAGTCATTTAAGCTTGTGTGTGAGCTCTGGGTGAAGCAGAAAAACTGGCTTTCAAAACAACTGCGGAGTTAGAAAAGGAAATTTAACACCCTTTAGCGAAAATAAAAACATGGATATTTTGAGAGACAATAGTTTAGTCCCTGGAAAGGCCCTCGTTACCTGCAACGCCTAAAGAGAACAATTTTAGTAAGAACATTTTGAATTGAATTATTTTGAATAGATTTTTTTCTGCATGGTTGCTTTTAGAAACAGATAAATACAGTATGCTTTTTGTGCTGATGTATCATGTACTTATAACTAACATATTACAATTTTGCGTCTGTCTTGTCTTGTAGAGTGGATGGAAGCACTATGCGGAAAACATGTTTGTATTTTTTCTTTTTTCCATTATCTTCATTCAAGTGGTTCATTGGGTGCACTCTACTTCATTCAGAGATGAGAGCCAGTGCATTAACGCATTGTCAATACTTTTCCCTTACAGAATATGTTGTTCCTCTTGAGAAAACTGTATGTATATCCTGTCTCTTGTTCTTCTCTGGCTATTTTGAGTCCAATCATAAGTGTGGCTATTGTCAGTACAAGGACAACCACCCAAAAAACAACTGTCTTGTCTAGGATTGCTGTGATTATTTGACAAAGCACTCTACTTTCTTTTTGACCATAACTCAGCACTGGATCATCGATCTTGGCCCACTTGGAGTCAAAGAAGAGAAGAGAAAAACAGCCAGCCTAACCTTTAGCTACATCAGCGTGGACATCTAAACAAAATAAATGGTTGGAGCTGAGAAATACTTGCTGCGTGGAGGAAAAAAAAAAAGATGACAGCAGTGCGTCTGGACTCAAGAGATTGATGGTGAATGTACTGGTTTACCTTTACTCACAAGGCCAGGCTATCAGTGTTAGAGCTTATTCACTCATGAACAAAGCATAGAAACAGTCTGTGCTTTTCCCTTCGTTGAATTTAACAAAAGTCAGATTTTTTCTGCTTGTTCCACTGTTTTGACACTTTATTTGCATAGTGTTCCTGAATGCTCTGCTTTTTCTCCCAGATGTTTTCAATCTGGCATCTGATATGACCATTATCAACTTGCTATTACTTTATTTGACATAGGATCACCAGATGACTTGTTCTACCATTAAATGACGTCTGGATTTCAAACTATTCTTTCTCTATTTTAATTTTGAATCTAAGACTCAAAGGAGAAAAGAAAAAGCTATAGTTTTACTAACAACTTTGTCACATTTTCACATCAAAGTAAAATTACGCAACATCACATTTGTTCCAATTTATTAATCAGTTGTACAATTTTAAATCTGGAAAACACACTCTTGTCCACAAGTCACAACAAAAAGTAAAGAGGAGCCACAGTAACTAAAGTGACAAACAGAATAATTGGGTATACACAAAGGCGGGCCGTGATTATACAAGTATTCTCAGTCTGATTGTTCTCTTCCTCTTCTGATTATCTGTCGCACCCAGGCCGCGGCCGTAATTTTCTGTCACTGCTCACAAGAGGATTACATGCAAATTACTTCAAAATTATAATTACTGTAATTGGTGTTCCTTCTATTAGACATAATAGAGAGGTATAGTTGTACAATATGTATGCATAACCTCACTTCAGTGTGACAGAAAATGGTCTTAAACCACAAAAAAGTTTGTCCTTAGTGCATATTTATTAGTTAAAAGCACAAATATTGTATATGACACAATGGTTGTTTATTTGCCTGAAAAAAATGCTTGATGGTTACCATTTTGATCATATAAAATATATATTTGGGACTACAGTTTAAACTGAATGTGCTCGACAAGTCTCTGATTCAAGCAGAGGGAGTTTGAGGGAAAATGTTTGGGAACCACTGCATGGGGTAGAGTACCAAAGGCTCTGGTTAAAAAGAATTAGTAATAAACATCAAAGGGCTCAAGCCGAACTCTGGTGTAAGTGTTGAGTGGTTGAGTGCTGGGTCGAGCTTGTGCAGTCGCCACTGGGCACATAGTCAATTCTCTGCTGAAATGACGTGGGGAATTTTAGTGCTGTCAAACAGTACAGGCACTCAGGGGTGAGCTCAAGGAAGACAGTAAGCTCCTACTTACTTTGTGAGTTTCAAGCAGGAGGTGTCAGAACAGCTACCTGGCTTCTAGTGGCCAAGTGTGAGAAGAATTCCAGAGTCATTCTTGGTTTGTGGAGTCAATGGTTGCAGAGCTACCATCTGTAGGATTACAACTGAGTGCCTCTAAAGCCATGTTTCCATTAGCCTGGGTCTCCCAGAACAGTTCACTTTGGAGCAGTTTGGGCTGCTTATGTAAATGATGGTGAGCGTTTCCAATGCAGGTCCAGGCTCCCGAGTGTCTGTTACGTGAGTAGTGGACGTCACTCACACATAACACATGCTTACTTAAATGAACAAATAAGAAATTATACCTGAAGTATACTTTTTCTTCCTGGCATTAATCTGAGTGATTTACAAAAAGACGTGTTATAATTCAAAGTCTAAGGCGCTGCAACATGAGGGTCAGGCTGGTGTAAACAAGAAACAACTTCTGTTTTATCGTCACCTTTTTACAAATTTATTTGACTTTTTTTGCAAAGCCTCTGCAACTCTTAACCCTCTCTGAGGGTTTCTTAGTTCTGGGAAAAAAAATTAAGTGTAAGGTAAAGCACCAGGGTCAGATTGTTGTGGAGACCTAATTAAAACATCCAAATGATACTGTACTGTAGGTATTATGATGGTGATGACGATGGTGGTGATGATGATTATGACGAGTCTCCATGTTGATGCACTTTTCGCTGTAATGCTCCACAGTGTGACATAAACATATCTCCATGGATACCAACAAGTGTTACCAACACGGCAAATTGTAGGTCAGGGTCCTCATTTCTAAAGTTTGTTTATGCACTGCACATTGCTGATTGTGGTCTTTGTGCTATGCGAAGGGTTTAGCTTCTACAAAGAGTATTGCACAATACAAAGATAGTAAAGATGACACTTGTGGAGAGCTGCACAAGGGTTGAAAGCATCAAGAGTTTGAAGAAGGACAAAGCAACACACATACAATAACATTCAGAAGTTCTGATCATGTTTTGAAAGTCTACATTTGATATTGATTCTCTTGGTCATAAAAATTGTCTAGTGACCTTGGTCAACATATTGCTTCTTTTATGTTTAACTTATATTTATTTTACTAATAATAATATAATCAAGAAGAGGTTATCTAAATGACATCCCAAAAACACATTTACTTCTAAGATGTCTAAACTGTAATTTATCTAAGAACTGCAATAGTTTAATTATACACATAAAACTCTGGAATTGTCCCAAATGATTAGTTTGTCCACAACAACTACAACAACAGCACCAACAATTGATGATTTTGAGTTTATACACAGTTCTGTTTTAAACTAAAAAGTTTGGGTGTTGAAGGAATGTAAATTCTTGTGGGGTAACTTCTACTCTTTGGTACAAAATCAAAAATGTTAATTGAAACTCAAGAGCTCACACAATGAACTAAGCGCCACATATAAAATACAGTATAATGTGCTATATTGCTTATGTAATGTTATTTTGATTGATTTTGCTGTAGTAATATATAATTGACTATATAAATTATATGTGACAACAAAGATATAGATATTTTTACAGGTGATAGCTGAAGTTGATTGATGGCTGGATGAGAAACAATCCAGAGACGACATAATTATGACTTGTCTTTATGGTGCTGACCTCAGAAGACTTTTACCTCAAATGGACCTCGGGAAAGTCAGTGCACTGTAAAATCTGTGCTTAAGGCTCAGACTTAATTAACTGTGACCATGGAAGCCTTTATTTGTGCTTCATTCGAGTGAGCTGTCAGTGTCACACACACTTTGTTCTCACACAAGTCAATACCACAATGGTCTCATTAAAGTCTCTTTCATTTGGAACATACATTAGCAGATGTTTGTTCTTTGCGTCTTCTATATCTAGTTTGTTGGATAAAATGATTAAAAAAAAAGTACCTACCCTTCTAGCTTTCTAGCTACCTGTGTCAGATATCCCACTGCGTTTGTTGTTAGAGGCTAGGAGAAGGTATACCTGAAAGAGTGAAGACCAACACGTGTCTAAAACAAAAACAGACTGCTTTTACGTTGAGAAGTGAACAATCTTTCATCATTATAATAACATCCCAAGAGCATTAACATTGGTGTGATTTTCCACAAGTTCAGGTATGTGTGACCCAAGTAATGTTTCTTGTGAGAGATTATTTGATACTTATCATGTCTGTGTGAAGTCAGTGCAATTTTGTTACCTCTGTCAATCGTTCCCCTGTGTCCTTGACGGCAGCTCTTAAATTGTAGAAAATACCCAACTTACGGTAAGTCAGTGTAACCAGTGCACCAGTTTTTTTAGTCGATCAGTTATTTTATTTTATTATTTGGATTTATATTGAAAACAACAAAAATTGGTGAATCAGCTGAAGATTTAGAACCAAACCATTGGTCTAGACTGCGTTCTTAGAGATAAATACACCGTTTCCTATAGGTTTCATGTTTTTGCATGAGCTCCTTAGTATTTTGTAGTTTTTTCAAGCGCAAATTGGGGCAAATTAATATAAATACTTTTTAGTTCCCCAGCTTTTGCAGCTCTCCCTTTTTATTCAATTAACCGGTCGATGGGACATGTCTTTAGTTGACCAAGGATTTCTTTGGTCAACTACAGCCCTTACCTACCCACAGTTGTATATTTTTTTATCATTATTATAAGAAATGGCACACATGAAGACATCTCTCCATGTTTTTGTTCAGTGTACTCTGCATTCTTCTCCACGTACTGAACCCAGCCTGTGTGTGGTCTCTCTGCACCTTTGAGCGTCATAATGCCACACAGACCAATAATTACATCCTTAAGTCTGTTGCCTGTCCTTTTTTGGGGTGTCAAAACATTGCGAAAGAGTTGAAACTTCTCTGCAGCCGGATAAGAAAACATGCACCAGCTTGTATTCAATCTTTCAAGTCTGTAATGTGCACCACCACACAAGATACACACAACTGTTATTGACATTTGGTGGAAATACTACACATGTAGGCTAAGTGGTTAGTTTTCAGAAATGTACAATACCTTCATTATGGAATATCAAAACTGAGGCTATTAAATACTATTATTAAATCCTATTATCTGCTATTTCAGAAAGTTCCTTCTTCACTGCTAAATTTATTCACTCAGAGCAAGTTGCAATGTTTTGACAAATGCTGACTTGCGTTGCCAGATTTTTAGAGAGAAACACGTGACCCCAGCAATTCTTTAAAAAGTTATTAAAATAATTAATTATTAGAACATTGTGTGCCACAATAAAACAGGTTTGATTAATAATGACTTTTAGGCATGATAAAGATCCATGTTTCAATCATAAATTGTTATAGTTTTGTAAATCAGAAATTAAAAATCGCTAAAATCCACCTGCTATGTTAACATTCACCTAGCCAGGCTAGCGCCACCTAGTGTCTCCGCTTTATTTAATTTCACTCCAGTCACAGGTCAGGAATTTTCAGTGCTGCTTGAATTGAACTTGAGAAACATTGGACCAATGATCAAACAGAAATTAAGTGGTGACGTCAAATTCAAGCATCTGCTTGTAGTTCCGCAAGTTTGCCCTAAAGTAAAAGCTGCCGAAAAATTTGATTCAAAATATCAACTTTTTTGTTATGATGGTGCCGCTCTACCCTGATGTATCAGCCGGCTTTATTTCAGTCCATGGAAACGGCAATGATGATTTACATCCATGTTTGGGCTGTGCATCCTGAACTACAAATGATGTGTTTGATCGCAGTATAGTAAAGTGATTGGTTAATGCAAAAAGAGACCCACAAACAAGCTCCAATGCTGAGAAATGAGACGGTTTCCATAGAGGGAAATGAAACCGGCTGATCCATTAGGCTAAAATTAATCTGCTTTGTGACTTGAAAGTGGTCAAAGAAATGATCTCACAATTAGATTTTTATCATGATATTGCCCAGCCCTTGTAGGAACGTAGCTTGAAAGGTAAATCCAGGTTGTTTAGCTTTTCCTTCACCAATACCTGTCCAATAGAGCGATCTCATCACTGCAGACGGTGAACCAATCCACACATCAATCTCAGGCTCCATCCCTCACTCGCTCGTGAACATGATTCTGAGATATTTGGAGCAGAGATTCCACACTCATTTTGGCCATTATACCAAACATGCTGAGAAGTGGACTTTATAACGAGGACATTTGAGCAAGAGGGACACAATGCCAATAGTTTAGTGGCACAAAGGCTCATCAAACCATCTTTATGAACAGTTTTGGCTGTAGCTGCGTTTATGGAGTGGTGTTTAGACCACATTTCTGCTGCTGTGTAATGCCTGGCAGAGTGTGCTGCTGGTGCTGCCAGTGCAGTGCAGCTTCAGTAGAGTCAAAGAGATACAATTACCTTGCCAACAAAATTCTGCATATAGGGCGTATTCCACTTTTTTTTACCTTCCCAAGCTGCTTTTGAGATAACTGTGAATTATCCCTCTGAGCCATTTTAATATTTCACCAATATCACAAAGCTATTTTTCCCAAACCATATTTTTCTTTGGTTTTATCTTCTATCCTTTGTATTTTATGTTTGCAAATGAGTCAGTTTTCATATTTAAATTGGCATAGCATTTACATCTGACACCCTCAAAGAAAACATGCTTTTAAAATATGCTTAGTGATTCAGTGTTGAGTGTTAGTGCGGCATAAAAGCAGCCCCTCAGAACAAGGCCGCAGTCTCAGGTTGCCAATGGAACGACTGTGTGGCAAGTGTTGAACAGGAGAAGCTGAGGGATACAGAGAGACAGAAGTATGCCAAAGTAAGTCCTGGTCAACTCCGATTTACTTTAGAAAGACTTGTTTTGTCTGATTTTCTAATTGCTAAAATTAGTGAAAAGGTCTTGTCTGTTCACCCATCTCAGCTAGCTTCATCTGTTGTTGTTGTTGTTGTTGTTGTTAGCATTGTGGCTAAGTACCGTTAGCATACTGGCACATCTCGCTCCTAACAGCTGTGAAAAAAACTGAAAGCCTGTTGCGGTGAACAATTCGAAGGCACAGAATCTGTATTAGGTAATTGAGCGACACATGATGTAGGAAGCACGAAATTAAATTAAATGAAAAAAAAAAAAATGAAAAATGAATTATTCTGTTTGTTTGCATTTTAAAGACGCACAAATGTCGTGCTGTGCAGACAATTGATGCTGTAGTTATGGGATCAATTGTTACATTTAGGTACATTTTCACATCACATATTCTGTTTATATGATTATATTCTGTAATAAATGTATCTATGTCTTATTGATAAACTGATTATTTTTAACTAGGCTGAAAAAAAAATCCCCTTTTCTGCTCTTACTCTACGTACCTGTGCAAATTAGAAAAACCTCTTCAAATTCTGAGAAGCGCTAATTGGCAATTAAATGTCAGAGCAACCTCCGTGTTTGCGTGGTGCCGACACTGTTGCCTCCTCGTTCTCACTGTCAAACTCAATCAGAATTTTTGACCAATATGTGAGAGGAAACTTTCTTTTGGCAGAGGCTGAAGGATAGCAGAGAAGGGCATCTTTTCTATAACAAGTCCAACGAGTATTTTACCTTTCATCTTTGATCCCATTAATCAAGAAATTACAAAACGTTTAATCAAGCTAAGATGGCAGTTTTTCAAATCTCCAATCAATCTTTCATCATTTCATCACCTCCTCTCCAAGGCTCTGCACATTACTATTTCATAGTGATTCTGTGGCTCAAATTTAACATTCTCCTAACAACCATAACATTATGCCAAACTGAAGGAGGTTTGATAACATAAACATACAACAAACTTTATGACATGCACATGATTTATGGATTATCGGTCGATGTCACTTTCTGCTCTACTGCACGTTACCTGCAAAAAGAGACACTGTTCGTCTAGTTAGCTTAAGAAACTCCTTTGATAAAGACAACCAAATGGGACGAGAGTTAGCTGTTTTGATCAGGTATGAATGTATGTAACGTGTATGCGTCATGCATTTCATTCACAAATGTTGATTTAGCAGCATAACTTCTGTTTTCACACAGTGATAACTCTTGTAGCTGACAAAAGTGCTGGCTAGTGTTGCTGCTTGTGTCAGTCAGTCGTGGCACTTCCTGCTGTCCGGCTGCGTGCACATCCCCCATGTAAAGTGATGTTTGAACAGACTGTTATCTTGTGAAGTGGCAAAATGTCTGAGGTGATAACCACTCGACCACCAGCCATTATGCTCTTTTGTAGGGAAACATACTTTATTTGACAGAAGCTAGATATCTGGCTGTTTAAAAAAATAATGTATTTAGATTTATTTAGATGCATTATTATATTATTCATAATACAAGAAGTAAAAGTTGTGCCTCACACATTTTTCGCACGTTCAAAAGGTATGGCGTTAATCGTTTACATCAACGCGTTTAAAACAAGACAAATTTTGGCCCTTAGGCTTGCCATAGCATTGACATTTACACTGTGCATGTTCAATCTCACATCTGATTATTTTTTTATCTTTATGTAAAAGAAAAGGCACAATTTTAGACAAAAATGTCAAAGCCTGTCGAGTGAATAGACTTTTACCAAATAGATTTCTATTATTACACTTTTTGTCCAAACTGAAGCTGAGGCTGCAGTTAACTTTTGCTTGTGATATTAATGCACTGCTCACTTGTCACAGACGTGACATCTCAGGTTCACTGAATGAAACTGTACCCTCACATCTGGCTGGAGAGAGCCACTAGTGGCCAACAAAGGAATAACTAAGACTATCCGCTAAGACAAAGGGCAAAATGGTGTAATGACAGATCAAATGTGTGATGTCTAAACTTGCTCCACTTCACAAGAAAGGCCCCATCTCAGACTCAGTCTATCCTTGCTGCTGACTTATAATCTGTTCTTGTCTGCGAGTAATCATAATGTTTTGCTTGATCATGACAAACATTCCACATATTCATCCAATAAATTGAATGTCTACACATAGCTAACAACTGTTATAATTTTTAAGTTTGCAATACGCCTGTCACGTCCTGAATGTCATGTAATACATGGTGGGCTTTTTCATTGCAGTTTTACTCACTATAATTCCCAAGGGCTTCCCGCCAGTATGTCAAGGCATGAACAGGCCTGATTCTGACACTCTGTAGAAGTAGTTGTTATATCTTTGTTAGGAAGGGGAATTGTCAGTCTCCACATAGCACAAATGACTTGCCATACACATCACAGCAGTGTTGTTAAAGCATCACATTTTCAGGTTGAACAGCAGCTGAGGCTGGAATAACTGTGGAGTTTTCCTGCCATGGGATGTGGTTGCGGCTTGCCCAAATATAGCAGTTTTGTACAAATACAAGAGGCTATCTTGCAGAACACACCTGCAGCAGAGTTCGTACAGCCACACACTGCTGGTTCTTTTCCACTGGGATTGGTCCAGACTCAAAGTGTTCTGCCATACTCATATCAAACTCTTTCACCAGCATTCTATGTAAACAATCTGCCTCTCTTTGCCAAAAAAACCCAAACATTTGATTTAGCTTCTTCTGCAAGGAGATAACAATAAACAATGACAATAATCGGGTTTCTGAGCATCCATTTTTTGTTCACTTGACATATTTAAAGTTACAAGAATGAGCTGGATTACTTTTAATGGACTGACTAAAACAATTCCTAAAAGAAGAATCAAAGTTAGTATCACATTGTTTTCAATAGTTCTTATCCTTTAGCCCATTTTAAGAAAAAATACCTTCTAGTAATTGAAAAGCTGTAGGTTTCTGAATACTTAACAAGAGAGGTAGCAGTAAGTCAGTAGTCAGATTATTCCACGGTGAAAAACTGTCACAAAGTACAAAATTCTTTCTTTTATTTTTTTTCTGATAAACAGATACCAACTTAACCTTGGTTAGGCCTTTGGTGAAAATCTTTTTCCAGTCTCTGATGTGCTGACAGAATAAACAAAGCTTATTCAACATCTGAGAAAACTTTGCAATGGAAGATTTTCTGCTTTACCTCCTTCTATCACAGAACAAACTATCTTCAAATGGACACAACCACACAAACAAAATGCTAGGCAGAGTTAGAATGGGTCTTATTGTCGACTTGTTGTCAGAATGTACCTTCTGTATTTCCTCAACAATAACCCACCATTTCCAGGCACTTTGGGTAGCATTTCTGTGAAAGCTTTATTATCAAAGCCATTGTAGAACTGCTTTTTTCTGTTGAGGCACAAGGATTTGACTTAGATTACTTTTCCCGTAAAACCTATATGACAATGTTAACTTTACCTGCCCTGCAAGAGAGATAGAATCAGGCAATATGTTGATACAGGTTGATGAAAGAACACGTTGCTTTTTAACATGGATAAAACATTAGATTAGTGATTTGGAGAGTAGAATGTATGAACTTTCACATAGATTTCATCATTAACACCAATAATGGTGTGACCTCTTAGGGACACTTTCTGATACAAATTTGTTTACCACTTAGTCTGAAAACATGAAGACTCTTTACAATGTCATGTGAGGGAAGTTATAAATATATCACAATGTCTCAACAAGTGTCATTACCGGAGTCTGAAAAAAATAAGAGAAGGAAAAAAAAAAAGCAAAATATAATCATATAAAAGCTCCTATATTGAAGACCTCAGTTTACTAAAACACTGCTAAGATTGCTAAGATTAGAATTCTGAAATTATATTATATCTTGTATCCCTGAAAGTAGACATTTTTGAATTTTGAAAAAAATGGATAACAAAGAACTAATACATGTTGTTTTTTTTTTTTCTTTTCACAATGGTTTATTTATGTCATTTTGTCCACAATACAGTGTGCTGAACACAGTTGAACCTACGCAGCTATGTTGTGCTTTTGTTAGGACAATTAGACTAAACTCATGTTTGGCTTCTAAACAATTAAGCAGAGACGAAGAAAATCTACGAACACAGTCACACGAAATAATCTGCAAATGTTTGAGTTCATTAGCTGTTTGTGCTTGTAATTCACTGAAACCATGGTGACTTGAATGGTTTATTTATATAGCACATTTACATAGACAAACGTCTTCCATAGTGCTTCACACAGTAACCCCCTCACTTAATGATAGTAAATACCTCCGACCAACACCAATTGGTCCCTAACATGCATGTTATTGGTTAGTGGGGAAACCACCCAGACACGGGGAGAAACATGCAAACTCCACACAGAGAGGTCCAGGTCGTGCAGGGTAAAACCTGTAACCTTCTTGCTGTGAGGCGAGAGTGCTGTTCACTCTGCCACCATGCCGCCAATACATGTCCTATTGACATGAGAGCAGACCAAAGCGCAGGAAGAAAAGTAAGAAACCATAACCATCTTCTTCACCAGTTCATATACGTTGGATCAATGAATTGAAAGACAAGCTTAGAGTTTTGCTGTTCAACATAGAAATGCTAACCATTGTAGCGAAGACCTGATGCTGCCTGTGGTGTTGGTATCTTTCCTCTGATGAATGCTGCTCACTGCTGCAGTCATCTGGTTCACACTCTACGCTGCAACTCAGTAAATTCACCACATCATTTGTCACATGCAGTAGATTAGTCGCAGCAAAACATTTGCCTGCTCCAGTGGGCATCCCACGCAAACATGTTCACCTCCAAGAAGTGGTGGAAGAAGAACTTCTTCTGGGGAAGTAATCTGAGCGTGCTTCATGTCATCACTTCTGCTCATGTATTTATTTGCTCTCTTGCTTCCAGCAAACACCAGACTGGTTTGAAAAAAAACACTCCACACACATACTCTCAGTATGCAGTTAATAGGCACTATGATGTTGTCCAACCAAGGGTTCTGGCATACCTTTTTAGAATACATTTACAGAACCTCAAATTATGAGGTACTTGGGCGGAGTGTTTGTGGGTGGAGCTTAATGGATTAGCATCATTTGCCAATCAGACCAAAAAGCACCAAGCAAACTCTTTCAGTCATCAGATAAGATTCACAAAATTGCAAACCTGTGCAACGTTATTAAAAATAAATAAATAAATAAATAAAAATAAAATAAAAACATGTCCCTTTACCAACATAAACCACATGCAAACTCATAAAAACTGAAATCATAAAATGTGATTAAGTGTGGTGATTTGATTCTACATTCATAAAGCGATGACTGATCCCTGGGGAACTATAAAGTGTGCAGATGAAAAGAGGTCATGGCGTAATGTGCACAAGTGACAGCTTTATTAAACGGCCATGTAATAGTACAAAGAATGGTTCATAGATTTATATAGGGCCATTTTAATAAGCAGCTTGCTGACTGTGGACACCCTTTCTCTGACAACACTATGAATTACTTGGCCTTCAAATAACTTTCGTGGACTTCAATTAGGTCAGCAGATATGTAGGAAGTAGTTCTGTTGCTTGTTACACAGCAGATTTGTAAACTTGGAAAGTGTGCCTTACATCAAAATAACACAAAAGTGAACAAAGTTTGAAAGAAATTATAAAATACCAGCAAACATAATGAAGTAAAACAGAGAAATTGATTAATCTACGCATATGTAATTAATGTGAACAGAAATGACACAGAATACAAATTTGATTAGTTGCTTTCACTTCTCACAACTTCGTCTCATAAATACTTCAACACATGATTAATATTGGCATGCATTCATTTTGGTTGCAATTACAACTTAAAAACCTCTTTCAACAAACAACAAAGTGAAACTGGTGAGTACCACTCAAGCTCAGCCAATTAGAGCGTAGCATTTAGCTACGGATGAGAACTGAAATTCTTTATTATTGAATTCAGACAGTACTCAATGATCTCATTTTGTTTACAATGTGCTGCATTTATCATGTAGTTTTTAGTGGAAAACACAACATTTAATCATTTACAACTACAAAAGTTAGTTACCCCAACTTTAAGCTCCTGGGGCAGGTATTTTACTATCAAAGTTTGGTATAACATGAAGATTTATAATAAGAGCTTTGATGGGAAGCATTTTAATAGATTAACACAGTAAGACAATCTTTTCTTTTCCACAAGAGAAACTTCTTAGATGCATTAGCTCCAAGGATACAGGCTATTTATTCAGTAAGATTTATCAAAAATTAAAAGCAAGAATTTTTTTGTACATTAAAGTTGGTGTCATTAATGTTTCAATTGTAAATTACTAAACTTTGTGTTTTCCACTTACAAGTATATTAGGGCTGCAACTAATGATTATTTTGGTGATCGATTAGTTGGACGATTATTCTTTTGATTAATCGATTAGTTGTTTAGAACGCAAAAATGACTTGATTTTGGCCAATTTTAGTAACATCGCTTGAGGACGTCCTGCAAATGTAGATTTAAGGCTTGTTAAAAGTATCAAAATTCAGATATTAATCAACACTTAAACTCGTATCCATAGAAACTAGACACTCATTTGAAAGAGTATCGATACTTTACAAAAATAACATTAACTGGACCAATTTTGACATATTCGGAGGAATTTTAGAATTTCTCGAGCTTTATCAAAACTAGTTAAAAACAAAATATTTAAAAAAGAAAGTATTTGTATTTTGTGCTGAAAATGCCAGTCTTCAATCTGAGGCTCATGAGGTGTTTGGAACATAAATAAGACAAGTTAACTATTAATTGATTATTAAATTAGTTGACGATTATTTCAATAATCGATTAGTTGTGATTAATCGATTAACTTGTTGCAGCCCTAAAGTATAATGCTATGAGACCGCTGAGTACTGTTTGAATTGAATAATCGATACTTTTAGTTCTCATCAGAAGCTGAATGTTCTGATTGGATGGTCCTCTTTTTTCACTTTTCTGTTTGTAAAAAGAAGTTTAAACTGTAAGTTGTATTTGCAACCAAAGTGAATACAGGTCTAAGAATTTATGAGAGGAAGCTGTTAGATTCAAATCTAAATCGTATTTTGCTGTGTGAAATCAGCTGTCCCACCTTCAAAATTTTATGCGTAGAGGAAAAAAAAATCCTTTGTTTGTCAAACACTACATGATGTTCTGAGCATTTCTGATTTCAAACAGTGTTCATTACAAATGTGTATCTAACTAACATGTCTTCTTGTTGTAATTCAGTTTGCTGTTTAAGAAAACACTTGACTGGAAATGCAGTTGTGTGTTTTTAGTGGAACAGTTTTAGAAAAATTTTGAAACATGAAATGACAAAGTAAATGTACTCAATAGAACACATTCAGTGAACATAGTTTCTCTAGACATTCTAATTAGCCAGTCATTTTCAATTATGGATGTCAACTGAAGCTTTTTATACATCGCCAAACACTTAATGGCACGCCGTACTTTTACTGTGAGATGAAGTAAAATAATAAAAGTACAGATATACGTAGGAGCAAAAACTCAAACTGGAAGTACAGAAATCGACTTTAGTAAATGAGTAAAAAGTACTACAAGAGCTACACATTATGTTTATCAAATGCTAGTCAAGTAAAAAGCACAGACAAGTGGTGTAAACTGTAGTGAAGTACAAAGTATCAACTGTAAAATGTACTTTACTTTTGGACATATTTGAGACTTGTTTCCTGAAGCTGTAGGTTTTCTGAACTAAACTAATAGGTTTCTTTGCAGACTTGTGCTTACCTTCTTAGTCATGTTTTATCAATTTGATAGATGTCCACTTTTGAAAACATCTATTCACAAGAACTCTCCAATGGCAGAAAAAGAACAGCTCTCCAAATTAGTCATAGTTGTCTCATAAGTCCGTCCCGGTGGTTTATGAGTCATCAGTTATTGCACTAAGCTTTTCATCCATAACAAACACTTGTAGCTTGTTGGTCCTTTATCCCTTTCTGTTGACTATAGCCGTGCAGCCATTGTTTAGACATGGTACAAAGAAGAGGCTCTTGTTGACCTGAACCATATTTGTTCCATATAAATTGCAGAGGGAAGGAGTTGAAAGGAAGTGTGGTGTGGGTGACACGATAGCCTTGTCTCTCCAGGGAAATCAAAGCGGACGTTGTGTTGGCCATTGTCAGGGCAGCGTGTCCACTACAAACAGGAAAGTGAGCCAGGGCGTTTTCATGTCCACCCAGCAGAACTAAAGAGCACAACATACATTATGTATAGCGCAAGCTTTTTGTTTCAAGGATTTAAGCATATACTTTCAAGTTTGCTCATTCTTTTGTATCAGTAACAGCAAAAGTTTAATGTCCTCGCTGATAGAAAACATTTCAGTCAGAGGAATGGCTGTTTAATTAAATGACTATAACGAAATGAATGTATATTACTTGTGCCAGTAAAACAGCCAGATGTGGTATTCAGGTTCAATATCTCATTATTATTTCATTCAGATTTTCAAAGTTTGCCCTTTTATGTATAGGTGCAGAGTCTGAATCTGGTCGACGAGATCTCTAAGAAATGTGTATCTATACTAGGAAATGTTTCCACCCTTTTTTATGTCTGTTACACAACGTTAAATAGAGACGTTCTTTTCGTAGCGTCCTATAGACAGGTATTTTGGTTGAAGCCATAAAGAGACATTGTCTTTAGGTTTAACGATTAGGTTTAGGTTTGAGGCTTGAGTTAAGATTAAGATGGGGATATTGTTAATATTCATAAATAATAACACATTTTTACATCCACCATAAAAATTAACTGGGACAGCAACATGTATACGCAACAAAGGAAAAATTTGTGTTCTTTACATACGCATTTAAATTTGTGTGTTGTATGCATTTCAGTGTTGGTCTGATTCTGTGCCTGTTTCAGAACTTTCACATTTAGAATGCTGGATATTCAGTTGAAATACACCGCTAGAAAAGAAAGTTAGAACAGGAAAAAGCAACCCATTCTAACTAATAAATAATGTGGTTTTCTTAGTTTCTTGGTACTTCTCTTGTTAGGTCAGTGTTTATATGACACTTGCTGGTGAAAAACCAAACACCAGCAAGTGTTTTTGTCGAGGGTCTGCCATGTTTTTCTCCACAGGCATGTTGCAGCTGTGAATATTGTTTTCAAGATATCCAAGTATTATTATTGCGTGTATAGTTCACTGTGAATAATGCTACAAAAGATCCAATCAAAAAGTGATGCTGCAAACTTTCAATTAAGGGGATAGCCTACATGTAAAGTGCTTGTGATTCATTGATTTGTCATTTGTCTGAGAATTATTTTCTACAGCCTAATAATATTCACTACAAATGTTTGCTAAAATCCTGTTTTACTTGTAAAAAAAAGTGAGTAAGTCTAGGTCAGTAATAAAAGCCACCATGAAATGACTTTTCCCATTTCGTGACAAAGTACAATGTTTTTGTCCATCATCTGCATTTATGACATTTGTCTGAATATTGTCATTAGAATACTCCAAAAAGATTGAGATACATTTTTGTTAATAATGCCCAGCCTAGTTTCAGTACTTTCTACAATGATCTGCAGTTTGACATTTAAGTAGCAGTTTGCATTGCATTAGTGTTGTCCCTCTCCACAGATCTGACCTGTACATTGACAATTTACATAATGTTAAGGACACAAGTAGGTAGTGTACCTTTAAACCCAGCGTGAGTTCTGTACGTGTTTACTTGATCTTGTCCTGGGTTGAACTCTTTTAGAAACACTCCCGTTTTGGACTCAGAATCTGACTCAGAGGCTTCTTGCTGTGAGACAAGAGTCATATCCGCTCTGTCTTCACCCACTTATAAACTAACAGTCAAGTGTAAGCACTGAATGACAGAATGTGAAAAAGAGCTTCAAAATATCCCCAAATGAAAAGAGCCACTCACACACACACAGTAATAGCTCGGTGCGTCTGAATAAGATGCAGTCCAGGATCACACAATGTCATTGCCACAGCTCTGATGGCGTCATTGATCCTTGATATTTATGGCTAAAAATTGCTGAATCAGTCCTGCTGGGTTTATTTTATGGCTACAATTGACAGTGAAAATATCAATAGTGCTGGAGAGACAGGGCGGTGCTTTACTGAGCGAGGTGATCAGGGGATGTAGCTGTTTTGATTAGGGAGTGGCTGAGAACATCGGCCAATTTATTCTCCACATGAGCAGCAACGGATCTGTCATGAAAACACCCCACAACATACTACTCTCAAAGACATAAATCAAGCTTGTTTGGCAGAAGTGCAGACCACTGTGCATGTTACACACTCCTACTCAAAACATGGCTTCCCTATGGGTTTTCATTTTAGTGACTGTGATTCATCGAAGACATTTGTAGTTGCTAAAAATAGTGCTCGTTTGACTTGTATTTGATTTTAACCCCTAAGGATTCTTCTTCTTCTTCTACTATACTATAAATTCTTTTACTTCTAGTTCTTCTTATATGTACTATCCTTCTTCTTATACAGTACTTATACTTCTTCTTCTTCTTCTACTACTTCTACTTCTATACTATAAATCCTTTTACTTCTAGTTCTTCTTCTAGTTCTTCTTATACGTACTATCCTTCTTATACAGTACTTACTTCTTGAGCTTCTTCTACTTTTTCTTCTACTTCTTCTTCTACTTCTTATGTTTTTTTCTTCTTCTCATACTGACACTACTTTTTCTTCTTATACTTATACTTCTTCTTCTTATATGGTTATACTTGTTATATTTCTACTTCTACATATGGTCTTGAGCATGTTACTTCCTCATATTTTGAAGTGTATGTTTCCAAGTTTAGGAATTGACTTTGACTGTTTATATGGCAAAAGAAATTGTATGGGAGGTAAACAAATGCTAAACATATGACATAAAAAAGGCTGAGATGAGAACTTTGTAAATAAGATTCATTTAATCTCCAGTTAATTAAGCATTATATGTGTTCTTTAACAAAATCAAAAGTCTATGTTTTTGTCACTGACTTTCATGTCGTAAATGTAATTGACTGGATCTATCATTTGACTCTACAGTTTAGTATCTTTTTTCACTGCTCCCTCCATGGGCATTTTATTTTTCTTATAAAACTTACAGAATCACAGCTCTTCACATTTAGTACAGTTTCAAACATAATGGATCTCGTGCGGGGAAATCGATTACCGTCTCTACTGGAAATGGTGCTTGGACTCTCTCCAACTACTCATTGTCTTTTTCCTTTTTCTCTCCTTCACTTGTTGTTTTAGAGGACAAATGATGGCAGTGGTGTAATAAAGCTTCTTTGCCCGATGGGCCGTCACAGCTAGAACTGTAGTTGTGTATGTTACATTGTGGTGGTATTGGTTGAAACTACCTTCTGCAAGCTTGAGGATATGACATATTTTCGCTGACTTCACGTTCAGACCAAATGTGCGGTTATCAATCCGTTGTTTGTACTCAATAACATAACATTTCCTAACCCTAACTGGTTTTGCACAATTAAAGATGTAGTGTCAAATAAAAGCATGCCTTTTTTTCAATTTCTCAAATGTTCAGGTCCTGTTTTGGTGTACATTTCCAACCTTTATGTATAGTAATACATCATTTCCATTTCTATAGATTCGAACAAGTTTCCCAATGTAAACAAATGGGAAACTCTTTCTGCATGACGCACGCGCAGTAGGGCGGAGAGTGACAACGACCGCAAATCCCTCTATAATTTTATTTTATTGTTTTAATAAATCCACAGAACAAATAAAAACATACATCATGACAAACATTTTTAATTTGAGTTTTTATTGATTATCACCCTTTGAAATCTGGTTGGGAAACAATGATGTACATGTATGCAAGATGTGATGGTCTGCGAATGGTAACAGCTGCAAACGATTTTCTTGTTGTAACTTGTTGTCCGCTTTGTGTCAATTAAATATTTATTTAGCTTACAGCATTTGAGCTAGCCTCCCGAGAGAATGAATTGACCGGAAACAACAGTCCGCTGATATAATCAGACCAGAACTAGCCAAGCCGCAGCGTGACAAGGGCCTATAGCAGTTCAATAATATTTAGTTGTGGGTGTCTCTTGAAACTGTAACTAAGACAGAAAATAATAAAGTACATTTAGTATGTAAGACGTAATATAACTCCAAGCATTAAAGTCAAATGCAATAAACACAACATACATTAATGCTACACATAAATGAGAAATGAAATATACATTCAGCTGTGGCCACCGTTTCAAAGACTACAACAAACAGTTGGAATTTTGCAATTTCAGTGAATACAGCAAGATCAGTGGTTCCCAACCTTTTCTTCTTCAGGAGACTTGTCGTGCCCCCCCCTGTTTAAACTGGGGGCCTCTAAATTGTTATTGTATGATGAAAATTTGAATTAAAAACATTTATTTCAGCCAAAATAAACAACTATTGTGGTGTTTTGGTGCTTAGATTTGTGTTTTTTACTAATAAAGTTTCATTTAAAACTACTTTTAGAACTTGACTCTCTGACCAGACAAAGCTCTGGGGACTCCCTGGAATCTCGGGCGCCCCCAGATTGGGAACCACTGGCTTAGATAATACTGACTTACATATCATTATTTTGTTGATTTGTCTGTTCACTGTCATATTGTCTATCTCCATGACACTCAGCCCAGACCACTAGAGGCATCGCTGGTCCTAGCATAAATCCACTGACAGAACTGAGTTTGTAAAGCAATCAGCATGGAGTGTCTGTAGAAAGTCTGAACTGTTGACGCACAGTGCAAGTCGGGGAAACGTCTGGTCACATAATAACAGAAGGAGGAAATGGCAGCTTGGGTAGAATTCTAAGTGACAAAGCAAATTTGTGGTCAGCCTTTTTAAACCTGTTTATTTGTCTCAGTTTGGCGAGTTTGTTGACGCACACATTTGTAATAGAGCTGGCCTCGTTCATCTGTGCGTATAATACAAACGGCTCGTCATCATCTCTGCTCTAAACTGCAGCTCATTACAAAGGTATGAATATTTGATGTCATTCTGCAAATCCTCCGGCGCACTGGCTTTGGCTTGATAAATATTCAGCACCTAATTACACAACATTGTTAAAGAGCTATGTTAGTTTGTGTGAAAGGTTAAGCGGAGCAGCATTCCCACATCACAATTGTATCTGTGAGGATTTGGAGTCATGTTGAGGATGCAGTGCGTTTAAAAACTTGTGTGAAACCAACAAAAATTTAAATGGCTCAGCTTTCATTTTAGTGAATTCAGCTGAGTCAAGTTTGTTATTACGATTATCTTAAGCTTCAAACTTTAAGATGGATCAGGTGTAAAAAGGACTTTTCTGGTCTGATCTTGGTAAGTGTACGTATATACGAGAGCTCATATTCATCTTACCAGTGCCACTAACATTATGTTTCTTTATGCTCAGAACATCATCACTACTGATTCAAACTCATCAATGTAAAAGCGCTATTCCAAGTGCATACTACTCTTGACTTTTGTCTTATTGTAAAAGACATATTTCAAGTATATAGTCCACTTGACTCTCACCTTAAGTAAATCGTAGAAATACTTGATTTTCAGACTTGATGTGGAAACTAATAAGCTACAGCACAAGCCTTTCTGAAGGGAAACTATTTAGGTGGCCTTTTAAAGCAGCCTTTTAGACCATTTGGAGACATTATAATGCATTTAATATAATTACAGAAATAAAAAAGAATGAGAGAGAGAATCAAACACTGACCTCCCATCGTTGGTACAAAAGAGTGAAGTGTTTAGAAGCAGGCCTGGACACATCATTTGACAGCTCTGTAGAAGTCATCAGAAAGACTTCTGTGTGTGTTCACACCTATCTACAAGTCTCTCTATGACCTCACACCAAGTACATCTGTGACATAATTGTGACATGAACCAACTGAGACTCAAGACTCACCTCAAGTAGTGACCTCCTGCTGGTAACAGAGTCAGGACTAAACATGGAACGATTTACTGCTGGTGCCAGAGTCAGGACTAAACATGGAACGACCTACTGCTGGTGCCAGAGTCAGGACTAAACATGGACCGACCTCCTGCTGGTGCCAGAGCCAGGACTAAACATGGACTGGCCTCCTGCTGATGCCAGAGTCAAGACTAAACATGGACCGACCTCCTGCTGGTGCCAGAGTCAGGACTAAACATGGACCAACCTCCTGTGCCAGAGTCAGGACTAAGCATAGACCGACCTCCTGTGCCAGAGTCAGGACTAAACATGGACTGGCCTCCTGCAGGTGCCAGAGTCAGGACTAAACATGGACCAGCCTCCTGCAGGTGCCAGAGTCAGAACTAAACATGGACCATCCTCTTGCAGGTGCCAGAGTCAGAACTAAACATGGACCATCCTCCTGCAGGTGCCAGAGTCAGGACTAAGCATGGACCAACCTCCTGCTGGTGCCAGAGTCAGGACTAAGCATGGACTGGCCTCCTGCAGGTGCCAGAGTCAGGACTAAACATGGACCATCCTCCTGCAGGTGCCAGAGTCAGGACTAAACATGGACTGGCCTCCTGCAGGTGCCAGAGTCAGGACTAAACATGGACCATCCTCCTGCAGGTGCCAGAGTCAGGACTAAACATGGACAAGCCTCCTGCAGGTGCCAGAGTCAGGACTAAACATGGACCATCCTCCTGCAGGTGCCAGAGTCAGGACTAAACATGGACTGGCCTCCTGCTGGTGCCAGAGTCAGGACTAAACATGGACCATCCTCCTGCAGGTGCCAGAGTCAGGACTAAACATGGACCAGCCTCCTGCTGGTGCCAGAGTTGAGACTAAACATGGACCGGCCTCATGCTGATACCATAAAACACTTAAAATGATCACCAACATAAACAGAACTGAAAGAGTTCTTATAATGACTCTTATAATAAAGTTTTATAATGAATTGTGCTACTTTACTTTCTGTAAGTCAACCTTAATTCTTTTAAAGGACATACTTCTTGTATTATTTTTTAAACTCCTGCTCACTCTTCTTTTATCAGATATATAACAAATTTGCATTGCATGGCCGGATACAGGAAAGGTTCATGTAAATTGGGATCCTCGAGACAACATTAAAAAGCCAATCTAATATCTTTGGGAGGACATTTAGGTAATAATGTTCAAATTTCCACTAATGTTCTCTTTCCTGAAGCTGTCCTCAGAAGGCCTTGGAGAGTGTTTCTGTGGTGATGAGAGCACATTAAAGTGATGTGAGGTGAACGCTGTACTAAGGGCATGTAGCTGAGCTCAGCACACTGGTCTGATCAGGACTGGAGCGCTCTGGGCTCAAGAAGAAGAAATAAACACAACCATCACAGAAAGAGAATATCAGTAAAAAGCCAGCTTTGATTTACACAGCCTTTGATTTAGTGTTGTGCATGCTCACATGACCAATGGGGGGCACTAGAAGAGATCAAGTCATACCAATAGGTTAAGCTAATGTCACTTTACAACATTCTATAGACCTATAACACTAAATGTAAAAAAAAAAATAAATAAAAAATAAATAAATAAATAAAAAGCTGAAATGCATATTTTTAAATACATTTTTCATTGTAACAAAAAATTAAGGGATGTAGTCATGTTATTAATAGAAAAAATACTGGTCTCGTGATACTGTCAAATTCTAGAATACAACCTATTAACCTGTATGGAATGCAAGTGGCAGTTTGTATATTAATAACATTGTACTTTGTTGTAAAGTACATATAAAATGATGTCACCAATTTCAAATCTGGGGCTTTTTGCAGATGATTAAGCCCATTATCTTATACTGTACAACAAAAATGTATTCAAGCTGTATTCATTTTAACTGCCCTCCTGATTGAAATTTTATATAAAAAGTAGGGAAACTTGAAAAAAACTGAATAATTTTGCTAATGTTCTAACCAAACAATGCCAAGCGTGGATGTCCAATTACATTAGGACATCCACTCTATTTTCACAAGTTGATCCATTGTGTTCATCTTATTTTCATTCATATAAAAAGTAACGCACACCAATGTCCTTGTAGAGGTGCATATGCAAGGAAAAGTAATTCAATGTAGACAAAACTGCATTGCACACTCCAATGGCAGATGTCCAAAATGTATTTATTAACCAGATCAGATTACGTTTCGGCAACAGCCTTCATCAGATCATTTTTTTCTTTTCTCTTGAACACTGTGGTTCAAGAGACAAGACGTATGCCCTGAGGAAGACATGTCCCTTCTGCCACAATAAAGAACTTTTATTGAGTCAGTAAGTCAGTGTGTCTTAGATTCTTTTTCTTCAGTTTTTTATGCGTTACTTTTACCGCCTGGTTCCTGGCATAGCACCTGACTTCTCCACATTTATTGACCCATTGATGTACTCACTAGGAATGTAAAGATTATTAGGTTAATCGATAATCGTGATTATTCAACTCACGGAATACTTGTAAGAACAAAAAAAATTAATCGTGGCAATTTTAGAAGTACATCTAAATTCTTATTCACTCTATAGAAACTAGGGATGGACAAAATATCTATAATATTATAGAAAAAAAAAAAAAAAAAGCAAAATTTGGCACATGTTCTAATGTTATGTCCCAAATATTTTGCACTGTACGGTTATTTTGTGATTTAAAAATTAAAATATCAACAAACAGCAGAAGGTCAAATAAAAATATGCAATAAATAAATAAATACATACATACATAAATAAATAAAGTAGTAATAAAAAAAAAACTAAAGAAAAATTTCCTTTAACATTTTTAGGCAAAATTCCATCCATACACATTTTAATATTTCAGATAGGTACCACTTCATAAGTAACTACACCTTAATTAGCCTTAGTAAAGCCTTAATGAAGCATGACTAAAGCGTTAATAATTCATGAGCAAATAATCAAATAATGTATTAAAAATGTCTTAAAGCTTAATAACTACTTACATAAAGAACTAAGGTTAGGATTTAGTGTTGAGGAGAAGAGCTTGTGGTAATTAAGTTGTTATGAAGCCTTAATAAACGTTTTTGTTCATTAATTTCTCATTTGTTCATGCTGAGTTAACCCATTGTTCATGCTTTATTTAGAGCTTGTTAAGGCTAATCATGATGTAGTTATTACAAAGTGTTACCTTTAGATGCATAATACGTTTTTATGCATTCTAAATTAAATCAATTTTTGTTACATTAGCATTTTTTTTCATTAGGAACACTTTATTAATAAAATTAATTACAAATGTGAGGTAAAGTGACAATGAGAATGAAATTTTGTCATAATTGTAAAAAACACTAAATTGTGATATTTTGTCTTGCATTAAATGTAACTAAAATTTGATATCATGACATCCCTAGTACTCACCTTTCCTGTTATTGTTCACAATATTTTAAGTAAAAAAAAAAATAATAATAATAATTCTACCTTTAATAAAGAAAAAACACTCATTACAACATCAAAGCTCATTAAAGTTGATTGCATCTAATATGCCATCTTTAAAACCATGCCACAAATACACAACACAGTAAATACCAAAAAGCCAAAAAGAGCAAATGAGTTCATAATAACAGTAATTATTGTAGCTGCGCTGTGGCTAACCCTATAGCCTTGAATTCCAGGGTGTTATTTTTCACACTAAATCCCTTGGCGTGAGCGTATGTAATAAAATTTGTGTTCTTGGCCGCGCACCTTTTGGCTTTGATGAATTGCCGTGTTGAGGTATGAGCCGTTCTTGTGCGAGCTGAATTAGTCTGACATTTCATGGCCGAATGCCTTCTTGACATTTAGTTTAAGGAAATATCATGGTCTGCTGAACTGTCCGGCACTAACCACAAATACAGATGAATGTACGGAACGATCCTGCGCTGATGATGGGATACTTTGCATTTGAAGCGAGATGTGTATAGCGATTTGAGCGTTTCCAGAGCTAACCAGTTTTAATTAGTCAGAGATATGAAAAATGACAAACTAAAATATTTCCCTGAAGCACTGCTGTGTGATTGCTTCCCGGGTTTATTTATTTTCTGGTCATAAAGAGAAATTGCACACGTTGGAATGATGAACAGGCTTCTTGATTGCTTTGAGATTGAAGAAGTAATTGTTTTTAGATTTTTTTCCCCGTCTGTTTCCTGTTATCGAATCGATCCAAGTAAACTGATTAAAATTAGATGTACATTTTGAATACATGGACTTGCTCAAACCTTATTTGGAGTTTTATAAAACACATCAGTGGCTCGAACAAAGTGAAGTCTGTCTCCAGCTTCACAAAATAATCTCTTCATTGTCACTGGAGAAATGTTTCAACAAAATAAGACTAGGCTTATATTCAAACATTTATTCAAAAAAGAAAAAGAAAATTCTGGGTAACTTTGCAGAAGCAACCAGGCAAGATCACTTTAGGCCGGGTTTTGTTCTTACACGCTTAAAACTGTAAAACCGATCATGCAAACAGTCACTTTGAAAGTTACTTATGTCAGATTACTGCTTTATACTGTTACTTGGTGAACATTTTGAAGTAACTTTATGTAAGTATAGAGTTTTTTCCTGCTCTCCTGACCTCTGCACACTACAAAGCATTAGTACTATTGGGTTGGTACTGTTTGTGAGCTTAGTCTGCTGAATTAAATAAAAGTTCTCCTTTCAATTGATTCCCTAAACAGTCTAAACAATGCACAGAAAACAATGGAGCTAATTCACTGATGAGGCCATTCCATCTGGGGATGATTAAGAACAAAGAGCAGTAGTTGGTTGTGCCAGGAAAATAGGAGCATCATTTAAAATACATTACAGTAATATCTTGTTTTTCTTCACCATCTTTCTTTATGGAATTATGTCCTAAAGCATTTTATTAAGCAAACAGAAGTTTGGCATTGTCTAAGCATCCCCTTCAAATGCATTATTCATGAAAGACTTTGTCATTGTTTATACCAGTGTGTGGCCCATTGGGTGAGAGCATCCTTTTGAATGCAAATCTACTTCACTGCTGGGACAGTGTGGGACTAAAATGACTGTGCACATGTACATGTACATGGGCTTTATGTTTTCAGTTAAACATGTGTGTGGAAGCTTACTATGGATTATCTTTATAGTTATTGATTCATTTATGGTTCGGTTTACGTCTGCACTTAAACTGAAATGTAGATTTTACTGAAAGCACTACTTGTTATGCGACTGCTCAGAGCTCCTGCTGTTACTGCTGACAGAGGTGCTTTGCAGCAAAACCCAGGCATGATCTGCTTCCACACTGTTTTCAATAGTTTTATTTGTGAAGTTCTTCCTGACACAGAGGTGGGACAGACCATTATAAATGTTGCATTAATGTAGAAATTGTTTTTTGAACTTTACCCCCTGGAAACAAGTGTTATCGAGGAGGACTTTCTCAGTGATGTGCCCTTGGGCATTTTAATTAAAATGGACCAATTCTGTTTTAAATTGATTTGGTTTCTACTATTACGCCTTAGACACGTTGGACCACATTTTGGTCTTTCATGTTATAATGAACAGGTAATTACAGTTTTCAAGGATATCAATTTACCAGGACACTTTGCATTTCAATTATTATAAAGAACAAGGTCTTGCAGAACCTACATTTTACGAACCACAGACGATAAATATGCAAAGTATGTTCTCGTTCCCTTTTTCTGCACAATTTTTTTTTTTTAGATACGTCATATTCTAGGATGAACAAACAAATTGAAATAAAAAAATTACATACAGTAAACATATCTTCACTGGATCCATCTTATGGAAACAATAAAATGTATCTTAACCTTACATGACCTACTGAGCAATGACAAAGTACAATATGTGTGCAGACACTGAAAAACCTATAACTGTGCAGGAATAGATCCTCCTGGATGAAAAAGGATGCTTAGATAATGTGTTGAATGACATCAAACACCAGGTAGCATCTGTACCTTGGTTTCCGACTGTGGTGCTAATTAGCTGTGAGCAGATGTGTTTTTCCACAAGCAGCTGTCACACACTGACCTTTGTCTGTGCCTGTTATGACCGGGGTAAGCCCCGTCATCATGAGGAGGAGCCGCTGGACATGTGGATACTGTGCTTAAACTTTTAATGACTCAATGTTTAGTCATGAGCAATAAGAGTATCAGTCCTGAAGAAGAGAACATGTGGGACTGCAGTTCTACTCTAAATACTTTGCCATTACACTTTCATCATTTTAGACACGGTTTTTAACAATAAGATGGTGTAAGAGTGCTGTCTGAGTTGGCCTCAGGGTGCACAATGAAATGCACCCAGGACAATCAGCACTTAATCAGTAGACTGACACTTAAAGACACATTTACCCCTGGAGCTGATTTACCGTCACCGATTTTCAGCTGATCTGTCAAATGTGCTCCATGCTCCTGACACATGGGCAACTGGCCACGCAAACAGGACATCCAAAATGTTATAACCACTTGTCTTTCTTCAGATGTGTACAGTCTTGCATGAAGGTACAAGTTTGTTTGCATTAGAGTACAAGTAAGTTGGAGGTAATTTGCCCATCTGCTCACATAGGCACATGAGTGTAAAGAGAACAGATGTGGGTGCACTTTGCTTAGAGCTGTTTACCAGTATATGCACCAGTGGGCTCTGGACTGCATGGATGTTCTTATGTGACTATGTTGATATTGGTAATATCTCATTACTTCTTCTCAGATACAGGGCTGAGACTGCTTCCCTGATGGCTTCAACTGTTGCTTACATAAGCACTTTTATCCTGCCCAATCTCCAAAACAACATCCAGAGACAGTGTGCCGCAGATCAATGAACACTGCTACAAGCTATTCTCAAAGCAGGACAAACTTCCCCCACACACTCCAAACAAACTGCAGGAAAGGAGGAGACTGCTGCAGAGATGCAAATCTACAAGATTACGGGAGACTGGGCTTGAATTCATGTCTCCAGACGTATGATTAAGCAAACTATAGACTTTTTGGAATAGATACAGTGCTGTGCAAAAGTTCTAGTTACGGAAAGTACTGTTTGCAAAGAGTGTGTTAATAAATGAGCATTTTAAAAAAAAAAGAAGTGTTTTAAAGTTTTAACTTTCATCTAGAGTCTTTCAGATTGCACATAAAGGTTTAAATCAGACTCTCTAACAATAAAAAAGAAAAAGAGTCACACTGACAAGCAGTTTGATGAAAGGTGTAATTCTGTAGTAACAATAACCTCATCATGAAGACAAACAGAAGCTAAACGCAACACTAGAACTGCTAAATTAGACATCAGAATTCCCCATTGGATGCAGCTTCTTACAGTCAGTTATAATTGCTCAGTTTTTACCATAATGTGCCTGTCAAGGGCAACACAAGTCATTTGTAGAGTCTGTAGCGCAAACTGCAAACAGTGGAAATTTAGCTTACAAAGCATTCCAAAACTGAACTTTGTGCCACAGACATGCCCAACTTCCTTAGACAGAAGCAAATCCAATCTGAGAAGTAAACAATGGAACAATCCAGTAAATTACTACTTTTAAACACATTTATCAGACTATAGTGTCAGAAATGAATGTTTATGTTTAGCATATTGCATCTGAAAAACTAAGGATTTGACAAATGGTAATCTTAGGGTTCAATCTAATGAAAACAAGTACTTTCAAATAAAAGTGAACGAAAAGAAGAACTATTCCTTTTTTATTAAAGTAGACACATTTAGGTCTTGTTTGCAGCCTGTTGTCACAGATACTATGCGTGTGGATACCACACAAAGTGAAACAGCGTGTCAACGCAATTTAGATTTTTTGCATGTGTATTTTTCGCGTTGCTGCCCCTGTTCATTTCTATGGTGGATGTAAAGACATGTTATTATTAATGAATACAAACACAATCCTAATCCTTACCAATTTCGAGGTGCAGACCTAAACTTTGTATCTTCAAACCTAAACTTAGCCATTAACCCCAAATAAAATCTTCTGTTTGTCCTCTACCAAATTCAAAAGCATGAAAAATCGTTTTATTTGTCAGGTGATCCAAAGCTATTATGCTTTGTTACATTGTCTTTGCTGACATATCTCTATCAATGTTGGGCATGTCTTGCTGCACAATGTTTGTGTTCTGTTCTCTAAGTAAAAATTACACTGAAAATCACACAGAAATATTTTTTTCTGCTAACAATTTGTTTCATTTGTGCGTGTAGGAAACGAGTGAAATCTCATATCCGTGCGGACTACATGCAGAGCAGGATATTATTCTGACGTGCCCGGTTGAAGTGGCCGGTAGTGACCTGGGGCTTTCTGCGCTGGGCTGCAGTGGGAGGTAAACCTAGCTTCTGACCTGAGAGCACCTCCCTCAACTCATCTTATTATGTAGTCGTCTGCCCTGCTGTTTGATGGGCACTGCCTTATGCACTGCAAGTCATTATGAGATGCTAATTAACTGCTATGACAAGATAATTATGTGCTGTTCAAAACTCTTTATACTTTATACATTGATTTAGTCTAAAGTAATACTCAAACTGCTTCAGTGTCACATCTGCTCCGTCAGGTATCTTCTTGCTGTTTACCGTTCTAATCACCCGAAAGAAGACATTTTACAAAAGCCCTATTTAGTCAGTCGTCTCTGTGTGTCATGGCATTTCAGGAGAGATTAAAAATGTCAGAAGGTAAAGCAAGGATAGGCAGAGGAAAGCTTAAGACGAGGCTATTTTTAGTCCAGAGAGGTGTGAATGAATTCTGACAACTGACAAAGTCAGATAAAATTACATAAAAATATATGTATAGATTTTTTTTCTTTATTTCGTCGCCAATATTGTCCAGTCTGTGAATATATATTTTTATATATTGAAAGCAAATAAAGTAAGACATTCAAAGCTATTTTTTCAACAGTATGTTTTTTTAATTGTTTTTCATGAGACAAAACATTATATGATGGAAACACTTTTAACTTACATTTATTTGGCCCTACCAGCTTGTTAAACTCTGATCTCATCAGATCTCACAGCTAAGCATGGACATGGTCAGTTCCTGGATGGAAGACCGCTGGAACCTCAGGTACCCTAGTGCAGTGTTTCTCATACTGCAAAATGACATTGTTTGTACACCAAGCCCTTGACTGATACATGCTTGTAGTTAATTTCTTTGTCCTTACAGGGTTAATACATATTAAGAACCATTGTTTAGTTTAAATTTTGAATCAAATTTTAGAGCATGTTTAGCCGAAAACTAAACCTTAGATTTACTTCCAAATACTATTATAGTAGCTGGTGTGAAAAGTTTGAGAACCGCTGGCCTAGTGGGACAACTGGTAGTGTCCTTAGGCAAGATACTTTACATGTTGCCTCGTATGGATTTGGTGTCTGTGTGTGTGTGTGTGTGTTTATGATGGTGGTTGGAACGGCCAGTGGCACAAAATGGAAGCTTCGCCTCCATCCTGTGGCTACAGTCATAGCTTAGCACCAAGTGTGGAGTGAATGAATAATGGAAAATGTGGAGTGTCTTTGAAAGCGCTATATAAAATCTAAACTTTACAAGCTGTTTAAATATCAACATTTAAAGTGACCCTGTGTATCTTTCTGCAGGGGAAAAACACTGTTGAAATTGAAAGTTAGCTCTTTCGGCGCTGGGGTTTTTCATTTGATATGCAAATACATGTATAAGGAAATATAGAGACTAGAATCTTTGGAAAACTCAAACTGATATTCTGTTATTTTTTAACTTCTAACAATTCTGTTTGCTAAATCCCTTTGCTACATCAACAACCTTGTGAAGCAATCAGTTGCTACTGTTGTTGTGATTTTGGGCTTTACAAATATAAATTGATGTAAAGAATTCTACCTTAGAACTTTGTCATTCAGCTCCATGAAAACTCTTGAGAAAATTCAAACAAACTCATTGTAAAGACAACTTTTTTTTTTATCTAACTGGTATGAAAATTGAAAAAATTGTAAATGATTATAAAATCATAATTATTCTGCTGGAAAAGATATACACCTGGCCTTCAGGATTATTTGTCTCTTTTCCGGCCTTAACTTGTTTTGATGTAATTAATATGCAAAATCCCTAATTTGTAAATTAAAAAATATCCAATATCCGGTTTCCAACATCTTTCTGGCCAAAATGATTTCGCATAGTCCACCAGTATCAGTCCATCTTTCATGTCTGGATGTTGGCGTTAAGCAGAGACACCATCTCACTCGTCTCCAGCAGACATCAAGGATAATGGTCTGTGTCAGCCCGGAGCGCAGCGCAGCCAGCCTCTGTCACTTCCTGATTCAGGCTGGATTTCCATAACCTTGGCACTTTTACTACGGCATAAATCGGCCTAAGGTCAGCCGAGTTCTGGCGCCAAAGATAGTAACGGACCACGAGGTTAATTAAAAGACTGTGCCAATGAACCCCTTCAAATCTCTGCACCCAAATCTGCACCATCATCACATCTCCACACATCTTTGTCAGGGGAAAAAATAGAAATGCAAGGTTTGAATTCTGAGCATGAATGGCAACAGTTTGAGATAGGATTTAAGTAATATGGAAAGTAAGTGTTGTTGGTTTTGGTTAATGGGCCTGGTGTTGAGGTAAAAATAAGTACATTTTACTGTTTTGTGTAAGACTTAGGGTCTTTCACACCAACACACCGACAGTTGGAGTGATGCAGTGTCTGTCTCTTTGGAGTGCACAATATGAACATTCACACAAAGACAATCCAAACGGCCACCAATCACCGAACAAAGGTCGAGTGGCTGACGCTGGTAACGCTTGACCAAACAGAGCATTATTTGTTCCAGGCAAGTTGTTGTCAAACTCTGAAGAAGAACAGAAGTTGCTAGTCATGCCCTGGTCTGCAAGGTAGCAACAAGAAAGTATGAATTTCACGACAAATTGAAATTAATTTCTCTTTCCCTCCACAGTCCAGCTCATACGGTGACTTTTCTCTGTCTTCGACGTTCTGCACTCACATCATTTTAATTGAAAAATGTAAAAAGGTTTCTAAACTTTATGACTGAGGCAAGGGCAACACAATGAAGAAAATGTACTTTTTTTTTTTGCTTTTTAGGGACTAATTTTCTCCCGGGAGTTTTAGTTTTACACAAATACATTTTATTTGGCAAAATGCAAACAACAATTTTCTGTTGCTGTGGCAACGGCATAGTGCTTCACTAACTTGTTTACCTACTGCAATTGAAGATTTTTTTACATTTTAACTGGAGAACTACAAATTATATCCTCATCAGAAAGAACATATTTTTAGGAAGAAAAAGATGTGTGATTCTAAAGTCTGTGATAAATGTGAGAGAACCTACAGTCTTTCTGTTTATCTGCTTTTCTGCCACTGTTAACCTGCTTTTTGCTTTTACATGTCAGTTACAAACCCATTGCTCAAACGAGTTGTTTCTGGGTTGAATTTTCTCACATATACTATATTCTTTCTAATGGGGCTTTAGAATGCGGTGATGTCACATGCATAACCCATATATTAGCTTTTCTCTCTACTTACTTTCTGTTTGAACCATGAATCCATGCTCGACGAAATCATGTTTTTCCTTCTGTGTCATTTTCGGTTTTCCGGTGGACTGATTTGCCAGTTGTCAAGGTCCAACCAAACAGCTACATATGCGACAACTGGCAAAGCAGACTCTACAAGTCAGTCTTCAAAAATCACCTCTTCTGACCCCGACAGCCTCATTCACACCAAACTCATGTGAACTGCCTGTCTTTAAAAGTTGCCAAACCACAGGAACCCTCAGCTTGGTGTGAAAGAGACTTTACACATTCTGACCCCAGTGTAAACCTGGTCTTCGATCCAAAGCCCACACTTCTGCAATACTTTAACAAGAGTGGCCCTGTCATTTAGAGTGAAATCTGACTTCACTCAGGTCACGAGAAAAAGGTTTTTGGCTTCGTCATTGATTCTGTAGAAATCTGCAATGTTTTTCAACCCTTCATAATATTTAACATTGCATATGTAGCAGAGTGGATGTTTCTTTAACCTTAGCTTGTTTAAACCCAGGCAAAAATACAGAAAGGACACACAGGTAAGCCCATTAAACAGAGGAGAATGACATAGTTCCAATTTACAAGTTTATTTGTCACAATTTTACTTGTATTAGTTTAGTTTCAATAAGTTACTTTTGTCACAAGAGTCCATTTCCATCGAAACAATAACATTAAGACAAAGGTCCAGCCTTTATATTCACATTGTTGTTCATTCGGTTTCTTTGACATATTTTTACTTTAACCAAGATACAAGAGGAAGACAAGGCAGCCGTGCTCTTGAGCCCTGATGCATGGCCTCTTTACCTAAGTGTAAATAAGTTACAATGTAGTCAGCTGTAAAATAAAAGCTCCAATGCTCCTTTAACACAACTAGCCTACCTAAGTGTGGGGCGACTTCGCTTGATGTGGGGCCATGACGGCGGAGCACACACCATTCCCACAGGTAACCGGCCTGGAGGAGCAACCACTGGAGCCATCATCACAGCACTAAGATACAAATCATTAAATACAACAAAATCTTAATTTGCTAAGCAAAAGATTTAGACAACTACCTGAGCACATGGAGACATGGGGAACAGTTCAGGCAAACCAGGAACTGCGTGAAGCCAAAGAGGACAGGAAGGAGGAAGTACCATCCTTTTATAGTCCACATGCTACTGCCATCTGCTGGCAGGGACAGCTCAGTTTGTACCTGTGTCTACCTGGTTACACATAATAAAAAACGTTTTTGTTGTTGTTTCATCCTTCTGCAACAGAAGTGCTTAATTGAGCTCTGGAAATACGTCTAAATTAACTATATATTTATTTTGCTATGTACTGTATTTGTTTGTCTTGCAGAACTCAGCAATAGTTTGTGTGCTCATTAGATTCTTACTTATTTCTAATAGGTTCTATTTTTCGCTCATTTTTATTTATTGATTTCAAATTTTGTAATGTTTAATATTCTGCTTTACTTCATAGTTTACCAGACAAGATACATTGTCCAAAAATATATAAACTTAAAGTTCTTCTGGTGTATTATCAGGTGGAAGAGTTCAATTCAAATCAACTGCTACTTCATGACATCACAAGGGGGGAACAAAGCACTTTCAGCCTTTCTTCAGCAGATCTAATAGCAGATATTGACCATTTGCACCTATGTCACATGATCGCGTGACTTTACAAGTCACAAGTTAGCCTGAATTTTCTCCTCATGATTTGTACTATTATCTGGTAAACAGTGTTTCGTCTCATTTGCATTGACTTACCTTGTATAAAGTGTCCACTGCAAATCCGTGACAACTCATAGGGATTCCACTTCTTTCGATGTATTGCTGCCACACAATGGCATCTTCTGTCTTCAAAAAGTAAACAATAAAAGACTACATTAGGCTTGCACCCTCCTTGCCTGTTAGTGCAGCCAGTTGCACAAGATATAACCATTTCACAACTGAAATCGATAAAGAAACTTTGAAATAAACAAGTTATCGGCAAAGTTTCCATAGTTGTAATACACACAGACGACGCTTTTGCCCTCCATCATGGTGAAGTGGACGTTTCCTCGAAGAGCGTGACGACACATGCAAAGGAGCATATATAAGTTAAGCCAGAGTCCATTAGCTGAGGGAAATGACTCGTCTAGCAGGACCAGGACAGGCTAATCCAGGAGAAAGCAGGAGAAGTGAGAGGATATTGTGATGATATTGTACTGTGAGATTTCCCTACAGTTACATCCCGGATTATCACGTGTTGATTCAAAGTCAGTATGACTGCAAGGGGTTGGGTTCACATCCCAGAGCTTTCATTATACTACACAAACACGTTACTTTGCACTAATCTTAATCAAGCTCCACATAAATCACATGTGAAATCCTTCATGCCTGGCTGTACACCCGACCTGCACTCCAAGGCCCTTTTTTGTGCCACATCGAGTTACTCCGAGCCCCCTGTAATGGCTTCTTCAGGCTTGAAATTAGCACGTTTTACCTCGCAGTGTGGTGGCTGAAAACCCCACTGGTTGCTCTGCTCTCCGTAGCCGATAAGCCCGTGTACGAGTGGAGCGAGGCCAAGGACGTAAGGGAATATAAAAGTTGTCAGTTTACATGACCAAGTAGTGTTGTGTGAAATGACTTGGGCCCGACATTGTTAACGCTGAACGGGCTGCCTCCGCCATGCTCGATAAAGGCGGATAAAAGGCCAAATAAAGCCCTGATGGAAAACGCTGCTGGATGGTGCGGGAGGGGAAGGGGGAGGGAGGATAGTCTGCATCTAATCCACAAACGCTATTATAGTGTTTAGCAATCCTCCTTCTCGTCTCTCGCACAATCACTAGTTCTTTTTCACAGCGATTTGAACGCTTTGGAATACTTTAGTTGTGCAGTTAGGTCACACTTTATGGACACTTCACATATGGGTAATGAGAACTGAAGGTAAAGTTTATGGAGACAAATCACCGTCACATGTATTAGCAAAAAAATTCTACATTTTGCAAATATAAAAATGTTTTGTAAAGAATAAATACAGTTTTGCAAAAAATAAATTTGTTTTGCAAAAATAAAATTTGTTTTGCAAAAAAAAAATGGTTTTGCAAAAATTAATTTTGTTTTGCAAAAATAAATTTTGTTTTGTAAAGAAAAAATCTGTTTTGTAAAACAAAAAACAATGCTGCAACACAACTTGTCTTTATTCTTCTCATTAATTGATTTGTAACACCCTCTTGTGGCTTTGCAAATCTTTTTTTCTTTGCGCTGCATTTTTTTTTTGCATCTTGAGTTCTGTCGCAGTTTTGACATGGGGGCGGAGTCTGGTGATTGACAGTTTAAGGGGTGGAACAAGCGGGCCTCGGATCCATGCTGCGCATGCGCCAACCGGAAGTTTTGTTAAATGTCTTTTTAAAATATAGGAAAACCATTATTTCGTAATGTAGTGTTTGATTTAATGTTCGTTATTGAAGTTATTGATTATAGCACAACAATTTAGGAAAATACAGGCTATGTATAAGACTAAAGATGAATCAATATAAACGATATGATTTTATTAGCCTATGAATAATTGATTATCCGGTGTACTGGCATGCTGTTCCCACTGTTGCACATTTTAAGAGCACTTGTGGCACAGACAACTTTTCAGTGTAAATGTAGAATATGGCACGTTGTGTCCACAAACTGACGATTTGGCTCAGATAGCGCTCAGGATCAGGCGTAATGATCTCGCGCACCGGGCTGCCAGGTCACAGCCTGAGATAGCTCCAGAGATCTGGGGCTATGTTCTTCGTGAATCCTCGCATGGTCCCGTGTTTGTGATGCAGAGTGACATATCAGACTGGACACCCCTATCTCTGGCTACAGATCATACGCTGCCCACATCATCGCGGCTCAGTCTGGCACTGGGACTTATAACTCACCACCACGAATAGATCCGGAGGTCTGGGTATGTGTGCGCTTCACAGTGGTGAAGCGCACACATACCCAGTGGTGAAAGCGAGCTCTCCAGGGCGCAGCTGTACGTCTCTTTTGCTGGACACCGACCTTATAGCGGGCAGATCTTCTGCTGGACATTTCACCTCCAGTACAGTACCACCTCTGCCAAATGTTCTGAACCTACTCCGTGCTCTGGGTCAGCCGGACTGTGGTGTCATGGAGAGGTCACTCACTCTACGGTTGGGGAATGCCTAGACTAGCGTGTCCACAGGAAGATTGAGCTGGCTGTGTCTGTAGTGCACATATCTCTGCGTCTGTCTTTGACCTCCATAAACGGACATGGAAGTGTATCAGGCAGCATCAGAAACGCGTACGGGAGTGGAGGATATGTGAAGCGCACACACTACCAGGCCAGACCTCCGGATCTATTCGTGGTGGTGAGTTATAAGTCCCAGTGCCAGACTGAGCCGCGATGATGTGGGCAGCGTATGATCTGTAGTCAGAGATAGGGGTGTCCAGTCAGATATGTCACTCTGCATCACAAACACGGGACCATGCGAGGATTCACGAAGAACATAGCCCCAGATCTCTGGAGCTATCTCAGGCTGTGACCTGGCAGCCCGGTGCGCGAGATCATTACGCCTGATCCTGAGCGCTATCTGAGCCAAATCGTCAGTTTGTGGACACAACGTGCCATATTCTACATTTACACTGAAAAGTTGTCTGTGCCACAAGTGCTCTTAAAATGTGCAACAGTGGGAACAGCATGCCAGTACACCGGATAATCAATTATTCATAGGCTAATAAAATCATATCGTTTATATTGATTCATCTTTAGTCTTATACATAGCCTGTATTTTCCTAAATTGTTGTGCTATAATCAATAACTTCAATAACGAACATTAAATCAAACACTACATTACGAAATAATGGTTTTCCTATATTTTAAAAAGACATTTAACAAAACTTCCGGTTGGCGCATGCGCAGCATGGATCCGAGGCCCGCTTGTTCCACCCCTTAAACTGTCAATCACCAGACTCCGCCCCCATGTCAAAACTGCGACAGAACTCAAGATGCAAAAAAAAAATGCAGCGCAAAGAAAAAAAGATTTGCAAAGCCACAAGAGGGCGTTACAAATCAATTAATGAGAAGAATAAAGACAAGTTGTGTTGCAGCATTGTTTTTTGTTTTTACAAAACAGATTTTTTCTTTACAAAACAAAATTTATTTTTGCAAAACAAAATTAATTTTTGCAAAACCATTTTTTTTTTTTGCAAAACAAATTTTATTTTTGCAAAACGAATTTATTTTTTGCAAAACTGTATTTATTCTTTACAAAACATTTTTATATTTGCAAAATGTAGATTTTTTTTGCTAATACATGTGACGGTGATTTGTCTCCATAAAAGTTGAGCTGTAGTGGAAAAAAGGGTATAAAATAGATCATGTTAATGCTGTGGGTATTTAAATTAAGGAACAAAGTATGTACCTCTCAATTTAATATTACTATACAATAAGTGTTGCTTAACTTTATCCTTGATGGATGTTGGAGAAGTCACTCAGGAAGAATTATTCCTTCCTGTATTCAAATTGCAGGAAGCTCGGTCTCCTTCCTGTGAGTGTCATCTGTCTATTGTTTGATTTCTTCTGAATCGCTGCCTTGCTGAGTTTGCCTTGGAAGTGTGAATAATCTATTGAAGAGTATGATTTTGTGAAGGAAGGCGCTGTTTTGGGGGACACAGATGACTGAGGAGACTGGATTGTCACTAAGGATTTTAGGACTTTCTCTTATGCATAATTGTACGTGTAAATAAACCATTCAGCTCAGATAACTTCTCTCATGGATACAACATTTCAACACGCAGTATAATGGTAAGGTTTTAATGTTGAGCGGAGAACTTTACAACAGCGACTGCTCTTAAAACGTATGAAATGTCCAACATAATTTGTGCAAACATTTTCATGTTACAGCCTCTTGTCTCCAATGAGCATCTGTTCTCCTGAGGCTTTAGCAATCAGGTTTTAGTTTTATATATGAGAGAGCATGTGAGGGAAACTCCTATTATGTGGTAGCTAGGGCTGTCTATTTATATAGAGAAGTATTGTATACTACCTGTAAAACTGTTTTCAACATGTTTTTGAGTACAGGGCTCTTGAAAATCAATGTCAATAATGTAACTTTGATTTTGCAGAATAACAAAATACAGAAACATTGTATTTTCACACTGCTTTTAGTGCTAAATACAGTGTCCTATGAATAAGTAATTTTTGAGCTTTTTGAGTCTAACACTAATCTTGATACATATCCCTGTGCAGCGAGTATTGCCAACAACTTGTCACGATATATCCCGATAGCGATCCATCGGGTACAGCCCTATAGTCTATTTGTTTTTACTAACACTGCATATGTGTTTCCCCACAGTAGAAAATCACAGTTGACTCTGCCAAGTGTGTTGTGTTTCTGCCCTTCCTGTGACATGATGCGACTGTGAAAGAAATAATCGTTGTAAAATGTCCTCACGTCTGGTTTGCTCTTCTTCTGACACATTTGAAAATGGCTGAAGATTTACTATTATTATTGGACGTTGCAGATCATCATGGCCTTTTGATCTGCAGTTGCTTGCATACGGATGGCCCTGAATGATCCCAGTCTGTGTGCTTTGTTCTGTTGCAGTGGTGAAATGGTTACAGGGCATGTCATTATATCATGTGGCATTTCAGAGGAACTCCAAACCACACAGATAAACAAACACACGCAGCTTAGAGCTGATACAGAATGGTTGTTGCTTGTTATGGGAAAAATATATATTTTCACTAGTTTATGCTTTCACATTTTAACAGTCACAGATAAAAACAGAGATGATATATTCCTTACACCGCAGACTCTTCTTAAATACCCCATCAGTGTAAAATATGGCTCATGAAGGAGTACGTGGTGACTGGGTTTGCTGGCCGCAGGGGGACTCCTGTCATGTGTGCTGCCTACTGAGCTAATACTCTTTAATAATGAGCTATCCCTGGTTTTCAGAAACGCAGATATGGAGATTTTTCCAACATAAGCTAGAGGTGGATGTAACCCAAAGCACTCTGCCCTGCATTGTAGCTTCAGCTCCTGTTAAACACAATCACACTTTGTTAGATCGTGCGTGTAGTGAAAGATTTTTCATGTAGTGGTACAAATGTTGTGCATTAGCCCTGCAGAATGAGGCTTCATTCCACTTGTTTGCGGAGCATTCATTTTATTACCAGGCATTTAATGGGGTTTATTTTTAATACACTTGACTTTGTAGCACTAAAACAATTCTTTTTCAAGTTTGTCCAGCAGCAGGTTGACTTCCAAACTATTTCCCTACTGGTAGCCATAGATGTGATGAAAGTCAGTGCCCATGTATAGGTAGGCAAGTACCACACATTTGGCAAGTTTTGGGCTCACTTATTATTTTCAGTTTACTATTTAAACATACAACAAACAAACGAAACTCACTTAACGCAAGCTGACCCTGGGTGTGTTTATTGGATCAGTGCAACAGACATCAGAGGGCTCTAGCAAAAGTGGACCATCAGGCCTTTTTATATCATTATCACAATACTACCATTTTGTTATTAGCATATTTGTTTGTGCTGCTTCATGTTCTGGTATAAACATTAAAAGATTTTGCATCTCACACAAGTGACTCAAGTTTATGAATAGCTTTTTTGAAGTCAACTGCTCTATTTTACTTTGATTCCACATTCACACTTTTTTAAAATTACAAACATTCTCATATTGCTTTTTTTTAACCTGAGTAATTACAATTAATGATTAATCAAATGATTTTCTATTAGTAACCATACTGCAACATAGTCACAAAAGTTGTAAATGAATTGTTTATATTTACTTTTTGTGTTTTTTTAAGCCATAACATATTTGGTCACTGACCCTTTATTTAGTGAATAGTGCTGTTGTTGTAGTTGTGGTGTTATTTGTTTACTCTCTGATCGAGGCCTTCTCTTTGTTTTACCACAGAATCCAGACATATCTTTGTCAGGGAATAATAACTGAAGGTTTTGTTTTGTTGAGTGCTACAGTCTGCTGCAGTCACTTGAACAAATGTTACTTTATAAGTCAATGCAAAGCTTCTGAATAGACGTACTGTATTTGCTAGATAATTGCTCTAATTATCTAAAATTTTATCCTCCTTTGAATTATATTCAGCAACATAATGATAACCATTTAGTAAATAGAAAAGAGTATGAAAGACAGTGACAGGCAGTTACTTGAGGTCACAGGTCAAGATTCAGTTTTGTGCTGTATGTTTAACATTCAGACGCACATACACTCATTTAAAAAGGCAATCACAATACCATAACCTTGTGTGCACTTTTTGTTGTTTCATTTTGTTTAGTCACACATGTTTACAAGGATAACATGCACTTCATATTTTAATTGCTTTGACCTGACCATGACAGTTTAAACATAAATTATTCATGTAAAAAATAGTAATCATGTTTAAACACTAACAAGTAGTAAAAGCTATGGAAAAAATAAAAACGTATTCACTGTACGTGAAGAATTCTGTTCATATAAATGAGGGAGAAAAATAAAAATAATGGCTGTGTCCGAATGTGCGTCCTAACTACTATGTATTTAGTGCTCTATTCAGGGGTCACGCCATTTTATAGTGGTGTCCCAATGTCCAGCAGGTCAAAAAGTAGTGCACTCAAAATGTCCCACAATGCATCCTGAAAAGTAGTGAGTATCAATAGAATAGTCAATATGGACCACAATTTATTGCAGGAATCGGAAAAACAACGCAGACAGCGTCAGGTGTTTAACTAGAAACAGCACGACTGAAATAAAGATGTAAGGAGCCGCTTAAACTCACTGTTGAGCCGGAGAATAAACAAAACACTTGTAACTGAAAGTCGTTAGCCGTAAAGATGCTAACGTTAGCTGCTTACCTTAGTTTGGTCTGTAAAAGGGAAATTATCCAGTCCGTTTGCAGTTATGTATTGTCCAAGTTAAACCAGACTTGTATTAAAATTAGTAGTTCATAAATATGCGTGAGTTAGACGGACTTAGTCAGTATTAATTACAATAATTAATTTTTATTGGACTTTTGTCGACCGTTGTTTTAACTGAAGGGCGATAGTCACGTGACCTGTGTCAGCTGAAAGTAGTGCACTTTTTGTCCGAAATACCAGATGAATGAGTGCACTGAATAGTCCAGTGAACAGAACAGGACCATACAGCGAAAGAGTTTTGACTAAGGAGACTAAGCAAACACAAGACTTTTTGTTTATATGATCAGTTAAGAGAAAATTAGAATCAGTAAAAGTTTCTGTTTCTATTCAAACTTCACTTCTGCCTTGTGCTTGATGATATTGTCAAACTTTTGAGGCCTGGTTGTTAGCGCTTAGGCTACTTCAGGCTCTAATTGCGACATCAGTCACCCACGTCAAACACGTTTGTACATGGTAATGTTTCCTGACAAGGCTCTGGTGTGACTCAAGTGTGGTCGAGTGCTTGTCAGTTGCAAAAGTCGACCTAGTTTTTCATAGTTTATTCAAATTTAGTGGCTACACAACTTGTAATGAAAATTACAAATGAAAAGTCTGGATTTGAGAGGTACGTTTTAGCTTAATAAGATTTGACTGCTTATGATAATGTTGAATATTTCACTGGTGTTAAGCTGTTTCTAACTTTAAGATAATTTAATCAAGAAATAAGCAATTTTGATGTACATATAACCCAAATTTCTATAAATTACATCTGTTTTAGGGTCTGATGCCTGAGAGGTTTGGAAATGTGGCACTGAAGTGGCTAGAGGTCTAAAGTCAGATTCGAATGAAGGCTTGGAAGATCCTCTGAATTTAAGAACATTGTGAAAGAATTTCATTCTACTTATAGAGCTGTGAGGATTGATGGGGAAAGTAAATATGCTTCTGGAAACTGATCTGTGATAAGTTATGAAATGAAAGAGGAAAACATTGGAGTAGTTGTATAGAACTGTAACTCTGTAATGTAGAAGATGTGTCTGTCCATGGATTTCAGAAAGATGACAATCTTGGACTGTTTGGAGTAAATAATGGACACTTTTAAATCACAAGGTAAAAACTTCATATTGTATATTTTCAATAAGAAAAGGCCTCAAAATGTTGGACAAAACGGTAATCTGAAACCCACAATGGAAAGATAAGAAAAATCCCAAAGACAAACTATGCAAATAATGTCATTCCTTCTCTTGCATGTTGAATAAAATGACTCAGAAATCAAAAAGGAAAGTAGTTAACTCAGCAAACGCCACATCAGCTAACAAAATGGACGAATAATGCTTAAAAGCAAAAAAACTCGAATCCCGGCAATGATCAAAACAACGGAGATCATTTTGAAACACTTCAGACGATGTGCTTGTTCAGTTGGATTGCGGAGGAGTTAGCAGTGCGCACACGTCCAGGCTGAGGCAACATTGAGCAAATCTGGGGCTAACACGCGGGCAGTTAAATATGGAGACCCCGTTTGACCACGAGGGAGGGAGAGTCGTCTGGAAAATGTGCCACGGATGGACACGGCGCCAAAGACAGGTGACGTTTGGAACAACAGGCCACAGAGAGAGCCACTAAACTTTGAGCACCAGACATGCTTTTAGACCAAAGTTTCACACCAGCTCTCAGCTTTAATTAGTGTCTACTGGCGCGCTCATTACATCGGCTGCATTCCGCCTCCTTGCTCCTCTCCTCTGTGCTTCTTGTCTGGCGCATTAGTGCACTCCCTTTTACCGCTTCATCCTTCATCCCCTTGGACCCTCGTCACTCAGTCAGACACCTTCAAAAGATAGTGGAGCTTGTGCCTAATGATTACTTAAACCCTGACATCAATGCAACTGTCATTGATTATGAAAAATTAGCTTCCCCTCAAGACTCCTTCAGCGAGTTCTAAAGCCGACAGCGAAGGGGCTTTTGTCTCATGCTCTGGCTTTGTTGTGAGGATGCGTCTTCGGGGCTGTGTTATGAATACTGATACTGAGAGAGGCGCAGCACCATCTTGATCAAGTAGCAGGCTAAGCGCAGATTTTATTTGTAGTGGGACAAAAAGAATTGCACGGGAGGAGGCTTATAAATTGAAGACCTGGCGATAGTGCGGATAGTGGTAGCTGGAATACCAATAGAGTGTGAGGTTGTATTTCATATGCACCTGGGTTTGCTGGTTCTGTGCATTATTAAAGCAGCCCACAATGTTTTTTTTTTTCTTTATCCCTCCCTCAGGCTCTATCAGTTCATAAGACTCTGGAATCTTAATTTTCGCAGCCATATAAATAAGGTCTAGCAGAATTGTGCGTCTTTTAGTTAGCATTCTGCTGCTTCTCACACCTGTTGCACTAGAATTTCTGCACGCTTAATATTTAAAGTTTGTTCATAAAAGAGCACTTTCACTATCCAAACATGGGATTGTGCAACACTAGTATTTTGGAATGGTTTATTATCAGACTCTTTGAGAGTGCAGAGTGCTTAAGCTCATGCTCAGTTATGATACTATCCGATTTTTATCGTATTGAAACCACAATTATTCAAGCTGTTATTTCTTAAAGACTGTAGAATGCCAATTGAATGGAGAGTGAAGATAAAATGATTGACAGATCTACAGAAATAATGTTTGTAAATGACTAAATATTGTAAAAATTAATCTAGTCATCTCGTATGAAATTGTAATCGTGATTTCCTTTTTTTTTCATCTGTTCTTCAACATAGATTTTTTTTTTATTGTCTCTGATTTCAAATCCACGTTTTTTTAGCATTGGCTTTTTTAAAGTCTCTTTTGACTGCTTCAGTTCACAAATAAGTAAATTTTATTTATGGACATTATTTACATGACTTAACATGTTATGTCTAAAAGACTCAATGTAGAAAACACTGATATGGAAACATTGTTTGAAGCAACACAATGTTGTAATTACTGTAATCGATTGTTTTATTAACTTCTATTGAAGGCTGAGTGCTCTAGAAAATGGCAACACTACAGCTGATTGACTGATGTCAATGTTTATCAAAGACAATAAATAAAAGTATGTAAAGTATTCAACAATTGTAAAAAACCACCATCTAAGGAACACTTATGAACAGACTTGTAATTTACGTCAATAATCAGAACACTTTTACAGCAGTAATTGAAATTTGATTAATTGTAGAACAATCATCAATTTAAAAGCCCAACATGTAGCAAAAATAAACGAAAAAATGATGTTGTTGTTTTTTATCCTGTTATGGTATACTAAGAATATATTTTTAAAAATGCCACAAATTTAACATGTGGATTGACTCTGGTAGAGTGAAAAAATACCAATGAATAGTCGTAGTGTGGGAGCAGAACCACAAAGATCTAAGACAGACCTGGCTTTTCAGGCCTTATCTGTGCACTTTGGTCAAACGGACTGCTCTCACAATACAATGTGAGTGACTATTGAGGTCATGCTTACAATAATGAGCATCAGAGCCATTATGCTTTCATTCTTGTTCATCATCCTTTGAGTCTTATTCTTTTTGTAAGGGTGCAGTCTATTGGTTCATGCAAAGTCTCTGACGCATGAGGCGAGAAAAAATGTAATCTTTGATTTTTGTGCTGAAACCTACTCAGACTTATTTATGCAGTTTTATATTGACAGAAAATGACAATATTCTGTCAATGTTTATATTGCAAGAGTTCCAGTATTGTTTTTACTTTCCAAAAAGCTCCAGAAAGTTACACAGTGTCAGGGCTTAGATATCCAAAAGTGTAAAAATCTTTCATTACAATGGTCTACTTTCATTTAAAAAAAAAATATTGTTATTCTACATTCATCAGTTCCCTTTTTATAGGCATTTGAAATTCTTGTTTTCATTGATTTCAGCGTTTGACGAGAAACTTTTGAGATAACGTCCTTTTTCCCTTACAAACCTCATGTTAGTGTTATTTTCCTCTGTTTTGGTGAAAAAATATGAGCCACTACAATGAAATAATGTCATTAGAATAAAAACAAGTTGAGGATTACATGATTAAAACAATGAGAAGAGTTTCATTTTCACCTTCAAACAACAAAAGCTGTGTTAGAGACGAGAAGCACAGCAGTTTACTACTTTCTGATGCAGATTACATAGATTCAGCCTCTTTCACTGAGCGTAGATTAGATTTAACATCCAAATATGAAGAAATACCTAGTTTACTTACTCTGACCACTTTTGGATCGCTCACGGAAGAGTAACTTTCGTTCGTTTCGTTCATCTATATCTTTTTTTCAAATATCAAATATCTGCTTTAACCTTGCTCAACAATGTTTTTAGTCCAAAATGTTTTGCTTGTTGTCTGTTTGAAAAGAAAGCCAAACCTTTAGAAGCAACTGATCACATAAACACAGCCAACTGCAAAGCCTAATGTCAACAAACAAATAAGTACATGCATTTCCTGGTCATGTGACTCCCTCTGGGTCTTTGTACTCACACTAGACTCCCCTCTGCTGGTGAATCTATAAAACTGCATCATGTATTTGACTGTGGGCAAAGTTAGCATCAGCAAGCCCACTATCGCTGCATATGATAAAAGTCTATGAAGGAAATAGACGTCATTGGCTTGTTTTAGTTACTCTATCACTAAAATCTCATACCATCACAATGTTGAAACAAATGGGCAACATATAAATATTTACATGTATTTTATATAGTGTATTTTGCTACACTAGCTGACCCTCAACAAGTAATGTTACATAGTAGGGCTGGGCGATCTGGGAAAAAATAAACTATAATTTCTGCCTTATAAAGCGCACCTGAATATAATGCGCACCCACTATACATTTAAGTAAGAAAAATGATAAAGTACATATATAAGCCGCACTTGTTAATAGCAAGTCTATGAGAATCTACAGTATAATTTTGCTGCATTGCCGTATAAGCCGCAGTGTTCAAAGTTTGTGAAAAAAGTAGCGGCTTATAGCCCAGAAATGACTGTAATCACGATTTTTTTTTCTTGACAATTTTGCTTAACCTTTGCAAAACCACCACCAAATAATGACGATTCGGTTCAATTCGATCTCGATCTCTCGATTTTTCAATTAATGGCCCAGCTCTATGACACAGACAGAAAGAATACAGCTCTGGTTGCTAATGCATACAGTGGGTAGATGTTCTCAGACGCTCCTCTTGATGTCAGCTCAAACAGATGGCAGAGGGATTGTGTAACATTAATGAAAGCTCCCCTCACCACTCGCCGTATCAGTCTTCCTGACAGTCTGCGTCCCTGTTGAGGACCTATCAAAGTTTCCCCATCATTTTTAAAGAAGTTTCATGTCACCTCCGTCGCCGCGAGCACTCATTTTTAACACAGTCAAGGCCGAGAGCGGGGTGATTATGACACTCGGAGTCCTCCAGGAGACAGAGCTTTGGCTGCATTAGCTCTCCAAAACACATACATGCCACTTATTGTCACACGCTGCTCCCACACAACACAGCAAAATGACCAACACGTCCAAAACGTCCGGGGTAAATGTCAGTCTGAGCACAGGGCTGTCGTGTTGCGAGGAGAGTCTAAAAATGGTAAATGTTTCTAAATGCATAACACACTGTTCGGTTAGTATTCATGGGTTTCAAGAACACAATGTGATTTCAGCGTTAAAAGTCACTGTTCTGTCTTGTTACAGATTTACAATAATAATTAGACAAGTGTATAAAATTTGCACTTGAGCTAAATGCGACTACTTTCAAGCATGAATGTCTGAGGTAAGCAGATGTTGACTACAAAATCAGCATTCGAGGAAACGCTAAAATGCTGACTTAATCATTAAACACATTTTCAATGAGATTTGTTTTTAAAGAATTTCATCAGATAGTATACATGTATTTGGTGTTCCTTTCCAGAAGTATAGCTCAGTATTTTATTTAAACTTAGATGTTGGTCTTTATGCACTCGCCAATATCCACTGCTCAGGTTTTTATTTTATTTTTAGCCCGCAGAAAATTATTTAAAGTCACAAGAACATTTTTTGTCATCGCCCTTGGGTAAAACCATAACTATAAGGATATAATACAGAAATTTAAAGTAGCTTATAGCGATATAGGCTACTCAGAACATTGCTGAAAAAAAAAAACCAAAAACATTTAAATGGATCTACTAGTGCCAATCGCTTGTTCTGTCAGGCTCGAGAAAACTCTTTTCAAGCATTTCTGAGAACTTTCAGAATTCTATAAGTTCCTATGTGACCCAAATGTCTCTGGTGAATCCCAGTTATGCTTGACCAGTCCTGTAAATGGTAAATGATCAAAGTAGACTGAGTGGATCATTTACCATTTTGTGTGATTAATCCAGACTGGAGATGAGAAAATGGACCGAATCTGTTAAAGGATAAAAGATGAAATCGTACCTTATCATTCTAACCGTCCACTTTGCTCTCAAAGTGCTAAGCTTGGTGCTGATGCTTGGTTAGACTGTCTAAAAGCCCAATAGGAGCAGAACGTTTAGTTACCAAACACTTTTGTTATAGAATCAGCTCTATTCTCATGTTAAAGAAGCTATCATTGTCTCAACATTTAAGATTAGGCTTCAAATATTCTTCTTTGAAATATCTCATGTTGGGTTAAGAACAAAAAGTAAACCTACAAGCCTAAGGTGCCGTGGAAGTTAATATCCACATATTTCACTTTCCCTGTAACTACTAGTTCATCATGTGTTTTTGCCACTCAGTTCTAACACGTAGTATGCTGTGATGTTATGTGTAACCTCTACACTGAGAATGTTGCCTCTCTCTCTCCTTTACCAGGTTTTTTCTTGTCCAGAAGGAGGGTCTGAGGCCATGGGCTGCTCTGGAAATTTCTCTTTTTACATGCTTGATGTGAATGCTGGATAATTTACTGGATGCATTATGGCTTGATTGAACATAAACTGAACAATCTTGTGAAGCTCTCAGAGACAAGTGTTGTTGTCATTTGTGGGCTCCACAAAAATACACTGATTTGATTGATTTTTAGTTGGAAAGTGCAGGTTTCATATGGAAGTCATCACCGTTCTGATCTTGTTGGATGATTTGATGTTGTTTTGACTTTTGGTGGAAAAAGACACATGATTTTGTAATTTTACCTCCAATAACCCCATCTATCAGTCAAAATGCACTTGGAAATAATAACAAGAGTTTGAATCGAAGTGAATGTTTACCTACATAATACTTGTGTCAAAAGGTAACGATTTGGAGCTGGGTGACTGGCGTCAGTTCATGGTAAAGTGAGCACCAAACCTCAGCCTCAGTGTCATCATGATAAAGCACATGTCTGATCTCAGTGTCAAGTGTTTAGAATTCTCTCCCACGTTCACACGGCTCCGTCACAGAAACACAGCCATGCACATCTTTCCATAAGATTCTCCATGTTTTAGTTGACTTCACTACATTACCCAGAATCCAATCCAGCTTGAGCAAACACCATCAGTCACCTCAGTGCAGGATAAGCACAGGTATTGTCCCAAAACAGTGATGGGCAATTGTTTTTACTCGAGGGCCTTATTCAACCCCAGAATAGTGGTGGAGGGCCAGACTGTCCACTCTGGTAAAACAAACTCTCATTACTGCAAATGTCAGACGGCCAGTACGAATAAATAGTGTCCAAAAAATCATAATTTGTCTTGTAAAAGTATGATTTTAATTTCATAAAACGCCTAGTTTAATCTATAGAATAGTTTCTTTTTATGGTATCAACTTTATTCTCAGAAAGAAAATTACTTTCTTCTAGTAAAATCTTAACTTTCCTAAGCTTCAACTGTATTTTCTTAAAATTATTAGCTTAATCTCAAAATGTTACATGTTTATTATGGTAATTTTACGAGGAAAAAAACAACAACTAAATATTATCAGCACTTGTACTTGAATGAGTCTAATATTTGCATAAAAAACACACAATAGATTATAAAAATATTTCAGGATCCAAATTACAATTTTAATCTAGTAAAACTTTAATATTGAAAACTTTATGGCTTTGACTTTATTCTCATAGTGAATTTAATATCAAAATGTTTAAAGTTTTTGTCTCTTGCATTTCTGTTTCTCAAAAACAAGCCATTGGCCTAATTGAAACAAGTCAAGGGCCACATTTTGCCCCTGGGCCATAGTTTGCCCCTGGTCTGTCCTAAAACAATGTCTTAAACCCAAGGCACTTCTATCTGGCTGGCATTATAATTATTATGATTATTATTATTATTGCTGATATAAGTTTAAGTTATAAGTGGCTGACCAGTCGATGTCAAAGCTCTTGAGTCACAATTCTTTTTCAAAGTGCTAATACGACAGGGAATTTATCTAGCACGTTAAAGTCCCATTGACCTTCTTTCAAGAAAGTCTCTCCTGCCCCTTTAAACGACAGAGTGAGCAGGAGGGCAAGAGTAGCCTAAAGGAAGTATCCCGAGTTACAGCATGTCCTTTTCACCCTAGTGAATCATCGACCTCTGATACAAGGCAGACTAACCCTGCCCCAGCTCCTCTCCAACTCCCAGGATGAGCATGTATCACTGACATATGTCCCGCTGTGGTCACCTGGGAGACAGGGGACATGAAGCACACTGTCCAGCAGATAAACTAGAGAGCTTTCTATGGAACTGTGCTTTATGTAATGGTCGTCACACTGTAGAACCCAGGGGAGTATAGAGAGAGCTGTCAGACTGAACTGCCTAGTCTGGCCTGTAGAGGGGGCTTATGAAAACCCTTTTTCTATCAAGGATTATTGTAGCTATGGTTTAACAAATGAAACAGCATTTTTGACATGTGGCCTGTGATGACATGCACAATGAGAACAAGCATCGTGATGATGCATATAGCATAGCATTTTTTCTTTTCTTTGTTTTTGTAATCAGTTATTTATTTGTGTTTCCAATAAACGTATTTTAAAAAACACAATTCTTATTAGCAATAACAATATATATATATCATAATTTCACATAAAAATATTGATATAAAAAAACAAAACTATGCTATAAAACTATAATAGTAATGATAAATTGAAAACAACAGCTATGTTCATGAGCTCACAACGGGCTCACACTGCCTCCAGTCCAGATCCTGATCTGTCTGGGTCCGGTGGTCACTCACACTGCAACCAGAATACACGTGCGTATGGACGGACTCTGCTGGCCTCGTGAGTCCCCCAAGTTCACAGGGGCTCACGCTCTTCTTGGGAGTTTAAGTGATCACTGAAACTTAAACTCCTAAGTGATCACTAACACATAAACAAAAAACACTTGTGATGAGTTTTGGGACTATTTTACGTCACTTCATTTTCTGTTTGATTTTTCGCCACACAATGGATGAGCACGGGACGTTTATTTACAGCCTCTGTGTTATGTTGCATTTGTTTTAGTAGTAGTAGCGTAATGATTTTATTTAGAAAACCACCAGATTCACTTCACATGCACTCGCTTGGTTTCCTGTTTGTCGTGTCTTGTTTTCACAACTTCACCAAAATGGGCTCTGGAGTGCTCCGGCAGTCCGGAAAAAGTTCGGACACAAAGATACGGACAACCGGAGCAGCTGACCTTTAGACCGGACGGATTGCTGGATGGAAGCCTCTCATTACTTTTCAAGAAACGGAAAGTCTCCGTACAAACTGGATGCAGTGTGAGCCTTTCGTTATGGTGTTCCAGAGTAGCATTTTTTTAGTGGGACATTTTCATTCTTCATAAAGTACAAGACATAATAGAAGTACATTCAACTTTGCTTTATTTTCATTTTCTAAAGCCTTCTACACACAAGAGTAGTCTGAGGCACAATTATGTCCAAAATACACAGTATATCCACTTTATGTTCTTTTTATTGTTGTTGTTTCACCTTCGATGTGAAGGCAACTCAAACCACTTGCTCCGATCCATAGGTCTATTGCACCAGCCTTGATCACATGATACTTGTGCTCAGAAAATCGCCAATGAGCTGGAAATTCTTCCTGTGACATGATGCAACTGTTAGACAAATAATTATTATAAGATGTTTATAGATTCTGTCTGTGGCCTGTTCTGTTTTGGCTCATCTAAAAATCACAAAAGATTTTAAACGACTCTTGCATGCAGCCGTTTTTTTCCAAAGCAGACATCTAACTCCTACAGTGTATTTCTATTGTATACAGAACTGTGGAACTGCAACCCACGTTGCCCATAGCAACAGATTGTGAAGCAAGTCTGTGGTGGACTACTTTTCCAGAGCACCTAATTATAAACTTCACTAAAGGAAAGAAGCCGTCTGAGTCCGAGAAGCACTCCATTGTGCAAGTGACACGCGGACGTCCATCAAGTCTCAATAACGACTTATTTAAATATTCAGACTTATGCATTAGGCTAGTAGTTAGCAAAGTGAGTCCATCTATCTATCACAATTTTAAATTTTTCTTTCAAAACTCACGTTACAATGTGCATTTCCTGTCAAATGAAACTCTAAAGATATTATTGTTGTCTCTAACATTATCTGAACTATATACTTTGTGAAATGCAACCCCAATACTTACTGCTATTGTTATTTATTTAAAGACAGCACACTATATGCTGACTCTCATTCCATATTCCCTATGCATCTGTTCATGCATTATTCCGTTTTGTCCACTGCTCCATGACTTCTACCCCATGACTTGCTCTAACCTGTATGCTTACATTTGGTGCCCAGACGCTCAAGCAGAGTGGAGATGGTGAATTTAATTAGTGCTTTAAATGAGTTGTTTCAGTGGCTTGTCACGGTATATGTGTGCAGGGGTCTACTGTGCTTCACCAGGGAAATCAGTCAGCTCAGGCCGGGATGGAGTGGTCAGAGGACGGAGCTCCCCCTCTGGGCATGTGTGCATTCAACAGACCGGAACATCCCCTCGTGTTTTATAGCCCACTTTTAGGAGGGCCACCTTCAAAGACTTGTAAGTAATAGAGAAAGTATACCATCACAGCCTACGTCTATCTGTCTGCTAAACAAGGCTCTGTTTGTTATGGAATCCTTAGAGAAAACAACTGCAGCATATTTTAGGGCACATTCATTCTAGCCATGGTTTAGTTTTAATCCAGTTCAAGCTTTATTCTGTAAAACACTGACTTCACTCTTAACTGTGCATAAATCAGAATTAGACTCACTCAGGGGTTTCCCAGCCAGTCTAAACTCAGTGAGACTTAATAAGCCCAGTTATTGAACGGAGAAACTTTCTAACACTTACTTCTAAGGAATAGTTTATGGTTGCAAAGCTACAAGTTTTGTGAATGTAAACTAAGACCCACACTCACTAATGTGCTGCTTATGCTAGGTTTGGATAGAAACAAATAAATGATGAATCTGAGTTTGTGCTTCTATACTTACAGTGCAAAAGTAGATCCCAATATTGAAAATTATTATGAATATTCTCAAGGTGGGATTGCTGATTTTCTACTGTAAGCACAATTTAGGTTTTAAATCTTCCTCTCAGAAATCTTTGACACATGGGTAATATTGACAAGAATTCAGTTTTGGTTGCAATTATGGCTTAAAAACCTCTTTTTACAAAGGATGAAGTGCAACTGGAGGGACCACCCAAGCCCAGCCAATCAGAAAGCTGCATTCGGCTCCTGATTAGAATAAAAAATCTAACTTGATTAAACTGAACTTGATTAACTTGCAGCTCATTAAGCTTGATCAGACTTGATCATTTCAGTTGCTCTTTAAGTAAACCTGTAAAAGCTCCAGGTTCTGTGTTATTTACTGTATTCTTAACAAATTCTAAACTCTGCATGAAGTGCCCCAAATAAACGAAACACATCCGATGAGTAAAACTCTGAATTGTCCTGGAGAGCCTCTCAGCCCACACATCAGTGCTGGTTTAGTTCTCATTTTTATGAGGTGAATGTGCAAGTGTGAACACACTGTTAAAAATTCATCATCACCTTTGTGATTTTCTGTTTGCTCACCAAACACTTATAATTAAATGACCTTCAAACAGGATGTAGCTTGATTAAATTTTTAAAAAGAGATTTGTAGAGTCTAAAAGATTACAATTAATATTGCTTTTAAGCGATTTAGGAATGAGTAAGTTGATAACTTTATTTTGTTTTAGTTAATAGCACGTTATTGCTGCCAAAAGAACTAATATTAACAACATCACAGTGTTGAAAGATTATGTAGCATTCTGCTTTAAGTCTTATGTTATATACTGCATTGCTGCTGTGAACGCAGGACATGATTACTGTTTTTGCTCAATAATACCTTTTGGACAATGTTGTAAACAATTTGACATTTTGTAGTTGACTTTTCACAAATTATGCAAGGGTTACTGCGTAATTTGAAATTTAAATGTCATAAAAAGAACCACTTTTCAAATGACTTAATCACTTTGAACATTTGTTACCATAACAAAACTTTCCATTTTCTAGTTGTTGGCTAATGTGCGAAATTCATATTTAAGCAGTTTCAAACACATACTTTAGCTGAAATTTAAAAAATGGAGATAACAATACCAAAGAAAGTTGTTACAGCCGACAATGAGAAGCTTCAGTGTTGTGGCCTGAGCACCTGAGGTCATACTTTAAGTACATTGTGATGACACAGTGTTTATAGATTCCAAGCTAAACTGTGTAGTAATAACACACAATCACATTATGATTAGATCCTATAGATTGGATGCAGTTGTGCACAGACTGCGACACACCTCATTAAGAATCAATGGGGCAGATGACAGAGCTACCTCCGAGTGCTTTTACATGGACTGGCGCACTGCAGCCATCACTACAGCAATGTGATGAATGAACATGTGTGCGGCAGAAAACCAGGGCCAGAGGGTTGGCACGGGAGCTTTTTGGCACAAGGATCCACCTAGCAATTCCTAATGAGTCGGCGCTGTTGATGTGTGAAGAAAAAAGAAAATGGCCTGTTTAGTGAGCGATAGGAACAGCCAACCTGCAATGTTCAGTCCATAGTCTGGGATCTAAGTGAGAAAATCAATTTGTCATGACACTTTTCCGATAAAAGTAATTCCCTCTTTTATTCTTCCCGGCTATAATCTGATATGCAGACAAGGTTTAGCACCGAGGAGAGGGTCGTTTCTGGAATTATCTCTCTCTCTGTTCAGGATAATACACCATTTGTTTTTGTTTTGGACACATCCTTGTTCACACCAAGGTTCTACACATTAGTTTAAAACATGCTGGGAATAAATAATGTGTTTTCGACTTGAGGGCCACAGATGAAATGTGAGTTTAAAACACCAGCGATTGATGCAGACACCAAAGCACCAAATATCAAGTTATTCTTCTTAATATTCAACATTCATACAAACAGAAATACAAAAGGAAATTCAAACAGATGCTTTGACTTCCTGTTTAAAATGGCAAATTTATTGTAGAGTTTTCATTTTTATTGTTGAAAACTACATATATAGCGGTATTTTGTTAAAGTTTGTTTTTGATTAATCAGAAGTAAATACAAGTGGGCAAGACAGTGGCACAGCAGTTAGCACTCTGCTTCAGCAAGAATGTTCTAGGTCAAACATTCATGATTCAATCTAAATTCAACTTTGTGTAAAAACATTAAAATCAATGTTGTTGGGTTTTTATTTGGAGAGCTGTGTTACTTTGAAGTTCATACAGTATGTCACTCTGCCAAGAGTGTAACAGTTTCACATCTACTGTATTCTTGAAACTATTGCACCCGCAACTCTTTTGAATAAGTATGTGAGTCAAGAAGCAGGCATAGGCTTAGATCACTGCTAAAGTGTGCTTTTGTACAGTTATGGGACAGGTTTTTGTCCTGTGCATGTGCATGTAGTGAGTGAGAGTGGCTCGTACAGTATATCTAAAACAAAGCAAACTCTGGATCAACTCTAATAGTCCATAGTGCCAGTGTTATGGATGTGCCTGGTGACACCGGTGTCTCCCCACTGCACTCGGGGGAGGAGGGAATTTATTATCAGGCGAGAGATCCAGCGGTGATGGCCGGCCTGACAAAGTTTTCCCCAGGTTCAATCAATCAGGAGCGTCGCGGTGAAGAGGCACCACCACAAGGGGCCCTCCGAGGCCCTGCCGGCAGATTAGTCACAGCATTGCGGCAGCGGAAGCACCAAGATGGAACGGTGAACTTAAGAGTCACTGATGAACACAGAGATGACGAAGAGTCACAGAGCTCAATGAGAAGAAGGAGAGAGTTGGATTCGGAAACAGATTTGGTGGGCTGTGTTATTAGAATCATGCAAAAAACATTTGAACATTGATTGTGATACACGTGGGGTTTAAAGGGTTCAGAAATGTTTCTGCTGAAGAATATTTTGAGATTTGAGATCCAGACAGATGTTCTTTGTATATTCTACCTGTATGTCCTCTACGAGGTGCACTTTTCTCAGTTGACTGTGGTTTAAGTAACTTTGGTGCTTGAATAAAAAAAACGGTTGGCAAAGTAAAAAAATAAATAAATAAATGAACTTCTGTAATAACTACTGAGACCATTTGACAATAAATTCAAGTCCATTTGACACATATATATTTTTATATTTTGAATATAATTGCGCCAACTGACATTCTATGCACAGAGTCAACTATGCACAGATCAATCATACAAAAATACATGGCGTATAAAGATCATTTACGTAATGTGTTTTTTTCCATTGTTTTCTATACTTCTTGTAACTTATGTTTGTTTTGGAATAGAAGGACCATTCATGTCCCTGACTGGCAGGTCACACCCATCTGAAAGGTGACAAGTGCTCTTAAAATGGTGGGAACTAGAATAATGAATGGGCAGTAACTTCTATTTTTTGCGTGTGTATTTCACGCGTTTTTGTCCTAGTTCATTTCAATGGTGAAGTTAGCCGTTAATCTCTTGAAAAACCTCATGTTTGTCCTCAACCACATCACGTGTCCAGACCACGTCAGAAAAAACCTAATTGCACCCAAAACAGGCAGAGGGCATCGTCATGACACTCAATTTGTCATTTTACGCAATCCATGAGAACAACGCACTAAAATTTGTTGACATCTTGAAAACTCTTCCATGCCCAGTCTTTGCCCAGTGTTGACACCTTGACACACTTAGTATATAAATAGCCTAAGTAGTACAGATGTTTTTTTGTGTCAACTTTTATAACACTTTGCAGTGTCAAATGCATAGGATACAATGCCCGCTCTGTGGGCAGTGATCTGTTGGCTGGCCTTGGGGATAAAGAGTCCTGACCCCTCTTAAACACAGGATCCCGTCACCGCTTCTTTTATCAATCACACCACAACACTTGGCGGATTTGCTCCTACTTGCCTTCCCCTGCCCTGAGTGGAAAAATCCTTTCTCCTCTCACTCCCTGCTCATTGGTCGGCCTTGGTGTATCTCTAGTGATAGGTGGCTTTAACAGACAACACGCCGGCTTGTCCGGAGAGAGCCCTCGTAGTTAATCCCTATTAACCTCTTGAGCGAGCGGGGCAAAGGGTTCAGACTCGGGGCCACTTAAGTTTGAGTATGACCTTACTTTGTGCTTACAAGTCTGTAATGTGCCTGGCTGCGCTCCAAGCTCACGCTCTCACCCACTGGTCCCCGGAGAGGTGCAAATAGCTGTGGGACGCCATGACCAGCGCATCAGTAACTTTTGATAACTTTGAGTAGGTGACATGTCAAGGATAATGGTGTCGTAAAATTGCATCAAAATGTAATTAGAAATGTCAAAGAAGTCATCAGTGTCTAGGAAGAGAGATTCAGGGCACTCCTTTACTGGTGCTCTACAAACATGATGGTGTATTTCATAATGACTGAGGATCAACATGATAAATGTGACTGTGTTTGTTATTCATCCCTTTGTTTTCAAACATTAGCTAGCATTTCCTTTGTCAGTTTATATGTGCTGGCTAATGATGATTCCAGCATAAACAACCTCAAGCTTAATTTGGGGTGGCACAAAACATTATTAGATGTGTTTGAGCTATCTAGCTAACTTTAAAATGACATCTGCTGCATTCCGTTTTTGTGGGAAAATGAAATTCAAAAGACTTTGCCAACATTTATCTACTTTACTTACTGAACCAAAACTAAATGTGGGTAAGACTTGACACAAACAAGGTGTGAACAGAGAATAACCCTGATTCAAACCAGATCTTAACCAAGACCAAAGCAAAATAAAATAAAACAAAGACTAAGCCAGGCACAGAGCAGGTCTAAAGTAGTGCTAACCTAAAATGAATTGGTCGAGGACCTGATCGAGGGGCGACACGGTGGCACAGCGGTTAGCGCACTGGCCTCATGGCAAGAAGGTCCTAGGTTCGACCCCCGGGCCGCCCGGGGCCTTTCTATGTGGAGTTTGCATGTTCACCACTGACTACAGATGGAAATTAGCTGTAAGCTACAATCTGGTACAAGCATCTCTGCCATTGTGGTTAATGTAATTGTACAGTGTCCTAAATAAACCTTACCTTACTATTTAACTGGTTGAAGGCCCGATCTGGGCTCCAAGTCTTGTGTAAAACACCTTTGCCCCGTTTGCATTGGTTTCTTTCTAGGGAAACCTGTAACCTGTGAATAATTTTAGGTTGTGTTTTTTGGGTGGCTTCGGATAAGATCAGTAATGTTAGTAATTTTGAATGCTTTGCATCATTTCTTTTATTTCAGATTTTTCAGGCCGTGTGCTGTAGTGCAGATGTTGCTCTTTTCTATGTTGTATGAGCGGCTATCAGAATGACAACTTCACAATCATATTTCTTAAGAAACAGCTGCAGTTTGTTTTTTGTTTTCATGCATTCAACTCTCCCAAAATCCAGAGGCACTGGGACAGAAATCTTTTTCAGGGGAGATCTGGAGGAAGAAGAGAGGGAGAGCCTATTGTACATGTTTTTAGAGGCAGGGGAAACCAAAGGACCTGGAGGGATCAGACACAGGGAGAACATTCCTCTGCCCCACTGTGTCATTATGTACTGACTCAGTCTGCTGTCAGATACATACAAATCACACTTTAGATGGAGCTATTCAGAGAGCATTGGGAGGCTGCTGGCCTGGGGGAAAACGTTGTTTTTTAGAACTGTAAATAACAATCATGCAAAGAGCAAGAAGGGTATCCTGACTCATGCCTTCCACAGTAACCATCTAAAAGTTTACTCGCTGAAAGTGATGGGAAAAAGGTGGACGTTTAATGAAATACATCGAGCTGATTGTGTTGTGTATGCAGCCTACCTTAGTTTGTGCTTAACCAATATAATAGTTAAAATAAACATCACTACACATTACTCTACATTTTATCACAGTTGTACTTATCAAAGTGTAGAGCTGTAGCTTTCTTTGGCTTACAACATGTCATTATATCTGTTGCACAAATTTTCTGTAAGTATGTGAATGTTTCAAATGAGCAGAATGGCAGGAAAAGAGTTCCAACGACCCACGTGCAAGTGCTGTTTTTGTAACCTTTTCTTAATCTCTCTTCATGTTATATGCTGAAAGCTTAAACAGATTTCCTGTAGCAGAATAATAGCCTCTTGAAAGTATTGCAGTTAAGCAGCCCAGACATTCTCAAAGCTGTTATTTTGCTATATAGCTGCTGATTGGCCATTCATAATGTGAGAAACCACAAAGAGAACTTCCACAGAAAAATGACTGCCATAAGAAAGTTGACCTGTGAGCTGCAATGTGAAAATGTTCAATACATGTGTTGCCTCTGTCATTTCTTTTAAAATAATATTGATCAGATATTGTTTGTATTCAGTTATGATGACAATGTCTCAGCACCTTTGTGATGTCACTTGTGTGCTTTATGCATGAGCGATACTGCTGTATAAATGGGATTCTAAAGGCCCTATCCGCAGCACCTCCGGCTCCTCTGGGTGTAGCAGCAGCAGCACCCAGGGAGTTCTCTATATGGGGCTCAAGGAAAAGGAAGTGTTCATTTCACAGGGAATGTTGATGAAAAGAAGCACAAATAATGTCCTGGGGGAGAACAAGAGCAGATTAAACTAGAATAAAGTTGTTTTGCTGCTTCAAGTGACAGTGTCTGCCAAAGTCATCAGACTCTTATCTTATATCACACAAGAACAAGGAAACTACTGTGGGTAAATTAAAACAGAGATGTTTTTTTTCACTGACAAGCAGCGTCACAGCATGTCACCACGATATAAAATAGGAAATCACAATACAGAAAGAAGTTATTGTTTTGGAAATACTTGAAAAGAGAAACAAGAATATACACTCCTTTTGGGTTGTGTGCTTGTGTGTGAGTAGTGTGTGGGGCCCTCAAGGTCTTATACTTTAATCATATATAGTGACAGGAGTATTGAGTGTCTTATATATTCAGTATCTGACACTTCAATAAATGCACAAAAATCAAATGCAGTGACTTTTATTTGTAGTGTGTCAAAGATTAGTTAGGTCATTTTAGTTACAACCGGCCCTTTGAGGACAACCACAATGTAAATGTGTCCCTTTGTCAAAATGAGTTTGACGCTCCCGTTGTAGCGATAGATGCATAGTTGAATCATCTTTATTCTCCAGCAGTCAAGTCGCCTTTGCTCCAAAAGAAATGCTATGATTTATCAGTTTTAACTTTTCTTCTGTTATTTTCGTCTGATTTTTATCTTATTTATTTATTTATTTACTTGTCCATTAGTTCATTCACTCATTAGTTATGATGCTGCATTTTCTTGTAGCCATATGAAGAAAATAGTGTTTCTCACTGAATGCAGCTAGTATCCACGTTTGCCTCCAATGTGTTTCGGTGATACTTTCAAGTTAGGGTCACTAACTTTTATATTTGTAAATTTGTAAACTTCCTAGTAAAAGTACAGTATGTGATAAATGCACCACTTTGTGAAATAATGACGTCACTGTGTATGGTCTGAATTGAATAATCAAGAATTGTAGTTCTATCACGAGCCACATACAGCTCTCTGATTGGCTGAGCTTGGGTGGTGCTCTCCAGTTTCACTTTGTTGTTTGCTTATAAGTTTATAAGTATAAGTATTATATGTTTATGAGTGTAAGTATTATAAGTTTATAAGCAATAATTTACCAAATTTAAACATGTTGGGCGTCACGGTGTTGCAGCGGTTAGCGCTCTGGCCTCATAGCAAGAAGGTCCTGGGTTTGACTCCCGGGCCACCTGGGGCCTTTCTATGAGTTTGTATGTTCTTCCCGTGTCTGCGTAGGTTTCCTCCAGGTGTTCCGGTTTCCTCCTACATCTAAAAACATGTCCAATGTGCCCCCCCTCTCCCCTCCCCAGGATTACAGATGTAAATTAGCTGTAAGCTAGAATCTGGTACAAGCATGTCCGCCCTTGTGCAAAATTGTACATTGTCCTTAATAAACATTCCTTATAAAACATTCCTATGTTGATTTAAATCATCTGTCAAAGGATTTATGAGAAGAAATGGTCAGATTTAAAACCGAAATTGTGTTTGCTGGGTAAAAATCAGCTATCTCAAATTTAAAGGGTCATCTTAGCCAAATCTATTTTTTTAATTAAGCCACACTCTACAGGTGAACAAAACAAACTTAAATTTGTATCCATCAGTGTAAAACTTTGATTGTAATTTACTCATATACTGTACATGCAAAAAAGTTTTTCCACGTGTTTCATATAGAAGTAAGACATTTATTGTATAAAATTGGCAAAATTCTGACCAGAAATCGACCCAAATCCAAAATCCAGCTCACACTCAACCCTGCTTGAGGCAGCATGGAGCTCCACTGTTCATGTTTGTTCTGGTGTGCTATATTACGTTTTCCTGTCACTTGTAATCTAAACTGTCCTTTCTACAATACAGCTTAGAATACAGTCTGTGTGTAAACAAATTAGAGATGCTGAGTTTGCTATTACACGGTGGACAGAACAGCAAACAAACTGAAAGCACCTTCTTTTAAAACCGAGATGAAAAGGAATGCACTCATTACTATGTGCATAATTGCCTGTCGCTATAAATTAAAATTAATGTATGTTAAAATGTTATTATTAATTGATTAGGCTGAGTTTATGATGTGGTGCTACTTACAATGTTCAGTTCCCATTGATGAAATATTGACTGCACTGACCTATTTAAGATGAGAGGGTTAAGACAACTAAAAGAAGAATAAAAACACTAAAAAACCTAGTGGCTTCCTCTGAGGCGCATCTCACAATTAATCTTTGTAATATCAGTGCAAACTGCAGCGGCTGACCAGGAACATTTCTAGAAACGTAGCACTTTTTTATTTGTTTCCTTTAGAACGTGGTGTCCAAATGTCAAGACCTAAAATTAACCATGCAGACCAAATAGAACCATTTTTATTCATTTATATATTATTCAATTGTTCAAAGGCCAAATGCTAGTGAAATGAAGAAAAAAAGAGAATAGAAAAAATTAAATATACAGTTAAATAACCTTGTAGGTGACCCCACAATATCATGTGTTAATATATGCAAATACTGTGATACAATACAATACAACCCATCATCCATCATTCCCCACATGGATGATACAGTTCACTCACCAGCTGACATGTGGAGGATGTATAGTGGAAGGTGCAGCACCTAAACAAACATTTTGGATTTGAAAAATGTGCACAGAAGCGTTTTGTGCATTTGTGGTAAAGGAAAGATTCTTTCAGCTGAATTGAACAAAACTTTGATCTCTCAGCTCATCTATTGTGATTCTTCGAATGATGATGCTTCAAGTTTTTGCAATAACATTTCACCTTTTTCTGACGACTTTCAGTGACTCTTTTCAGATTGATAATATGTAGAACTTAATTCAGAGTAATACACAAATGAGTCTGATGTGAGCCAGGTCAATATAGCTACTGTATGAGGACAGATGTTTTAGTAACTGGGTTAATCACATTTCTGTAATTCATCTGAATCTTTTTAATCTTTGTACTTCTTATAACTCAGATGCCTTGAAATAAAAGTTGAAGCCAATGCATGAAATCATGGATTACTGAGGGCCTTACAATGGTTTGTGTTCATTCTACAAGCCAATAATGGAGCTAGCTAAAGTGGGGCAACTAACACCAATATTGTTTAAAAGCAGATTGCAATGAGTGACGTCACTATCACCAGATGTGGGTAGAGTAGCCAAAAAATGTACTCAAGTAAAAGTACAGTTTTTTATAAATGCATTTACTCAAGTAAAAGTAACAAGTAGATCTAAAAAAATGTATTCAAGTAAGAGTAAAAAGTACTTATTGAAAAAACTACTTGAGTACTGAGTAACTGTTGACACCTAACATCTTGTTTATTTTTCCTGTTTTATTCATTCATTTTCTTCCGCTTATTCTCGTTAGGGGTTGCGGGTGACTGGAGCCTATCTTAGTGACTTTGGGCCTTAGGCGGGGAACACCCTGGACAGTGGCCAACTTGCCGCAGGGTTAGACAGACAAACATTCACTCTCTCATTCACAGACAACCATTCACTCTCTCATTCACTCACTAAGGGAAATTTACAGTGATGCCCAATGAACCTAAGCATGCATGTTTTTGGAGGTGGGAGGAAACCGGAGCACCCGGAGAAACTCATGGTGACACAGGGAGAACATGTAAACTCCACCCAGAGAGATCGTGGGATGTTGATATGGTCCGAACCGGGAGTCGAACTCACAACCTCCTTATTGGGAAGCCAGAGCTCTAACCACTCTGCTACCGTGCACCCATTTTATTCAGAAAATAAAATAAATGGTGCAAATTCTGTTTTCAAATGAACTTGACCGATTATGAATGTGTGATCATGATTTATGAACTTACCACCACGTGTTTCCTCAATTTAGACGTAGAGTTTTTGTCTGCTGAAATGTCCGTGTGTTTTGGCAAGCAGAGAAGACAGCGCATTACGTTGCTGTTCTTTTGCGCTTTCTTCAAAAGAAACATGTTTTTTTAAACATGAGGCCACGGATGTTCACTAACTTCGCCGTCTTCTGTTGTGTCCTTTTCTTCAACGCAGACATTCACTTCTGCCATTTTCATGTATTTTACCTGTTTTTACCGCAGCTCGTGCTCATGCTCGCTCAACAGAAATAAAATGTTTTGCCTCCGTGTGCCTCGCCGAATGGTTACGTCTGATAGGACAGGTAGAGTCATGTGACTATTTTACTACATTTGGCTGGCGAAACGTGGTCACGTGCTCATCTGTGAGAAGAAGTGTTCACGGGGGAGAAAAAAAAAAGTTGATAAAAAGAACGGGAACAAGTCAACTTTTGCCAAATGTAGCGGAGTAAGAGTAGCGTTATTTGGTCTGAAATTAACTCCATGCAAGTGAAAAGTACAAGCAATTAAAAATACTCATAGAAGTAAATTTTATTCAAAAAGTTAATCAAGTAATTGTACATGAGTACATGTAGCGCGTCACTATCCACCTCTGCTTTATACATATTAAACAATGCTAAAAACATTCGTGTCCACCATTTGGCGACCTTCACTTGTTTTGTTGTAAAAATAATTGTCTTTTGACTGCTTTTGTGTTCCACTCTAAGGCTTTGGTCTCCAGATATCCTTGTGTACATCACAGTTTGACAGAACATACAGCAGGAACCCCTTAGGCACATGTGGCAACAATAACAGTAGTTTTACATGTTACAAACAATGCAATCTGTCAACATTCACACACAAATCCCAAGACTTTTTAAGCCTCATGTCTCTAAGGCACTACATGCTACTCTCCGGTGTGTAAGACTGCTGAAATACTCTTATACACGCTCCTTACAGTAATCAGCCAGAGCATGGGGTATAATCTCATAAGGCTCAAGTCATTTATCATTACAGTGTGTTCAGATTAAACATGCGCCTGTAATATGACCTGTCACCATGGAGACGCTCTGCCACATCACCTGCTCAGGTAGAGTTACACGCTCAAGGTCTCTAGAGAAACTCAGATTTTCTCACTTAAATGGATAAAACTCCATCAATAGACTTTTGTCACCTCGTCTTTCTGAATGTGAATAATAGCATTAATTTTAATAGCACATTGCAAATCAAAACCTTTATTAACATATTCGCCTCAGAATGACCTCTGAATGTATTAAGACTTCTTCTATAGGTGTCTAGGAGGCGACAGTCGCTCTTTTCAGCAAAGCTTTTTAAAACAAAATTCAGCAAGGCACGATTTTCGCTCCTGAGCGATTTGAAACATTATTGAAATTGAGACAAAAATGCCCCAAAGGAAATCATCCTGTCACCACCAGAACGATCGTGCAAAGTGCCAAACCAACCATTTTCTCTGCTCTAAATGAAAATGTCAACATGTATAGATGTCACGGTGTCTGCGTTTTAGTGCAGCGTGAAAGCCAATGTCCAATCTGCATATTCTGCTCAAATCTGACGCCATTTCATTTAATAGCCAAAGGTTGTATTATTAATAACATACCATGCACGTTGCTGCATATTAATAGGTAACACTGAAGCAATAATGCAGAACCAGAAACAGTTTTCACGTCTGTGTAATCCATCAGTCCAGGTAGATTCCATAAGAAAAGAAAATTTTATTCTGTTTTAAGAAATTACAATGTTTTGCCTTATATCCAAGTAGCTTCTTCAGTTTTGTTGACAAGTTTGTGTTAGTTTGTGGGAAGAATTAACTCTAACTGTTGTTCTAATTTGTCACAGCCATGTTTACCATATTCATTTAGCCCCATAAAGTGTTTAACTATTCAACTATTTTTTTTCCATGGGGCCTGATTTTTCAGAGAGCCATGGCCACTGGGCTGGGTATTTCACACAGCATGTGACCAATGCTGCCAACATTTAGGGTTGTACAAAATACCCATCTGTTTCAGTAACTGCTATAGCCTCTGTTTCATTTGAATTGCTCTACAAAATGTCCAAACAAACACTGAACCAACCTTAAACAAGCCAAGTCTGAACCAAGAGTAAGCAGTATTAGGCCAAAACAAGCAGAATTACACCTAAACTAAAATGGTCTAAAATGCGCCTCTGCATACAATAAATATATGTAAAGTTGCAATATTTGTATTATAAGACATGTTGAGGGCTGGATCAGATCTTTGGAGAGCCTGAAGTAGAAAATGGCATTATTCTGTTGTGGATTAGACCTAATAATGGAGTTTTAATTGGGTTAGAGTTATGTGACTTTCCTGAAACTGATTACTTTACGAATCAGTGGCGAAACACTTTTCATCCAGTTGAAAAAAAAAAAGGAGCAATTATTGAATATGTGTGTGTTATCTGCTACAAAGTCATAGAACCAGAAAGCTTTTGTCCTTTGTTACCAAAAGTCAGATCTCCACAGACTTCTCGATAGGAACACTATTGACCATACATTTGAAACAACCAGTTCTCCTTTTGTTTAAACACTGATAATCTCCACAGTTCTACAAAATACTATACGCTTAGGCCTATTGTGCTGTCTCAGTTATATTTCTCTTAACTGTCAAGCTGTCATCCACAAGGCATTATAAGGATTTTTCCTGAGACTCCCTGGTCTTTCCTAAAACAGAAGTTCATGTTTAATGTAATGTAATGTAATGCAGCAGTGTGTGGTGTGCAGATAAACAGTAAATTATCTTTGGTTCCAAACATAAGAGCAGAAAATAGAAGCACTTCTTTGTTTCTCTTTGTGTGAGCTTTTGTTCTTCAGACCAGAGCCAATGCCAACACAGCTCAGTCTAAGCTACTGTTACATCAAGGCAGCCTTTTTATCCATTCAAGAAAGGGCCACTTCCAAGGCCTTTTATGCATAAATCCAATTCAAATCTTTGCTCAACTGCTTGGTGGGGGTAATGCAATCGTCTGCAACGTTTTCCCTGACATAAACAGCTCTGAATGGTGACTAGCATTGGGCTCCAGCTTGCTCTGTTCACCAGGATCACACAATGCAGTGTGAATGAATGCTTTCTATGGCCATGCAGCAACCATTAAAGTGAATGGGCAGGTAGTCGCACATGCTCAGCATGACGTATAGCAGACAAGATGGCCGTCGGCAAATAGAAAGATATAGACAGAAAAGATCAATTGAACTATTGGATGTTTTAAACAAATTTTAAAGCATGATGTGTGCACCATAATTTGAATGAGATTTTATTTATTTTTTATTTCTTTATATTTATTGGACATGAATTTTTATGTTTTTTAGATTGCTTGTTGTTAAGGTTATGATTTTGACCCCAGGCTCAGACTGCGATCCTTTCACTGCGAATAGCTCATGTTCAGCTCGGTGCTCTTGCTGTTGTTGTCAATGTCTTCAATAACAACATTCATTTTCTAAGCACACATTTATTCTACTCTGTTTGTTCTCGTTAGGAGTCTCAAGTGACTGGAGCCTATCAAAGTGACTTGAGCCTTAGGTGGGGGAACACCCTGCCCAACTCGTCACAGGGTTAGACAGACAATCATTCACTCTGTCATTTACTGACTAAGACAATTTGCACTGATGCCCAATTAACCTAGGCATGCATGTTTTTGAAGGTGGGAGGTAGTCGAAATACATGAAGAGAACCCTCGAAAACACAGGGAGAACATGCAAACTCCAACCAGGAGTCAAACCCTCCCCTTATTGGGAAGCCAGAGCCACATATTGATAACAACACTCTTGCGGTATTTGTTTATTTGTGGAGGAAAAAGGGCTACAGTGCTGTGGCTGTCTCTGCTAAAAGTTGCTAATGAAATGTGCTTGTGCCATCTGAGTTCACTTTTAACTATATGGAAAATCCCCAGTGACTGTAGTGGAACTGGACCACATGAAGTCCAAGTTTGAGAGGAGATTCTGGTTAGGGTTGTGGCTGTTAAATTAAACATTTTTTAAATGTGAGGAAAAAACGCTATGGGATTCTGTCCTTTCTTCAAAACATTTGAAGGAATGTGAAGACAAAGAGGTGTTGGAATATTGAAAATTTAGATGAAATGCCAAATTTTCATTCTTAGGAAAAATAAAGTTTGAAAAGAAAAATAAAGTATTATAATTATCCAATAATTCAGAGGCAAGCTCCAATAATTCCCCTCCTAACAAGAGCTTGTGACCATCATGTTTCACACTGAGCTTTATGTAAGACTACACTAATCACCATTGGCATCATGATGGCTGCGAGTTTGCTGCTTGTGTAATCTTTGTGTCACCCATAATTGTATTCAGTATTCATAAAAGAAAGTTGAATGTGGGTAGAAAGCACTCCTGACGCTTAACCCCACTGCACCGTCTAAAAAGCCTTCTTCAGCCAGACTCAGGACAGCTTGTGTTTGTGAGACTCATCAAGGACAAATGAAAAAAAAAAAAAACAGATGTGCGTAATATCAATCAGAGGGACCACAGAAAGCTTTTCCATCAACTCATTTCTCTTCTTGTCACCCACATCAAAGGAAAAACTGAGAGAGAATTAACTGTGTTCTCAGTGGGATATGAATCTGGTTAATATGAGCGGAAATGCAGAGAGGATCAACTGGAACAAGGATTACCATAGCCACTATTTCATTTCCCATACAAGAAAAAAAAAACATGAGCTTTATGGAGAAATCCTGCAGAGCAAAGTCACTACAATTTCTCTCATTCTTTCATTGGTTTGGCAAATAAATAAATGATGTTTATCTTTGTTGATTTTGTTTGTTATAGCCTAATTTAGAGGCACCACTTCAAATGTGTGTTGGGAAGTAATGGAAATACACATTCTTCTTTGGAGTGACTAGTTACAGTTATTCTGTCCTTTGATGGTATGGAGAAACTAAACTTAGAAGCCAATTTTTTCACTGTCAAACTCTGTATATGGGGACAGAATTGAATTATCTACTGTTTCCAGGCCTTTTTTGAACGTTTTTGTACAAACTCGCTTATTTTGCAGTTATGTGCGCAAAAAAAACGGCTGTATGGCAACACTGGACAAACGTGGTGGGTTATCTAAACTCTGTGGAGAGTTTGAAAGTGGTCGCCAGGTTCATGATGACTTCTTTGGTCATTTGGCTCAGCTTGATACGCAAGTGGTCCCAGGTGGTCACGGGTTATTTTTGGAATCTAACCCCCGCGATAAACAAGGGACCACTGTATAGCAACTAGACTTAGTGAGGTACACCTTCTGCAGTTGCAAACCTCATGTTAGGACCCAGACCTCTCCGACACAAAACTCACATCATTTGTCCAGCTCGCTGTCAATCAATGTCTGTTCACACCCACCTGTGCGTCTTTTAAAAGGCCTCGGGGCATCTCCTACTTTTGCAAGCCTGTTTGAGGAGCCTGTCACTCTGATGCAGCTGGGTGTGAAAGCATTGTATTATGTTGTTAAATACGTTTTACTACACTGCTCATATAACTGTAATAATATTACTAGCATATTCATGCTCAGCTTCATCATTTTTTCACAATAATGAAACCCTTTCGTCATTCTAAAGGCAACATAAAGGAAACATAAAGGTCTTTTCCCTATTCTTCACCCTTTTTCCTATACTCTCTTTATTGTCGGACCACTTTTTACTGTACAGGAGTTCAAAGACAGCTCGGTAGATTGTTTCAAACCACATTGTCCATGTGTGAAATACTTCTCTCATTCTCCTCTCGGCAAATGGCATCTCGCTCTTCTCTTGCACCTGTAAAGTCTATTAGAATTCATGCACAGGCACTAAGCCAGTGCTGCGTACACTTTGATACTAAAATGCTATTAATGTTTAATATAGTAAGATGGAGGAGAAAACCGCAGATGCAGATGGAGGCTATAATATCCTTGGATGCTTCGCTGTACAAAAGACAGACATTTTTATCTCCTGAAGGCACAGAAAATTAAAGTCCTCGGAACGTGTTCGAAAAATAGAGATAGGTTGCTCAAATCACATAGTAAGAAATAAATGTTGTATTATAGACACACACTATGTAAACATGTAGTTTTGTAACACCAAAGAACTTGGTATCAAAGCAATTTTTGTGTTATGGCTGTTACGGCTAATTTGAAAATGAACTATGTCAATAGAAAAAGAAGTTAGAGCAGTGCTGTTGAAATAATCAATAAAGCAGGGGATTTTTGTTTTTATGCACAAGTATCTCAACTTCTGTGGCTCTTACAAATGTTGAATTCACCTGTTATTTTCAAGATTTTAATGTGACTAAGCAAGGCAGCCTGGCACTGTTCCACTGCTTTAATTAGGAACATTTTAGAACTTTTCAATGTGACAAATGACCAACAGCTATGAGAAGATGGTAACTAATCTTTTATGGGAATTGCCACTTGGCCACATCTCAGAGAAGAGAATCAGACTACAGTATACTCTGTTGTGCTAAAGTCACAGGTGAACTTCATGTGACTAAACTCCTGCATGGATTACCAGAGCAGACCTTTTTGCAGGAATTTTTAATGGAAATTGGCTTCCTTATTGCAATTTTTTGCTTAAATGACAATATACAACATTAACTTTTGATGATTTGAATCGTTTTCTTCTTTAAGTGTCATCCAGAGTATATAACTCGCTCTGATGCCACTAGATGAAGACAGAGACTCTTGGCAGCATTATGAATGTCTTTATAATTAGGGGTGTCAAGTTAGTGCATTAATTGAGATTCATTAATTACAGACATTATTCAAGTTACATTTTTTAATTGCATTTTGAAATCTTTAACTTCATTGTTTCCATATGCGAGTTGCAAAGTGAACATAAGGGTTGTTCAACTTGACTTGAGAAAAGTCTGCACATGCCCTTGACCTGAGGGACAAGGGGCAAAGGTCACGAGTAGCAACGAGACAAAAATGAAGAACCATGCGAGTGTTATTGGACTGATGAATGGGAATTTTATGTCCAAAAAGTTCTAAAGTCTTCATTTTTTTAGCTTCTGATCTGACAGGATCAGGCTTTGACAAGCTGGTATATGGAAACAACTTCCAGTGCTTAATATCCACACATTCATCCATTCTGGCTCCATTTAGGCCTGGGTGTAAGAACACCTTCTGACAGACATTGACAGTGGGGTGGATCACTCAAACACAACCAGTCCCGTGCTTTTGGCTTCCTATGAGAAATCATTATAATCACTTTGATTAAAGAGACAATTAATTTACATTTTAAAAATTCAAAAGATTACCATAAGTTACAAATGATGACAGCTTAGGCAAGAAAAGCTACATGATCACTTCCATCCATCTCACACTCCAGAGCTTTGTTTGTTTGTTTGTTTGTTTTCCCCACTGAATGTTTATTTTATTATCTAAGAAAACAAGCATAGTTTGTCAAGTATCATCACCTCTACCATGACTGCAACAGGTTCCTTAGCTCTAGTGAACACAGCTCACCCCTATGGTTTTCTAGGAGCGCATGTCAGAGCAGGTGCTGAATGGAATAGGCCTACTGCAAATATAAAGTCAAGTATTTTTATAACAGTGTCTCTGGTGACCATGTCTGTTGTGCTGTGTTTCCATTATGAGCGTTAATCAAATATTTTAATATAAACCATTTTCAGTGCCAGTGGTGCCTTTATATAGTCAGGACTGTTTTGTCTCGAAAACAATCTTTTATTTTCTACATCTATAAAGCTGACAGTATCATCATGTGTCAAAGTAGACACATAACTGTGAGGGGCACTTAACATCTAAACCAGTTATTGATCTTTGCAGACTGCTGCAAATGGATTACCTTGATAAGATGAGCTGATTGTGGTCTGAAGATCTGAACAGTGTTCTCATCATCAGACCCACACTTCACACAGAGCGTAAGAGTTCAGAGTACTGTTTGCAAGGTAAATGTGAAAGAAAGAAGTATGGCACTATGTTCTATTGATTACATCTTGTGTATGTAGAGACAGACTCCACACTGACAACACAACTTTTAGTGCAATTTGCTACTTCAAGATATTACCAGTAGATTCAAGCCAATTCAAGATATTAGTAGATACTTAGTTGATCTGTTCAAATCAGATTCTTTTCTGTCTTTTTCTGTTCTTTTTTTGTGTGTGCATGTCGAAAGGTGAATTAATTAGTACTGGTAGCAAATTGGTCTTCATAAATAAAGCTAGCTCTATAACTTTGTAAGTTAAGTTTGTTATTTTTTCAAGTGGACAATTTTGTGGAGAGACAAAAATGTACTAGATAAACATACAACATCAGAAAAACGCTAAACACTCTGAAGTCATCTCACTAAAGTAGTAAAGAGAGATCGATTTGGCACATTATGACAAACATCTTCAGGGCATGTAACACTCACAGGTATGTGGTACAATTATAAATACATGTACAAGAGGAACTTGAAGCTGAATTGTGATGCAACACTTCTATTCCTCTTGTACTTTTGTACGTTTATCTGTGGATGTAATGTGATTATACCATGTGATAATGTGTGATCTGTTTCGATAAAGAATCTGTGAATACTACATGCTCTCAAGAAAACCTTTCTTGAAATGCACTGGAGCGCCTCAGATCTCTCTCTTTTCTGTGCCCACATGGAATCTTTCTTGTTATTTACCATTTTGTTATCCATCAAGCATTCTAACAGTCTCTCTTTCTGACTCTCAAACCAACATTAGACTTCATAGTATAACGTTCACCTGTGCTAGCCGTAGCTGAATTGTTCTCTCTGTTATTTTATGACCTAAAACCTCAGTGTAGCGTTGGGCTGATCATTATTTTACAGCTCAGAGCTTATGTCAGTCACACACTCCTCGGGATGAAGCGTGGGCTAAACCCAAGGCGCACACTGCCTCCCAGGATCTGTGTCCCATGTGAAGGCCTCCTCATCTATCATACTCAAGTGACCCACATAGCATTGCATCGAAAAAAGCTCTTTGGAAGGACCCACCCAGAGGGAAATCTAACAGCTGAGGTGTGGAGGAAACAAGACAGCTTTGTGTGAAAACCTTGACAAAGAATGTTTTTGTCACTATATGGCCTTATAAAATATTTAAATCAATCAGATCATGCACCTTGTGACATGTGAAAATACAATACACACATCTGAAGTGCTCAGAACAAAGAGGGCACACTTCAGTTTCACAGGAAAAAGGCTTCTTATGGAGTTTGCATGTTCTGTACATGACAACACAGATTTCCTCTGGGTATTTCTCTCCCGGGGCATGGACTGGCCTAAAATTATATTCACTCCAGTGTGACTGAAAATACCCAAATAACTGCAGACATAGGCAGTTTTCAATCTTGTTTCTAAACAATTCTGTTCTGCATATCCAATAGAATATGCATGTTTAGAGTGTAAATTGTCTGTTTTGTGCTGTCATCAAGCAGCATGTATCACTTGAATTGAGTTCCATTATGACTTTGCTTTTTTCTTTTTTCCAGTATTGAAATAAAGCCTCAAAACACATCTTAGCATACCTTACACTGCTAAAAATAAAAAAATAAGAAAAAAAAAATAAGAAAATAAGAGCCAGGGTTTCTCAGGAGAGCTGTTGTTGGGTCATAATCTAGAAATTGCAGAAGTGCTGGATTTCCACCAAGGGGCAACTGGGACAGCTGACAAATGGTTCAAATGTAGTCCACATGACTGAAACATGTTTGTCAATGGCACCATGTTTGCAATTACATCCAAACCACAATGCTGCACTCTGATTGGTTTAGCTCGGGATTCTCTCCAAACAGGTTCTCAAAATTCTGTGAAAGTCTCAAGTACTGACCATTTACACCTATGTCACATGATTACGAGGGCAAAACTTACAAATTCTCATAGATTTTCAGATTTTTTGTAAAGGAAGCACTGGCTACTTTTAGTGCATATTCAGCACAGTTATCCATGGAAGTAGAACATCTTTAGTTGTGTGCAAAGCACGGTAGTTGGAAAAGTTGATGAATGCTAGATGATCCGTACCCTCTGCTTTGTTTGCTGCAAGTTTGCCTGACTTCACCTCACATGATTTGTACCATTATGTGGTAAACTGTGTCACCGTGGCAGACTTAAAAGCATGCAAGAGTCTGGTTTACAGTAATTTGGCAATACATCATGTGTGGCTGGCACTAGCCACTTATAATGTAGCTTGTTTCAGATTTATTATTTAATTTTTTTCAAATGTCAAAATGTTTTTTTCACATTAGCTTTGAATTACCTTGTATAAAGTGTTCACTGCAAATCTGTGAGAACTTAGAGGCATTCCAGGGATTTTATTTATTGCTGCCATCCGTTGTTGTCTTTTGTCTTCATCAAAAGGTAAACGATTAAAAGCTACAGCTTACAGCCTTGTCTGTTAGTGCAGCTAATCATGCAACAAGATTAGTAACCATTTTACAATTCAAATTGATACCAATGAACTTAGCACAGTTTCCATAGTTATTACACAGACTCTATCATGGCGAAGTGGGCGTTCCCTTGAAGAGAGTGAGTGACAACACGTGCAAAGGGTCAATACAGTAGGCCTATATTAGCCTAACTATCACAAACTAACTGGGTAAAGCTAGGTTACTTAGCAACAAGTTAGCAGCTCTACAACTCACTACAAAACAACGTGGCATTGAGTCTGTGAACTGGTTTGTACAATACCTTTTCTGACCTTCATTTGTGCTGAACTTTAGCGGCTCACAACAGCCCATCAGAGGAGCCAAGCAGCAGCCAGCAGCAGCAGGCATTGTTGATGACTCTTAATCTTGAAATAGCCCGGACGAAACCAACAGTTTGTGTAGATGTTTCTATTTTATCATCACTACTACAATATCTCGAGGGAATATTGTGTTCTGGTTGTTGTGAGAACGCAATGTCCTATCGTCAGTCAAGTACATCTGAGACTGTTCCATCTTCAAACAATGTACAACAAAGGTACATCACAGCAATTTAGCTCCTGAGAACATGGCTGCGCTCTGTTAAGGACCCATCTATTGACTTACACAACAGTCATAACAGTTTCATGACGGCATTGTTAGATCCAACTGCTGAAATAGCTTTGATGTAAGCTCCAAACCAAAGGTGTAAACAGTATTTTTTTTAACCCAGCACAGTTTGGGACAGCTTGTTACTCTAGGTTTGGGAATCTATAACCTATGATCATGCAAACAAGCCAAAGATAGCTAATAAATCTCAAAGTTTGCGTATTTTTCCACTTGCTTGCACTAATCCAGTCTGTGGCACCAATGAGTCAGTCTGAACCCAATCTTCCATAATTCCCACGGTCTCATTGAACATTCAACATTATTAAAATCATACCTCAGAAATTAATTTATCAACTGAAGCAAAACAAATTGGCTCTTAAATGAAATTCTGATCATAGCGTTTGGTAATTTAGCTTATCTCAGCGTCATTGTATACAGATCTGGCTTTGCTAATACATTTTAATTTAGCATCCGTAGCTCTATCAGCAGACTGCAGTTTGGCTGCAGTTTTCAGATTTAATATGTGCTTCCCTCTCGCTGCAATTATCTGCTTTATTGTGTGCTTTCATAATGGGGTCACCGAGCACTTCCACAATACTTATTAAAACTGGTTTGGTAATTTTGCATCATGCTTTTCAGTCCTATTTACTGGTTTTGAATATGGTAATTGAGAATTGCCTGAAAACTATTAGTTGCTCAAAGGACATAATTTAGACGTTTTCACAAACTGAACTGAGTTTTTAGTCTTATTCTGTATAAAGCTCAAACAAGCACTTGGCACAATCCTAAAAACAAAAACATTTGGAAGGATTAGCCACTGCTTCTTAATACTAAATGTATGATAGTGTAAGTGTTCAAATACAATTGCACCAAATCCTCTAATCTCAGACAATATGTCATATTGTCTGAAAAGCACCCACGTTTCATAGACCCAACTCTAATCTGACAATCTGGAGAGGCCAGAACTGAGAAAAACAACAGCACACACAAATCATTGACAGAATAACAGAACATATTTATCTTCTGTTTGACAAAATAGCACTTATAAAGTTACTTTTGTTTCAAAGGTTGTATAAAAATACATTCGGTTGATCATGTGTCCCTCGAGTGTGTCTTATTTGGGAAGTAAGTGTTATCTTCTGCTACTCCCATCGCTTGGAACACATAGAAACCTAGAGAAGAAAGATCTCCTGGACCCAAAGAGGTTAGTTAGGGCTAATAAAACTTCTTTTAGATCTGAAGAGTCTTATAGGGATAGGATGATACCATTTTGTCACACAATCTGATCACGAGACATGAGGCCTAATCCAATATGTTTTGTGATTCCAAAATATTGCACCACACAATACTGCTTTTGACATGAATAGGTATTATGACACTTTAACCAAAATAAATGTTACATTGGGTAACTCTTGAGAATACCTACACATTAATTAGGTTTAATATATCATTGCTAACATCTTAATAAAGACTTAAATCATGAATAGTTCATTAATTAATAGTTGATGAAGATTATTAATGCTTTGTAAATACTTAATTACACCAATCCCTGCCCCTAATTCTAAATCCCAAACTTTTTCATTCATTACTAATAATTAATACCTTCTTTATGCTTTGTCCATGGTTTAATAAAACAAAACATGTGTACTTATTATAAAGTTGTACTTAAAATTGTGTTCCAAATCCATATTTCTTAAAATAAAATAAATAAAAAAATAATAATAATTAATTGGTATACTTTTTGATTTCTCGTTTCTATCAGTTTGGTGCTAATTGATATGAAAAGTTCGAACACCAGCTTTGTCACACATATGTAAATGTAACAAAGTCTAAAACACATGAGAGTCTGTGTTTTTTGCAATAGGCTGTAGGATTTCTGCTGCTGCGTCACAATATGTGGTACAACGTCTTAAGTACGCATATTGTTGCATCTCTTATTTTACGTCTAAAGAGACAAACCATAACGTTCATTTACCATCTTATTTATATATTTATGTGTGCTACAGTCCATTTTTAGTCCAGACCTCCCTTACAATAGAGATTTCACTGTCACTGTTTTGATCTAATTGATTATTCATTTATAATTTCACTTTGGACACAGAAGTGTTGGTGGTCCTTGCGTGCCCTTGCTCACTTGATTTCATTTTTCTACTTACACACATACACTCTCAGGCCCGGTCTTATTCTCTGCCAGCGTGACAGCTTGGTCCTGTGATGCAGAAAGTGATAAGCTCATCTCCAAGTCTCTGTGGTGCTGAGGAAAAGAGAAAATGAGAAAAAAAAAGTATAGAAAAAAAAGGGGGAAGAGAGTGTGGACGTGGGAAAGGAAATGAGCGAAGAAGAAGAGAGAGAGAGGAGAGAGAGAGTGAGGTGCTGCCCATTCAGAGCTCAGCCATAGAGGGGACAATGAAGATGAGTAAATGATCCTCATTTGGAACGCGTCTTGTAATCACCGAGCCGCCATTTGCGCCGAATGACAATCTCGCCCTGTCATTTGGAGCGCGAAAACAGACACACACAGCACCGACGAGGAAAGACGCCCTATCCCGAGCTTATCCACCGCTGTGTCAGAGGAAATATATGAATGATCGTAAATAATCTTTAGCTAATGCTTTACCAAACACTTCAGCCCTCCCCAACAGCGGCCCAAGTCATAGCTCTGCGCCGCGGACCAATTTCCTGGTGCATCGATTGGTGGTCATTTCCAGCCAGTGGGAGAGAAGCAACTCTTCTTCTCTATGGATTTTCACGTCACGCCGATGACTGACTGCAAATAAGCGCTCGCCAATCATGTCGCACTTTGGGAGTGACCTTTGCCGTGCACTCACAGCCAGCAGACAGTGTTGTTTATGTGGGAGACACGGGGGTTTGGTCAATTAGAGGTTAATGTTGACTGGACACAATTGATGTAATAAAGTGGAAATGTAGAAACAGCACTGTCATGAGCATTTTCAGGCCAATGGGGGAAAAGATATGATCAATATTTTCTTCATATACATTTGTCGTCATAGAGCAGATCTATGCAGCTGGATCAAACAGCATTCAGATTATAATCGCTTTATATTGCTTCTTTCTACAGGATGCTGTCTCATACTGACACAATGGCAAGATTGGATCAAATTATTTATGCTTAAATTAAGGGCCGTGACATTATAGATTTACAGTCATCATCCTTGCATATTCCCACCACGGTACTTTTTAGCCCAAAAATAGACTTGATAATAATAGACACATAATAATTTCTTTTCTTTTTTTTTTTACTTTTTTTACTTACTTTTTTTTTTATTGTTTTATTGCGTTTCATCCAGGCATTTCTGCAGTATTTTTTCACTTTAGCAAAAAAAAAAAAAAAAAAAAGTACATTAAGGAATAAAACATTTGTATCCACGAAGAATGTTGCAAAGTACAGTTTTAGTTTTCAAATCCAATGGGATCATGCAGGTCATGTTACATGGTATCACTTTAGGCAATGCATCTTTTATAACAAGATTGTTTCTGGAACCTATAGTCCCTTGTAATGGAGCTATAACAAATCACACCCTCACTTTAAAAAGCAAATATACCGTTCTACTGATTGCAGCCACTGATTGTGTAAAATACTTCTTTCTTTTCCTCCCTAACATGAACAAATAGAAATTGCTCTCTGACCTCTACAAATGACTTTTTACGTAGATGTAATGTCTACAGTCTGATTCCATTTAATACGCCACACCTATTCCCCTGCCTTATTAATGAGTGAGCAGGACAGGTTAAAGATAGCGCTGGGCTAATACGCTCTGCGCTCCATCATGATGGACACATGAGGGAGGAAGGGAGGAGGAGAGGAGGTTTCACCAGTCACTTAGATCAGGGAAGATGAGGCTCCACTCACACAGGCACCAGGGTCACAGTACAGAGCAGTGTCCAAATGTGAACCTGAAGACCTGGTGCGTGGACATACACAACTGTGAACTTTAAAGTAACCTGTGGGGACTTCATATCAAGATGTTGTCCAGAAAAGTGAAGAAAGGTCAAGGAAAGTTATTTTTCCTTGTAATATTAGCAAGCTATCTGTGATTTTATTCATCTGAAAAAAACAACAACAAGTACTTTATAGCTCCCCTTAGTGATTCGCGGTTCAACCTGTCAGTCTGTAACTCACGAGCTGTTCGATAGTCGTCTGTAGTACAGTGGGTTAGGGTGCGTCGAGTGTCAGTCGAATGGCCTCATTTAATATGTTCTGTAGTCATGTTAAACAAACTAAGGCACATAACTTGTGTTTTTAACAGAGAGGGCCACCATTATGGGCAAGGCTGCATTTTAACAAATTTTAACTGCATTTTAAGGTTGCACAGGACAGGAAAAAAAATCTCCATTCATTTATGGTAGAGTTTGTATTGTTTGCCAGTGCAGAGAGTTTGACTCAAATCTGCCTATTAGTGAATTCAGGGAGTTAGACCAAGGTTTTGGATAACTGATTAATTTTTGGGCCTTTTTTTAATGGCCAATTTTTACTCAGTTTGTCCTTTGTTCACAAAAATGTGTGTGTCTGAATTCACTAATGTGTAAAAAATAGAAAGGTCTAATATATTTATCCCAATTTAAACTTGTGACCCCGTTATAAATTTTACCATCTTAACATCACTTTATGAACACTGGTTACTAGTGGCCTGATGCTAAAGTAGACACAACATCGGGGAGTCAGGGAACTCTGCGCGGAACAGTGTTTAACTGGCTGATCAAATTAAGCTAACATAAAAGTCTTGCGCCTTAGAAGTGTCTGAAGTACATAGTAACATTCTACTGCTCAAAACCTTTCACCCACTTTAGATGAAATGAAGAGAGACCTCATATTCACACAGTTATATTTTTGACCTTATTGAACATAACAGCCACAGACTAACCACACAGGCCATGGAGGTTCTCTGCCCAGGGAGTAATTTGAGTAAAAACTATGTAAAAACAAGTTTCTTCCTATGCTCTGCGTCTATCTCTATATTAATCAGCAATAAACCTGCAGTGTGACTAAAATTAAACCTCAAACCTTCACCAATCTTACATTACAAAATCACACCACACTAGAAAACACACTGGAAAACTGGATACATGCCATTTTCATTCCATAAACGTTAGGCTCACCATGAAGTACCATTTTCAGAGACCTTTTTCTGAAAATGCACAGACTGGATTTGATGTCATGAGATATCATCTGTCCCGCTGCTGCCATGAGTGCATCTGCAGCGTCCTCAAATGTACACAGACTTCACCCTGTCTCGTGAATATAAAACATGACTTGAGATCTGTATGCTGCGTCCTGCTCCGTCACGCTATATTGTGTCTGACTGATGTCATACTGATGCATTTATTTGACTCTTTGGCCTCAAAACCTTCAGACAAATCATAAAAGAAGAATGTCACCGGTGATTAGACTAGCAGACAATGACAAATGACGGATATTATATGAAGCGCGCAAGGGAAACTAGGCAAGGGTATGTAATAAAACTGCTTTGTTGTTCATTATAATACACTTAGAAGCGATTCCTCGGCGTTTCAATCAAAGGGTAGAGGCATCACAAGTGACAGGAGAGAAGAAGAACCCGCGCTCTTCGATCCATTATTGTGAAGAGGTGTGATGGTAACGCCCTCCCCCTGTTGGGCTGCTGTGAATTTGTCAAACAACCCGCGGAGTTCGCTCGTATATAAGCGTCAGTCAGCCAAGGACTTAGAAGAAATATTGAAAGATTAATGAAAGAGGGAAGGTCTCATCACCGAGCGCCTGGGGAGAACTCGGAGTCTGACGTTGATGCAGTAACATCAAATGGTTTTATTAGCGCTCGCTCAGTCTCAAACAACAGTCGGCATGCTGTACCTGACGAGCTGTTTCCTTATTACTGAGCCCATTACTTGATGCACACCGCTGACAAATGCCTTTCAGAAATTCAAATGCTCCTCCTGGTCTCTCATGGTTTTCCACTATCAGAGTTAATTCACAAGAAAAGAAAAAAACTCATTCATAAAGTAAAGTTGTGGGGAAAATGTCATTAAAGTTCTCTTCTAAATGGACTATTTTTGAGCTTTTGTGATAGAGTTGTGTGTTCTCGAAATAGGGTTTTGCAAAGTTTCATTCATTATGCTTGATAACCATACATGCTGTATTTCTCTGAAATACTTCCACCTTGTCATGTCATTAGGTTGTATTATAAGAAATATTGCATATTTAAAAAGAAGACCTTGAGTACTGACGTTAGCATTCATTGTTCTTCTGTTGGTCACTAATGGGCTCTCTCCAAGCACTAGAAGGTGTGACCACAACCAGATGTAACTGACATCTGTGTTGAGATGTGCATACTTCTGCCAATGTGACAAGTGAGCAGTGCATTAACATCACATGCAAAGTTAGTTGTATTCAGATATTTTGCTTCGTTAGAACGAACGTGGTAAATGTATGAATCTATTTGAGGGAAGTTACAGGACAGACTTTAACAACTTTGTCTAAAATTGTGTCTTTGCTTTTACATAAAGCTTATTGACTTAATAAAAAAGAAAATCAGACATGCGAGTGGACATGGGACTTACCCGAGTATCTGCCTGTGCAAGAAGAGTCCAGGAGGGTCAAAAGCACCTGCGTTATGAGCTCACAAGACCAGCAGAGTGTGCGGAATATACCCTTTGTCTGTCCTCTCCAGTCTGTTTATGATTTTGTCTTTTGACCGTGCTCTGAAATCCTGATACAGATGAGGTGCACAGGCGATCCAGCTCTGCATGGTACGTACTTCAGTCTACATCCTTATAAAATAAAACAAGGCTGATTGTCTTTTTAATGTGGGATTTTAGTTTAAGGAAAACAGAAAACAATTTGATTCCTGTTAAAGCGTACTGCATTTTGCATAACCATTTCCTATCTGAAGAAATAATCTAAACTTTATAGCCATGACATGTCAATTTTTCCTGTCTCTCCATAGGTAAAACAAGGATTTTCTGTACACGATTACTCAAACATGCATGAATCAACTTAAATACACTAGAAAACTGATGATGAAGTAACTAAAAGTGTACTTGCTGTGCTGGGATCAAGTCCACACTGATGTTCTCCTTGTCTGCCAGTTTCTTCCCAGTAGCACCTTCCTCTCCTCTACAGATTAGTTGTAATGCTAGAATCTTCTACTCCTTAAACATGTATAATTTTAATTTTAAAATGATTGCATCATTTGACTACGGATAAACCTAGAGCGGAAAAAATCACTTCAACTGACTTTAGTGTAAAAATGTAGAAAAAAACTGGTGTTAATGCATTAGAAACTAAAGCTACAATTGACAGACAACATTTTTAAGAAAGAGGGTAAATAAGGAAAGTCTTGTCAAGCTAACAAACTAGCACGACTCATAATAATAGGTGAATGAAACTGGGGAATGATGGAGTAAGCACTGAAGCTTGCTCTACAGCCACGTCCAAATGAGGCTTTGTCTTGTTGTTTTTAAAATCATTGCTGTTTACACACGAGCCACTTTGTCCAAACTAAACTCAACTACAAAAAACCCTTTTCTTAATCTGACCAATTCCCTAACGTGGCACCTAACTCTTTTTCCAATCTTTTGTCTAATGAAATGATTTGGCCAGTGGCGGCAGGAGAGTTTTAGACAATTTTATGGCACAAATCAGCAAATTAAACCAATTTGCCCCAAAACTGCAAAATGATGACGAACAGTGAACCACACTATTCAAATTGGTTTGTGTAGTCAGTGTTAAGTCCCACTCAGTCCTCACATTTTCACTCAGTTTGACTCATCTCAGCGTTCCAGCATTTGGTTTGCTTATGCTAATATGCCTCTAAACTATGAAACATCAGCTTTTGTTTTGTTCTTACTCACACTTCACAGAACTATCGCAGAACAGATGATTCCTTGTTCCCTCTGCTGGCAGGCGAAACTCCAAAGTCAGGACTTATATTCCACAAATATGAAATCATTTAGATTTAGACTAGATATCTGTTGACCTTGTGCTAAAATGCAGTAAGCTTTTGGATGTCTTAAGTCATTTTGTATTTTTTTTTGTGTGTGTTTCCTGGTTATGAATGCTGCCATTACACTAGGAAGTTGTCTAGCAATATAACTCTCACATCCATGTAACTAAATCTGCTGCGGCTACCATTATGACAGTGACGGTACCATTGAAATGTACTCTCTGTTGTTTATCTTTGGCAGTAAATTGTGCTGTAAATAATAAAACCTCTAATAAACAACAACATTTTAGTGACCATTATGTGACCTGAATTGCTTTATGCTAGTTTAGATTTTTTAGAAGATTTTGAATTGTTTTAAGACAATAGTTAATTATTAACCAGATTAAAATACAACTCAATGCAGCTTAATGAATTATGTCTTGCCTCAGTTTTAGTTGGTTTAGCTACACAAGTCCACTTTTTCCTTCAAAATGGCTCACTGACAGTCGACGGAAATGACTTGGCTTTCTTTGTTTTGATAATTTGTAAATCAAAGTGTGCAAAACTAATCCATATTCCGTATGGGTTTGCTCAAGATTGCTGTTGACGAGATGATGAAGAGCTCGATGAAGAGATGGACAAAATGTCCACAGTCGAGCAAAAAATGAAAGACCTTTGTTTATTAATTTTTTTCCTTTTTTTTGACAAAATTGAAAATTTTTGTTAAACTTAGAAAATCATAAATCTCATCCAGACAAAAAGAGCAAATATTGCAGGATGAATGTTCCACAATTGAAGAACTAATTAGATTTTTTTTTATTGTATAGTCTTTCTCATGAATCAGTGTATAAAAAGATCACACATCGTCGTGTAATGTTAACTGTTCCCTGTCTGTGTTTTGTCAGATTACCTTTTTGCCTGAAACTATAAATGCCATGCTAACTGTCACAACGGTTTATGGTTTCGACTAAAACCCTGTTAACCGCTCTGCAATAGGTGCCGTGGGTGTGCTGCCAGTGTGACACTTAAGGGCCTTGTAGAAATATATCCAAACATGTTAGAAGCTTTCCGGTGAAGTTATGATGTTTTCCCACATATATTTTATTCAGAGTGCAGTTCTGGGAGCCAATGCGCTGCATATTTTTGCAAGACAGAAAGACGAAGATGCAAACCGTATTAATTAGCTCTCAGTCTTGTATAGCTGTTGAAAAACTTATGCAGTGGAGAAAAGCTCTTGATGTCGAGTGTAGAGGAAAGTTTTAATTTATCCAATGTGTTTCTGCCTTTATAACCAATTTAACGTGTGGCATTTGCAGTGATCTTAAACACGTTGAGATAATATTTGTCATCAAAACATAAATGTGAAATGAAAACAGACTTGTTACTCTACACATCTTATAACTCCAGTTGGAGTCACATTAAAATTCCACTTTGTAGAAGTGGAAGTGGAAGTCACAAGTAGATCTCAAGTCAGAACATCCATGTGACAAGTAAAAGTCTCAAATTGTAACATTCCAAGTCACAAGCTCAAGTCTCAAGTCATAACATCCAAGTCACAAGTAAGTCTCAAGTCATAACATCCAAGTCACAAGTAAGTCTCAATCATAACATCCAAGTCACAACTAGTCTCAAGTCATAAACCAAGTCACAAGTAAGTCTCAAGTCATAATATCCAAGTCACAAGTAAGTCTCAAGTCATAACATCAAGTCACAAGTAAGTCTCAAGTCATAACATCCAAGTACAAGTAAAAGTCAAGCAAGTCTCAAGTCATAACATCCAAGTCACAAAGTCTCAGTCAAGTAACATTCAAGTCAACATCCAAGTCACATAAATCAAGTAAAAGTCTCAAGTCATAACATCTCAAGTCACAAGCTCAAGTCTCAAGTCATTAACATCCAATCACAAGCTCAAGTACTCAAGTCATTAAACATCCAAGTCTACAAAGTGAGTTTGCTGAAGTTCATTAAATTCAATGTCGACTTTATAGTAAAGTCTAGTGATAATTTACATCCAAGTCACAAGTAAGTCCCTCAAGTCATAACATTCAAGTCACAATGTCTCAAGTCATATCCAAGTCATAACTTCAAGTCATAAAATAAGCAAAACATCATCACAATACAACAAACAACAATAAATCTAATACAATTAAGTCAAAGTAAAATAAATAAAAAAAAAAAAAAAAAAAAAAAAGTCTCAAGTAATAACAACAAGTCCAAGTAGTCTCAAGTCTAAAATCCAAGTAACAAGTAAGTATTCAGTCTCCACACTAGCAATTTGTAGTTCTGTGAGTCATTACATAAAAAATGTCTTTATAAACATTGTATGAAATCTTCATTTCCAGCACAGCATAGACACTGCTCCTGCCACTCATCATACCGCCACAATTAAGTCATGCTCCACAGATGACCTAAACCGATTCAATTTGCCAACTTCAAGGAGGAAACTGACTGCATAGGAAAAGGCAATATGGATAAAATAATTGCGCTGGCATAGAGGTGAAATGGTCAGTAAAATGTAACATGTTTTAGCCCACAGGTGGAGCAGGCCCGAGGCAGAGCTCTGTTTTCCACCACCACACCACATTATTTCGGTAATTGCACCTGAAGCCATGCAGTCCTGGCCTCGTTATGCCATAATCAGCTGTTTCATTAGTAATTTGAGCCCTGCAGGACAAATGTGCCTATTATTTACATGCCGTGTGCGAAAGGTTAAAGCCCTCCATGTTTTGTCCTATTCATTACGCTCTCTGGCACAATGGGATCTGCTCTTTTATCGGTCAGCTTCCTGGCACAAAGGCTGTGGCTTAGATTTGGTAAAGTGCAAATGATGGTGGTGAAAACAACACTGGCTGTGTTTACTTGCACACCAAACACACCTGATTCATAAACACAACAAAAGTGAACATACTGATTTGAAAAAAATACTATGGCACATAAAGGCTTTTTGAACTCATATGACTCTTTGTGATGTCACTCCTTATTATAAAGAGTGAAGTTGCTTTTGTTTCAATCACACGTATTAATTTTTGACTGTCTTACATTGAAGTATAAATTAGCAGTTTTACTTTTACTTCTTATATTTTTCAAAATATCTGTACTTTCTGCTCCCTACTTTTTTAAGTCCACAAACATCTTTTTCTTCTCCAAAGCCAGTGCACTGCTACTTAACTTATAATAAGCGCTTTATTCAGTAAACAAGTTAAAATTCTAATATCCATCAATATAATATTTAACACACAACTGAATAAAAAATATAGCTATTGCACCGTTTCAGCCCATTTATACCAACAACACCCAACTGTGTAAATTTTACTTTTTACCGTTTCTTTAAGTAAATTGCCATGACATAGGATTTTACATTTACCAAAGTCATTTTTAGACAAGTAACTGTACTTTTACTTGAACTACTTTTTTTGCCATCCTTAAACAGGACAGTGCTGGAAGAATAAAGAAGGAGGTGAAAGGAGAGGGTGAGAGTAGAGAGGAACAGCTTCTTTAGCCTTGATGAAACTTTTTTCATTTTGAGAGCACTCAACATTGTGGCAATTAATCAAGACAAATTAATTATGTAACAATAGTGACTTGCAGAGTAGAGAATTGCTCAAGAAACCAGTTCAAATTAGGCTAAAGTCAACTAAAGGAGCTTTTTTTTTTTATCAATTTTTAACAATAAAATTACTTAAATCCAATTCTCCCTCAGATCCCTTGTTAATATACCTATTCATATGAAGTTTGTCCTGACTTTCTTGAATAATGTCGCCTTTGTTCGTCAAAATCTACAAGAACATCTGTTGTTTTAGCATTGTGGCTAATAGCATATCGACACCTCTCGTTCCTAACAGGCTCAGAATGCATTAGGTAAGTGAGCAAAACACATAGACTGAAGTAAGAAGTTTAAAATGAATTCTTTCTGTTTGTTTGTATTTTTAAGGAAGCAAAAACTGGGCAGGTCTGTCACTTTCAATGACATCACAGAGTGGAATAGAGCTCTGGAGATTTTGACCACCAGAAAAGCATGGTTACTATTATATTACATTTGTGAATAAAACAAAGAGCTAGATTCTAACAGATCTAAAATTACTTCACTACAGTTAAATTTGCATGTAGGATTAGGGTTAGAGGACCTTTAAAATTGTCTGACAAGTCCAGAATGATTATTTTTATCCAGATGATCCTGTTGTCATATATTTTGTGGTCTGTCAGTGCTTACGTAAAGAGTTGTTATTCATGTGGCTGGCAGCTGTGAAGCCGGGAATTGTACTTTGAGATGTGTGAACAAATGAACAATGTGCGATTTTTCTGACTCAAATTGGAAAGTGAAATGTCATTTGGTGTGAGCACGAAATGCAAATGCAGATGTGTAAACTACATAACCGCACAAGAGAAATGTCAGTGCTGTTGTTGGTCTAATAATAGTTATTTTGGTGAAAGTGCTTCAAATGACAATGCAAAGATTTTAATATTATATATGCAGAATGTAATTGCCATTTATGCATCTTTGGCAAGACATTTTTGGAAACAGACATAATTTTCAGACAACAACAACAACTACAAAATATTCTCATTATAGGTAGCGAGGAATGCTTGAAATAAAGCTATGGTCAATGTGAAAGAGAATGTTGTGAATTTAGTCTTGGATCAATCAAGCAACTGAAAGTGCAAATTGTATTGATAAATTTTCCTAAAACAGTCTCGTTTATTGCGCTGTGCTTGCGTCTGATGGTGTTATTCACTGACATGTGCATGCAGCTTGTGTCACTAGATCTTCGTGTGAAAAACCTGTAGTGTCTCAGTCAAAGGTCTTCAAGCAGCTTGACGGAGAGTAGCAACCCTTAGGACAAAAGATGCATCTGTGTCCAGTAACTCAGAGCAATGAAAATATCCAAGCTTCACTGTTGTTGTGCTGTGTTTTGCCCAACCCATTCTCACAGAAAACTCAAATGTAAATGCATACGTAAATGCCACATACTTTCTCCTTGTTTGTGTATCTTTCTATGGTGGATGTAAAGATGTGCTATATTTTATGAATATTAAAAAATCTAAATCCTAAATTTTTTTTTAATTTTAAGACCTAATCTTAGCCATTAAACCCAAAGAAAACATCTGTTCATGGCTTCAACCAAAACGCCTGCCTATGAGAAAAAAAGCATATCTATTTGCCACTTTGCAGTGTGAAATAGCAGAAATGAGACTCTGCATAATAGACAAAAAGGGGTATAAACATATTAACACTTTGTAGTATAGATACGCCATTTCCATGAGACAGTGTTGATTTTGCCAGGCCTTGGCCTACCTGACAAAGCCTCCACAAAAAACGTAGATACACAACTAAATGTCAAAAACGTACAAAAGCACTTTTTCATGTGTTGCATCAATATATTGCAAAAAGTTAAAACGTGAAATATCCACATGTTTTGGTTGAAGCCATGTGGCTACATTTTCTTTGGGTTTAACAGGTAAGTATAGCCTTCAAGTTACAAAATGGCAAAGTTTAGGACTGGGGTTAAGATCTATGTGTTAAACCCAAAGAAAATGTGGCTTCAACCAAAATTCAAAGTTATTTTACGTTTTACCTTTTACATATTAATGTAAAAGGCGTGAACACATACTTAACATGCGTGTTTGACATTTCGTTTTTGTGTCCACTTTTTTCCGGAGACTCTTAGGACCCAAAACCACAAAAATTTGGTGTAAAAAATTACATTGCATTTTAGCATGTAACTTCATCAGAAAACAGGAAGAAATGTGCAGCAGTGATACATTTTGACCCAAAAAACACCCCACACATCCTCATCCAATATGTGGCTGTTAGTGATCTTTGTCTGCAAAATTACACACTATGTATTCAACGTTTCCTTACCTTTCAGCTGAGCACAGTCAGGAAAGTCACATTTGCCACACAATGGTCATCTGAAGCTGAACTCTAAAATAACTTTATCTGGCCGTGTATATGGTGTTAGATTGCAATGTCTACTATTATATCTACTATGAGTTATTTTGGGCAATCTTGGTGCACATTTCTACATTTTCCGCTCAAAACTGAGCACTGATAACACACACCTGCTGTCAAACCAATCACACTGTTCTGTCCACTCTCGGCCCCTCCTTTCACTGTTCCCCAGGGAGTTTCATGAGTTTCACTATAAGCACCAACTCACATGACATCGAACAATTCTCCTGAAGAGTGTTGAAGACATATCCCCATCACGACAGTTGCTGTATGTGATCCTAACTATGCGTGGCAGTGAAGAGGTGAGGACGCCTTGGGCACATTTTACTTCAGGCTCCTTGAAGGTTTGGGTTTGCACTGCTTGGCGACAGGATAGGCCCATCCTTGGTATAGTTCTTCAGCCACATTTGGTGTAAAAAGTCTGCAGCATCTCAAAGGTCCATCTGTCAAAAGGAAGTTAATCTGCTTTCATTTTAAATTCATGGCACATCCTAAATAAAACAAAACCAAACACTTTAAGAAACAGTCCACTCAGCAGAACAAATTGTACATTTTGTTTGAAACGATCCAAAGCAGACCATGACACATTTTCTAACTTTGGAGGCTGTTTGACAAAGATTAAATTCAGTTTCTTCATAATATTGTCAATGTCCACTCCAGTCATCAAAGAAGAATAATGGAGGCTACAGCAAAAAGCATCTCTGAGCCGATCTATCTCACAACGATATATAATAAATTATCTCTAGAACATTCATAAGTAGACATTTAGTTAGCATTTCTCTAATTTATCCCCATAGGTGTTTTCTTCGCCAGTACAAGAGCCCGGTTGGTGGAAGGCTAATAGTCTTGGTGTGCAGTTCCCTGTGCCTCTGCAGCAGACAACAGGATGATTTATTTCACACACAGTCATCGCGTTTGCATGAAGACCTCTGACTGACCCGCAGAACAAAGCACTGAGTCATTCTTCTGCAATGTTTTTCACCACTTTTATTGTAGAATTTTTTCACAAACTCTATGTGACATTGCACTATACTGAAATGCTCTGATGTCCATTAATGTTGAGCCCATGGAGGATTTAATAACAAACGTTTGAATATCTTGGCTGTGCTTGTGATAGGAGCTTCAGCAGTGATTCAGGCATTGATTTGGCTGGGTGCATAATGAACTTAAGGCACATTGACAGATTTATCAGAAGTCGATTATAATTCGAATCCAGTATTTGATTGTTGATTCAGTTTGCCTCATCCATTTTTTGTAATGGTCTTTTCCCCTTCTTTATACTTCTTATGTGTAAGTTCCAAAACGGTCTGTTTGTTGTGTCATTAGCTGAAGTTTTGAAATCCAGATACACATTTTTAAAGTCAAATTGGATGGCAATTTCAATAGATCCTTTTAGCAAACTACTAAGACTGCAGTTTTTGAAGAATCTAAATTTCCTTCACAGCTCATCCTGTGATTTTCTGCTTGAAAAAATATTGTAGATAACTCTCAGACCAGACAAATCTCAGACCAATTTGATCAAATAGTCAGATACAAAAACACAATTATTTTCCTGTGAATACTGAGTGCTTTGACATGGTGGTATAAAGAATGAATCAATATTTTATTTAAGTGTCATGCACCAAGGTGCCCACATGGGCTTATATGACACAGATTTTAAAATAGGGAGAGTAGTGGCCTCACAAAACAATCTTTCATACATTATAATAAACAATACAATCACAACCAAATCCAGTCAAGTCCTCTCCAAATCTTTAGTTTTCTTTAGTTTAAATCTAAAATAAGTAGTTGTTTGTTTGTTTTTTTTCAATCTGCATATTTTTTTATTTCCAAACATTAAACATTATCTTGTGGTACTCTTTTCAGATGTACCTTACATAGGGGAGATTTTAAATTTTATTTCAAAGAAATCAATTGTACAGTTTGGTCTACTGGCTACTCAAGACCTGTCCACCAATGACAGCTAAAATATATTTAAGTGACTGCATTGATGTAGCCTATCTAAAGTTATTTTATCAAATATTTTGTTTATGATTAATTGAAAATGGCCTTCTTGTGAAACTGAAGCGTGATGGTGCACTTTATTATCCCAGTAGAGAAATGTGTCCCATTTTTCTTTCACATTCTTCAGAGGCATTCACATTCTTCTTCTGAAAGAGCAGTGAGGGCCACAGTCCGGTGTTTGTTCTCCAGATCCTCTTGCTAGACTAGAAGATGCATGTTTTGGTTTGGTTGGTTGGAGTCGAATCCACTTTAGACATTACATTAGTAGACACACAATCAGCAGCTCTGCTCTGTTGATACAACAAGAACAGAACACGAGAACAAGAACACCATATTCCTCCGATAGATTAGATGACGCAAATCAATTGAACGCATCAGAGTTGAACTATCTACTCATTATATGTCTATGGAACCCACAACTTTCTAGCTCTGAGGCCACTGTGCTGTTATTTATCATGATTGGTGTTAACATTTTTTATTCATATTGCTTTATATATGTAAATTAAAGGTAAGTCACACACTTTCCTGTAATTGTTACCCCCTCTCTCTCTCCTTCTCAGTTCAGTAGTAGTATTTTTTGTCACCCAGCCCTACAATAGATGATATATTTCTTTAAACGTGAATTCTATCTTTTCATATTTTCTTTGTTTACACCCAGTTAGTCCATAATCTAGTCCAGTTTTGGGCCATTTAAGTTTGAGTTTGGTCCTGATGTATTTTCTTGGTGTAGTTCTGGTGCTGCTCGCGAAGCTAAATATTTTATGAAGTGGTACTTGGTGTGAAAAGTTTGAGAACCACTTCCCCTGAGACAATGGCTACAGCATTATTTTCTCCCCAAATAACTGAAGAAACAATCCAACTCAAACACAAGGAGCAAATGTAATCCTATATTCATTTAAACATATGCTCACAAGCCAACATGTCACTGCAGATTTACATTTGTATTTCTAAGGCTTTATTAAGAGACATTTGCTTTAGCTTTCCTTTGATCGTTTTTCCCATTGAAGACTGGGCCTAATGAGCTTGAGATTTGTGCTAATAAAAGTCCTCTTTTTCTGAGACTGTCATTTTTGAGGATAAAACAAATCGCCTTGTTTGTCAGGCGTCTGCCAAAAAGTCGACTTGTGCGCCGCTGATGCCCAGAGCTTCTGTATTTTTGAAGCGTGTTTGCTCTCATAATTCAAACAACCATGAAGGAAAGGATACACAAAATAAAAAAAATACAGTTTTCCCATTTTATAAAACTGCCTTCGCTATTGATTCCCAACTCCAATTCCCTCACATATTGTTATTTTACCATTTCATGTTCTCTTGTTTTAAAGTCCAAGAAAAGAATGTTCCAGCAGTCACACACGTAAACGTCTTGGCGAGAATTGACTTGATTTTTGTTTGTGCACAACAGCAGATACAAGAGAATGGAGGCGGTTTCTTTATGTTGCTTGTCTGTCATGTCTGCTTGTCTCGGGACACAATCTTTAAAGCTATACTGTCTTGGCCCTGCTCTCCGGAGAGGTCTGCCGTCTTCAAGCCATTAGATTTTTTTGGGCTTGTGTGGGCTGTGTGATGGCGTGTCTTCTTGGTTGCCGTGACACTTTTTTGTTTTGGTGTCTGCACGTCGTCGTTTGTCTTGATATTGTGTCGAGTCGGCGTGTCTGTAATGTTTGTAGTCAGCGCAGTCAGAAAACACAAGCTCACAGAAAAGGCAGCAGTGGAAGTGTGTGTGGTGTGATGCACAGGGCTCTAACTGTCATCAGCTCACAGAGTCTAAAGTACAAATTCTGACACATGTGCGGCCGTGTATATTGACTTAAAGAACAAACAACAGAACAATCATTTTGTTTTATTATTAATATTCCAGCAAATTGTAGATAGTATTTTATATTATATTGTATTATATCCAGCACAGAAGTTGAAGTATCTATTGGAGTGAAAATTAGTTTGTGTCCCAATAGAGGGATTATCGGTCGTCATCTCCTTCCACTCTACTGCACACTTTCCTTGCAGAAAGAGCCACTGTCCATCAGGTTAGCTGGGTAAAGAAAAATTTGCCGTTTTTGGGCTTTCTATTGGCAAACTTTTGTTAGATACATTCGTAAACATGAGTATAAATTAATAATAACTGAACACTTACAAATGATGAGTTAAAAAGATGTCATTTCGGCCTGCGCGTGCGTAAGTTGCACTAAAAAGTACAAAGTGGGCAGAGGTACAAAGTGGGCACTGACAAGCGGCGTCTCTTTCTCTCCCAGGGTAATTTGTATGAGTTGTCTTTGTTCCTGAAATTAAACTTTAGTTTGTTTCACCTAGTAGGGGGAATGAAATAACACAACATTGCCTCTTTGTGGAGAGCAGCAATTTGAAAAAAAATAAATAAATAAACAAACAAACATACAAATTTCAATCAATCAATTATATTTTATTGTAAGTGAAGTAAAGCATTTCTAATATATAGTTATCTCCATCATTCTCTTCTTTGTCTGATGTCTCCATTAACTCTTTGTGATGAGGAAGTATCCGGTTCAAATGCATTATTTAACTGAGTATACATGTGAAATGTTGTCAAAGTTAAAATTCATACTTCAGTTTTGTTCCTTTAATGTTTCAAGACAGCAAAAAGGAGTACAGCCTTCTTGATCAAATGCAAAAGATGAAATGTTGAAGAACATGCAGCATTTAGATTAAGTTACGTAAATGAATGCTACATAAATATTTAAACCAGCACAGTTTATGTTGGCTTTATCAAAATCAAGATTATACTTGCCTTTCAGGCTTGGCAAGTCTTTTATCGCACAATTTGAGCACTAAGTAATTCAAAAGTGTTTAACAGAACAGGAGAAAATACAATAAAGTCACAATACATATTGTACAAAATTAAAGTAGCTTTTAAAAAGAAGGAATGAGTGCAGAAAATCATCTCAGTCAACGGTTTTAAGCCAAAAGTGATCCACATTTGAGCTGCATAAAACGCTGATTCTCTATGTTGAGATTCTGGGCAACAGCTTTTGGATTCAGAATGTTACTTGCAAAAAGATTATTTCTTGGAATGTTGGAATCAGAATTTTATCCCTTTTGATATGTTGATGTGTAGTTTACAAATCTTCAAGACTTAACTCAACTCTGAATAAATCATATTTGAAAACAAAAGTGCTGCTTTTCAAAGACCTGGAGAGCCCACACTGCAAAGTGAAAACCTTTTGGGAGGAGGATGGATGAGCACAAGCACATTTAGCCTGTGGTGATGCAAGAAGTGGAATTCTGTCAAAGTTTTAGGAGTGAATATGTTTTACCACTCATCCAATAAGCTTCTTCAGTTAATCTAATCTAACAAGGTCAATGCCTTTTCTGAAGAGAGGAGAAAACTAACTACACTACTGTTTAGAGTAAGAAGGACCTGTTATATTGACTGTACACCGTTTTTACCACCTCAAAAACATTTAATGCAGTAGGGCATTTGAGCTTCATAACTTGTTGAAGTATGTCAATACTGTATGTTGCACTTCCTTTGATTTAGTTGGGGAATCAAATCACATACCATTGTTTTTTTATTTATATAGGATAGACAAAATCTGGCACAATATCCAACCTTTTTGAAAGCTGAATATGTCATGAACAAACAAAATGCAAGATTGCACAAAGAAATTATGTTTATAGAAAAACAAAAAAGCCCAAGAGAACAAAATCCAAAAAAGGCCACAGATACACTATAGGGACAGGACATGACACTGACATTGGACCAACGACGGACAGGAGAAAACACAGGATATTTATTGACATATATAGACAGGTAAACACATTAGGGCGGGGCAAATAATAAACAGAACAAGAAGTCAAACAAAACACACAACTTAATACAGAAATTACAAAATAAAATAAAATATGACAACACAAAGAAATGTACTAAGAGTATTTGTACACTAATATTAGAAACATACATACATAGATATTGTAAAATATATCTGCATTGGCGCAAAACTGATTTCAGGTTGATGAGAGAAAACAAGGGTAAAGGGACGTGAGCTCACCAGGGTCATGTTTTATAGTTGTGCCCATAACAGGTCATCTAATTTACCATCTCATTTGCATACACTGATTAGCCCTATTGTTTTCTTTATTTCCAGGAAAACAAAAGTGCTAATCCAAGTATGCTAATCTGAATTAGATGACCCATTAGGGATTTGAACAATTATGCTAAATGTGACTCAGGGCCTAGAACCTAATGAATGATTGAGGGGTGGAATTTAATTAGATTTAAATTCTGTGACTTGTTGTCTGTCCAATTCAATAGAAGAAAAAAATCAATATCAGATTGGAACTTAATGGGGAGAAGGATTTTACAACCGCCCCAGCATTAAAGAAGATAAACTACTATATAGCAGATATGGCCTCTCAAAACAAGAACTGAATATACAAAATAAAGTAATAGGATCATAATATAATTTGATTTAGACTCCAGTTTTAAGCACAACCTGACCTAAGGGTTCTTTCAGAGCTTTAATAACCTTCTGCAGTTGACAGGCGAGTGCTACAACTTCTGCCATCCATTTCCATTATGTACAAATGCTAGTAACTCTAATGAAAGTGACTTTTGTGAGCCACTGGTAAACAATCCCAAAAAGAGCAGCTTAATACCCCACCCACATCCACTTCAAATTAGATCAGGTTCAATTTATCTGCGCTGAATAATAGATCACACAGAAATGTCACGTTCTAGCCTGCATGAAGAAAATGTTTTGGAATTGGAAGCGTTCTCTGTCTTTCCATGTTTATGTCAAAGAAATATTCTCTCATGTTTAAATAATAATTTTTGCTTTTTGCCCTGCGCGTTTAACCCTGCCACAAAGCCAGCTTATGTGAGTTTGATATAGAACACACAAAAGGGCGACTTCTTCTGAGGAGATGTTGGTTCTATTTTGGTCGCTGTGTTTGTGTGTATCGCGGCATATTTGCTCAAAGACTGCACTGTGACCTGACACGTGTTTGGGTTACGTGACTCTACAGAAACAAATGGCCTCTGAATCAGTTTCAGTAAAATAATGTAAGAAAAAAAAACTTAACTTATAATTATCTTGTAACTTTAACATTTGAAAAGTCTCTAGAGACAGTTGCATGACCAAGTATCTATTATATTGTTCTATAAATAAAATACTGGCAGAAAAAAAATGTATTACATCGGGATACGTATTGCATCGGGATAAGTATTGCACTGGGATAAGTATTGCATCGGGATATGTATTGCATCGGGATACGTATTACATCGGGATACGTATTGCATCAGGTTACGTATTGCATCGGGATACGTTTTGCATTGGGATAAGTATTGCTCTGGGATAAGTATTGCATTGGGATATATATTGCATCAGGATAAGTATTGCATTGGGATAAGTGTTGCACTGGGATAAGTATTACATTGGAGTACGTATTGCATTGGGATACGTATTGCATCGGGATACATATTGCATCGGAAGGCTCTTGGGAATACATAACCCTAGCTTTAATATTGCTTAAACATTGTTGATCCCGACATGCTTCTTTTTATGTTTAGAGAAGATGTTTTATATTGTACAAGTAGTTAACATGGCATCATTAATTCAAGAAACCTAGTTTGGGGCTCTTCTTTAGAAACTCCAAGAAACCCCCTGAGACTTTCCTCATCACTGCTCTGTTTTACTTACAGACCAGGCACAGTTGTCAATAATGAGAGAAAATAGGTTATAAGCAGCAATAAAAGCTATTTTGTCCTGAGGTCTGCAATTGACATGTAAAGCCTGGCTAATAGCTCTATTTATTGTGCCCGTTAAAGGAAGTGAGGCCACCAACAGAATGCTTGTTATTAGCCCAACATTATCAAGCACGAAACAAGCTCTCAGAGACAATTCCATTACACAGGCGAGTGGGAATTTGTTTGGGGGGTTCTTTAAGTGTGCTGAGCCTAATTGGGTGGGTGATAGTATATTTAAGTAGTGTCATCACAGACATGTTCAACACCAAGTGAGCTAAGTGAGCCCGAAGGAACAAGAGCAGGTTCAAAGGTGAGCAGTGCCATTTGTCAGCATTTGGACTGCATGTGTTATTGTTATAATTGTAATGTGTAAGAAGACAGCCATCTGCAAGGTAATTGTGCTCAATAGTGTATGTAAACATATGCATAAATTAAATGGTGTTGAAAGGAAATTACACAAATAAGACAATTTTCTAAAAGAAAATTACTGCCCCATTAGAACTATGCTTGCATACTTTTAAGATTACTTTGCATTGTCAAGGAATATATATATTATATATATATTATATATAATATATTATATATATATATATATAAATATTAGGATGAGACGAGATCTGTGCGCGAGATTCGCAAGATCAAACTGTCACATACTGTGCGCACAGTACTGAATGTCTCGTGAGATTTTTCATGATCATGAAATTAAGTTTTGTATCTTAGCAGTGTAGTAATTTCTCCACACACAGATTGTACGACTATTGAAGAAAACTGCTAACTGTCTCAGTTGTATCGAAATAGGACATATACAGAATAATTATCAAACATAGTAAAAGTAGCGAAAAAATAATGTCAAATATACTGAACGGACATATTTTAAAACTCGAACAAAGCATTACGTTTCTTTCCAAAAATCCAGCTATCTGAAAAAGTCATATTAAATAATAAAAAAAAAAAAAAAAAAAAAAAAAAAAAAAAAAAAAATAAACATCGTTTAACAAATGAAATAGCATTTTTTTTTTTCGATGTACAATGTTCTCCTGATTCTGTCTTAATTAATTACAATAATATCATTCATATATAAATATTTGAGTTGGACATATCAGTATCATGACAGTCCTCAAACAACGCTTGGTAAATCATTAACATATCCAAGCTGCTGTGTTATATATAGTTTACCTATTTAGAACTTAAACATAATAATATTTTAAAATATATACTATACTATATGCAGTATTGTGGGTCTATTTTATCATTCTTTTCTCCCATCACATAGTTTTTCAAGTAGTACTGTACTCTTTGAGATATCCAACATTAGCTTTGTTTTTGGTTCATAAAACCTGCAGTTTTCTGTAGCGTGTGTAGCCAGTTGAAACTCATTAATAAAGGCGAGCATATTTTTTTCATTGTGATCATGTACCATTCTAAAGTTATAATAACATTTTCCAATCCAACATTTCTCTATTGGGTCTATTTTCTGTTTTATTGTACAGAAAATTGTGACAATATTGAAAGTGTATCTGGATTCGTACTTTATCAAAACAGTATCCCGGCTCAGTATAACATCCGGGCTGTGTCCCTGCAATTTTCTGAAGTTGTTCTATGTTGTGTTAGATCTACACACAAACACAAGTGTAAATGGTAAACACACACACCCACTTGCTCTTAGCGTCACTGTGTCAAGGAACTGTCAAGGTTGAAATTGTATTTTAACTCAGAAAAAAACAAAAACAACACTAGGCGCCAAGGCCAAGACAGCTATTACCATGCTGTTTTTTACAAAGTATACACTCTGGAACAAATAGGGAGCGTAGTGTCTTGTTCTGAACGATTCAGTTTACAACAACGCAGCAAGCACTAGTTTTACACATTGCTTTGTCTTACACTGATAAAAGCTTGAAATAATTTGCTCTCAATATAAAATACTTTCAGCAGAACACATCATTTTTATTCCCCATTAAAATGTGTGGAATTTGTGCATGGAACTTGTAACAAAGTCAGCTTTATTTTTTGGAACAGAAAAAAGGTGATTGAGTCACTTCATGAGTAGCTTTTTCATTTTTGCAATTTTAAGTGATTTTCAACCATTCAATTATGTTTATGTCAGGAAAAGGAGTAAAATGTTTATGTTGCTGCATCTGAAAATGATTCTGAAAACTTAAAAGAGAAGCCAAAAATAAAAGAAGAAGAAAGAAAGACAGAAAAAAGAAAGAAAGAAAAAAAGAAAGAAAGAAGAAAAAGAAAGAAAGAAAGAAAGAAAAAAAGACAGACAGAAAGAAAGACAGAAAAGAAAGAAAGAAAGAAAAAAGAAAGAAAGAAAGAAAGAAAAAAGAAAGAAAGAAAGAAAGAGTAGAGGACGAAGTTAACTTCCTTGCGGGACACCATTGTTACTCTGCATGGCACTGATTGGATTTACAGTAGATCAGTTCTGGTACTTGTGACGTGTTTTTTCAGATAGTATTTGTGTTACAGAGGACATTAAATTACTCTAGTCTGTCACATTGTTTGTAGTTTAGTTCATGCTCTACTGATGAATGCAACAATTGTGTAAAGACTTTTGATTAAAGGTGCACTGTGTAACTTTTCTGGTAGAGACTCCATCTCTGCCTGACCCCACTGTGATTGCTTTGCTGAATGTTAGTACAGCATTAAACACATCTCTTGAATGTACTGATCTGACTTAACTTGGCCTGTTCACAGTGCCACATTCCCGTTTCCATGGAGATAACTTAAGCCTTAAAACAATTGTGTGTAATATTGTGAGGAAAGCAATATCATCAGTGCCCTTTGAAGTGAAGCTAGCGTCACTTCCTGTGATAAGTGAAACCCATATATTTATATATAATATATCTTATAATATATATATATATATATATATATATATATATAATTCTGGTGTATTTCCTTCTACTTACTACATTAAACTCTATCATTCTTATCTTATTTCAGTAAGGCATACATTGTTATCAAGTGGTTCTCATTCTGAAGGGTGCATAGATAACATGTAGCCCCTGGGGTTATAGAGAAAAAAAAAAGTTGAAGGCTTACACTCTTCAAATGTAGATCTTATTTTGCCTTTGTCCAAAAGGCAATGTATCCTTTTGTGAATAATCTACTTTGTATATTTGAAGGTGGGGAAAGGCACTTGTTTTATTAAGGGGTGTGTGATAAAATTGAAAATCACTTTCTGTTACACGGTGCACTTGTATTAATTCATTCTGTTTAATTTCCCTCCAAATTAAATCCAGTGTGGAATCAGTGTAAGAATATGAAAACGACTTTACTGCTCAGCCGATTTTACAGCCGTTTGGAGATAAACTTTACAGGTGCTAAAGTTCTCTGGCTCAAAGCTTGATTAACCGGTGGATAATTGTGCTGGATATAGTAATCTGCTCAGATCCCCGGTCTACAGAGGAAATCCGTAAGCCTTATGGTATAAACTTTGCTGACTATTCGCCGCCTGATCTGATCCGGCTTCTGCTTCAGAGCCACTGGGTTTTTCATCAGAGGAATTAGGCTGTCAGGGCTTAAAATAGACATTACCTTCAAATGGATAGCTCCAAATAAATCAGGACAACAGTACAACACCCAGGCAATCTCGGTTAATATTAGCACTGGCCAACCTCACAGCAAGTCAATATTGCAATTAATTTCTAGATGACCTCAGTAAGTGACTAGAGGAGAAAATTACATGAGCTAAACGCAGTGCATGTCATGTATGAAGAAGAAAATTTGAATCAATAGGTCATGTTTGTTTGAGATTTCGGAAAAAATCTAAGAAGATATTTGTTGGATTATGAGTATTTATCTAAAGTGCTGAAATTGAAACGATTTGGGAGTAGATCTGAAAAACAAACAGACAGATAAAGCATCTCAAAATTAGCAAAGGTAAAATAAAGATTTGCATTCCATTATCTTTGCAACAATTAATGGGATGATTCACATTCAAACACGTAATCCAAGTGCTTTGATTGGCCCCCTGTGGCAAGAGAATTCTCCAACAGGGATTTAGCTACGGATTTAGCTCAAGCTTGAAATGTGCTTCTATGGTTAAGGTTATTGTCCCCTTAGGGAAATCAATGCCACTGGGGCCACCTGTCAGAAGCGACTGCAGTGCAATACCCATGGGAAGTACCTAGCTGAAGGTTTTAGTCGAATGTGCATGTTTTTGGAATGATTTGAGGAGTATGTGAAGAATATCCAGACATAAGGAGACAAACATGAAAGCGTTGCACAATTCTCTAGGCTCAAGAAGAAGGTTTTCAAGCTAATGCCAACTACTGCTAAAAGATGTTTATGCTAATGTGCACTGACGTCTTGCTGCTTGTCACAATAACAACATTTCTATCTTGATCTCAGTATGAGCATGCACATCTTTAGCCATACCTCTCTAAAAATCTCTCAGACTTGTCACACTTCCTCTGTCCTCTCCTGACTGAGCTGTGTTTGTTCTCTGCAGGATCGTTGCCGCAGTGGGACGAAGCCTCACCACGACACCACCATGGTACTGCGTGTTGGCTGCTGGTGATGCTGTAGTCTTTTATGCAGCTTTGGCCAAGTAATGGGTGTGTGACGACATGCATTTGGAAGCTTTACTGTTCGACATGACAGGTATTTTGGCCTTGCTGACTTGCTTTGTTTTATTGTGAAAGTTACTACTTACTACGTTTGAAAAGCCATGCATTGATACCATCAGTATCAAAATCTAAATGGGGGTTGGAAACTAAATGCTTTTTTCTACACCTATAAGTCATACTGTATGCTTGCCACATGCATATTGTTTGTGCTTGCATGCCACGTGCACACTGTGCACACGCATTCATTTTGATTCTTTTCCACCCGTATCTTTTCCACCTTATCACTGGCGTGCTTTCACAATGACCAGAATCTATTCTGCAGGCTACATAAAGCCCCGCAGAGCCCTGGGTTTGTCCTGTTCTCTCTCTCGGCTCTACAGGCACTGGACTCTACAAACGGGAGCAATGTAGTTTGCCACTTCAAACGTCTCTTGTCCCGTTCTGAATTGCGTCTCACCTCAACATTCTCATTTTGTTTCTGACTTGATTTCCTGCGCTACTTTGCACACAGTTGTGAATTAAACCATGATCTCACAGGGCAAGGCCAGAGCAACTGCTCAGCAGTTCAGATCATGGTCCAGACTCCGAGTGACCAAACTCGAGTCTGAGAGAGACAGAGAGAAAAAGAGAGAGGATCACAGAAAAGGTGAGAGGAACAGCCAATCAAAAGACTAAGTGTGACGCCATTGGCTGTAATGACAGAGGAGTGTCAAGCTTAGAGGCTGCAGAGAAGGAAAAACAGCCATGTTGGTATTCATAAGGGAGACAATGCTTTCCCTGATAAATAATTAATTTGCCTCTAAAACAAAACAATAATCAATACAAATATAAAAGAGAGAGCTACGTTTTTCAGTGAAAATGTCAAGTATAATTTAACTTCTGATGTTGACAGAGCTGACTGTGTGACTAAGATGCACTTTTTTACATTTACAAAAGAAGTTTACTCATTTGTATATCTTTGTTGATTACTGTGTATGTATTTAAAGATTAATTATGACAACTGCAACTGCAGATGGATGCTCAGACATTATCTTGACTTCTGATCATCTAAACTGATGTCATTTCCGGAAGGTGAACATTGTTTGATGCCATTAATTGCTAAATCCCTTTCAACACTTCGCTCTCAATAATGGGAACGAGGCCTCCTCCCGTGTGCATTGCTGAATCCACTCAATTCACATCTACCTCATTAAAGCTATCCAACTAGAAAAGTAATCCAGTTCCAGCTCCAAAATTCATTTATCTTGCATTCCCCAAACAATTTATCAAAAATCATTCACTCTGCATAAAGACTGTGTTCTGTGTGCAGTCAAAGGTGTTGGAGATAGTTTTCTCTTGGCAACATCACCGCATCTAATAGGTGTGTGTGCTTAATGTATGGATATGTTCCCAGCAGGTACTTTAATTAAACGTTATTATTACACTAGATGATGTGCTAATCAACTGAAATATTATGTATTCCAAGCAGCTAAGCCCAGGAGGAGCAACTCTAATAACAGTGCAAGAGGGTGAATATACGTTTGGAAGTGTTTAGTCCATGGTCAAGCATTAATAATGACCTTTATAGAGAAAGCTTTTAGATCAGTCTTAATAAATATAAAAAAAAACACAATAGGACCCCTTTAAATAAAAAACTGTACTAGTCGGTCTCGCTCAGTGCCTCTCTTTATTTCAGTTTACCCAGCTTCGAGGTCAGGTTTCACAAAACCTCAGACGATTCTTGAAAACCAGGAAGTGAAAGTGCACTACAAACTAGAGCTGAGAAAGCAGACTGTACATGTTCTATTGACCTTGTGTCAAACATTATCTTTGATATTGTACCTTTAATTCATAAATTTACAGCACACAAATGTCTACACTCCACTTTATGTGAATTTATGTGAATACAACACGGGTGTCAAACTCAAATGGTGGTAGGGCCTAATCGATTAGAGTCAGAGTTGGTGGAGGCCGTATTTTAAAGTCCCTCTGTGTTAAATTCAAATATGACAATAGGCTGTAAAGCTAATATAACACATTTACTGTATTCAGAATTATACATTACATTATGTTGCATTACATTTTATTGCACATAATTTCATTTCAATAAAACTTTGGACAGATCACATCTCAGCAATATAAGGGCCACTATCAATAATAATTTGAAATCATGCTCAGGGCCACATGATATCTTCTTTAGGGCCGAATTTGGCCCCTGGGCCTGAGTTTGCCACCCCTGGAATACAAGCAAGGACACCAGAACTTCAAAAATATTTTTCACTAGTAAAAAGTTATTGAAAAAAAATTTGAATGTCATTGATAAATTCTAATTTCTGAATGCCTCTGCCCTTCGTGTAGATCCATTTTGTAATTCCTTCTGCAGCTGATGGAGCTCTGACTCAACTCACTGTTGTGGGACCACTATAAAGATTTGCAGAAAGTAAAACTACTTGGAAACAGGTTTTAAGGGCAAGAAAATATATTGCATGCCTATTCAACTTAATTTTCCGAGGGACAGATTTTGTTTTTTTTTTTGTTTTTGTATGGCTTCTAAATCAGGTATTTTCACAGTAAGCCTATCTTACCAAATTGGCTTAATTTTAGTGTGGCACAAAGTATTCAATGTATTCAAAGTATTCAGTTTCAGTAATGTTAGTTTTGTGTGGCTAAAGTAACCAAGCCATGACTACTACCCGGACTTAATTAGTGGACTAAGAGTAAATGGCAGTAAGCCAATACCATAATAGGTATAAAGCAGAAATACATCAAAACTAAAATGGAACCAAGGTACACCTACAATCAGCCCTGCAATCAAGACAAATGTGTGATAGAATGTTTGTCTTTTAACCCCTTACCAGTGGGTCTAGTTTCCCTAAAACTTCTTCAAAAAATGAGCCCCAGTTCAAACTACATGTATTTGAACACTTTGATGCTCGTTGTGAAACCGAGGCCTTGCAGTTTTGGTCTCTGGTATCTGGTTTTCTTGGTTATACTGTGAGAAAAAGCTCAGGACAGAAGATGTATTAGTCTTAATTTTCTTTGGCAGATTAAAGGTCCCTTAGCTTGGACTTGAACAACACTTACTCCGCTATTTTCACTAAACATACTGTAAGTTTTAGGGATTAAGTTGGTTATACATTTTTTTATTCATGCTGAGCCCAAATATAAGTCCTTATTAGTCAAGTCTGGTTTGTCCTAGAATGGTTGAAGTGACTGAAAGGGATTTGTTTTTATGAGATTCTCATCAGGACACTACGCCCGTCTTCAATGCTTCAATGTGGTCACAGACTCACTGCTTGCCTGTAGATGAAGACATTCTGCTCCGAGGGGACAGGGCCTGACCAGGACAGGGCAGAAGTGCTCCCTTGTTGTCCCCATGTCTCAGTCCCTCCTCTTAGATCAATAACATGCTCTCTGGAGACTGGCCTGTTTCTTCAGCCTCTGCTGATGGGACAGGTGACATGTCACATGCCAACAAAGTATCACAAGAAAGCATTTATACTACGACAGCTAAATAGCGCATGATGAGCACAATTTTATGCCATTTCTGAGTATTTATGTTTCCTCCATATATATTGGACAATATGAAAAAAACGTAAAATAGACAGAATAGTTCATAGTGTAAAAATCCACTTGAGTTTTTGTTGAAGCCACATGGGATATTTTCTTTAACTTTAACAGATAAGTTTAGGGCTGGGCCTGTGGTAAGTTAAGATTAAGATAAGGATTTTGTTGACATTCATAAATAATAACACATCTTTACAACCACCATAGAAATGAACATCGACTGCAACATTTGACATGTCCTGTTATGTTATGGTATAATCCAGCCCGATCTCACAAGAAAGCGTACATATACCACGACATAACGCAACATGTAAATTGCGTATGATTAGCACGAGTTTACGGCTCTTTTTATTTTTTATTTTATTTAACCTTTATTTAACCAGGAAGGTCCCATTGAGATTCGAAGATCTCTTTTACAAGGGAGTCCTGGCCAAGAGGCTTCCACAACACAACTTTTGCGTATTTATAGTACGTGTCACAGTCCCCGTTCATTTCAATGGTGGTTGTTAAGATGTGTTCTTATTTATGAAAATTAACAAAATCCTACATCTAATCTTAACCTACCCCAAGCCCCAACCCTAATGTTAACCATTTTAGTAACTTTTTGCCTGAACGTACCCGTTTCACCAGAAGAAAACGTCTCCACGTGGCTTCAACCAAAACTCGTGGCATTTTTACGCTGTGAAATCTCGTGTCATTTTTACGCTTTTTCATATCGTGCTATATGTACGGCGTAACATAAGTACGCTAAACAGGACTGATATCGTGCTAAAAATACGCTATTTTTGTGTCGTGCTATATGTACGCCTTCTTGTGAGACTGTGTTGCATAATCATGGTATATACACTATGAGATGGGGTTGCACATGCAGAGACACTCAGGGGATGGCCTGTCTTACATTCTAATGTTTGGATTGTTCTTTGAGTCTTTTGAGGCTAGTGACAGTTCGGTGGTGAAATCAAACACGTTTTCACGACTGATAGTCAAATAACTCAATAATCAGACCTAATGTTTTGTGTGTGATTACATGCAAGAGAAATCCGATCATTCAAAAAACCCGCCGACACATGTCAGTTAATCAATTGATTTTTAGAGACTAATTCAATATCTTACTGTCTCTCTTCCATGTTTGTCTTTGACGCATTAGTTTAGACACAATTTGGCCTCATTTTCCTTGTCAAACCCTGCACAGGTGTAAGCAATCAGAACCAAATCAGATTACCCACATCAGATAAAGCTGTTTGTGTGACATTTCAATAGTCTGACAACACCAGAACTTAGACTATTGTCTTTATAAACGCACCGTAGGAGTCACTTTGCTCCTCTCTCTCTCTCTTTCTATACAGATATTCAGTAGTATTTTACTTGTTGAGCATTCTAATCAAAAGCCTTTTGTTACTTCAAAATTATTTTTACTACCACACATAAAAATTGCTTTTGCAGTTTCCGGGGATTGTATTTTCTCTTCATGAACAATGGGGATCTTCTCTTCGAGCATGTATTTTTCATATGACCGCTGGTCTCAACAGCCTCTAAAACCCCCATGTTTTTGTAGTGATGAATGTATTAAACATGAGTCTGACCTTCATCTACATCATGTGTGCTAACCTGAACAGACCTAACTCTGCAGGACAACTTCTCCTTATGGGCCCCTGCAGAGGCTGCTCCTGACAAGACAGCATGCTCCTGCTATAGGCTTTTAGCCCTCTTTGTTTGGCTGTGGGGAGCCACCATACGCATGCTTCTAGCTATAGAAATATGGTGGTAATTATCTATACACACCAGTCATCTAGATAAACCATATTCAGTTTGATGTTCTTTAAGGTTGTCCAACATTTAACGCAAAAAATTATCCAGCAAATGTAATTTAAAGTCTACATGACAGACTCTTATGTTTTTGCAGTTTGGTGGTCCCTGTGCTACATTTTTATGTTAGCTTTTAAGATGTAAAGTTGCTGTTTGGGAATTAAATTTTACATACAATTACGGGAGGTGTCAAGTAGTTTTATTTGAAAATAGCATTGCCCCTCCTACCATTTTTTCTTTTTACAATATCTGCTACATAACAGTTGTAGCTTTAATTTACCTAGGTCATATTTAGTGTCCATGTCCAAAAAGGATGTTTATAGATGTCACCAAAATTGATAAAATGAGGACTAACAAGCACAATATTTCTGAAAGCTCTAAATATCATCACGTTCACTACATTTTGCTCAAAAGTTGAATCTAATCGTAGTCATAAGAACTTTAAGCTCTACCACATAATAAATGATAAACGTGAGCCATATCATACTGTTTTTTATCAATTGATTCAAATTGTATATATCACATCTCTCTCCTTTGGTGTTCCTCAAGGCTCTGTTTTTAGTCCCCTCCTATTCATCACACACATTTTTCCCTTTGTCATATTCGGTAAATTTCAAGTCAGTTTGCATTTTTATGCGGATCACACCAGCTCTACTTTTCCACCAAACCCATCATAATTCTGCCTCCATCTCTGACTGTGCAAGAAACTGAATCCTGGTTCTCCCCACAATATTCCTCAGGCTTAACAAAAGTGAGTTTTTTTCTTCTCACCACCCTTTCCAAAACTAAAAGCTTCACCATCACTTCTGATACCTCCCTCTGAACTCTGACCCATGAGCTCTTTTCAATACCTCACACCTCAGCCTATATGCCACTTTACTGTAAAAACGCTGCAGTTTTTCTCATTCACTTCGACACTTTTAGTGAAATTTTCTTTGATCACTTGATTCAAGCGTTTTTTTTTAACAGAAACTGAGGTGGTCAGATTATTTAGAACATTCCACTGGAACACAGTGGAATGTTTATTTTGTTGTCATGTGGTTAAGCACCTTTTCATTACTGTCTAGAGCAGAGGTTCTCAAATGGGGTGCCAGGGTGCCGCGATGTGAGCCCAGGGGTGCCGCGTAAATTGTTGAGTCTGATAGAATTTTTCAAATAAAGGCTTTCATATAGACCAGCAGTTGTGAACACCCAGAGCACTCTTTGCCTCACTCAGAAACATTTACGTTCTGACAGCTTTTCTTTTTTCCTCTCTCCCATCCTCACTTCAGAGAGGCTGCGTCATGGATCTATGGGCTGCGTGTGTCTGTGTCATATCAGAGCTTATTAGCAGCAGATTGTGTCTTTAAAGAAGCGTTTGCCACACCAGCGATATTCTATGAAACTAGAGCTTCGTATTGTTGCTTCATTTGTTCAAATCTGCCTTATATCTGCGGAAAAAAGGTCTGAAACAAATAGTGAAATAAAAAATACGGGATTAGAAACTCGATGCGGCGCGTAACAACGCAATGCGGAAATCGTCAGTGATCTTTGGAGCTTTTGCATTTGTAAAACAGAAGTCCTGTCCTTACAAAAGTTTGTGGAACAGCAGCGTTTTCTCCGCTCTGGTCACATTGAAGCTTCTGTGCGCTGGTTTACAGGGGCGGACCTAGATTGATTCGGGGTTGGGGCCCCATGAGAGCTTCTGATTTTAAAATATTTTAAAACATGCTTTATAACTTTTTAATAATAATAAAATGACATAATCATTAGAAATTTTTTTAAAATATTTCAGAATACAGAATATCACATTTGAATTTAATAAAAATTTGTGTGGTGTTTTTATTGTGAATTTCAATTTAATCTAAATCAGCTGTGCACGTTTTAAAAAGGTAAAAAACACCCTATTTAAAGTAAAAAATATGTAAAATTGTCAGGGGTGCCTCGGCTTAGGGCAAGAACGCTTAGGGGTGCCCCAGTGCTGAAAAGTTTGAGAACCTCTGGTCTAGAGATCCAAACATCACAGCAGAGGAAAACAATGCATGAGAGGCCAAAATCAAACATTAGAGGATGAACCTATACGATTCTGAGAGACATATACACAGGAAGTATGTCGACAGGGGCAGCTTTTTGAGGAAAAAAGGTTGGGAACCACTGGTCTAGAGTATAGGAGATTACCTTCAACACTATAATGGGCCTGTAAACAGAATCATAGTCAGGAAAAAATGGGCGCCATGTGAAATCTTGCCTATGGACGCCAAAAGGGCTAGGGCCGGCACAGTATGTTTATTTGACTGTTTTTTACTGAAAAGAACAAGTCCTTCAAGTACACATATTGTGAAGCTTGAATCCCAGATACATCAGATAAATGAAAGACCCAAAGAAACATCTAATCAATAGTTCTGCTGGTAAAATGTTCTTTTGAGAGGAAGATCTATGTGTTTTGAATGTAAAAGGTCCTTTTGCCTCAGCTGACATTTTACTTAAAAATACTAAACCTCTGTTAGGATTTTGTTTGAGCTGTTTTGCAAATTATCTTCAGTTTAGAAGCACTTTTTACCACTTTCAAATGCCAGAGAAAGTTTTGCCATCATGGTAAAGCTTACAACAACAGGTTTTGGAAATTAAAAGACTAAATTCAGACACAGACATGGCTTTGCAAACTAATTTTCTCTCCCCTAATATGTATTTACGTTTGCAGTATTGCATAGAAAGAGAGAAACAAAAAAAGGACAGGAACAACCACTTTAATAAAAGGGTTTTATTGTGCTCTGTGAAGCGTCCTTGGGTGTAACATTAAAAGTTTATTTTTGCACTGGTTTAAATAATCAACTTCAAAACATTTCAGAGACTGTGCTTTTGCAGTTCTTCAGTCTTCAGATGTTTTACACCAACTATTTATTCTGCATATTTATGTGTAGATCACAGCCAGGGCAAGTGTGGCTTTGCGGTGGGATGCCCTTTGACCCTGAGGTTGCAGCTCTCGGGATGGGGCTTCTACTCTCGGAATACTAATTACCTCATATTTCAGGAGAAGCAGTAACTTAGGCTCTGACAGCTCTCTCTGTGAAATGCCGGTTACATGTCAAGGGTCAGGGCTAATATTTTGGTTTGAACCCATAACTTTACAATTAATGGTTTTTCATAGTCTTGTTTTTTGTATCTCTAAAGCTTTCTGCATCATTTGTCTTGTTGTGATTTCTCTTTTCTCACTTAGAGTAGGAGACACAAATTGTATTTATGGCTTCAGGTCAGCGCAAGACCTCAGATTTGTAATAATAAATCATTGTAGAGCCAACTTCTCTATTGTAGTATAGCAGCGCAGCTCAGGCTGACAAATCTATCCAAACAATGAAGAAAACTGAGCCAGACGGTGAATCCTCATCAGATCCGCAATTAGCTTTTGTTTGATTTGTCATTAAAACCCATTCTTTTAAATGTTCTGTTTATACTTACATGCTCCTAGGATCAGGGAAACACATGGTACAATAGAGACATGACATAGACTATCACAGTTTTCAGTGTTCTTTTGAAAGTTTAACAGGGCATTTTTGTAACTCCGACGTTCCTCAGTGGTGTAAAATACTGCAGTCCTAAAGTTCTGCTGAGGTCAGCTCCAAGCTCTTGTGCATTTCATAATGAGGCCAGAGACACATTTAAGGTCTACTTTATAATTTGCCAGCTTTACCAAAAAAGGAAAGCACTTAGAGGGAACACATTTACAGCTGGAACACTATTTAGAAATGTCTAAAACACTAATTCTTAGACAGGTCCAAGTAGCAAAGGTACAACTCAACCTGAGTTAAGCAAGTGCAGCACAGATCAACTGTTTAAAGTATAATGTGACTGGTTGAATTAAAACTTTCCAAGTCGAAGACCTTGGTCATTTTATTGAGCTACTCTAGGCATTTGTTTGTGTGGTAGGTTTAACCAAAGACTTTTCATGACAAATAAGCACAGGTTTACTATGAACAGCTTTATACAGCGGTGGGTTGCCAAGCCTTCAACTTTAAAGAGACATTTTAGTGAATTGTTGGCCACACTATTTTCTCTTTTTATGATGTTCAAATGCTTTTCTGAAAGAGCCGGGACACTGTGAAATGCACATAAAACTAAAATAGAATGGCTGGCACAAAACAAAAGATTTGCTGGTTTCTTCACTCCAGAATATGCCAGGATAGAAACAAAAGATGATGCTGACTTTTTACATTTTCATGTTCACCTTAGATTTTCTCCAGGTCCTTTCCCTGTATAACCAGAGCATATGGTTTGAGAAAATGTTTAACTTGTTCATTATTTTTATGGACAGGATTTACAGCTCACTCAGGGGCTGGAGTGTCTCTGATTTGGGCATTCTTGGATTTCTTTTCTGCAGTTTGCAAATCATATTGTCCTTGTGACTGCATCAAACCAAGACCTGGAATGTGCATGGTTTTGAGCAGACTGTGAAGTGATGTGGCATAAAAATGAGCAAATCCAAGGCCATTGTTCTGGACTATATCTCTAGAACCTTGCGAGATTCCTTCAGAAGAGCCGGAGAAAGCGTCCAGGGTCTGTGCCGGGTCGTGAGTCCCTGCTGGGTCGTCTTATATAAATGAAAGAAGATGGATGACTGTTTCCCCTCACTTGAGCAGAGCGGCCTGGTTCAGTCCCCTGTACATGTGCACAGGCTCTAGAGCTCAGACACACTCCTCCAGCACTCCCTCAGCTCAGCGTGAAGCCCTTCCACTAAAAGGCTTATAATACACTGCACACACGTTCAAAGGTGCTCCTCCAGGCGTCTCCGAGCAGGTAAAGAGAAGGGCCACCTAAGAAAATTACCCACTGTACCTGAGCAGAAAACTTTATTCAGCCTATGCACTGAGCCTCTCAAGCGTTCTGACAGGATTCAGAGGAGGATGTATGTGAGCACAAAGAAGGGAAACTGCACCTTTGACAAGTGATTTTCTTCACTCAATCCTTCTTTCATTTTGTGTTTTATCTGAAAAAAGGACAATTGCATTTGAACTTAACAAAAGCAGCATAGTAAAGAAGAAAACATATGGGACCGTAAATGTTGCAGTGTTATTAATGTGGGAATAAGAGACTGTTTCTTATATAAGTGTCATATGTGTATGAGGTGGTAAACGGAGAATAGAGATCAGAGTTGTTTTGTGTTATTAACATGTTAAACAGAACAAAGGAACCTTAGGAGAAAAAAAATAATGTTTGTGGAATTAAAAAAAAAAAAAAAAAGGAACTAGCTTGTTAACAGGGAATTCTAGTCTCTTCCACCTTGGTCAAAAGACAATTCTCCAGTGTCTTCCCCACATAAAAACAATAAATTAATTTTGTTTTTCTACAATGAAAAAAGCTGTTTGATGCTGCTGCCTGATCTCACAAAAATGTGTGTCCATGTGCGTTCTAAATGATGTGTCATGTCACATTTTGTTGTACCAGTTAATTTCTATGGTGGTTGTAAAGTGTGTTATTATTATTAACAGAATTCTAATCCTATCCAACTCTTAAGACCCAGACCCAAAACTTGCCACTAATTAAACCCTCCCCTGAGGCCTTATCAAAACGAGTGTCTATAAGACGCTGAGAAACATTGTGTCATTTCAGTGGTTTAATAATGTGTCAAATCACACATGTCATAAATTGCAGAAAAGAAAACTGTTGTTATGACATGAGGTAGACCTGTTGGGTGCTACAGTCCCTGGTCCAGCTCAGACCTGACTGGAGACCTGCTCATGGTCCTTGGGCACTGCTCTAACAGCTCGCCCCTGTGGAACCACTAAATGGATTAGTTCAATTGAGGAAATGGATTCTCTCCGCTGAGACAATAAAACATAATTTTCAATTATAATGCAGATTTGGGTAGTTTTATATGAGGATGATGACTCGGCTCAAGCCCTTTGGATGTCCTTTTAGATGATGTTACGGGTCTTGGTTTTGGCCCTCGTTTATTAGTTTATTCCTCCCGTGTTCTCTCCGCCTTTTTTTCTGTTCTGTGCATGTCCTGTCGGAGTCGATTGGATGGAGGATGCCCACTCCCCTGCGCTCCAGGATTGGTCTCCTCTCCGCTGTGCATCCAATGGGACGGCTCACCTGCAGAGGGCGTGTCCCATAAAAGGCCTCGTCTTTCGCCGCTCGTGGCAGCTGGACCAGCTCCATGTCCAGTCTGCCTCGCCGTTGTCTCAGTTTTGTTCTTCTGAGTTTTAGTTTGCGCTAACCCCAGTTGTGTATTTTCGTTGAGACAATGCCTTTGTTAATTATTACAAACTTGTTAAGTTAAATTCCCGTTTGTAATTAGTTGGAGCACTTGATTTACTGGTTAATTCTCTTTTTTTAATGTTAAATTAATTTGTGTCTTAAATTTATTACTTTTATTTTCTGTAATTTAAAACCCAATTTTGGACACCTTTTGTCATTAAATAATTTTTCAATTTTAGTACCATTTTCCATCAGGTCTTTTTGTTACTTCCCTACCCCTGGTCATAACAGATGATATGGCAAGATAGTGTTAATTCTGTTGCCTAAAAATGTTTCTGATTTTGTTTGCTTTAATTCAGATAATCTTCAAAGCTCCAGGTGAGAGAAGTTATTTGTTCAGTGAACTCTTTTGTTCACATGCATCACTACAATAAACACAGAGGATTGCACTGTTCTGTTTGACTCAGGCAACCTGAGTGAGTGGTGACCGGACTGACACGGTTCAAGTCAGATCAACAGTTGCTTCTGAGGACCTGACAAGATAGTTAATTTAACCGAAAGATAGAAAACAAACAATGAAACAGTATCAAAAACAATTATTAAAAAAAAACAACACACAATGCTTTTATTTAATGTTCTAGCCAGGCTGGCGCTATCTAGTGGCTTCACTCGATGTCGTTTCACTCCAGCGACTAGGTCAGGTATCACGGGACTGCAGATGGTTTACAAAAAGCAGGAAGTACGGTCGTCCAATCGGCGAGAAGGATCAGAGTGGTCTGTTAGCCAGGACAAACTCAAGTTAATATATGTATGTTCTCCTCCTTTGACCTTGTGTCAACTATTTACTTAGAAAATGATATTGTACCTTTTAATTTGCAAGTTTACCACAGAGAAACAGCTACAATCACTGACACATGTTTATGCTCTACTTCCTGGATGAAAAAAGGACCAAAAAGCAGTGATTGGTTACATTTTAAAAAGTCTTCGCCTCCTGTGACGCAAAAGAACCCCAATGATGTGATGTCAGACAGTTTCCACAAAGTGAAATGAAACGGGCTGATGCATCAGTCTACTAATGTCCAATCCAGCATTCAAAAAACACAAAACATTTATTTGTTTTGTTGTTACATCCTTTCTATCCTTTATTTTACAACTGGGTGTGTGTTGTCATCAAAATATAGTTTGGAAAAGCTTGAATTCAAGGCGTTTATTTATTTACCTGGACAATGTACAGTTCCTCAAATGTCAGAGAGCAAAGATACTTGTGCCAGATTAAATCTAGAAAGCTCATTTCCATCTTTAGTCCCTAAAAAGAAGAGGGAATAGGAGAAAGTGTATGTTATTTATTGTAACAATAATCATGCTCTAGCTCTCAGACATTCTGACATGCATTAGTTTCTAATGTACTGTAAAATTTCAATAGCATCCATAAAAGTGATTAAATAAGCACCACAATTTGATGCTTACACAAACGGAGGTACATTTTTAAAATAATAATTATAAAAAATATATATAAATGAAATAAAACATTTAATCTACTTTTTTAAATGAGTGTTTCAAGTCTAGTTTCATACCTTTGTTGCCCCATCATCAAGGTGTTGTGTCAGTAACATTTCAGTCTTTGTGCTGAGTGTCATTTTGCTATTAGGTCAGGCTATTTGAAAGCAGAGAGAATAGCGAACTAACATGGAACAACAAGGACAGAAATGGTACAATCTGTTCCATTTCCTTTTTTGAGAGTCGTACTTAAGTGAATGGGTTTGCCAAAGCAGCATTGAAAGATGTCAGCTCTCTAAACACTTATCTACTCGCCTTAAAAGACCTAATCAGACTGGATTGCACCAACAGCTACACAACTTTTCTCTTTAGCTGTGTGCCGGCTGGCCCTCTCACATGCGAGTCTGCCTCTCTCTCCGCCCTGTCATGCCCGCTTATGCATCTCTCTGTCAACGTTTACATCAAAGCATCTTCCCCTCATAACAACAGGAGATGTTGGCTTATTAAAAAATCATACAACCTGTTTTATGAGGCAGAAAATGTCTGGAGAAACATCTGTGAAACAAGTTGCTCATTAAATATGCACAAGCAACATTCAGAATTCCTTTTTGCGCCGGGATGGCAACACTATAAAGAGAATGTGCAGAGCCGGTCCCTCAAGCTTGTTTAAGTCGCGCCATTCTCCCTCAAAGCTGGACCGAGCCGCCCTCCCCCACGCTTAACCGAACTCACCCAAAATGTTTCTATCCACGCCAGGAGTGAGCGACTGGTCTGTGATCGTCTGGAAAAATCAAGCCGTGTTTTATCTCTTCCTGAAAGCTTCTGCGCAGGCCTAAAGAGTTCATTAATGCCGTTTTTGTTCTGAAGGAGATGCCCCGGGAGACAGCAGCACTCCCCAGGCTGAGAAGAGCGGAGGGAACACGCGTGAGGGTGTGTGTGCGCTCCGAGCGGGAAAGAAGACAGCGCCGAACAATGCTAGAAGACGTATTAAACCAGACACATTTGAAAGGATTCTGCTTTTAATGCCACGTTGCTTTAACTTTGAGAGGAAGTGCTTTGAACGTGTATTTGTGAGGTGCATAATCACGCTGTAATCAGTCTTTGCCATGTTCTTGAAGATTGAGGGGAAAATAGCTATAAATGGAAGTTTGGATTTCACTTAAGCTGCGGCAAATGCACGGAAATATCAAAGGCAGGAGCTGAGGGGGTGAGATTAGGCAGTGTTACAGTCTGTGTCCAGCAGTGCTCTTGTAAAGCTAACACTATTATGGTATGCTGTACTTTCATCTGCTTTCAATACATCTCTGTTGTACTGTTGGAGCCTATGATTAAATCGTTTTAACCAATTTAGAACAAAACACATATTGTGCATCATTTATTTCTTCTCATACCACATCTCTCTGTCTTTAATATCCAAGTAGTAGTGTGGAAAATTCCAGACTCAATTCTGTAGAGGTTGTATATAACAATAAAGATCAATAAAGGATTCAGGTCCATATTTACTGGATTGTAAGTACAGTATTTCAAGTCTAAATGGTTAACATGGCAACACCATGGCACAGCAGTTAGTGATCTGACCTCATAGTAAGAAAGTCCTGGGTTCAATTTCTGGGGCCTTTCTTGAGTTTGCATCTTCTCCTCGTGTCTGCCAAGTTTCCTCCAGGTGCTCTGCTTCCCCCTACCACTGAAAACATGAGAAAAAGAGATTCTGAGAGTCAGTGAGATTTTCCTGGTTAAATAAAGATAAAAAAAAAAACATTCTACAGTGGCAGTTATTGCAGGGTATGCATGTTCTGCCTGTGTCTGCATAGGCTTCACTTCTCTTCTGCCCAGGACTCCCTATTAAAAAGAGATTTCCAACTCTTTGCTGTAAATTACAGATGGGAGATAAGCGAACCTTGTTTACTCCAACATACTAATGTGAGTTGGAATTATTGTGAATTTGATGGCAGAACTGCTCAGAATTAGTCTGTTGATGAGATTTTAAAATGACACAGAAGAGTTTGTTAGTATGCTGCCACCATACTATAGCATTTGAAATGTGGATTTTCTGAGGCTCAAGGGAGAAGATGCATAAAACAAGTGTGTAAATATAACTACAGATGGTTCTGATGAGGTCACAAGGTTAAAAATCTAAAGTAATATTTGATATAATGAGACAAATATCAACTCAGCTCAATCCAAACCACTATCTTTTAATAGGTAAACAATTTAAATCATTCATCTTCACTGTTTTGAGAGATTGTAGCAAATATTCCAAACAAATCACAATCACAACACTCATCAGAAAAAAGGAACATGTGATTGTGACCAGCCCCATGTCGTAGAAGGGTCAGTGCAGGTTGGGCCTTGTTGACATTTTGTTGCAGATGGATGTCTTAGTCATCTGAGGCTTGAATACTTCCTCCATTGAAAGCATACACAGATGGATTGGACTCACTACAATATGTTTAAGTGTACATGTGTCTTCCATAGAGCTCTGTTTCAATGTACAGCTCATTATTTCTACATCAGTGAAGTTACAGCCACCTTCATGCACACATACTTACTATATGTGTGCAATGAATGTGGTTAAGCATTCACATTCACCCAGGGCTGATGACCCACTGTATGTAGTGTATATGTACATCTTTTCATTCTATTCTCAGTCTTTGAAGTTTCAGTTCTTCTTCTACAACAACTGCAGATGAGCAGGAAAAAACACTACATGTAAGAAAACATATACCATCTATTATCTGCAAAGCATAACATTATAAAAAGTCTTGTTTCACCTTCCACCCATCTTTTGTGATTACTAAAAGAAATCTGTTGGACTAAAACCGTTTCAAAATGGTTCTGTACCCTCTTTAATATTAAAATAGAATATTTAACTTCTGCTGGTGGATACAGTTACATTTTACAATGGAGAGGTGAGACTTAAAACTTTTGAACAGTCAGTGAAGCCGTTTCTATTTCATTTCCTGTTTTGCAATGAAGAAAATGTAAATTACTGATCTACATATATGCTTATTCTTAAGTAGAGGAAAAACACAGAAGTCTCCTTTGATAATAATAAAAAAAGCTGATAGAAGCTTTTAAAAGGCGGTCTATATTCCCTATAGGAGAAAATGCATTTGGAGAAATAGGCTTTCGAAATTGTAAAGTATATACTTCAGGATTCAAACAAAACATGTTAGTGCAGATTGTATATTTCTGCAGAAAGCACTTGTGTCTGATCAAAGACATAAAAAATTGGTTATACCTGTGTTCCATAGCATTAACTCCATTCTCCATTAATGCAGAACTCATAGTGACCAAAATGAGCCAGTGCAGTAGCACAGGAGCTAACACAATGAAGCGATAGACGAGAAAGCCTCTTTGCTGCCATAAGCACAGATCAGTGAGCACTCAGGACCAGTGTGAGGTCACTATCTGTTGACTGCATCGCTCTAATCCTCACTCCTCACATATACCTGACACTCGCCTGCTCTTATGGCCGTTAACGTTTAATGATCCAATCTTATGAATAAGTCACTTGTCATCAATAAAAGATTCCAGCGCCTAAAAGCAAGTCAGTGTTTCAGCACCTTTTGTAATGTTGCTAAATGAGGCGCGAGTACGCAGGCCCACAGACAGATGTGATTCCTGCGTGTCGTCTACAAGGTGTGATGGGTGTGTTGTAATCCGTGCTGTTGTGCCCTCTGTTCAGCCGTGCAAAATCATGACACTCAAAGGTCAAATATGTGTATTATTTGTGTTATTTTTGCTTTTTAAACATACTCCCGAGTAGCCTTAAACCTTCAATACACATTTATTAGGGATTTTGAAAAGATTTGAATGTTCAGAGTTTAAAGACATATTATGCACAAACAAGCTATGTGCTAAATCAGGCTGTCAAGCTGTCTGTATTATACATACTGGATTGCAGTTGTGGTTGCTATTACATCGGTCGCACAAAAAGGAAATTAAAGGAATTTTGCAGAGCACAAGTACGCATCCAGCTGTTCTCATGGATAAGCATGTCATTACCACGCTATTGTAACAGCGTGTCATATGAACAAACTTCTATTTGTGCGTGTGTATTTGACGCGTTTCTGTCCTCGTTCATTCAATGGTGAATAGAGGTTATTATTCATTAAACTACCACAATTCTAATCCTAACCTTAACGAATCCAGCAAAGAGCTAAACTTACCATTTTGTAACTTCAGACCTAAATTTGCCGTTAATCCTTGAAAAACCTGTGTTTGTCGTCAACCACTAGGCGTGTCCAGACACGGAAAAAACGAGCTGTAATTGCACCAAAACAGCAGAGGGCGTCGTGACACGCAATTGTCATAGCGTGCATTTACGCATCCATGAAAACGTTCGCCATCAGAACTCAGAACATGGAGTATCCGATAGCAAAATAGTTTGAATCAGCAGGCCACACGAACATAAACAACTTAAAAGTCATGGTTTGGAGGTGGTGCAAAGGATCCGAGGGTGGGGACCGCCTCAAAAGACTATTGCAAAGAGAAACATTCTGGATTGAGTAATTACAAGCCACCAGATACCCAGACTCAATGAAGAAGTTGACTTTTCTCCATTTTATGAATTTAAATTTTTTATACTATATTACTACACTATTTATTTGTTCATTCATTTTTTTTTTTCTACCGCTTAATCCCGTTAGGGGTCGCGGGTGACTGGAGCCTATCCCAGTGACTTTGGCCTTAGGCGGGGAACACCTGGACAGTGCCAACTCGTCGCAGGGTTAGACAGACAACCATTCACTCTCTCATTCACTCACAAGGGAAATTTACAGTGATGCCCAATTAACCTAAACATGCATGTTTTTTTGGAGGTGGGAGGAAACCGGAGTACCCGAAGAAAACCCACGGTGACACGGGGAGAACATGCAAACTCCACCCAGAGATCTGAATTTGTTATTGATTCCATGGGCCTACCACGTGCATAAGTAGAGCAGCACTGTCAGGAGTATCATTTATTATGACCTATCCTGGAAGCCACATGTGACCATGTAATATAATTTAATAATATACTCTACTGAAAGCATCTCGTCTTTACTCTACATATGACCCGGAATAAAACCCTTCTATACTCTACCAGAACCAACACATAAACAAAATCCCTATAGTGGTTTATAATTGGAGCCTGTAATTCTGGAGCCAAGGAGGTGGTAGTCGCTGTGGAGGTTCATATTATGTCGTGATTCAGGGAATATTGAAAGTGGTGTATCAAATGAATAAAATGTATCAAATAAACATGAATGAACTGGCCACATTGGGATGATCAGTTTGGTCTGGATATACTATATTTCTAATATTAATATGATCTCAGTTGCTCTGGATTAGAAAAAGAGACTTTCAATCTAGCCTGTTTTTGTCTTTGGCTGGAATCAAAACATTCAAAGTTGAAAGCCACAATCCAGATGTCAATATTTAGTGACTCAGATGGCATCTAATATTAGTTTATGTTGTAACACAGTGCAGTATGGTGCTACAGAGGTAGAACATCAAATATATTGTCAATGAAAGACTAAAACAAACTTAGATTACAGATGAAAGCAAACACAAGCTAACTAGAGAAACAACTTACCAGCAATAATATGATTGATCTTCTTAATTAAACAACCAACCCATTAAAAACATTGTTGTTGTTCTTAAAAGATCTGCAAAAGCTGAATTACTTAGCTGAGCAATGTTTGTGCCAGGAGTTTTGTGCGTGTGTGTGTAAGTGTTTTTTGTTTGTTTGTTTGTTTGTTTTTTTTGTTTTCTTGTTTTTTGTTTTGTTTTGCTCCTGTTAGCCAAAACCTTCACAAATGTATATAGAAATTGCATTAGGGGCTATACTGACACAAATATCAATTTTTTTGATTCAAGTTCACGTGTTGTAGTAATGCCTTATTTTTCACTAAAAGACAGACAGGCACACAGGTAAGCACACGGACAGAGATAGATAGAAATCAATCACATGATGGACCTCTCATTAGTTTGAAGTGGTAGCATCATGAGCACTAGCAGAGTCACACCTAATATCTAACTGAGCACATTATAAACTACAATCACATCATCTAATAGAGCTTCTGTTTTTGAATAGTTTGCACTGATTAAAAGATAAAACTGGTGTTTGTGCGAATCAGACTACTAGATTTGCCACATACAGCTCATTTGTTGTGATTAATTTAGTAAATAGATTGTCCGTAAACCCTGCTGAGGGCAATCACAATCAAATCAAGCACAGTCTCACCTCACGGATTTAGCCGCTAACTAGAAAGGCTTCTGGTGCAAACATTTAGCAGGGCGTTCCAACTCAGCGGGGAGCTTGTTCTTTATTTGTCCAAGATGAAAGGCGCCCTAATGTATTCACTGTATATGCACAGACTATCAACAATGTTTAGGTGCGCCATATTGGCTTTTGATTTAATTCCCCACACCGCTGAGAAGGATTTTGTTTCTCTGCTTTGGGTGCAAATTGCATTTTAAGCTGAACGTGTTTGGATATTCAATACCTTTTGCATATTAGGGCCACAAGATTCATTGCATTCAAATGGAAATAGCATTTTCAGTCCTCAATTGGTGAGCTGCAAGGGCTGCAAAGCATTTAGGTCAAAATGTTACTACTGTATGTTCTTTCCTGTTTATGCAGGAATGTCTTATTTAGCTCTGTTAAGATAGCTAACATGTGAGCTGGTCTGTCTTGTGTTGGGCAATCTCAGATGTAATGACAGTTAAAATGTATGAAATGACTTTGTTAACAACAGCCAAACTGGAAGTGTGCTGCGAAAAACAGTGAGCAAGGTGGAATAAGGTGAATAGTGAAATCAATGCTAGATAGATGTGTAAAACAACAACATCACCTTGGAATCAGGCAACAGAAAATGACACTGTGCTCCTTTAGAAGGTTCTGATAATAAAACTAAATGTGTAATACTCAAACACTATTACTATTAACAAAATGTCCATTTCCGTCATAATGGTGGAGCCCTTATATGAGTGCATTGTGTCTGCATTAATAAAGACCACAGAGCCGAGCTGCAGGTCTGGACTGAAACATGTGATCTGTGGCTTTGGTCTGCTGCTTCACAGACTGTCTTTGTGCCTTTGAGCTCTTGAATGATCTGTCTGGGTGACCGCAGCCAGATGAGAGCATCCATTCTGACGCACTCCGAGCTGCTTTAGCTTATATCCCTGCCGCTGTCACAAACACTCGGGCAGATAGTGTGAAGAGCCCAGTGCCAGCCGGTGCCTGTTAACACATGAAAAGCCTGCTCTCCAAAGCAGCGGGCATCACTGAGCGTGGCATTGTGTGTGGCATTGTGCTCCACTCACTTTGTGTATCACACCCACTCACAGCAAACAGCTGCACAAGGTAGAACTCATGTTTGAAAGTGATCCCACCAAAATCTAGCTGTCAGATGTTGCATCTGTTGTTGAAGACTAAAAATCATATTCATACAGCTAAGCTTAGTCCCAGTTTGACCAGAGCTGTTACACTGGACAGAGACAGGAGACTGAAGAGAGCAGACTGGTGTAGCAAGGAGACAATAACCAAAATCAAACCTCTTCACAAGTAGAAGAACAGCAATATGGCCTCCACTCACACAGCGCGCTAAGAAAGTGTTACACTCTGTAAAACTACACACAACTTTGTGAATGCTTCTTTTTTCATCACACAACACAAACTGAAACACATCTCAAAAGAGCACGTTCAGTAGACTAAAGGTTGTGGTTTTCCCAGTCTAGAATATGAGGATGTCATTTAAAACTTTATTTGTTGAACTTAGTTAACCAGAAAAGTAATAATAAAAGTATAGTGTTTCTAGACTTTTCACAATATGCTGACTGCCATTTTGCTCCCTTAGCCTTTTTGACCACCACCAACCATTCAGACACAGACAAGATACATACTGGGCGATGTGGGTGAAGTGTCTCAGTCTTTCCTCTAGTCATCCCTCTGTGGCACCTGAGGTTCCATACAAGACTGCCTTGGTCCAACCTGCTTAACTTCTGAGATCGAATGGGATCAGGCTTTGACAAGCTGGTATGGTAACAAAGTCCCACTGAGATCAGAAGGGAAGAAACTATTGTAGGCCCTACATGGTTTTAGTGCTGGGGAAACCAGAGGAAGCCTAAACAGATACAACATGCAAACTGTACATAGAAACGCCCCAGACTGCCTGGGAGTCAGACCCAGGACCTTCTTGTTATGGGGACTGCTGCACCACTGTGTTGTCATGAGGTCAGATGGTCTGGTTTCTGTTATTGACTAGACTTTTTGAAATGAACCTTCATAACACTGGTTAATCTAAAGCAGATTGAAAGTGAGGTCAGTTGGACACAATTCTACCCAGCATGCACTGTTGGCCTGCCTGGTCTTGCTCATCTGTAAACAAGTGTCTCTCATAGTTTCTAATCACAGCAGATGTTTGGGCTTTTTAAATACGTCACCAGGATAGTGCACACAAATGGTGGAAATTCGGGTTGTCCAAGCTTTTTACAAACAATGGTAAAATTCACTCTAAACATTTGATTTCTTTTGGAGTCATGAGGATTACCCTGTGTGTCATGAACTCACTAACTGCTTCTGTTTATCACCTCCACTGTTCTTTGTTTTAAAATTCCAATCACTGAACTCAAACTTTGTCTTGGAAACACTTCTCACACATAAAGTCACACCTGGGGATGGCTCACCAAAACAATGAGAGAAAACACTTGATTTCAGACGTGATAATCATTTTTTTTTTTTTTTTTTTAGCATCCCATTAAGTCATCTTCAAGCTGAAAGCCCTATGTCTACAAAGTGTTCACGTCGAGAGGAGCGCTATTACTTTCACACCTGGGATTAGGAACAATGGCATCCAAATAAAAGGATTCTGGAGGACTCTTGGTACAAAACAGATTTCACTTATCTCTGTACGACAGGCTGTTTGGGGGCCACAATCGGATGAGATAAAATAATAATATGTAGCGGAAGCAAATCACTTGTAATCAGTTTGGAATAAAGGGGGATTTTGTCGAAAAACTGCCAGATAATAGTCAAGAAAGAAGCGAGATAATGAAGCTCCGATAAAGGCGTCCAGGAGTGAGCTGTGTTGTTTGTGTCCCAACAAATGTTTGAATGTGAAAACAAATGAGCAGCAGTCTCTTTCACACGAGTTAGTATTGAAAAACTCATAAGGAGGGCTACAGGCAAAAATAACTCCATATGATGTTCGATTTTTCCACTGCGGTGGCACGGCGGCAGATCTTTCTTCACTGTTCGGCTGCAGTTTGAAAAGCACATTGGGAAACAAGTGCAAAAAGTAAAACATTCTAAAAGAAGCAGGTAAACAAACAATGGACATGGTGACAAACGCTGAAAGGAAGGTTTTGTCAGTGAAATAAACAAGCGGAAAAATGATTAGGTTGTGAAAGTGTATAGTGAAGTGGAAGGTCAAAGCACATTATTCAAGCTTGTGACAGTTTTTGTGAAGAAATAAGACGATGTTTAGTTAGATTTTTAAGTGTTTTTCTTTTTAAATCTACTTGATCCAAGAGTCAAGCTTCTTACTTTGCTCCTGACACTGTGTACCAGCATTAAAGGTGTCCAATGTAACTCCTGCTGTCTCCATGGTGATTGCTTTGATTAAAATGTTGAGATGTACAGCATTAACCATACCTAAAATGTTTGCTCAAATATTGCTAAAAAAAAAACCGCTTACAGGGTCGCAAAGCTAAATCTGGGGTCAAAAAAACAATACAACTTTGTAAAGCAGCAGTGAATTTGGTCATTTAAAGCAATATACTACTAAAATAAATATATTTACTCCAGTTTTAATGGTTTTCCGACTTGAAAATATTACACAAGTCTATTTCATTTGTCTGTGAGGGTTGTACGTTTGTTGAATGGCTGTTTTGGGGAATCCTGATCTATGGCGGTGAGATTGAACACCTCTTCACAGTAGTAGTGCCGCATGATCATCGCCGTGGAGATGTCTAAGTTTATACTGTGTAATATTCTACAGAGAAAAGATCGTTGCAGATTTGTTACCAAAAATCTTCCACAGTGCACCTTTGCAGCAGGACACTACAGGTGACTAGAAAGACACGTTTTATACTTCACTGCAATAGTCAGTGAGTAAAATGTAGAACCACACACAAGACTGTGTATTAGAGTTTAGTGATGCCAAACTTCTTCTGTAATTGACTCACATAGATATTTGTGGTGATATTGTGTAAAGAAAATGGATTCATTAATTAAAAATAGGAAGAATGTCAGGACCACATTCAGATACATAAATGCTGTTAGTGAAAATCTTCTAAACAAACTATGATCCAAAGATAAAGGGAATTTAAAATGTTATAATTTCTGTAAAATGTCTTTTATTATTCAGCTTTGCCATAGATCCGTTCAGAGCCTAGGTCATTCGAAGGGGCGGAGCCTCACTGGTGCCCTCTACAGAGTTTCCCCAAAAGTTTCTATACAAAACAAGTAAGTTGTACTAATGAAACTAAACGGTTAGAAAACTTAACAATGACTTCAAACAAAGCTCTGACCTCTCCTAATGTGTTCCATGGGTTTGCACCAGTTGACACTCTTTATATCTGGTGATTTTTTTCGGGCTAGTTAGCCAGCCGCTAAATGCTATTGAAACAATGAGGGATCACTATCAAAACAAATACATCGCCTCAGAGTCATGGAAGTATATGCTCAGTGTCTTTCATACAATAGCTTCTGTAGAAATCAGCACAAAATAATGCCACAGGTGTAGTTTACTGTAAGTCTAGTTATCCACTTTGATATTAAGTAAACAACTTACTCAAAAATCTTAAGCAATGTCATGGTAACTCACCTCATGTGCTTTTACGAAAATTACGTAGTCAAACTCATCAAGGGATTAGTATGATCAAAGCTTGTGTACATGAGTTTTTTTCCATCTAACATAGGTAAAAATCAAGTCGCTGAATATCGGGACACTTACTAACTAGCTAATTCACTATTACATGGATTGTTTATTGTTTTTTAAAAAGAGTTTTGCGATCTTTTAATGCTAATGCACCTGCGTAGCTATAAAAGCCTGGGACTGCCGTGCTACTCACGGCACCAGTTTGTGTGAGCAGCAATCTTTGTTTAGTAACAGTCAATGGGTCTATTGGATACGAACAAATACAAGTGTCACAGACATCTTGTTATAGCCAACAAGATTAAGTTGTGTGTAGGAGGTGCTTTTTAAGAGCTGATCCTGATGTTCCTAGGAGAGAACAATGAAATCACATTCTCCATCTAAACCTAAGTTGATTCAATGAAAGAAGAAGGTAGCGTCAGAAGCAAATTTGATGCTTTTGCTGTTTCCCAATTTAAAACACGCGCTGGAAAAGAAAAAGCCTGCAGAATGTCACCTTTGACATTCCAAAAACAAGAAGAATAAATAAATACTAGTGACACTGGTCCCATTTGGACGTGTGTGGAGAAACAGCAGATCCATCAGCATGTTAGATTCTTCAGAGCGCAGCAGCTTCATTGATTGGTGCGGCGCGCTCTCATAAGCAGACCTTCACACATGCACAGGCCTTTGATCACATCATGTCCCACAGGGTTTAATCCTGAGAGACAAACGCTGTGGACCTAACCAAGGCAGATCAATGTGAGAGAAACCCACAAGAGCATTATACAAGCCCACAGTTCACTGTGGCATTGGCTTATCACACGTGATCAATACTCACACTGATACTATTATGTAAATGACACAGCTCTGCAGCATGCCTAACTCTGCTGCCTCTCATTAACATGCAGGCTTTTCTACATACTTAGTACGGACGCTTTTCCATGGCCACAAGCTCAACTCAGTCATTAAGTGAAGAGTTTATTTGCAGACACATGTTAATGTTTCTGAAATGTTCTTTTAAAATCTATTCAACATTATTTTCAAATATTTGTAGACATTAACAACAACAACAAAAAAAAGAAATCTGTGTTTGTGACTGAACACTTAAAATGTAAGGTCTGAAGTTTTAGAAGATGGAGGAGTTTAATCCGAGCGTGCCTGAACCGTTCAAAACAAGTTTTATGAACAGGTTAGTGCATTTTTAAAGCCTTCCCATTGGGCAGGGCAGATCTGTCTCTGAACAGCTTCAAAACCCAGAGTCTCAGACAGATTTCATACGACTGAAAAGGACTTTCGGAAGAAAGTCAAAACATCTCAATCGTTTAAACTGTCCAGATGAAAACTTTTCTATAATGGATCACTCTTCAACAAATGAGGGATTACACTGACAATGTGAACAAATGTGATGAGTATCTTTGATCATCCCAAGGAGTGGAACTGTAATGCAAATGACTAATGTCAACCCTTTTTATTGCAGTCAAGCTATGTTATTATTTATCATCTCATCCTCACATCTAGTGGCTACAGCTTTACTCACATTATTCCTTTGCATTTTTCCTCTTCAGTGCTGATTGTCTGATTGTTGCAGTGTTTCTGTTGACTTTTCAGCAGCAGGTTGCTCATGGGTCTACAGGAACCTTCACTTGTGCCCTCAATGTGGCCATCTTTTCAGAATGCTATAAACTGCCCAGTAATGCAAGAGACAGGAGGTATTTATCTTTTATGGTCATTATGCATGTCGTTTTAAAATGAAGTAAATAGTATACTCTGATTTTATTTATTTATCCCAGCGCATAACCTTGTGCTCAAACAATATAGTGGCATACAAACAGAGGAGGTCCATTCCCAAACAGGCCGTGTGCTCATGCAGCTGGAGGTGGAAACATATGCTTCAGCCTGTAATAGACTGATTGGGTCTGGGTCTAACTCCTGCTGTGAGCTCAGTGTCTCTCTGTGAAGCTGTGCTGCTCTAAGCGACCTTGTGATGGAGGTGTCACATCCAGGTGCTGTTGCCATTACTCAATTAGACTGAATTAGCTACAGGCTAATGTGACAGTTGCATGCTGGGAGAACTGACTCTGCATTAGATTCCAGCCTCCAGGAGGTTTGGCCTGCTACAAGAAAAGAGTAGAATGGATGTAATGTGCCTGAAGCATCTCACATAAGACCTGAGTTAAACAAAGGTCACGTACTATTAAAGGGCCACTTGTGCTGTGCTTTGAACATCACTATCAGCAATCTCACAATGCAAAGATGCACTCCACAGGGATTCAGCACCACGGACAGCGACTGTGCCTGAACCAGCAGAGCACAGAGCAAACAGGAACACATGTACTCACACTACTGTGCATGTGTGTGACATGTTGTGTTACGTGTGTGTGCATGTGTGTGAAGGTTAGACAAGTCCTCCTCATCTAGACAGTCTGTATTTAACTGCATATAAAGGTTCTATAATTAAGGCTATATAAAGTCCTTTGTATCTTTAATTGCATAAGGGCGGAACAGATTGTCATGGCACATTAACATTATTATTCAAATCACTAACATGTCTATTAAATACATCAGAGAGATGGATAGTGTTAGTTTAGTTTGTTGTGTAAAATCACAAAGAAATACTACTGAAATGACAATGTTTGGACTCAAGAACTTTACGAAGGAATAAATACACTAGATAAACAAACGTTGAAAAATTCTACTGTAACTTGTCCTCATTTTATTTTTTATTTAACAAGTCAAGAATATTGTACACAAAAGCCCAGCTGTGTACATTGTGCAGGCTAAACTAAAAAAAAAAAAAAAAATATAATATGTAAAAATACACAAACATGTATCTGAGGTCTGATAAGCAGGTAAGTACACTTCTATAGAACCCAGCTCACACAATGCTCCTGTCCTCTCCTGACCCTCGTGTTCTAAAGGTGTTCTGTTCACAAAAGGTTGATTGCATATGCTGCACTCCGTGACTTTTTTGATAAGGGATGCACCATCTTTTCCTCTCCATGGAGATGTGTTGTTCCCCACAATGGCATTAAGCTTTAATGGCGTTCTGCATTTACTCAATTATGCAAGATGATAAACATGCATTCTTACTTGGGCTGGCCTCTATCCGAGCTCAACTCTGTGATAATCTGCTTTTTTCCATTCTCTATTTCTGTAGTTGATGTAGGTGTTTGTTCAGAATGTACTTTTTTTCGCCTACTTCTCTTATTAGTCTTTGTGAGTGATTCAGCCATTTGTAGTGAAGTGTGAACCTTCTAAGAAAAACTAAAACGAAAACCAAATGATTTATTAACCTCAAAGGCAACCTGAAAATAAACAGTGTACATCAATTGTGACTGAATCCAAATTGTGATCTGGCTTAGATGTATATTATTTTAAATACTATTCAGCTGTAAATCTAACTGTGAAGAAACTAGTGATGGGACTTCTGACTCTTTGAAAGGATTAGAATCATCATGAATTGTTTATCTCAAAGAGTCGTTCAAAAACCTGACTCTTTCACAAATCCAACTCTTGTTTGTTCTTTTTTTTAACCCAATTCAATCCACTTTGTATTTATTAAAAGTGTCCATTGAAATACACAAAATAACAAACTTATTTTAACAAATAATATAAACTAAAATGTTTTAAATGAATAATATTTAAATGATTTTCTTTCACTCCTTTTGCCCTCACCAAGTGCAGCGAAGCAAAGCACAACTAAACCAGAGAAACTGTGGACAGAAGGAACATGAATGTCTGCAGAGACTTGATTTTGAAGGTTTAAAATGATGTGTGTTTTATTACAATACGACACATATTCATGAACACATGAACAGAACAGAGGGATTTTTCGTTTATCAACACGGGCAATGCGCCCGTACCCGCCACCAGAAAGATTCATTGACAAAAACAGTGGAAACAAGTCAAAAAAGCTCAGTTGTCAGCTAACTACAAGAGTTTATCACTGTATGAAAACAAAGTTATGCTGCTGAATCATCATTTATGAATGAAATTCAACCCTACAACCCTTAAAAGTTACATTCAGGTGAGTGAAAAAATTGCGAGAAAAACACTGTCTCAAGCTTCAGGAGACAGACGTCTGTCAGACCGGTTCAGACCTGATCAAAACAGCTAGCTCTCGTCTCATTTCGTTGTTTTATTTAAATAAGCAGAAGGTCTTTTTCTGCATAATGCATGTGCAGTAGGGGAAAGTGACGTCGACCAAAAATCCCTAAAGTTTTAATCTGAAACCTGACGGAGGTGTCTGTCGAGATAAAACAACTTATTTTCGAGTTTCTAAGTTTCAGTGCGACATGTAAACAGCGCTAGAGGATGATGTCACCGGCCTGTGGCTTATGTTTTTCATCACCATCACAACCTGCCATTATGAAATAAAACCTGCAATCCCGACCTGCGAGTCCAATGACACTGACAGTACGTGACGCATGCTGCTTGGTAATACCCACTGTGTCTGAGGTGACACCAGGTGTGTTCTCTGTACATACACATTTGAGTGAGAAAAACTGCCTTTTTGTCCCTATAATTGTTGTTGTTTATTTGTGACAAATACCTTTGCCTTCCATGAACATCATTAACATTTCCACGGCAACACACTATTCACCTTATTCCCACTTTTCTTTGCAGTGGGCAGGACAGGACGCAGTTTGCGTTTAGCTTGTAGAATTCAGTCGCTGAGTTTTTTAACTGTCATTGCATACCTGTTTTAGATCGCCCCGTGAGACAGATAAGCTAAGTTTAACAGGAAGTGCACTATTAAAGTGGGTGGGACAAAATCAGAATACATTGATATCACAAGCAGAAAAGCAATATTTTCAACAGTCTTCATTGCCCTTTAGTTGCACAATTCTATTCACAGTGTTTGCCATTGTTGTAGTGAGAACATTTTAGTTTGTTTCTGGGGACTGCTACACTTACAAAGATGTTTATCAATGCAAAATGTCAGAGCTAAACAAACCAAATAAAGACAAGTCTCTTTTTTACACATCGGAGTGGTAAATCCTCATTCCATTCCCCAAATCAAAGCGGCTTCTCTCTCACTGCTTTTCTGCCAGAGCTGAGAAATTCTCCTTGTTTGATGAGTCATTAGAAGAAGAGCTTTTATATTAGGCCTGATTTATTAGCCTATCTGTAGTTTTCCGTGTTTTACTGTTACGGATGAGCGGTCCATAAAAAGCTGCTGACCGGGCGGTGAAATCTTTAAAATTCCATTCAAATGCGGTTTAACCTCAGCTAGCGCCCGTCCCGCTGGAGGTGAGTAAATATGTACCCGCTCCGATGTGGTCCCTCCCCTGTCCTGTCCTGGTGCTAATGCTGAATGTATAGGCTCATCATATCAAGGGGAAAATGGCTCCACACGTCTATTTCTACAGCAGAGGTCACTTATTCCCCATTCCATTAAACGACAGGTATAAATCAGAGCGGCCATTTTGAGCCACACTTTTGTCGTGACCTTGTTCAAATTTACCAAGGGGATTTTTTGTCTCACTGTCTACATCTCCAGCCATGCATGTCATTGTGTAAGGTAAACACAGACGCAGCTCAGAACATAATAAGGAGAGAGAGGAGAGGTGTTTGAGGAGAAGTGGCCTCCAGCTGAGCAGAATATTAGCTACATTAACACTGATTGAAAGTAAACAATGGTTTATAAGAACAACAGCACACATCCTCTATGATTAAAGAAACTGTATGCATACAAAAAGCTAGCACTGGACTAAGCACCAGACCGGACTTTATTCAGTTAAAATGATGGCGTCTATTTGGGGCACAACAATTTAGAAAACGCTGCCAGAGCGCATCAGTAACCGTGGCAACAATTCTGCTTCAAAAAGTTTTCAGAAATGGGTTGGAACCTTGAGTCTAGCTATAAAGGTCTTCTTCATGATTGTTGCTTGTGTTCATAGTGCAAGGACATACAGATTCAGCTCAATCAGCTCAGATTCAGTAGACTTTATCCTGCACTCCTTCTAATGGTGATTTGGACACTTAAAGTGAGGCTAAACATGCGTTCAGAGACTAACTCCGCCCACAACTGCTCCTCAAACAGGCTCGCAAAAGTGGGAGATGCCCAGAGGCCTTTTAAGAGACGCCCAGTGGGTGTGAACAGACATTGATTGACAGCACCAAATATGGACAGCGAGCTTAGCGAGTGATGTGACGGAGCAGGCCAGGTCTTGATATGTGATTTGCAGTAGAAGGAGCTGTACAGCACCAAGCCTTTGCTTACTGCACGTCAAGTTTTTTTTTTTTTTATATATATATTTACTTTGCAAAAGTATTAAACTTTTGCTTTAGTTTATAAGCACATGAGCTTATGATGTGAATATTTTCTAAAAACTAAAATTAAAAACACTGCACTGACATGAGTTTCAAACCAGCGCATCGTTGCACAAGTGATTGCACATCGCATCACTCGCTGATCAAGCTGAGCCAAGTGACTGCTGATATCAATGTGCAGCAAGTGACTGTTTTCCAACTCTCCAGAGCAGCGGTGTCAGAAGGAGGAGTTTATTTATCCCACCAGGGCGGCTCGTCTGCCGCATCAACTCAGGCGGCATGGTGGCAGAGCGGTTAGCGCTCTTGCCTCACAGCAAGAAGGTCGCGGGTTCGATTCCTGCACGGGCCAGCCTTTCTGTGTGGAGTTTGCATTTTTCTCCCCGTGTCTGGGTGGGTCCTGACCAAGCCTATAGCAACAACACCTGGAGATGGGTCCCCGAGCGCTGCACTGCGGCGATCACTGCTCCTGAGGAGATGCCCCAGAGGCAGTGAAGGATGGGTTAAATGCAGAGGACAAATTTCCCTACGGGGACAGTAAAGTATACCTTACCTTACCTTACTTTTTTCCCTACGTGGCAGTGCAGCTGCTGTTTTTCCACACATAACTCGAAAATGAGCGAGTTTGCATAAAAATGTCCAAAAAAGGCCTGGAAACAGTAGATAATTCAATTTTGACCCCATATACACACTTTGACAGTGAAAAAATGGTGATTCAAAACTCATAAATCCTAGACTGGATTTCTGCAATGAATATTGGTCAAATCTGTCTGACACACATATTTATGAAGGCATAATAATCAGAGTTTTATTTAACTTTGATCCGACAGACAGATTGTTGTACGTTTTGCCTGGTAGTGATCTGAAACAGATCAGAATGTAGCTGATGTAAAGTATCTATGTCACACAGTTTTAAAGGGCGTGTCATGTGAACACATGTTCTAGTTTTTGCTTGTCTATTATACAGGCTACATCTTCTGATCATTTCTATCTTAACCAGCTTCAAGCCTCAGACTTGAACTTATGCATTTTTGTAACTTCAGAGGTCTCCATATGGCTTCACTAAAACTAAAATGCCAAGAAAATGTAAATTCAACACTTTTTGCAGCATGTCTCGTCAACGCTGTGTCATAGACATGGTGTCCTTATACTGGAGACAGAGCTCAGCTGTTCTTTTTACTCTTCTTTCATTGTTCAGAGTAGAAGACACACTCAAGTTGTATTGTGCTTTTGTAGACATGTCTGGAAAAGCAAAAAACCTTCTTAGTTGCATTAGAGATTAGCACAACTATTTGACCAGACAAGCTGCTCATGGTCATTTCTCATGACCCATTCCCAGGACATTGTGAAGGTCTGTCATGTTCAGAGCGGTGACACCACTGAATGTTGCTGAAACTTCGACTTTTAAAGAACTCTTGAAAGAACACACAGTGTGAAGACTGGAGTGTTGTATAAACTGTATATAGCAGGTGTTTTTGTAATATGAAGCTTTAAGGAAAGTAGAATTGCTCTAAAAGAAATATATTTGCTAAAGCAGAAGTATCTTCAGCGATAGTGCTTTCCTGTAGTTCCCTTGAGTAAAAACTATTGTATTTTAATACACTCAAAAACATTTGACACTGCCAAATATGAAAACAAAGATGTTGTTTTTCCAAAGAGAGCTCTTTGTGTTGACGCAAATTCAAGTTGTGGGTTTTCCACCGAGAGGCACAGAGAGACCTTTAACAAGGTAAAAATGTTACTTAGCTCTGCTTTAATATTTAACATTGTGTCCTATCAGAGCATTTGGAGGGGCCCTCGAGCCTTAGATTGAATATACCAGGTCAATACTTAGATTAGGATTAGTGGACATTTCTGACATTAGTCGCTGCCATTAACTTTTATCTTTTTTTTTTTTTTTTGCTTCCATTCTTTTACCTTTAAAGACAAATGTTGACTTTGGGCCTTGTATATCCCAGTAACAGGTGCCATGATGGAGAGATAATCCCACTACTTTGTCATGACCTTGTTCAAATGCACTAAAGGGGAACTCTCCTGGTCTGTGAGAGAAGTTTAAACAGTCGCAGCGTCACATCATTAAGGAACCATCTGGAGAGCGACTCAGCTAAAGAAACAGGGCTCTTGATTGAGAACAGGCCTCCAGCAGAGTGGAATAATGTGCCACTCTCCACAATGGACCGGATCTGTTAACATTGTTTTAGCAGCAAAGACTTATGTTGTCACTGAAACTCTCTAACATCAATACATTCCTGGCCTTTATAGTTCCTCAGCAGGATCATAAAAGTGTTAGCTTTCAACTGTGTTCAGGGGTAAAAGAATATAGACTGCCTTAAATTATTATTTTACCAATCGGAACACAGTGCAGGAGACTTTTATGTGCGCTCCGAGAGATGTCCCTGGAATATAAAGGATGTCGAGGCGGCAGTTGGGAAGAATGCAGCGGCAAATGTAATATTCAGCGCACTAAAACGTGCAATAACTTTAACCAGTGTCAGGAAAAGAAAAGGAAGTTTGGTTTTGGTTCAAAAATACTTTATCACGTAAATTGTAGATTTTGATTAGACTTGCAATTAATCTTAAAAAATGTAAGATTTTGCATTTTTATATTCCAACTTTAAAATGAAAACTAAAACACTGAAGGCTGAATAAAAAGAGGGATTTTCAATCAACGTCACTTTTCGCCCTATTTCGGTATGCAGAAAGAGCCGCTCTCCATCTTAACTTCTTTAATAAAACAACGAAAACGAGATGAGAGCTAGCTGTTTTGATCAGATACTCTCCTGGTGTCCTCCTGAGGTTTGAGACAGTGTTTTTTTGTCGTTTTTCACTCACCTGAATGTAACTTTTAAGGGTCGTAGGATCAAAGTTCATTCACAAATGTTGATTTAGCAGCATAACTTTTGTTTTCACACAGTGATTAGCTAACAACTGACCTTTTTTGACTTTTCCAATGTTTGTGTCTATGAGCAGTGGCTCTTTCTACAGGCGGTGTGTGCGCACATCGCTCGTGTTGATAAACAAAAAAATAATCCCTCTATAGATAGTCGTCTGTGGAGGAAATATAACAGAGAGTGATTCAGATAAACAGCCCACTGCTCAACAACTACAGCAGCAAATGTGAACTTAAAGAGAAGCTAAACTTTAGAACCACATTTTTTTTTTGCTGTTAAGCTTGTGTGTGTAGAATGAGTCTAGAGGTGAGCTTCACTTTAAGGAGATATTTTGTGTCAAATATAGACACGAAGACATGGAGATAAATAAAGTGATCCAACGGTCCAACAATGGGGATGATAACAATAATAATGCATTGCATTTGCACTTATCTTTTCAAGTCACCCAAAGACACTTCACATTATTTTAGCCACAGCTGCCCATTGGCCTCTCCGACCACCTATCATTATACACACACCAGATCCACACTAGGAGAGGTAGGTGGTGTCTTGCCTAAGAACACAACAATGAGTTTCTCTTCTGTTCGCCCACTGTGGCACCTGAGGTTCCTCCAGCGATCTCCCATCCAAGTACTGCCCAGGCCCAACATGCTTAGCTTTTGAGATCTGACGGGATCAAGCTGGTATGGTCAGATTGTCAAAACCTTAAATGCCAGAGCCGCCTGCTGTGTTTTAGTATATATATTTTTTACTTTCTGTTTACTTTTCTGACATAACGCCACACTAGTGACCTCCATTTAAACATGGTTGTGACACACTTGATTTGCCAGAAAACGTCTAAAAAGTGATAAATAGTTTAGCTTCCCATAGTGGTTCCCAAACTTTTTTCCTCGAAGCCCCCCTGACTGAACAGTAGACTTTTTGAGCCCCCCTGTTTAATCCGGTGGCCTCTAAAATGCTATTGTATGATAAAAATTAGAACTAAAAACATTGATTGATTTCAGCCAAATAAACAACTATTGTGGTGTTTTGGTGCTCAGATTTGTGTTTTTGACTAAAAAAGTTTCACCTATAACTACTTTTAACTTGACCCTCTGACCAGACAAAGCTCTGGGGACCCCTGGAATCTCAGGCGCCCCCCAGGTTGGGAACCACTGCTGTAAGGCATGAGATGCTTTTCCCCTCAGCAGGTCACACCGTTGCCTCTATGCCTTTTGCTTCCTGTTCAAAACTGTATAAGCCCCGCTCACTCCATTGTGAGCTGCATTTTTTTTCTTTTTTTCTGTTGACTTTTTATGTTCAGACAAATCATCACTTCTTGAATAAAGTAAGCTAAGAATGTGTTCCAGTCCTACACATATAACATCTTAAGCCTCTCTTTTAGTTAAACTACCTACAACTTTTAAAGAGGAACTGTCACAAACTAGTGTCTCTCTGACTCTAACCTCAAACACCAGCTTTACTGCTGTTCAGATTTACCAAAGAAAATTCTGGAGGAAATTCAATTCTGATTCTCCTCTGTGCAGAGCTTGTTCTCACTTCTTACTTGAGTCAGTCAATCATCAGAAGCTAAAAAGACAAAAGTTCTCAGTTCTACAAACATAGGCCAGGTCATAGACCTTCTGATTTTGTTTAGCCTAAGAAATTAAACTGTCTGTCCTGTCTAAAAGAGGAGTTTGATAGCTTTTCCTCACACTAATGCAGACCTGTAGTTTTACTGGATGAAAACCAGTCAAACTACAGAGACTTTTTTTTTTTAAATCTGAGTTTTGGAGGCTCAGAAAGCAGAGGAGTCACTAAACAAAATTGTTCACACTCTTTCAAATGTAAATGAAACCAAACTTGTTTGAAAAGGGAGCAATAATACAACTATTTAAATAACTAAACACTTGAAAGAGAAAGTATTTGTCTACTACCGCCCCCACAAGACCTCTACTGGCATGATGTTCCTCATTCCCAGCCATGTATGTATTATATAAATAATCACAGTTTGATGCATAAATCTAATGAGTTGCCAGCCAATACTGCACCCACAGGTATATTTATATCAGCCATATTAATACCAACTCTCCAGAAAAACATCAGAAAAACATGGAGAAGCAGAAGAAAGGTGGGCTGGAGAATATGCATGCTCAAAGACAACGTTATTTAGGTTTGACATTTTTAGGGCCATCATTAACCAAGAAAATGTACATACTGGTGTTGAGTGTTTGTTTGAGCTCTTTGGCCCAACAGAAGGTTCAAGCTACTTTTAGCTAATGTTTTCTGCCTCCGTCGAAACCAACTGCCTGGTCCTGTAGTTTTGTGATTAGTTTAAAAATGTGGTTTATACAAATGGGAAACATTGTGTTGTCCTTTTTGCTCACATCAAAATCAAATAAGTGGATATAGACTAGTTACAGAATGTTACACAAGATGTCAACCATTAGCCTGATAATAACATATGTGTATGTGTGACAGAAAAACATAAGAAGACATGTCATGTAAAATCCACTTTGAGAGCTTTTAATTATATCCTAGTTGATTTGCTTCTTAAATCTATAATAAAAAACAAGACTTTTGGTCACCATATTTCCATGCACAGTGCATCCAATCATTTGACTGACTTTTATTTAACCAGGAAAGTACTGCTGAGATTGAAATCTCTTTTTCAGGGGAGTCCTGGGGTGGTAGGGGAAACCAGAGCACCTGATGTGGAGAGAACATGCACACTCCACATAGAACAGCCCAGAGCTGCTCGGAAATTGAGCTCAGGACCTTCTCACTATGAGACCAGAGTATGAGACCACATGTCACAGGTTTCTCGTTTTGCAACAACTGTTCAAACGCTTCAGTCTCAAATGATTCCATTCCTTTTTCACAAATTATTTGTGGATTTTTCCCCAATCAAGATAAACAATATTTGAAGAGTGTAACTGCTAGAACAGAGAATCTAAACCCATAAATAGCTTTAAACACTTTATGCAACTCATGGGGACATAAATGATACATGTTAATTGTCCAGTTTTTTTTTGGAGGTAAGCAATAGGCCTACATGATTTTTAAAAGCACTGTGTTATGAACAACAACAATAGGATATTTTAATAATCACAGAAGATATGGAACATCTCTAGTGTTCTGCTGTCCAATATTTTTCACTAAAATACTTAAGAAAGCAACGCCATTGTGCTACAGATTTAAGTGCTAAGCTTCTCACAAAACAGAAGTAGTAAAACGTCCATTTATTTTCCTTGTTGTTTTACATGAAGCTGCTGTATATCATGGCCCAGCTCGCTCACACGCCTTAATGGGATGCCGGTTACCAGCATTCACACAACCAAGACATTTTTTCCCTCTCTTTTCTCCTGACAAGCCTCAAAGTGACAAAATAACACCCCATCTCCAAAACGTCCATCACTCCCCAAAGGTCACCATAACATTACTTGGACTTGGTTTGGTTCCAGCTCTCTTTGTCCAAAATGGCACAGCATCCATTACAGCAGGAGGCAGCGGTGAGCCAAGTGCCCTCTCCCCTCTGTGCTGTCTATCACTGCCATCTGGGTGAAGAGGTAATTGGGAGGGTTCTGCCCGAGCAAGCTAGGTGTCCACGAGCAGCAGCTAACACGAGCTGAAAGTGTCCAGAGGGAGAGAAACACCAGAGGAAGAGAGGGGCTGGTGTGGAGCATGGGACAACCAAACTCTTCTACTTGTGTGTTTGGAGTTTCAGTTTACAATAAAAACAATCAAATCAGTCAAGTCCAAGACGGAAGGAATAAAAGAAATATTGGAAAAATGATACTGGACTCAAATAAAAACATTCATTCATTCTTTCTCTAAAACAAGACAGAAATGGTGAGGGGTCTTGGCTTACTTAGGACTAATAGAAATAGTAAAATGTACTGTGGATGAGAAAAGTACTTCTCACTAATTACAGTTACAGCCCTATCACGTCTAATACAACTAACTGTTTACATTTTAGAGGGAAAAATAATCTCAGAGGCAAGTTCTGCAAAAAGTAGCTATAGACACTGAAAATGTTTGCAGAAAGCAGTGTTGTACTTTATTGTGTGAGTCATTGTGAGCCCTGAGCAATGGAGTGTATACACTCATCTCTAGATTAAACAAAAGAAACAGACAGCTGCACATATAGTGCTCTGAAAACAACGACTGTTAGTGAGCGACACTGATCGGTCTCAAGAGGAAACATCCTCCCAGACTCGTGGCCTTGTCCTGGGCTGAAGCCCACAGCACTACTGTGCACCCACTGAACCTCAGCGCAGCATGAGTATGAGATCATCAGTCTCCACTGTCCTGCTGTGGACATGCTCAGGACAATACTTATGTCATTTATGTTACATTATTGTTTGTCATTTATGTAACATGACTTTTTAACATTTTGTTTTATTTTTAATTTATTTTATTATTATTATTATTATTATTATTATTATTATTATTATTATTATTATTATTATTATTATTATATTATTATTATTATTTTTATTATTATTATTATTATTAGTAGTAGTAGTAGTAGTAATAATATAGTAGTAGTAATAGTAGTAGTAGTAGTAGTAGTAGTAGTAGTAGTAATAGTAGTAGTAGTAGTATAGTAGTAGTAGTAATAGTAGTATATAGTAGTAGTAGTAGTAGTAGTAATAATAGTTAGTAGTAGTAGTAATAATAGTAGTAGTAGTAGTAGTAATAGTAATAGTAGTAATAGTATAGTAGTAGTAGTAGTAGTAGTAGTATAGTAGTAGTAGTAGTAGTAGTAGTAATAGTAGTAGTAGTAGTAGTAATAGTAGTAGTAGTAGTAGTAATAGTAGTAGTAGTAGTAGTAATAGTAGTAGTAGTAGTAGTAATATAGTAGTAGTAGTAGTAATAGTAGTAGTAGTAGTAGTAAGTAGTAGTATAGTAGTAGTAGTAGTAGTAGTAGTAGTAGTAGTAGTAGTAGTAGTGTAGTAGTAGTAGTAGTAGTAGTAGAGTAGTAGTAGTAATAGTAGTAGTAATAATAATAATAATAGTAGTAGTAGTAGTAGTAGTAGTAGTAGTAGTAGTAGTAATAGTAGTAGTATTTATTTTTTTATTATTCTCCTTAGAGATGAAATACCAAGCTGCCGGCCCAGATGATAATACTACAGTACTACACGGCCATCATTGAATCCATCCTCACCTCCTCCATCTCTGTGTGATACTCTGGAGGAACAGACTGACTGCTGAGAAGCTGATTGGCTGCAGCCTTCATCTCTGCAGAACCTGTACGTGTCCAGGACTCAGGGCCAAGCAGGTCAGACAACACTTATATCTTTTATTACTGCTTATACTTTATTATCAGTGTTCTATGTTGCACATTAACAAGGATGCAAGTTCCTAGTTTGTGAATTTTGTTTGCTGACTATAAAACTTTCTTACTGATTCTGAATCCGAAATGAAAACTGTAAAAACAAAAGAATTATCATCATTTGTCGTGTGAATCACAAACAATCATTGAAGTGGAAATTAAAAACTGGGGGCGGGAGCATATTCTGCTTTCTGATTGGATAATTGTCTTGAAAACCAAACAACCAAAACTGTAATATGTATATACATCAATTTAACAACTTGACCATCATACTCAATGTGACAACTGAATGTCTATGTAATACTTACTCTTGATTACTTCTATCTATCTATATACCAAAGCTGTGTCCCACATACATGGGGTAGTCTAGACAGGGCACCCTGATGACTTAGAATAGGAAAAGAATACAGCTCAACACAATCTGTTTATTTAGTAAAACTTGACTACATTTGACCCAATGTTGTCATTTCCATCCATTTGGAGTCCTTTATGAGCAGCCCTCATATTTTGGGTTGTCATGGCGCCTGTAGAAGCTGGCGGACGTCCTCCACAGAGCCACAGTGTTCTGGGCTGAGGCAGGCTGAGTGGGAGGCATTCACTCTCCACCATACTGCCACTGCTGCCCTCACTTTTAATGATACAAAGTTTGCTCTGGCCTGCTGCACACTCACAAATAGTAAACAGTTTTGGAAGCACTGCCAGATGCTTTCAAATGGTATGCAATAAAGTTATTTTAAAGTGGAATTTGATATAAGACGAACCATCACACTGTGGAAGAGAATATTTGTGTTGCCAAAGGCCTTGGTGCTGGGATTGTTACACAGTTTTTACAACGCTCTACCTAATTACGTGCCCAATTATAATATTGTGAGAACACATTGTAAAGAAAGAGAGGAGAAAGTAAGCAGATTGCAATCCACAAAATAAACAGAAATCCAGTTTATTTGATGGCAACTGTCTTAAAAGATTAGATATGGGGAAGTAATAGGCTGTAAAAGTAAGTCTTGTTCTGCTCATTACAAGCACTTTTAGCTGTAGAACAAAAAGAATCAAACTCAATTGGAGAAAAAGGTTTCAGAGGTAGTCATCTTCAAACTACTTTTAGAAATCAAGATTTTTTTCGCTTCCATTTGAAAGCAATTTAAAATCTGATGGAAATGGCCAGAGCCGCCAGCATTATACTCTTCTGAGCTCAAATTAATCCTTCCCCAAAGGATGGGTCACAAGTGTAACCTGGCCTGTCCTTGGTCACTACTCTGACAGTCTCACTCTCAGTGTTGATACAGTCTGTCTGCTGTAACTAAACTAGTCTAAATTACACTTTTGACCACTTTAAGGTACACAAAAATGTCATTGTGAAAGTCTGTTTCAGACAAAAGTACTACATTATCTGTCTATTTTACATAATGTAAATGAATACATTTATATTTTGTTTATGCATGCAGGGACACTGCTTTTTTGTAATCCCAATCTTTCATTTTAACACAGTACACTTATCTAATGAAGAGATGATTTTTCTGGACAGCAGTGCGTCTCGTGGCTATATGTTAAATGCGACTAACAGTGACCTATCCTGCTAGCATAATGACGATGCCGTAGGGAATTCTGACAGAACTAAACTACAGTATAACACAGGATCTTACTATGAATGCTGCGCAAATGGCTGGTCCCAAGTGGTGCGATTAGCCAAACGCTTAGCTTAGCATTAGCATGTTACTTGGCCAATAAGTGGGCAATTGACACAAAAGCACTCCTTTTAAATAATATTCTTCAAAGGAGAATTTTTAAGAGGGACCTGTAGCCATTTTTACTTGACAATAAGTGAGACTTTTTTTATTGAGAGGAATGGTCATTGGCGTCCCATAATGATGAAAACCTATGAGTAGAGAGGAACGGTCATTGGTGTACCATAATGATGAAAACCTATGAGTAGAGAGGAGCGGTCATTGGTGTACCATAATGATGCATATTATATATATATATATATATATATATATATATATATATATATATATTATATATATATATATATATATATATATATTCTTACTGAAAGTGTACTTGCGAACAAAATACAAACGTCCACAAACTTGAACATTTTCTCTTTTCTTTTAGCTCAAATCTGTTTCTGCCTCATTGCTTAAACCTCAGAGATACAAAGTTTAGAAATTTGGGATTGGATTGCTTATTTCTTTGTCAAGTTGTAAATCATAAAGTAACTTGCAAAATGACATGCAACATTTTTGTATGTACGCACGCTTTATAAATAACACCCAGAGCAGTGAAACTGACATCAGAGTTTAACTGAATGTTTTTGAGTGTAGAAAGTACAAGATTTCACATCACTTTAACAAAATAAACCTCATTAAACTTTCATAATTTACTTTTTTGTATCTAATGTCATTGTCAATCTAAAGTGACAACTGACAAAAAAAAAAAAAACAAAAAAAAGATAAGTAATGAAATGATAATCAATCTGTGATTGACTCAGTTTTGGCAAGTGACTCCAATTGAGAAATGACAAGGCCAACCAGTCTTGTTTTGTTGAGCACTTTGACTTGCTCTAAGTATGAATTGTGCTATACCAATACATTTGCCTGCCTTGTCTTGCCTCAGAAACCTGGATGTGTTTTCTAAAAGAATTAAAGAAGAAATGTGCCACTGTGTCTGTTTAATAGTATATTAGTTTATCAGCAATTTGTGCTCGTAACTTGGCCAAAAGGCTAAATGTCCAATTGATGTGAAATAAAGAGTGTCTAATGATGGGTGGACACTGACTGTGAGGCAGGTTAGGGTCGGGACTGTTTCTGGTTAGTAAAGTGCGTGTTGCAGCTGCTGCAGTCAACTGCAGTCCGGATTTATCCAAAGACATGCAGATTCACGTAGATTTCCATGTATAATGGCTTGGAAGCTGCAACTGACCACTGCGATCTCAGGAAAAAATAAACTTCATATGGAATTTTTTGCAGACCTGTGCAGCTCTTGCACCCACATGCGCACTACACTTTGGTTTAAGGCACTTTCGAAGTTCTGCAGTGTACACCTGAGGTAATGGTTTATAGATGGTAGCACTTGTTTGGTTGTCCAGACTGATTCCAGAGTCTTCATTTTTGTGCTTCATGTTGTGACTGATCAGGCGCATGTATTCAGACTATAGTCACCAGCTTATGAAGCAGTGGCTCCCCATCTCCTGTCACTGTGCAGCACTTCTAGCAGTCTGAGTGCAAGTTATACAAGCAACATTCAATTTGTGAATTGGGAGTGCAGCGCTGCACGTCTGTCAGTATGAATTTCTTATTTGCTTGTTTCACTTGTTTGCTTTTGACCGTCTTCGAAACATGATCAACAATAAACACAAGCACTTCTCAAAGTAACATCTGTGGAGCTAGTCGTAACCTCTTTTATTAACAGATGCTAGTCTCTGCAAACTGGCACAACATGGGACACTATCACTGAAGCCTTCAAGCTTTGACTGATCATGTGAACTGTTACACTGAGACTGTAGTCGTTTTATGATTGAAATGACTTGTAGTGTGACATCCATATAACATATGAGACAAACTAGAAGCCTTTAGTACACACCAGACTTTATAGAGGTTGGAGATTATTTTCCCCACATTGTTGAGCTCTATTACAAGTGTGATTTTTTTTTTTTTTTTGTCTGAGAAGTATGTTGTTAACTTATATTAAGTTTTTTAGTTTTATCATGGCAAACTTACCTTGTCTTCTGAAAGCCATGAAAAGTGATTATAAACAAATCCAAGTGAAAAAATATTTTGTGTTTTTCCTATACTTTAAGTTTAAGAGAGCAAAAAAAAAAAAAAAAACACACAACAACTGTAGTATACCAGCATTTCTTATTCTTTTGTGACAAGCCTCTTTCATAACACTTTAGCTCTTTGGCTCAATAAGCAAACACGATTATTCATTATTGTGTTAACCTATTACAAAAGCTTTTATTTTTGTGTTAGTCAAAAACATTGTAATAGCCGATCAATAGTCACTTGCCTGGGTCTGACCTTACCTCTATATACGCGCACCACCAGCTGCCATTCATGCTGGCGAGATGGAGACGTCGTGTCACTAGAAATGTCGCCTTATCGACTCTCTGCCGGAATCACATTTTCTCTTTAATCACCAACTGTATGGCAAAAATCCATTTTCATTCTCCCTTCCTAGGTTCTCCGATTGGAGGCTCCGTCAGGGCGCTGCAGAAGAGTGTGATTCTGGGCAGCCTGATAGAAATGTCATGCCCACTTGACCCCCACAGACAAGTGTAAGGAGTGCGCTGGGAGTTGAAGAAGGCATGCAAAAGGAATTACTGGCAGCCGCAGCTAAAATGAGCCCTATATGAGTGGTGCCCACATACAGAAGGCCTATGAGACGTCTGTTCTCTCCCAGCTGTCAGTGCACCCACCAAATACAGCAGAGCCTAACAGCAGCGGCCCTGGAATAACTGAGAGGAGCTGCCATCGTCTTACTTTAAAGGATACATATTCTGCATCTTTGGGTTGTTATTAAAACTACCAGCTGTAACTTTACTTTAGCATTTCATGTATGCTATGGTATTACATATTTATGATTGCATTGCTTTTTAGATGGCAAACATACATTCAAGTCTCTAAAGATTGTGAAAACACTGAGCAAGCATGAACTACTTTATCTTTCATAATATTGTAGGACATATAGTTCTATAGGTGATTTGTGAGTTCTCCAGCGGAGCAGCTCTGCAGGTTTTGTGCTGATTAAAAGTGTCGTCTAATCAATCAACTAAAAATATGCAAAGGTCTTTGAGTTCAGTTTGGCTTGTTCAGATTATTCTTGGCTCATAACAACGATGTAGCATTGTAGTGTGGTGTGGTTTACATTATCTGAAACATCTTATGTAGTTCTCTCCATGTGGTCCGACTCTTGTTGAATCCAATTTCATCCTGTAAATAGGAGACTTTTGGTCCGATCATAAGCCACCTGCAGCAAGTCAAACAAGGAAAACTGTCTCTCTCTTGTTACATATGGTCATAGTTTAAGGGGAAAATAAGCTTTTTTCTGTGCTGTTATCATCAGTGATTGCACTGTTCCTTCACTATAAGACACAGCATTTTGACAAAAAGTCTGGCACCTGCTTGTTTCTATGGAGTTATTGGTTCAGCTAGAATGTTTAACAGTATAGCATTAAACTTATTTTTCACCTTGGGCGCAATCAGGAGACAGCAACAGATGAAATGAGGCCTCGCTTAAACATTCCAGGCAAAGCAAAAGGTCCTTTTACCGCCACAGCCTGGCTATTTCTGGTTGTCTCAAAAGATTGCCAGTTATATCCTTCATTTTCTGTTGGCTAAGCACTGCTGAAGCATTTATTTGACGCAAAGCAGACCGTAGGTTACAATAAATCACTGGCTGCATTGTCAAACCTTAGCATACAAGTAGAAAGGCTTCAAAGTTGTCATGTGGACGTTTAACTTTGAAGCCCTTCTACTATGGATTAGTGATGGGCCAAATGAGTCGATATGTCAACACATGTATGGACCACTGGAAGTGGCACCTGTGTCGAGCCGTGTCAACATGTGTGCCACTTTAAGAAATGTCACGTGAACGACACAACTACAGGGTCATGTGTGTCACATGGTGTCAACGCCGGAGCGAGCGTTTCTCAAGTCCTAGTTTGATTTCGCAAAAAAACAAAAACAATCAAGCTAGCATGCTGTGTACTTCATCACTCGGTTTACTTTACATTGAAAGTTGGTGGTATTTATCCAGCTTTAAGACAAATCTTCTACGAACATATGGGTCTTTTCTGAAATATTCCTCTCACAGATCTGAACATACTGCCCTGAGTCTAGCTGTAGCTGATGTTTGCTCTCTGTCATCTGAATATTGAATTATTTATTTATATATATGGCTAATTCTTCATGGAGAATGAATGGAATAAGTAACAGGATGGGTAATATGCAGAGAAGTGACATAATGCACCTTTAAAACAGCAGCATCACATGGCTCTGCTTAACCTGTAAGTGGATGAAAGATAATACGGTCAGATGATAATGTGCGCCGGTATAAAAGCGTGTCAGCCACATTATGCCTGATTCTGTTTTGATGTTTGGGTATAAAAACGTCCCTGTGCAGCAGCGGTGCCAGTGCTCAGACTGTCAGGAGACCAGTCACACCAAACCACCGCGCGACAGCTGCCTCTCCGCTCCAGCCTGCTTTGAATCATTAGTTAGCTTATCTCATAAAGAGGCATATTACATTCCAAATTGTCAGCTAAATATGTAATCAGAACTACAGACTGGGTAAAGTTTGCTGCATATCATCCTAATCGCTTTACTCTAATTTATGCTTACATCTTTCTTGTCTAATAAAGTCTATATCACGTATACTCATTCAAACCTACTACTACTTATTAGTATTCATAGAGGGTACTGTGAACTCACTATCACCCTAATTGAAAACAAAAACATTGATAAAAAATTAAAACAATAAACTAATCTTGTTAGTGGAAGTTTTGGTTCTACTTTCCAGTATGAATAACATTTATAACAAAAGTCTTTTTTATGGTGTTTGCCAGTCCATACATTTTACTTGAATTGTTCAATGTGATCTGTTTTAAGCCTTTTTCACAACTGTTAAGAGCCAGACGGGCCTGTATGCTAATGATAGTTAGCCACAATGCTAAAAACAACAACAATGAACGAGTTTGGAAAACAAACATGACGTTATTAGACATAGTGAGGACAGTGCGGACTAATTTCTACAGATAAAATAACAAGATATCTGTGCTGGGAGGAAATAGAAAAGTTATTTTATGTAAAAGAAAAAAAAAAAATAGGTCTCTTTAACTATTTCATATGGCGCTCCATAGTACTCACGAAAAAAAAAATATTTATCTCGTAATTACGAGATAAGATCTCGTAATTACGAGATAACTTTCTCGTAATTACGAGATAGTTTTCTCGTAATTACGAGATAATTTTCTCGTAATTACGAGATAATTTAAATGGCTTTTCCCACATTCTGTATACCCACACACTTCGTATAGGCTAAGCTAGTGACTTTATCCACAACGAGTAGTCTTTTCTGTGCTAGCTTGATGTTTCTAAATAGCTAAGATGTACTTGTGGATTTCGTTATATTAAATTAAGTGCCTGTGGTCTTCACTGCAATGCTTACGGTCGACAAAAAGTATGAAAATAGCTAATAACGTGACTGTCAATTCACGCTACAGTTAGCATGCTATTATAAAGACGGCCAGTGTGTGGAGCTGTTCACCCACCAGAAAGAAGCTAGTGGTAATCGGCAGGTTTTTTAAATAAAACTCGATCTTCTTGACTGTTGACAGTCAGTCTCACTCATCCTTAGAAATGTGCAGCAGTTTTTCTGTGGCTCCAGCGTCTGGTTTTCAATTTATTTGGCCATAAAGAAGAGAAGTGCTGCAACAGACTTGCAACATACGGGCATTTTTGCAGTACCCACCCACTCTGGGTGATCCATGCGGAAGTGTAGCAAATGTGCAGCATTTCTCTTCTTTTTGGCCAAATAAATTGAAAACCAGACGCTGGAGCCACAGAAAAACTGCCGCACATTTCTAAGGATGAGTGAGACTGACTGTCAACAGTCAAGAAGATCGAGTTTTATTTAAAAAACTTGCCGATTACCACTAGCTTCTTTCTGGTGGGTGAACAGCTCCACACACTGGCCGTCTTTATAATAGCATGCTAACTGTAGCGTGAGTTGACAGTCACGTTATTGGCTATTTTCATACTTTTTGTCGACCGTAAACATTGCAGTGAAGACCACAGACACTTAATTTAACATAACGAAATCCACAAGCACATCTTAGCTATTTAGAAACATCAAGCTAGCACAGAAAAGACTACTCGTTGTGGATAATGTCACTAGCTTAGCCTATACGAAGCGTGTGGATATACAGAATGTGGGAAAAGCCTTTTAAATTATCTCGTAATTACGAGAAAGTTATCTCGTAATTACGAGATCTTATCTCGTAATTACGAGATAAATATTTTTTTTTTCGTTAGTACTATGGAGCGCCGTAATTTCAGTATCCTCAGATGTATTTTATTTGGCTCTTGCCTGGATTAAAAAAAATATATTTTGCATTACCTGCCTGTTAGGATGTCAAGCAAGATACATAACTGTATTGATCTTTTAGGTTTTTGTATTATAGATTATAGCTGTAACATACAACACTGTTTACATAATAAATCAACGTTTGGCATCTCTTTAAAACATATTAAATTCAAACTGATCTGTATAAGCTAAATGACACTGCAAATCAGTGTTTCCACACCTGATTTCGTTTGTGTTCTAGTTACTCAACTTTTAACTCATTCAATTTCTCCAGCCATTCCAGGGAAGCTTTGTTAACAAGATTAAAGCTCACTTTTAATACACCATATCTGATCTTTTAAATCAAAGCATGGGCGCTCCACACGGCAGCCCTTTCTGCCGTTATGTCTTTTTAATGATTCTTGTTCTTTTTCAAAAGGGATCAGGCTGTCGGGCATCATGTCACGCTTTATTTGGATAGTGCCTGTTGGATACACACGGGGATTATTTTAGTTTTAGACAGTGCTTAGGCCAGGAATTAATCCCCCCATTAACCGGACGCCATTGCAATCACTCCCCCGTGGGCCAGTCTTCCCTAAACACGAGGCTACTTTGGTAACGCTCGAGTGCCTGATGCATGTTGGGTTTAATGGCCATTTGCAGAACAATGTGGCTAAATAACGAGCTTTATTCATTACCACGCGCTGTACCCGCAGCATTATCTAAACTAGTGTCCCGTGAGCTGCCTTATTGGGACAATTATGTCTGTCGATGCTTCCCATTTGATTCACAGCAGATGAAGGTCGAGGAAAGCTATCAATTGATTGGCTGTAGTGTAGTTTAATGACAGGACGGGGCGGCGCAGACACCCGAGGGTCCTAGAGGGGGGGTCTGCCTAAAAGCGAAGCACTGAGCTGTCCAAAGCTAATTCAGTGCAATCATCCAGTGGTGAAGGAAGACTAAACACGCCGCATTGGTGTTGCTTAGCCATTTTTCCACATTACTGTCCGCCTATTGATAGTTGCCCGTGGAAACGGTGGTGGAGCTGAGAAGTAAATAGGGCGTGAATCAACTAAAGCAGGGTGCCATTAACTGCCTGCGCTAAACAAAAGAGGGAGACGCATAAAGATAACGTAGTCGTGAATCTTAAGTAGAGAAAATTAGGCTAATTTGAAAACTTTAGGCTAAATGCCTGTAAAATTGTCTTACACTTTCCTTCTTCAAATCTAATTTGGTAGAAAATCTACAAGAAAATAGCTGATTCACCCAAGGTGACATCAGCAGAAGCAGTAATACAGTATGTAAAGTAAATGTGAATTTTATCAAATTAAAAGTTAGGAATAGTTACCGCTACAATAAATGTTGTTAACATGAAAACATTTTCACTTGCAACATCATCAGACTAGGGTTGTAGTGGTTTATAGCAGACATATCTAATCTACAATTTTGATTATTACATTTCTAATTAGAGCCTTGTATTCTCTAAAAACAAGGAAGTGTGTTGTTAGCATGCTAGTTGTATGGTTTCTGAAAGTTGCTCACAGAGAATTGTCCTTTGTAAACTCTTTATAGCGAGTACTTAGGTGACTGAAAAGCATCAGATCAGTGGGGAAAACATGTGAACTGCTGTAAAAGTGTTCTTAGTTGTTATCATTGCCAAAACCGCCTTGAGTTTTCATTTCTTTATTCATTTCCTATTGATTGTTCTCGTTTTGGGGTTGCGGGTGACTGATGACTTTGGGCCTTAGGCGGGGGAAGACTTTGGACAGTGACCAACACAATCCTTCACCAATTCTCTAGAAGAATATTACAGTGTTGTCAGTTAATCTACACAATGTTTGACAGTGGGAGGAAACCAGAGAACTCAAACTCCCTATTGATTTTTCATGTGATATTTTGAAGTTAACTGCATTCCACTTTCCTTTTGCCTTGAATTCAGAACATACTGTATTTACAAACATTTAAAAGCTCCACTGACTGAACGCAATGAATTATTAAGTCGATTCTGATCTAAGAAATGCTACACTTCATAAATATAGCCATGTTTAATCAGGCTGTAAAAGTAAGTAGTCTTGGGTGCTCTTGGCCAAAACACTCTGAAATGTCTAGTATGAATAAAATCAATGAGATCTTGAGCTGTGAAGGAGGCTGCACTTGAGAGTCACATTTGAACCATTCCACTTACCATTTGGAGCCTTCTTTTCTTACCTTGCTGACTATCGATGTTTGAGGTCTCTCTCTTGTCCCAGTGCGACGTCGCGGTGTAGTCATGCCCCTCTTTTTCCTCGACCTCTCCAACGCAGAAGGCTTAAGAAAGATTGACAAGGACTTCACTGGTCAATACGGGGCTTAGACATGGGTGAACTCGGACGGAAACTTTTTACAGACAAACTTAAAAGTGTGAGAGAATAGTGTGTGTGTGTGTTTTTTTTAGGAGAAAGATCAAGCAGAGATAGCGGCGCTGACCTCGCACCAATTACGGCAGGTCACGGTGAAGTACTCCAAGCAAACCTGCAACCTCAATCAATATTCTGATACTTAAGCTCTTAGCAGTAATAGACTTTCTCTGTTCTCCGCAGGAATCTATTCATCTACTGCGTTTTCATTACAATCTTTTAATGATTTTGTCAGATGTGTGAGATCAGTGGAATTCAGAAGGGTGTCAAGGTAAAAATAGAACAAAAAAGACGCATAGCTTTGAGGGTCATGTCGAGGCTTTATTAGAGTAGGGTGAATAAAAGGAATTGTATACAAGAGGTCTATACTCCGAGCAAAACCACAACTAGTCAAATATCTCTCCGTCTGATCTCTATGCTACACAACTTTCACTCATCAAAGTTAGTGATGGAGCCATTAAATAATACTATTTACAAACCCAATTCCCAAAACTGCAGGGACAGTGTAAGTAAAAGTGCAAAAAGAATGAAATTATTCACAAAAATAAAAAGTTTGTAGATGATCTGATGACATATTTTATAATTCCTTGAGAATAAGGTTGACATTTCTTCATATTGTGAACATAATAAAAGTACAGGAGGTGTTGAATGTGCTACAAAAAGAAAAGCTGCATCCGAATTTCCACACTATTCACCGCTTAGGGCAATATGTAGGAGTCATGCCATTGTTAATGTCCAGCAGGCCAGATTGATACATATGCGTATAAATATGAATTGATTGGTAGGATAGACAAAGTTACTAAAAGTATTGAAAAAAGGCAGCAAAACATATGTTAGCACATTTTACACTGCTAAATAAAAGAAAAAGAACCAAAAGAGTAATTCGTGCCAGGATGGGGAGCGCAACTACTGCTGTATTTGGAGCAAGAGGCAGCTGAAAGAGCCGACACATGCTTCAATTGCCTCAAAATACTGTACATATGTGTCAATTGTGGAGACGGACAAAAATATTTAACAATGCAAAAACGTCACTTAGTTTAGTTTTAAATCCAGTGGAGAGAAAAGCTGAGACATTTTCCTCTTCACAATTGCCAAAACAGTCTGTAATTCTACTAAAGAAGGCCCAAGCATCGGCGCTCACTTAAATACTTCTACCCAAACCGTGCTGTAATTGGTTCACTCCTTCACTGCGATCAGTACACAGTGGCCATCTCCAGATTATCGACATTTCACAAGTGACAAATATTTCGAGAATCAAGCAAGTAGAGCCAAGGTAAGCGAAAAAGTAGTATGTCAGTAATGGTGACTAGACTGATATTTAATTCAAAAATCCATTTTGTCTGCCTTTTAATGGTTTGATTTCACATGGTAAGGAGAATGTAGTGAGCTGGATGTCCGAACCGCTCAGTGAATGAAAGCACTATATGACCTGCTAAGCAATGCAGGACTATTTAATAAATTAGGGACTAGAGAGGACATTCAAATACAGCTGTGGTAAATGTATGTTAAAACTACTGCAGCTTTTAATTCAACATGACAAAAGCTACTCCAACACAACCTGTTTTTATCACAATTTTCAGAACTGGGTTTGTAAAGATCGACAATACATTTGACCATACGTGTGCTTCATATAAAAACACCATATGGATTATTTATTCGTCATTATATTCATGGGGGAAAAGGATACTATCGCCAACACTTTCAGGTAAGATAAGTTATTCCTAGTACTACGGGTTAACATTCAAATTCAAATGAAAAGTAAAAAAAGAAGAAGAAAAAACAAAACGGGAGCAAATACCACCACGGTCTCCCAATAAAGCAACTACTGCACCAGTCAAGTCCATTCACTTTAAATGTGTTTACAAGCAACCAGTGAGTAGCACAGTAATCAGAGCTAAAATTATCAACTGCCACGAACATATTTAGAATGCCACTTTCTGCGCCTCCTGTTGATATGTGTTCTTTTCTTTCTTTTTTTGTTCTTTTGCAGACGTACGGTGTCACATTTTGGCTCGCACATATTAAGCTACAATAAGATAAATAGTGTTTTGTGTATGTAAGCGCCGGCCGCCTCTGTTAAGTGGCAGTCGTAGTCCTTTGGAGGCATCTCCGGCCGAGCGCAGAGCAAACAGAGGTGGGTTAACACAATGTAAAAACACTCCAACACACCACCATGTTGGGAATTTTTCATGTTTTGAATTCTTCTTTTTTTTCTTAGAAGGAGTCCATGGCCTTGAATTCGCTGAGCGCCTGGACGGGGGAGATGTGTTTCTTTTGTGAACCCCTTCGGACGCGGGTTTGGCATTCTTCGGGTTTCTCCCTCTTCACCAGCGGCTTCTTCTCTGGGGCTTTCATGCGCCAGGACACCACGGGCGAGTTGACCGCGGCCGTCCCGTACACCTTCTGGTACTTGGTGGAGGCCACGTAGGACGCCTTGACGGTCAGCACCACGGCGTTCATGAGGTTCTTCGCGGCTTGGATCAGAGACGTGGCACTGTCCAGCTGCAAACAGAAAACATGTTTACTTTAGTGGGTTGAAGTGGTAAGACATTTGAAGGCGTTACACCAATTATTGTATATATCTGGAATGAGGAAAGTGATGTAATGCTTTGGATAAAAGGCATGTGATGTCTGTGGAGAAAAGAACGCAGTTATGTGGTTACATAACACACACATTAGATCTGTTTTTAGATGAAAAACTTAAGCACAGTTAGTCCAATTTAGGTGTTTGGTTTTCCACACAAAAGTAAAATGTGACAAACTGTTTGGCATGTGCTAACTTGTGACTTGTTTATCAGCACAAATTAGCCCACATAAAGCAAGTCTCAGTATTTAACATCTTAAAATCTCTATTTTTAAAACATTAGGCTACTTACTTAAAGATCAGGATTTTCAGAATTGCATCATCACACCTCAGCTATCATCATTCTATTAACACGCCAGTTTAAAATGTGTTGATTTCATTCTGTCATTCATTCATATTCAAGCGCTTGTTCCCATTACAGGTCGCAGGGCACTGGAGATTATTCCAGTGACTTTTTGGTTAGGCAGAGGAACACCCTGGACAGTGGCTAAATTGTCACAGGGTTAGAAACAAACACTCATTCACTCTATCATTCATTCTCTAGGGGGAATTTACAGTGATGCCCAGTTAACCTGAACATGCATGTTTCTGAAGGTGAGAAGAAGCCTGGAGAGAGCCCAACCGTACACAGGGAGAATATGCAAACTCAATATGCAACACCCAGAGAAATTGTGAGATGTTGACTTTAAATTCATTATCTTCTTATTGAAAAGCTAAAGCTCTAACCACTCTGCTACTGTTTTCCACCATTCACAGCACTCAAAGAGCTTTCCATCAAAGAACCATGGCGAGATGGTTGTAGTGCATTGCTCAAAGAATTCACTCTTGATACCTTGTGTTCGAACGGTCTCCCATATTGTACTAACCAGGCTTTGTCCAGCTTAGCTTGTGAGAACAGATGTTAAGAAGCAGTTATGGCCTTACAGTATATTCCCAAACTGTGGTGAATATATATTCACCGCCCAAAAAAACGTCATTGCCAATAACATTTGATCTCACATTTGATCCTGGTCTTTTTGTAACTGGCAACTGAGTCGCCAGAAATGAAATCTTTTAATAGTATATAGATTTTATGTCTTTTTAAGATGCTCCAAATTACAACGCATAATACATTATTGTTTTCTTGAACATAAAAACTAAAGTATTCACAATCCTAATTTCACTAATGTACTGAATTCTGCTTGCTTGTCCTAAAAAGACTTGTGACTTATATTGCAAAACAGGTAGATTAAGGTCACTTCGCTAAAATTCTGAAGCAAAAACATGACATGACTAGGCGCTTAGCACATAAGCTCAAAGCTTTGTGCTAATAATAATCATCATAATGTCATGGATCATTAATGAGATGAGGAATTTGGAAGAAGAGATAAAACTAAATAAATACAACAACAAAAAAATCATCACATCACAAAAGTTCTCCATAAAATCAGTTCTAAAATCGTCAATTAAACCTGATGAAATGGCACCTCTGAGCTGTGGGTGACATCTCACTGTACAGAGCTTCATTAGAGCAGGCAGGGTTCAGGTGTTCCTCTGTTTTGTTTGGCTGACATTTAAGGGTCAGCGGACAGTGGGCTTCCGACTACCGCAAAACCAAACAGAGTCAACTGCTTAGCTTAATGAGCGCGAACTCCAGCTGGCCGCTATGAAAAGGTTAAAATCTCAGCAGGCTCTCCATATCTGCTATGAGACAGGCCATCATCAGAAAGACAGGCCGACAAATCAAGGGCAGATAGAGGCATGTGTTGCCGTGGTGATAAAGTTATCTCACATGATCACGATGGTCAGTGTGGTCAGGAGGAGATATGTCAATTAGGATGTGTTTCTCCAGGGAAAAAGAAACAAACTCTTGTATACACTGAGCAACAAATTCACTGTCTGGAAACTGGAATTGGAAGTATTTTTGGTCCACTTCCACATATAATAAGGCAATTTGCTTCAAAACACAAAACTTAATAGAACACAAGTTACACATTACTTGTATTGTTACTGACCTTTAAAGGCACTATTTATTTTATTTTAACATCAAATACCACCACAACAAAGATATACTCATAGCATTGCAGTAGCTTCTGTTAGCATACGCACATGGATTACCTCATTCGTATTCATACAAAGCACTTGCTGTTTAGCTCTGTCAAGGTAACGAACATAAGCTTTTCAAATAGACACAATTAACCCCATATCATTCTGGCTTATTTTCCCTCACACATCTGACTAAAATTGTCTAAAATTCAAACTAAAACTGTTCCTGAACCCGTTGGAGCACAAGCAAATGTCTGGACTCTTTGTGAAGCTGAAACCTTGTAGTTTTAGCTACAGTTAAGGCCATAAGTGAGTACTTTCTCCAAAAACAGAACCTAATTTCCACCTACATTTTTTGGGTAAATATAAGGATTGGTAAAGCTGGTGTTTGCAGCTGAGACCTGAATAACATTAGATTCGGTGTATTTGGGGTTTTGATAATTGCTCCACAAAAGTTGAAGGTAACTGAGGTAAAGATGAGTTTTATGGACCCAAAATACTAAACTTACTGTATGTAAAGGCGGTGTATGAGTATAGGCAGCATAGGCAGTAGAAAGTGGAGTCTGATTCAAGAATGGCTTATTTGACTCAAAAAAAAAAAAAAAAGAAAAGCTACAGTGTTCTTTTTAACTTTAATATTTCCAGGTGATTCATGGTTTGTTTTTAACAAAATATCAAATATCAAACTAAAAAGAATTCAAGAAAAAAAAGGACGGCTCCCCAAAGGAACATCGGAGAAAATCCTGCAACTGAAGTCTACAGGTCTAACGCAGCTAAACAGGAAGTGCACTGCCAAGAAAATGGGAAAGGCAGAATAACACGAATAGATTCGAAGTTTATCAGGTTAGCAAAACTGACTGCTGTAAAAAGAGTACAATTAAATATTTCAGTTTGTTATGTAAGATGCCAAAAGTCTTAAAGTTTGTTCTTATCTCATGCTTAAAAATAAACTACAAAAAACACACACATCATGTATCTCACGTCTACTGGCAGCAAATGAAATTAGATGAAGAGATAAACAAATCTAGCTTGCCCTTGACATGCTAATCCAGTCACGCTGTGATGAAAGTGAACTATCAGCTGAAAGGTCAGGAGTCTGGCAATGTTTCAAAAACATAAAAAAGCAGCAGAGCTCTAAGTTCGACCTATGAAATCAAACTGTTGGACACTTCTGAGCTCATTTTAAAGCTCAGAAAGGAGAGGACGTAGTAAACAGTATTGAGCAAACTAGTGCTAATAGCTGCATACAATTCCATAGTCTTAGTCAGCTTATGTTCTTATGCAGATATCCATAGCCAACACTGACACACTGAACACAGATGCGATTCTGCGATTCTTCTCGATTTTAAGTTTGGCATGGTTTTGTTGGCACTCTGTTTTGGCTTCGTCGAGCAACAATTCCATGACAACATAATGGTGCCTCATTTATACTGGCGTTGAAGACAAGAGAGACTGCAGCAGCACAACGCCCGCTACCAATTCTGCCTTCATTCTTCCCCTGCCAGCACAAGCTTCATGCCATGTCTTACATAAAAAAGGGATGTAATTAGCGTTCGCCGGCAGACAGCATTTTAATTGAGCATGCTCACTATTTTTACCTTTACAGCTCATAATGTATGCTGAGAGAATCTCTGACTTCTTCTTTAATCACACATTTACTTTGCAGGTAGGAGACTTTTAAACTTACACCAAACGGATATGACAATGTTTATGAAATGCACGAGGTGTTGCACATCTCATCAGTGTTTTAATTAAAATAATCATGGTTGACTAGAAAGGCAAAACAGTAAATGGCACATTGTTAGCGGAATAAACAAAGTAGCACATTAAGTCCCTTTAAAAACAAAAGCTTTTTTTCAAGGCTGTAAGCTGTTCGAAAAGAACGTTTGAATGTCAAATGGAATACAAGGCCATGTAATAATGTGTAATCGGAGCATCCGGAGAAGAGTCTTAAAAGTATCTCACAAAAGTCTAGTCTAAAAAAAACATGTTTTTCAAAGAATTTCTGAGAAAAAAAACTAATTGAATAAGTCTAAAATACAGACGTCTAATGCTATGCTACAGAGCATTTCACTATTACCATATTCATAGAAACAAGCAGATGGTGGACGCCTCGCTAGAACAGTTAAAGTAAAGACTCATTTTTAAACAGTGGACAAAAAAGAAACACTCACAGACCCTTTTATAGAATGTTTTTCTCTCATACATTTTTTTAGATTGCAAAGGCACAACCAACCAGATCTTATTCAAACGAGTCAGACTCACATAACTCTTTCTTACAATTATGAAAAAAAAAAAAAAATCTGAATTTTTCACAGTAAGCCAAGCAACTTATTGGTAGTCTTCCCATTGCTCCCATCTGAAAATACACTCATAAAACTAAAGGTACAGCCCTAATGGAATAAATAGCTCCTTCCTTTTTTCTTTCCTTCTCTTTAACCTTTGAGAGAGGTCGACTTTAGGATCAAAGAGCTGTAAGGAGCAGTGAGGAGAGAGGCTCTCACTGATTCGGTGAATCTGAATCAGACTACAAGAAGCACATGGCTCCTCCTCCACTGCACTGATTTTAAAAGAATTATTACATGTACATTTTCAACAGTAAAAAATAATTACAGGTTTGAACAAGAGCAAAATGACTATTGCTGGAAGCAACACCAATGCGGAAAGAATCTGTAGAGAGTCTATTTTTCTGCAGGTTGCTGCGGTCTGATGCGACACTCAAGTCATAATACAAGCATTCTCCCAGAAATCCACGTGACTCTGCGTGACTTTGGGTAAAAATGGACCACAGTGGACTAGAGCTGGTGTACAGGGTGCGTTGCAACAAACTCGCCCAGCACTCAGTGTACGGGAAGCATTACAAATATTCTAATCTGGACTCATGACCAGCAGCACAGCCTTTGTCACAGACCAAGAGATAAGACACTCAATCCTGTCCTTTCGTCTGTCTGTAGTAGAATCAGTTGCATAAACATTTCCAAAGTAGATTTTTTTCATGCAGACAGTTTTGATTAAAGCTGAGGTACCTAACTTTCAAGTTGCAAATTAGTAAACTTTTGTAAATATTGATTTGTGAAAATATCAGATTTACTGTATGAATGGAATAATAGAGTATTTTATTTCTCATTTATAGCCAAAAGCAGCGCTCTGATTGGCTGTGCATGAATGGTGCACTCCAGTTTCATTTTACTGTCTGTACAAAGATGTTCTTAAGCCAAAATTGCAGTCCAAATGAATGCGTGTGCATATTAATTTTAGGCCAAATCATTGTGAGAGCAAGGTATTAGATAAACAGATTTCAATATTATATTTTGCTGCATGAACGTTAGGTATATTTTTGGGAGCGATCTGCGTAGTGGATTGTGGGATGTCTCATAGCTCCTTACTGCTGGTTAGGAACACCCGAGGTTCGTATGCTAAAGGAGCTGTGAAAGGGAGCATTCGGTAATTGTTCATTTCCTTACTCTTTCCTGACACTACTTGTCATGGCTGACAGTGACAGCATTTAACCATTAAAAATGTTAAAAAACAAATTGAGCCGGCCAGTAAAGTCTTGTATAAAACAATGTTACTCAAATTTGCATCACATCAGATCTGAAGCTAAAGTGTAAATGCAAACTAAATATGATGAGAGCTAACTGTTATGTGATCTGCATTTCACCAGGCCTAAAAAATACAAACTAATAACAAAAAGCCCATTGTAAATCTGTGTGGTATTATTAGATGCTTATCAGTCGGTGACATCTTAATGACGCCTGTGCCCTTTAGTGAGCTGTGTGAGGCTTCATAATAACCCCAGGCCAGCCATAGGTCTACCACCCACAGTGTGGGACATGTCATGAGTGTGGACTTACCCCGGACACGATCAGCTCTCCTCCCAGATTCTGCACCTCGCCTTCACTTTGCTGCAGATGTTGAGCTGGTGGCAGTACAGGGCGATCCTCTGCAGGTAGGCCAGCAGGTCCTGCTTACAGGCCGAGTCCGGACACTGGCACACACACACACAAAGCACATGGTTAGTTAAATCTAATAATGCATCGTTTGTAAATTAAATTCAGAATGTTTCTGATTGCAAAGCTTATAAAAAGAATTGCATTTGGGATCTGTGATTTTTGTTTCAATAATTGGATTCTTTTGGAAGTTTACATATTGACAAAAGACTGACACATGCCTGTTAACTAATTTTGGGAATGTATGTTTAGGTTGCTAACATTAAAAAGATGTAGGCTAATTAAAATACAGACTAGGTTAAGTCTTAGTTTGGAACATAGTCTAGTCCCACTGCTACTCTGATTCAAGTCTGGTTGTTAGATTGACACTGGGTTTGCTTTTGCTTAATCCTGCTTTCATCCTATTTTTTTGTGGTAGTAGTTTTATTTTGTATTTGTCACATTAGTAGAGTAGTAAAAAAAAAATACAATTTCACGTTGTTTGTTGATGTTGGATGTAAAAAAAATGGGCTTCAGTTTTGTAGTCCAGCCCTCAGACTTTAGGTTTCTGAAAAGCTTGGCCCATTGGAATTAAATTTGAATAGCCCAGGCCTATAGTGAGTTCAAACCTGACATTCATTGACTTGTGCTGTCTCATACTTATTAAGAGAGTCTATCATGTTTGGTTAAAATCCAATTTAAAAATGTTAGATTCCGAGACAAAACAAGAGTCAGTATCCAACTTCCATCTCACTAAGATAGTGTGGTTGCTTTCAGAAAAACAAGTTGTCTTGTATGTGAGACTTAAGTTCATGGTCATTCATGAATTTAATTAGTTAGTGCTAATCATAGTACTGTATATCACTTGTCAGCCACTAGACCAAGTTTAGTCAAGTGGCTGACAAGTGTTTTATAGTTTGAAGTATTAACTTTTAGAATGAACACAGGCGTTCTGTTTATGAACAAGTAAAGGTTAATCAGTCAATAGGCATATCTATCCGTATCACGTCCTTGAACTAAACATACCTTGTGTTGCTTGATTAAGGGTATTATTAAAATCATTTCCAAGCAATTGTTACCTGAAGACAAATGATACAAAAAAGAAATATGCAAGCCAACTTTGTCTGGCCAATGCAAAGTAAGCACTCGTCTGAAATATATTAGAAATGTGCTATAGAAACTTGCCCTGCTCTGACAGACATGGTGACCTTTCCGCACCTATGCCTCACTTTATCTTTACAAGGAGCTGCTGTCACAGAGATTACATTAAACCAGCCTGAACCTCTGAGCACTGAGCAACCGTCTGCGGAGACTGAGGAAACTATTTCTCTACTAGAAATAGGAATATTCTTATAAAAAGGATTTGTGTATATGTGTGTGTGTGTGATTTGCTTGTAGTTTGGAAGTTGCTGGGGAAGAAACATTTTGGGCTAAATAAAAAATGGAAATTGTGGCACCAAAAATGACTTGCTTTAGTGGTCTTCGAGAGCTTGTGCTTGTGTAAAGCTAAAAGAAGGAACAACAAGTCTAACAAAACCAGTAGGAGACCAAAATGTTGGTCACTAATTATAGGCTTTAGCTCCGCAGAGTGGGGAGTGTTGTTTAGCATTGCTTTTCAGTTGTGGGCTGCTGCAGGTAAGATTTTCAAAGAAGTGGAGAGCTGCGCCACAGGATGCCAACACATTCATTTCATGTGACGCGAGTTATTGCAGTGCATGTCGCGAGGAAAGAAAAGAACGGATCAATCAGACATGAATGAGCATATCACATTCAAACACAAACAGCCAGGCTGTGTGTGCAGCAGGTCTGTGCGCCACTTTGCCAGCAAATCACCAAATCACACAGAGCAGCAAATGGAGCAGTGGGACAGGCGAGGACAGCCGCTTCAGGCCGGCTGCTCCAGCGCTGTAGACTTATTATTGCGTCTGGGTCTCTTCCAGGAGCCAGCCATGGCCCACTAGGCTCCCAGTGGGTTAAGAACACTGCATCAGCTGCTTAAACACTCCGAGCATCGTTTTGTCGCAACACCTTTCTACCAGCCATTAATATTAAAGGGCTCTAACTAGGACAGTGAGCGGCGGCGTACAGGGAAGTCGCAGCTCATTTCCTTGTCCTGTAGGCTGAAGACGAGGGGGACAGCAAGTTAAACATCGGCTTGTGATATGAATACAGCCCCTCCAGGGCTTAGCGCCATCATGGCTGCCCATCTCTGCTCTCCCTGGAAGAGCCTCTTATCATAAGAGAAACAGTATCGATTGGCCACAAGTGCTCTCTGCAAATGATGGTCACAAACAGCAAGTCAAACATTCCCTCAAGTGTCTGTCTCATAAGCTGTGTCATTGGAAGTGAGCAATCCCAAGTATGAGGAGCTTTTACATATTTGGTGATGTCAAAGCAGGTCAAGTAGAAAAGTATATCGTCATGAAAGTGTCAGGGTAAAGATGAGGCTGGCGAGGCAGGGATATCGAAAAAAAATATTAAAAAATATCAGTCAAATAAATAATACAATTGGAATAGAATATTTATTTGGATCATTAAAGTCAAGTTGCTCTGGCACAGCTGAGGCCCCATTTCCTTTTTCCATTCTGTTCTTCGGTGTATTTTAAAGATTTGTTTGCACATTTACTTGCTTTTATTGTTTCCATAGATGTATTCAATTAAGATACAGTGCGTTAGACTGCAAATAGAAACAATTTCACGGAGCGATTGAATGTCTTTCCCGAGTTATTAACATTCTTCTGTGGCATCACAGCTAACTGCACATCATACACATGAACCATAGCCCCAGGCCTGTTGGATGCAGACATGACTCAAACCCTCTCCATACAGTTGACTAATAGTCCATATCTTGCCCAGATTCCCTCTAGTTGTAAATAAACAGTATGCTCCATTACGTTTTCAGGCACAATGAACACATTTCTATCTATTCCATCTTCTTGGCGGCAGTCTTTGTCAAAGAGTGTTTATCCGTGAAACACGGTGAGGAAATGCTGCGTGCTTTGATGCCTGATTTTGTTTAGCCTTTTTTAGACTTGTCGCGACCTCAAACCATCTCGGAGCATTTCCATTTCATAATATTTGTTCTTTGGTACTTTGTTTTGCAGTCTGATCGCTGTGAAGTCAATGGCGGCGACAGAACTGAGGAGAGGGGTCAGGAACGCAGAAAATCAAACCGGCTATAAGGCTGTGTTTTGTCCTCACCATTTTACATTTTAGGGCAAAAGCGAGGGAGTTATTTTTGCCGGGGATATTTGAGAGACAATGTGACGAGCTGGAAGCGATGTTAGATAAGGGCAAGGCATGGATCAGAGCACAGCGGTCTGTCAGAACACAAGTCACACCTCGTAGGCGACCGCAGCTGCATGTACAAGTGGATTCATTACCCAACCACGGCTACTTTACATTCTGCACAAAAGCCACGTATATGTGAAGTGTTTTCTGCTATTCAGAGGACCAGCCAAATGTCACATCGGAAAGGTGAGCCGAGCAACACCAACATTAAGCAACATTTAAGTTACCTTGTAGACATCTTGAAATCTGAAAGATATAGAGGTCAGGGACAGTGTGGGCGAAACTTTATATAAAAGTCTTATTCAAATTGGACTTATGGATTGGGATAGGACATCAAACTGATAAGAGCCTTGCTTGTTTTCATCCAATTTGTCTATTTTGATGACATTCATAATTGTGTTTTGTACAACAAATAGGACATACGTAAAGGAAAACCGCTTCCTAGCCACTGTATTATTTACAAGGGTAAAATGTACATATATGATCAAATGTTACAATTTCACAAATGTTAATATACTGTAGTTTAAGGTCAATTTTGTTCAATGATTAGATGATTTTGGTTAAACATCCAGGTGTTTGTCTCAGTTGTGTGAAATTTGTCAAAATAGGATTTGGAACTTTTTAATGACATGTAGAGAAACATTTTAGAACTCTTTATGTAATTTTCAATTCATATTTGTCATTTTTTTCATAAATTACAACTACAAAATTATGATGAAAATTTACCAAAAGGACTATTAAAACAAAGTAAAAAAATAGGGAAAAAAATGTAATAAATCTTATTGTAACAGAGGTTATGCACTGACACCATTTTATTTGAAAAAATGCTCCTAAACATTCTGACTGAGGCAAACTTGTAAGCAGCACAATAGAGAAAATTTACTTTTTGCTTTTTTAATCCCAGAAGTTTTGGTTTTACACAAATTAATTTTTATGTGGCGAAATGCAAACTAATAACAACTTTCTGTTTCAGTACTTGTGCTTCACTAATGACTGTTGGAGATTTATGACATTTTAACTGCAGAACTACAATTTTATCCTCATCAAAAAGATCCAAGGACATCTTTTTTAAGGCAGAAAGGTAATTGTGTGTGATTCAGAGTCTGTGAAGAATGTGAGAGAGGCTAAAGTCTTTCTGTTTATCTGTTTTTCTGCCACTGTTAACCTGCTTTTGTGCTTTTACATGTCAGTTACAAACCCAGTGTTCAGCAGAGTTGTTGTCGGTTTAATTTTTCTCCCAAATAGCTTCTTTTCCCTATTTTAACTTGAGCTCTAACCGGAGAAAATGTCATTAGTCTCTATTGACCCTCATGCATTTCTTGCCACTCAAGCCTCACATTTACAATGCCGTGATGTCGCTTGCATAATCTCTAGTGCAGTCCAGTGATACTGAGCTAATGTAAACAAACGCACAAAGTCACTCTCTTGCGATGTTTTACAAACTGCAAATGTAACAACAATGTCCGAAGTTGAAGAGATCAGTATTTTTGGCTGATTTGAGCAATTTCTTAGTTTTTTATTACTTGACTGGCTCATTACTGAATCCGACTTGACCACTAGAACACACAACACTCCGAGGTCTGAACTCCGACCTCCGAGAACGACAGCATAAGAATACATGTTTTAATTGAGACATTCCAGGCAATGCAAATACATCTCCATGGAAACAGGCGGCATTAAATTGTAATGCACGGTTATGTAGCGCCACGACTCTGACTGCAGTTTCTTCAGTGTAATTTGGTGGACTTGGATATTGTCCACACAATCGCTGCCGTTAACAATTAAATACACCACTAGAGAGCCTATTAAATGAGGTCGCATATAGACTGTATTGGCAGGACTGGAGAGCTATCGAACCCATTCTATGCATATTTGTCAAGTATCCAGACATTATGCAGACATGGTGAAAGAATGGCAGTTAGTGTTGGACCATTAGCGCTTGATCAATAAAGTAATGGGTGAGCTGTTATTTTCACATTCCTCAATATCCAGCCGATCAAAGCCTTATTGCACTTCACCTGTGTATTCAATGCTGGCTTATATTCGGCCCTAATTTCCTTAAAACACCTGACTGAAATGGACTTAATATCAAACCAAAGCTTCGTATGAACAGGTAAGCGTACAAGCAAATGGCTGGGCTGCTTGTGGAGGCTTTGTAGTTTTGTCTCATTGGTTCTAGTTGTAAGTAAGAACAAGCTCTGCACAGAAAAAATCAACATTTTATTTTCATCTAAATTTTCTATATAAGAAGCAAAATGTAAAAGAGGTATGTGTTTATTTAAAGCAGAACAATGCAACTTTTTACCTTGTTAAATGTCTTTGTAAGTCTCTGATAATGGTTACAAATGTATTTTGGGGCATGTGTCGGCTCTCTCGGTTGTCTTCCCGTACTAAATACGGCAGCTACCCCACCTCCTTAACACATTTCAGACCTGAACTTCTTCTTCAATTTAGCTGGCCAAAATTTGTTTAGATGTGTTTTGGCTGCCTTATTTTATTCTTAAAGTTAGGAACACTAGTTTATAAATGTAGTTTTTAGACAGTTCATCTGTAAAAGCTGAAGGCAATTCAATGGGCTCAGAATTGATTTTATTTTTTTGTTGAGACTTCAATCCTGTTCTAACATTGCTTCCTCATCAGAAATACAGCTGTAGTTTTGAGATAGTAATCTTCCTTCTCTGAGCCTCAGAAAGCACTGTTCTCAATATGATTAATGATGTCTCTAATGGGAAACATGTGACTGCTACGTGTGAGTAATTACACAAGTTCTAAAACATAAAACTTATAATAAATTAAGTCAATCCTTTCAATTTATATATGTTTTATGTTTTTCATTTAGGAAATTCGACTTTAAGACGAAGACCATATTGAGGTTTAGCGTACAAATGAAGTCTGATTCATCTCAGAATGGTGGACTTTAATTTTATATTTAGGATCCTTGATAGTAGGTGGGTAAAAATGAATTCAAGTCATTCAGATTATTAAGGAGTTAACAAACGTCAGTCAAACTCATCTTTTACAGAATCCAGTAGCAGACAGGAGCGAAGTCTCACTGATGCGAGACCATTGGCCCATTAAACATTCAAAGTGCGTCTGTTTCAAGCTGCATCCTGCTCCTCTGAAGGTAAGCTGTCACCTGTCACTTCTGCCGAGCCGCTAATCTTTCTATTTGTTCATTCGCTGGCTGTCAAAAACAAAAGAACGAGACGGAGTTGCAGTACAAACCGGTCGCGCCTATTTAGATGCACATTTCAAGCCTGAAGTTTAAAATTGTCAGCGGACAGTTCTCGCCGGAAGACGGGGGAGGCTGACATTATCTCGGATCATTTGACGGGAGACGTGTGGTAAGCAAATTTAGGCGACTTTAACGTTGTGAAATGTATGTGGTTTAGACTCAGAGTAATATAGAGAGAAATCTTTTGATCCATGGAGAAGATTAAGTATTATATATAGTCTCACATTTAAAATCCAGTTCATGATCACTAAGCTTCTCATTTGCACAGAAAGGCTGAATTGAAGAGTTGATGTTGGTGTCTGAAAGTTTATCCATCACTGTATTAGCGAAAAAGTGAGAATTATTTTCACTTCTAACATTCAATCTTGTAGCTAGAAGACAAACAATAGCAGTTGTGTTGGTGTAGTGGTTATTTTATTATTACTAAAACAAATCTGCTGTTGGAGACAGCAAATTGTTTTTCTAATCGTCACAAGTTGTTCATTTCAGATCCTCAGGACATGGCCCTCCAAAAAATCTGTCTCTTGGAAGATTAAGTTGAAAAGCCATCTCTTAGGAGGCAGAGCCGGATCGAACCTTTTGGGGCCCTGAGCAAAAATCAGTTTCAGGGACCCTTCAGTCTTTTCTACGAATCTTAATCAGTGTAGTCAAAGCAGCATTTAAATTGACTTTTTTCATTATAATTTATAAAACTTATACATAAAGTGACAGAAAATATACTTAATACTTACTTAAAATAATATTTCTCACAGTAAAAAATCTGGAATGGGTTATCTTAGACCAACATTTTTTTACATTAGTAATATACTGTATGTCTAATTTCATGTTTATTTTATGATTAATATATGATTGCACTTCTCCTCAAGTTTCACTTGGTGTCAGTATTCCCAGTGGGGCCCCAACACTGTCCCTCTCCCTGTGAGTTCCGCCTCTGTTTCCTTTTCACGCTAACGCTGGAACAGTTGATAAGCTGCATCATCGCCCTGGACTTTATAAACAGAAATAATATATTCTGAAACTTTTTTCGGGACAAATATCCCCATGTTTTCAAGACTTGAAAGAATTCAACAGAAATGTGCAGAAATCTGCCATGTAATTTTCATGATTAAAAAATCCAGATGTATTTGTTCATCGGCTATTTGTGTTTGTAGTTCAGTCAATACTTGTCCTATTGATTTTGTGCTCTGTGCTGTGAATGATCTGAAGCATGCAGCACAGGTGTCTGTGAATCTGCAGTGTCACAAAGACAGAAGAGGGGAGGAGCAATCATTTTTATGCCTGTAGGATTGGTCAAACAGTGATTATGCATAGCAAAAAGCCAACAGGCATGATGATTGATGGACTGACATAAACTAGAAAAACAATCAGCGCTCAAAGGGTGGGGCCCTTTACAGATGTGGGGCGCTACGCAACTTGTGTCTGCGTATAGGCAGGTCCGGCTCAGTTAGGAGGAGACCCTACGGTTGAGCTATGAATGTAAAAAAAGTGTATTATTAGGTTTTCCAAGTCAGGTTTTGTATTGAAAAAAAAAAAAAAAGAAGTCAAAATTGCAACTATATAATGGACAAGTGAATGAATCAGGTTGCTTAAATATACATTAGGTGTTAAATAACGCTTCTGTAAAAGTTTGGTGTAAAAGCTTCTTTAGAGGCTTATCCTGATGAGCCTGCACAGAAAAATGCATTTTGAAATAGCCTTAGAAATTACAATGCCCCATAAAACTCCATGGATGAGGTGGATTAAATTAAGTAATAAAACATGTCTAGCAGCAGATTGGACAATTGTGTTCTTTCCACGAGAAGCATACTGAGAGAGAGAAATAACAAAAAGCTAAAAGATGATTTTGCATGTAGTGTCTTGCCTTAATATAATGAGGCAAGACGGTGACTGAGCAGCAGGGCATGACTTCACAGACAGCTGGGGTCGGAGCTGGTACTTTTTAGTTTTTGGCGTGGGAGTTTTTTAATTGTGCATCTGTCACACTTTGTTCCTGGGCTGTCAGTGCGGCCGGCAGGAGCTCTGCACTTGTTGTGGTGAATTTAGTCCGGCAGAGTTCTCCTCTGTGACGACTAAAGTGAAAACCTGTGACTTTTATTAACACCTGGTCAGTCTGCACACATGGATATTGACAGGGCAGAATTACTTCCAATAAATGTAAGAAGAAGATCCAAACCCAATGAAGAGGTGATTACACTATGTAGGCAGTGTGTGTTTCTAAAGCCGCAGCCGCTTATTGCCCTGTGCCTGAGAACATTACACATCACACTGTGTGCTTCATTGTCTACACAGAGGAACTTATGGTCAATACAATAGGACTGCTTTCACAATCATCAACACAGAGACAAAGTGTGCATACGTATCTATAATAGAAGAACTGTTATAACTGGAAAGAGAATGTTTTTCAGGTAAGATTCTTAAAGAGCTGCAAAACATACCAACCAAATAATAAGTCTTATGCAATTTGTTGTTTTCTGGTGTGAATTGTAATAATTATGGATGTCGTCTGAGTTTCTACTCCCATGCGTAACGTCTATGTCTGAAAAAATGTCCTTAAAGATTCCTCCGAATTCAAACTACAATGAAATCTGTGACCCGGAAGTACAATCTCGTTCCAGTAGCAACAGGAAGTCGAGAACATGGATGTTTGAGGAAAGTTCGGACGGAGAGACTTTCTTTGCACTGTAAATGGATTAAAAGAGAAAGACTATGGTTGTGTGTTGTGTTGTGGATGTGATTCTGATCGACGGATGCTACAACTTGACATTTACGCTGCCACAGCTCAGGTGATTCATGATAAACCAAACTGATTTCCGGAATAAAGTCAGTAAAAAGAAAGAAATGACAGGCCTTCAGTATCTCTGTGTGATTTTCTGTAAAAAAAAAAAAAAAACGAAGACATCCTGGGGTAATTTAAAAATGTATGGCCTGCACTTGTAAAATATGGCTTCAGAAGTTGTCAGTATGATGGAACTATCAAGAGCAGTGAATATTTCTGTTGTAAAGTTTTTGTCAGGACAGTGCCATTACAGGTCGCATCAAGCATGTATTTTTGTAAGTTTTATTTCATGGTATGTTTTGTATCTCTCTCCGTGAACATAAGAAAAATAAAGACCAATAAGAAGCCTAAATTTTGCTTCTTAATTGATGCAATCTTCAGGCTGCACAGCTCTGCTTTGACACTGTGCACAAGACAGACAGAGATAACAAGAAAGTAAGAATACATCTCAAATTAAAACCTCCTAGCATGTAATGAGTTGTCTCTTCTTATCTAAACTGTGTGCATCTGTGTGTATTTGGGTGAAAATATATATACATTTGTAATCTTTTAATGATAAGTAGTATTTATTTGGTATATATAAAATGTTTGTTGTCTGATGTTTTGTAAAGAACGTAAAAAAGTGAAATGAGCAACCACACCGATCAGCAACTGACACTGATGTTTACTGAAACTTGCAATAACACAATGTCTTACTGCCGCAGCTCTCCCATCGTCTGATAAATGGTTTTATTCTGTCTACATTGTGCACAGGTCACAAGTCGGTCGGCGGAGTGACGCACGACAGACGCCCCTTCACACTTGTATCACTCGCCAGGCAGGCTGAGTGAGGCGTGAGGAGCAGGAGGAGGAGCAGTAATCACAGCAGTAATCACGGACCCACACGGAGAGGAAACCTTTTAACTGTGAGGCCTCTGAGGGTCACGCCCACTGGAACTACACACTGGCTGGATGACAATTAAACAGCTCTCTGCTTTTCAACATGTGAGTAATCTGGTTTCATTCTTATGGATCAGAATAGTGTATAATCGACCAGCAGTGTTTAAAGAAGTTCTTCGTTTGTCTGTATAGCTCTACTTGTTAGCAACTTAGAATAACTTTACAAGAGTTTTATCGGTATACATTGATCAAAAGAGAGAAGGTATGGCTGTTTCATTAAAGTAAGATCATGTAGATGGGAGTTACATCAATACAAGGTAGCAATCCACATTGTTTAGGCTTCTACAATTCAGGTAATTCATGATAAAACAAACCTATAGAAGAAATCTTAACATCATGATTGAATGAATAGCTACTGCTGTATTTCAACGTGTATCTCTCTATCCTTTCTGAAATAATGTTTGCAAAATGTTTCCAAATGCAGACGTTGCTAGGTAAAGCTAATCTTGTGCGGATATAGCTTATGTCTATGTTGTATTTTGGACATTTTCAATCTTAATAAGAATGGTCTAAGACGGCTTAAGAACAGAATCAAGTCTGCTCTGCTTACTTTACATTTTGTGGCACACTGCAGTGCAAAAGTTATTTCCATTCTAGTCACAACTAAGTATAAAGTGACATCATTTCACCCCAAGTAAATAGATTGTTCTGCTCATGTTACAAACAGCAGGCTGAAAGCACCATGTTAGTATAAGGAATTACAGTTTGCGTTCCTGTTTGAACTGCCAAACTACTTTATTCTTCTGTGTCTAATATTTCCTCATTCACAAAATCAGAGAGCTGCTGTCCTTCACCTGTGTTCAATGCTGGTTGTTTCACAGACTGGCAACATAGGTCAGTTAAGCTAATCTATTATGGAATGCAATGACTAGAAACTATAATTGAATAGTGGATTATATAGATGCCTTTGTACATTAAAATGAATGGTCTTGTTGAAGATGTTTGATCTTTCCATTATAAAAGCCGTCCTCAGATGCCCACTTCGTCTCTGACACTAACCTAATCCAATAGAACATGCTTGATTGTCAGTATTTTCCAATATTTATTGACTCACTTCAGGGTGAGTTGCAATACTTCTTTACTGTTCAAATCTTTGCTCTTGGGAATCAAGTTTTATTTTTGCAGTACCGTATATGCTGCGATACCACACATTCATTACTGAGGATCTAAAATGGAAACAAATAAAGACTTATATATAGCCAGCATAGGCAAATATTGAAATTTATTGCCCCCGTCAGACTCCATCGTAAACAATGCTGGTTTCACTGTTGCAGCTCCCTTGGTTTCACATTTCAGCTCTATTGATTGTAAAGTGAAACACACAATCTTTAAAACAACTACACGACATTAGGCACAGTTTAGCCGACATGCTAAGATGTCACACTTATACAGTCGCCAATAAATGCTCTTCAACGGCTGTGTGTATGGAGGAAAATAAGGCTTTGTTGCAAGGGGATCTGGAGTGTGAAAAATGGAGAAGAAAAAGAGATAGCTGCAGTCAAACGGAGTGAGGTGCCTCCGGGGTTTTTATGTGAAATGCTCCGCATAAAGTCTATGAGAGAGCGTTCGGTCCTATTGCCTGCGCACATGTGTTCATCATTGGAGCTGATGTAAAGGTAGTATGACAAGCTTTGCTACTTAAGGGACCATTCAGAATGAGCCGAGGTCAGAGCACTCGACAAGCATAGGTTAAGTTACATAATCTGCGAATGCAAAATACTTGTTCTTATCAAGAGAAGAGGCAAATAATCAAGGCTGTGTTATTGTCATTAGACATGCTCCATAAAAGCATTTCTTTGAACTTTTAATGCACTGCTTAGAAAGGAAAGGTAAACAGAAAGTTGACAAGGAAATACTTTTATAATAGAAGAAAAATGTTAAGTGTCTGTCATTCTAAGACAAACAAAAGGATTTGAATATTCAGTGCAGCAGGTAGCGTTCAAGAAAGCATTCATCCACCTGCCACATCAAGGCTGACTGACAGAGTTGGAGAGGATATTTTGAAAGTATATTAGTTACAGACTACTATAGTACTGGTATTCAAGTAATGCATTTTGTTGCTTAGGCAAATCAGAGGCTGTATTTTAGTGACTTAATGCAGACAACTTCACAGATAAATATAAGCAGTGAGTGCAAATACATGTTCAGTAGCTGCTCATTTAAAGAAGCTGACAAGTCTTACATCAATTAGCTAAAAACGACTCTGAAATAGCTAGTATGCAGTTAGAATGACTCAAACATAGTTCTAATCAGTTCCTACATATTAAAAAAAAAAGTATTGTTCATGTTTATTGTCTCATTGAATGTACATTTTGAAGTGTTTTATGTTTTCTGTTTATCTTTTGTTGAATGTATATTGTTAAAGTGTTATTATTTTTGTTTATGAATGCATTTGTTTTTCATTTACATTGCTAACCATAATTTTAATTTTGGAAGTCCACGAACACAGTTGTTGTGATTTGGCTTATGAAATAATGATACGTTTTTGAACCTATCTAATGAGGAAATTATTTGTTGTGCCTCAGCTGGTGTCGTAAACCTCCAACTGACATTAGCAAGCAAGCTAGCTAAGCTCTGCACAGTAACAGAAAAGCTACTTTAGTTTATTTTCTGTGAGACAAAATTCCACTGGAAAAAAAATAAATAAATACATTTCAGGAACATCTACAAATTAACTGATGTACCATTGTAGAGTTAATATTAAATTAATAATATGAATTGTATTTTCAGTGCAGTTTCTGTGTGTCCGATGTGTTCCCACAGCACCCACACCCTGCTCCAGCCCACAAACCACACTGACCCACACCATTCATGCTGACTGTGCTAGCGTCTGCTCACAACCACACAATCTGTGACGAAGGCAAGGACCTGTGAACCGGCGGCGTTCACAGGTTCACATTTGGAGACATGCTAGCTGTTACGTGTAATGTTCTCATCTCACTGTATTGGTCATTAGGCTGCCACAGACTCACTTGTACTGTATTTCCCCAAGAATCTCAATTTAATATGCTCTGGGGAATGTGACATAGGCAGCTCAGTGGCAGGCTGCTTCAACTCAAATCTCACATCACGCAAATTGGGGAGGTGTCCTGCATTTCACTGTCTACAAAAAAAAAAAATGTCATCAGCAGATGTAGTCACAGTATACTCACTGCTCAGAGTCCGTGGTGGTTTTGGGTCATGTGTTATGTTATAAGATGAGCAGTTTTTTTCTGACATCTAAGCATTTAGTTCTGCTAATATCAACTTAAGAGTTCCACTGCTCCTTAGAAAATAATCCCCAAAAAACTTCTCCATTTGCTCAATTGACTCAACTGATGTGCGACAAAATATTATTCTTTATAAGCAGCTTGGTCCTGGATGTGGCATAATACAGCAATTGAAAATCCAAATTCTATTATTCACCTTATTCTGCACCGCCACTTTTTTGTCAGCACACTTCCTATTTAGCTCTGTTAAGTTAGTTAACATGTTAGCTTGTTTGTCTCATGGGGCAAGCTCAAATACACAAATTCTACAGGCTAAACACAGTAAAACTGGAAGTACATTGCCAAGGAAAGTGGGTGGGACAGAATAAGGCGATCTTATCAACATGTTTATCTGTGACGTGATTGACGATTGGATGGCCAATCAGGGATACACAAATATCATATCATCAAACATGGCTGCTTACGTGAAAAAAAAACATACTACAGAGGACTAACAACTATTGAAGAATTCTGTAGAATCAATGACAAGGAACAAAAAAAAAAAATAAAATGGTAGTTTGTGAGTTTGACATGAGGCAGTGGGAGTGGTGACCAGCCTATTCTTCATAAATATTACAAAAGTGTGGTTTGACCTCACTAAAGTAGATTACATGAATTACGTCTGATTGTGAGGACCAGTTGTTGACTCTAAAGTCATTTTTAAAGACATACCACAGATCCAAGCATCGTTGTAAAAAGAAAAATCGTATGTGTCTCTATTTGCAGATTAGGCACTGGCAACACAAGTTCAGTTTTGATTGGAGTACGTTTTTAAATCTCCACAAGTTAAGACTTAAGCATATAATTTAACGCTACTTGAGCACACTGCACTTTGACTGATTGCCAAAACGCTTACATTTGTGCAAGCGGACAGAGAGTAAAGTACATACTTCCTTTAGAATCTCCTATGCTCAATCACTGTGCGTGACCTCAAAGTAAATTTGCACCTATCTTCAAGGTAATGTACCTCGCAAAGGTTATCTATATTTGTGAATAGAAATGCACTTTTTTTATGAAAGCTTTATACTATTGTCCGAATAAGATGTGTACAGGACTTTTAGTAGTAATTTACATCATTGTTTTGTATGTATGTCATGGGTTAAAGCAAAAAAACCCAAAAAACAATAATGATTAACTGAAACCTCTTTGCAGTCAAGATTTTAGTTGCATTTTAATCGTAATGATACAGTGACATCTATGTTTTACAGAAACAGGTCTGATCTTAGTGATAATACATTTGCAGCTTATGATAACTGAGAATTGAGATCGATGTAATAAAGAGAAACTTGTGATGAGAAGTTTTGAGTTGAGAAATGTATATAGGCTAAACTCTTGCATAAAAGGGGTCTGGGTCCTCCCCCGGAAACCTTTGCTGAAATCAGAAGTAATTTCCTGCATTTTGGTGGATTTTAGAGGAATTTCTTTTGCTTTTTTACAGGTGCCGTTCTTGGCCATGGTATATAATATGTTACTATTATTACCTTTTGGGGGGGGGGGGGGGGGGTACTTTTTAAAGTTAGCTACAATCTAAATCAAGATATGACCGTAAAAGTTTGCATCAAAGACATATGCTAGTTGGAACTTCGTCAAGAATTGGTTCTCATTTATGTCAGCCAAATATAATCATCATGCTCTTTACATGCTTCTGTTTCTTGCTGCAAATGCGTAAAAGAATGTTTAGGAACCCAGTCTAGAACAAGCATGGATCTAGGAGGAGGCTTTTGCTGGTTTCGCTGGTCCATTATTGAGCGCAGTTTAAAGTTGCAAGAGGATAAGAATAACACTTTGCTTGCGTGCTGGCCTGCCTTGAAATGTCTAATTGGGCTTTGCACTGCCACTTACTGATGGTGAGCTTAGCATGATTTTGTTCAGTTTAAAGGTTGTATGGAGGATTTTCAAAAATAGTTTGTTGTCAGTCTTGGTCAAAAACAGCTGCATGGATTTGTAACAGCCTTGTACTTATGCTAAACAAAAAAATAATGATAAAAATATATACCCTGTGGACATGATAAATCCAGTAAAACGTTGACCAATAGATAACGAGGTACCTCGTTATCTATTGGCCTTTTAACTTGTCAAGCAAACCCTCAGTGTTCCTAAGTAACTCATTGGCCCAGTTAGAGGTGAAGGGCGTGGCCCTGGGAGGAGAAACACATGTGCATCATTTGAAAAACAGCAAACAGTTGTTGGATTTGAAAAATCCTCCATACAACCTTTAAATCTTAGAGGGAAAGATAAGCTTGAACCAGTCAGATCCACATATATGTACTACAAGTCGAGCGCATTCACAACATTTAGCAAGTGGCTTCCAAATCTCCCCCCCCCCTCCCATCTTTGTTTATGGAAGTTACATTAGTACTTCCTGCTGCACACATCTTCAAAATCTACAAAACAAAAGTTGTCACAAGAGAAGTTAGATGCTGTACACAGAAGCGCATAGATTTTGATGAACTGTGACTAAGCCTGGTGAACATAGGTCTAATTACTCAGAGTTGGCTGGCAAACAACAGTCGCAGTAACAATGACAACAGCCTGCCTCAATAAATCATGCCGTCTTGTGCCTAAGTTTATTGCAGCTCTTATTAGAGACAGATGAAATGACAGAGTGTTGTGCATTACCTGGGGTGCCACCAGCATCCCTAAATGTCTGCCACTTTATTTGCTGAACACACACACACACATACACTCACCTATTGCTTTTCGCTCCAATCTTGGCTGCGCTGATTGATTAGATATTGAAAATGGTCTGTCAGCGCGTTTTGGAGAGGTACTCATCTGATAATGAATGCAACACCTTGGCTGGGAGCTAATTATATTACAGACACAACTTGGTGATGCTGTCTCGCTGGCTCTGAGGCGGCCCCACAGGAGAACCAAGTGATGCGACGACACAGGCCACCACTTCATTCTCACACTCCAAAACACTGCCTAAAGATTTCCAATGTCCACTTAATACGCACACACACACACTGTATTCAACTTTTACCAAGTAGAGAAATAAAAGAAACATTGGCACTGGGTTAGAGGGCTACCTGATCTGCAACAGCTCGAGCCAATTTGTCCATCCTGGAACCGGCCTCTGCAATCTTCTTAGCGGCGTTGATCACATCTGAGGAGTTCTTCAGGGGGCCTTTCCCTCTGGACGAGTGAAGTGTGAAGAGAGAAAGAGAGAGAGAGAAGACGTGGTGGGTGGAGTTGTGGAGACAGCGACACGCAGACTACACTTTAAAGACTGCTCTCGCCCAGTGTCACAAAGGCCGCCGCCAGCTCGCTAATTTGCTGAGGCTGGCAGGGGGCATATGAAACGGTGCTATCGACAGAGAGGACCAGATTCCCCAGATAATGGGTGGAACAAAATACTCCATGCCTTTATTCCTAATGATGCTCTACAGAAACTCATTGTAAGAATATGCTCCCTTTTTCTAGCTCTTTGTGTAAGAATCTTCATTTTGGCGATTATTTCTCTCATTTGACTAAGCGTCTTGTTTGTTGAGTCACTTAGGTCAAAACTAAGTAATAATAGTGTGCTGAGGCAACAGCTACAATCACTCATGACTAATCACTGGTGGCGCTCTTTGTTAATTTGGGTTCTTCTGTGCCTTATAATTATTGTGGCTCCCTCTATGAGACTGATAACTATCAGCCAGGCATGGGGACTTGGATATGCAGGGCCCAGATGGAGAGATTAAGAGAAAAGCTTGTGGCTTTGAGTAAACACTCAACTATAGATACAGTATATCAGCAGATCAGAACACTGTTGTGTTGTCTCAGTGAAACGCGGCTTGTCCCTGGGTCACTTATAGACTCAGACGTACACAAATGTTCCAGCTTTCATATGTTCACTTAAATACAAACTGATTTCTAACTTGCTAAACTTGAAAACTACACGAGAACAAAGAAGAAAGAGGTTTTTTTTTGCTTTCATTCTTTACGGTAGCAAGAAAAAATTTATAAAAAAATGGATCAGTAGCATAGATTGACCCTGACTTTAGACCTGCAAGGGTTACCTGGTGAAATCGGTCATCTCCATCATGATCATACACATCTGTTTGGCCAGAACGATGATGTCATTGCCGTTGTCATCCCACTTGGCCACCTCAGCATCCAGTTTGCACTTCTCCTGTCTGAAGCTCTCCACCTGCTCAGCGATCTTGGCCTTCTCCTCCTGGGGCAGCTGCGCCATGATGGCCTACACACACAAGAAGAAACAGCACAGAGAAACAGCTTGTTAATAACGACATCGGCGTGGAATGAATTAGAGAAACTGCTAGCGGGAAAGAGTTTAGGTACAGATAAGTTTGAGAGGAGTTAAATGGGAAAAGCCTGAATAAGAAAAGGATTAGGAGCAGAACGGCAGCATAAAGGCAGCTGTATAAAAGGCCAGACCTCCAGCTTTTAGCTCCATTTTTCTGCCTGGTGTGTTTTTTAATCCATCTCTAACAAAAAAAAATACTTTCTGTACCCTCTGAAACCCCTCAAAATAAACTCCTAAACTCTACATTTAATGACAGGCTCTACTTCAAAGTCATTGACATCTCGTTGCCATGAAGAGCAAACCCACAGAATTCATGTTTTTTTTCCCCTTCTCACAGAAAGTATACATTGATGATGTCGAGCTCACAGCCTTTGGGAGCCACGACCAAAATGGCATAAATCTTGCGGCAAGGTCACCAGCGCAGTAAGGACCCAGTATTATTTGGGAGATAAATGTATAATTACCTTCTCAGAGCAGAGGATGAATAATGCATTTGTTCAACATTATGTCAGGGAGGTGAGATGGAGGGAAGAGTAACCCGGTTTCCATTAGGTCGATTCTATTGACTCCACAGGCGCAGGGAGAAAATGAGTACAGTACAAAAAAGGCAAAGCCACTCTTGTTTTTTAACCTCATCTATTATTGACTGTCCTCCAACAAGTGCGACGACTCCCTTAATAAAATAATCGTCCTGGTCTGCGCTGCTCCCTCGGCTAGACTTCCCCCGTCGCAGTAAAGCTTAAAATGAACATGGCTAGAACACAGTAGAAACGCAACAAATCAATAAAATACTACTCCTACTAAAAGTTACAGAAACAAAGGCATTGTACTTTATTTATAGCATATTAAAAACATAAACAGCAGAAGTTAGGCTGTTTTAGATCCCTGTGTGATCCAAGCATTCTAAATTTCAACATGTTTATTTAGGCTCTTTTCACAATCTTTAAAACCTTTAGTGAAGTGATCCAGCGGTCAAATTTAAGACCTTTTTAAAACCACAAAACATAAAAAATAAGACGTATTGTGAGCTGTGACCTACACTATTTCATTTACGATTCTATATTTTGCTACAATTATGAAAACAATGTTATATTTTTAAGCATATTTTGACAGAAAAAGCTGCAGGAGTCAGAAGTAGTTTGGAAAGTCTGACAGAAATTGCTTAATTAAAATGTAAGACTTGTGCAAACATTAATAAGACCTATAACAGCAAATTTAGTTTTTAATACCTTAAACTTTGTATTTAAGACATTTATAGACTTTTTAATACCCAGTGGTAAAGCTTAGATCAATCAGGCCCAAAAAGATCCAGTATCAAAGCGAGCCCGCCCAGCCCACTTACTAAACTAAACACATAAACGTGAATTCTTTTCTTCTTATTTTCTTGGTCTGTATAAAACACGCACCTTCTCTTTCTCTCTCACTCCTCCTCCTCTTTTCCTTGCTCCGTGCGTGTCACTCATACACAAGCCTTCTCTCTGTCTTTCTGCTAACTCTGCATATCAAGCTTGCGTCGTCCCTTCTTACGGCGTATAGTTGGCCACTTCAGTGTCATTTTGTCTTGAGAAGTGCACTGTGTTCAGGAGCAGCTGTCAATCATCCGTGAGCACACGTGTACAGGCAGATCTGTGGCTTGGATCTGAGCCTGGTCCGGATCAACAACGGAGCGGGGAATGTGGGTTTGGGCTTGGGTCCAGAATTCAAACTACTTCCTGGTTTAGTGGGAATACAATGCTTTATAAACAGATGTAACAGATGTTTATTTCTAATAGCTCCATTTACAATATCGATGGGTTCAATTTGTTACATAAACAAACAAAATAAATAATGTAAAAAAACGTGAATAAGACTTACATGTTTCAGAGCCATTTTGTATACTGACGAGTTATTATTGCATTCTACAACTGTTTCAGACTTTAAATAAAGTATAACCACCTGGCCACTTGCTGCCGGCACAGTGCTAAAGCCAATCTAATCTCTTTTTAACTAACCATAAAAATCTTATTCTACTTTTACACTGTTTTGGAGAAATATAATCTGCCCACTTGTTTCATGAGGACTGTTTTTTGCTGAGTACATAGTTGTTTTTATAGCACTTTAATTCATCTTTTAATTCATGTAAAGTATAACAAAGAAGAAAGAGAAAAGTTGTGCCAGGATACGTGGAAAGACTTGATTAAAGTAAAGTGTGAGTGGGATGGGCACCAGGGCCACGGCTCAAGGGGACTGCAGCGCATTTGGACAGACTGTGCTTTCAGACAGAGGGACTCATTACTGAAATCGTCCTCCACAATAAGAACACGTCCATCACTGTTCATTTTTAGATTGTGTTTTAAAAAGTGGATAACTAAACATGTGCCTTAATAACTCTGGCATATGTTCTTTTATCTTTATGAATGTGTTTTTTGTTACCTAATGGACAACAGATAGCAATAAGCATCTGTTCTATAATCTCACATATTTACACTACATGCAGTATGTTCTTGTCTCTAAAAAATTATAACAAAAAAAAAATACAACATTAACAGCTGGGAATGTGTTAGGAATAATCTTACAAATGACAAATGTTTCTGTATTATTCACATGGTTCTTGTCTTTCAAACATGCTCTCGAGAAATACTCAGACATCTTATTTTCTAGAAATAATATTAGAACTAACAGGAATTCATTTAGATCTACGGGCTGCAAATACAATTACAAAGGAGAAATAATCACACTGAGCTTGCCTGCATTGATTGCTAATGCTAATGAAATGCTCACAATGAGCCTGGATGATTTATGGACTCTCAAAGATGACATCACAAAACAATGACATTCCAGAACAATATCGCACAGAAAGAACACCAGCTGTGTTGTGATGTAAATGCAATGTCAGGAAATCAATTTTGCAAAATGTGTGTCTTTTAAGACGGTTTACCTAGTATCTTTTTTATTTTCTTCACTCAGAATGCAAAGAGAAACTCAACAGGTCACTGATTACTTTTAAGCTGAACTAAATTGTCCATTCTCAGCAGCAGGAGCACATAGCTTATCATTTGATGTAGTTCATTTGCAATCTCAGTAAATATAGTAATATTAACATGAGTGCAGCTGGAGAATGGAATGTCACTTGGCACATGTCCCCTCAAGGAAAAACTAAAAATACCCCCCTCCCTCCTTGTTTTCCCCTTGTGTGACTAAAAGACTTGGGATGTGTCCACAAAGGAAAGACTAAATCAAAGCAAAAATGAGAGCGAAGAGGCAGCAGATGTGACTGGAGCTGTGGCCTAGCTGATCACTGTGGCGCCGGGCTTTGATGGGAGTTTGTCTAAACAAAACCAAAAGCCAAACAGCATAAACAAACAGGCCAAACAAGGCCCCTTAAGCCCAGGCTAGATTTCCTCAGCTGCTGGTGCCAAGACAAAACCAGAGAGAGCACAGCAGCAAATCCCATTAAACGGTGTGTGGGGTGAAAACAACACACACTTTTAAAAAACAAACACTGCGCTAATAAGTATTTAAGACGCACAAAGGCCAATCAATAAAATAAAACTACTGATGATGGGAATTATGGGACGATTTTGCCTCAGGGATCTTTGTGCTCCTTGCTTCCTTTTCCTGACTTGTTTATCCTAACATTGTGTCGCGCCAGTCTGCAAATTAAACGCACCCCTATAGGACGTTTACAAATTAGACAGATCCCTTAATTAAATGTTGCCTCCGTGGCTTGGTTATTAAGCACTAATGGGCTTTAAGAAGTAAACTTTAACTAGTAATCCCGGCGCCTATGCAAAGCTTTTTCCACACAGCTTCTTCCTGGACTTAAAGATATTTGCAGACCCACACTGTTGTCAAGGGTGATAAATGAGCACTTGAAATATATGGTTTGTTGACAGAGGCGCTTAACAGTTGCAACATGGCGAACCCTGTTTTCTGGCATTAAAAACGGATTATCACAATTTATTAAAGACGCAGAGTGTGAGGAGAGAATATTTAATTGCAGAGTGTTATTTAAGGTCTCTGACTTGCTATTTGTGCTAATAGTGCCAAATGTTCTGCTAAAAATAAACCAGCCTTAAAGCATGTATAGTACCGAATGTTCTTGGTTTTTTTAGTGCTTTCTAAAGCAGGAACCTTAACAATCTTGACTATGGGCCTAAGGTGTAGCACTGCTCCAATTCTGTGACTAAAAAGATACAAAAAGTAATGCAGTAGAGAAAACGACAAGCTAATGTAGTTAATTGTGTATTGTACATTTGAACATTATACTGTAGATGCAGTGACAGATGGATTGTGTCTTTATTCTACATTAGGATTTATTATCATATTACAAATAATCACAAATACTAATGCAAGACATGTTGAGTCACTGTAAAAAGTTATAGGGGAGTAACTTACTGCAAGTACAACTTCTGCTTTAAGTTTTATGACACTTAAACTCATGTGAGTTGTCTCTTACTTTCTCTTTCCCCCATCTCCCCCTCTTCCTTTCTCGCCTTCTTTCCTCCCGCACTCACTGTTCACCGTTCTCTCTTTTTCATGTCTCTCATGAACTCTCTCTCCTCTTTTCTCTTCTCTCGCTCCTTCTCTGTTTCTCCTGCACTTTCTCTCTCTTTCGCTGTCTTTCTCGCATTTGTTCTCTCTCTCTACCTCTCTCCTCTCTCTTTTCTCTCTCTCCCTCCATCTCTCAGTTTCTCCTCTCTTCGCACTCTCTTTCTCTCTGTGTCTGTTTTTCTCATATCTGGTTCTTTTCTCTCTCTCCTCCCTCACTCTCTCCTCTCTCTTTTTCTCTCTCTCTTTTCTCTTTCTCCCTCTCTCTGCATTCTCTCTCTTCTCTCTCTTTTCTCAGTTTTTCCTCTCTTCTGCACTCTCTCCCTATCACTCTCTCTGTGTTCTCACATCTGGGTTTCTCTCATCCCTCTTTTTCTCTCTCTGTCTGTCTGTCTTTCTCATATCTGGCTCTTTTTCTCTCCCTCTCTCTGCACGCTCGCTTCTTTCTCTCCTCTCAGTTTCTCCTCTCTTCTCTATTTTTCCCTCTCTTTCTCTTTATCTGGCTCTTTGTCTCTCCCTCTCTCTCTCTGTCTTTCTCATATCTGACTATTTCTTTTTCTCTCTCTCTCCACTCTCTATCCCTCTCTGTCTCTCTCTATCTCTGTCCCTCTCCTCTCTCTTTCTCATATCTGACTCTTTCTTTCGCTCTCTCTCCACTCTCTATCACGTTCTGTCTCTCTCCTCTCTCTTTCTCACTTTCTCTCTCATATCTGACTCTTTCTTTCTCTCTCTCTCTCCACTCTCTATCCCTCTCTGTCTCTCTCTATCTCTGTCTCTCTCTCTCTCCACTCTTTATCACGCTCTGTTTCTCTTCTCTCTCTTTCTCACTTTCTCTCTCATATCTGACTCTTTCTCTCTCTCTCTCTCTCTCTCTCCACTGTCTATCCCTCTTTGTCTCTCTCCTCTTTCTTTTTCACTCTCTTTCTCTGTCTTCTCATATCTGACTCTCTCTCTCTCTATCTCTCTCTCTCTCTCTCTCCTCTCTCTTTCTCACTTTCTCTCTCATATCTGACTCTTTCTCTCTCTCTCTTTCTCTCTCTCTGTATCTCCACTCTCTATCCCTTTCTGTCTCTCTCTATCTCTGTCTCACTCTCTTTCTCTGTCTTTCTCATATCTGACTCTCTCTCTCTCTCTCTCTCTCTCTCTCCACTCTGTCTCTCTCTTTCTCACTTTCTCTCTCATATCTGACTCTTTCTCTCTCCCTCTCTCCTCTCTCTCTCTGCTTGTCTCATACTGTCTCTCTCTATCTCTCTCTCTCTCTGCTTGTCTCATAGCTGTCTCTCTCTATCTCTCTCTCTCTCTGCTTGTCTCATAGCTGTCTGTCTCTCTCTATCTCTCTCTTTCTCTGTCTCTCTCCTCTCTTCTTTCTCACTTTCTCTCTCATATCTGACTCTTTCTCTCTCTCTCTTTCTCTCTCTCTCTGTATCTCCACTCTCTATCCCTTTCTGTCTCTCTCTATCTCTGTCTCACTCTCTTTCTCTGTCTTTCTCATATCTGACTCTCTCTCTCTCTCTCCACTCTCTGTCTCTCTCTTTCTCACTTTCTCTCTCATATCTGACTCTTTCTCTCTCCCTCTCTCCTCTCTCTCTCTGCTTGTCTCATAGCTGTCTCTCTCTATCTCTCTCTCTCTGCTTGTCTCATAGCTGTCTCTCTCTATCTCTCTCTCTGCTTGTCTCATAGCTGTCTCTCTCTATCTCTCTCTCTCTCTGCTTGTCTCATAGCTGTCTCTCTCTATCTCTCGGTCTCTCGTTCTCTCTCACTCTCTCTCTCTCTGCCGGCATTCCTAGTAATGATTCTTGTAATGATTAGGTCTTTAGCAATCTTTTCTTCAGTGCTAAAGCTCAATTTAATGTAAAGGAGTAGACTGTGTTGTATGCTTCAGGAGAATATTGTGTCTTTTTTTTTTTTTTTGTCCACAAGATAAACTGTCATCACCTGCAGCATGTAAAGTCTCCCCAGAACAAAGCTGGGGCTAGGCATGTGTCAACTGAGAAATCTGTGTGTTTGTGGAGAGGAGGTGTGTGGACAGGTTATATGATGAGGGAATAAACATGAGGGACTGAGGGCTCTATTCTGGACCAGGACTGAGCTGTGTGTGTGAGGAAAGCATGTCCAGGTGCCACACTTCTCTGGCACCTGCTGTTGGCTGGACTTTGAAGTAGAATGGCCTCCAGCTGGGTCTTAAATACTAAAACTGTGTTACAGACTTGAAAATTCTGTTTATGGAGTAAATTAAAGCAGGTTTAAATCTCCCTTTTAAATGTTCTTAAATCACAGACGGCAGAATATTTTGCCCTGATATTAGGCTGTGTTACATAAATATGTCAGGAAAAATAACTGATCACTGACAGCGATTAGATGTAGAAGTAGATTTTAGCACCAAAATAAAGCCTATGATGTGAGAAGCTATAATTGCGGGGCTAATCATAGAGAGTGCATTGTAACTCTCTGACCTCAGAGACTCCGGGGCAGCCATTAGCATAACCACCTGTCTAAACATCAATTATTCAGCTAGGGCTATAATTAACTGCAAACCAAAAGCATTTTTGAAATAGCCATCATTTTACATGTTGCACAAGGACAGTATAGAGAAAATATGCACAAGTTCAACTGACTTTTACTGTAACAACTGGAATTGTAATTATTATGCACTGATGACCTATCCAGATGGGTTCTTGTGATATTTGTGATTTCACAGACTCACTAAACCAACTGGGCCCCCACTGCCGATTGGTTTGCACTTCGAACATTTCTGAAAGAAGAACTTGTTCTTTCCCACACACACAATGGATATATATGCCTGCGGTTGGTTAAGCACAAGCTAAGGGAGGTGTGCAAAACTCTGCAGCCAGGCATTTACCCCTTGAATGGGGTTTTATCATCACTTCTCTGGCTTCCAACATCACTTCTCTGGCTTGAGAATAAAGGATAATGAGTAATGCTTCATGGACTTGAAAATTGAGTTCTTCCTTTTAGGCCTCTTCATGGACAGCCTCTAAACTGACTCATTACTGCTTTGGTACGGTCGTCCAGTGAGAATCTACTTGTGGCTCACAAACCAAGTTTCAATCTTGAGGAGTCTTATCCTTTCAGGCAGTGGCTCTGTTGATTCTTTTACACTTTGCTAAGATTTTCATCCAAATCAATGGTATGGTTGATTCCTCTCATGGATACAATTCCTTATTGATTCCTACTAATATGAGGAGTGGAATTGACAGGAAAATGGAGGAGATGTACAATTCCAGTGGTCGCTAAAAATAGAACCAGTTCCTAACCCTTCTCTTAATTATTTCATTTTTCCAAGCATCTAATCAAGAATCAACTCTAAAACTCTCTGACATTTTATTAATAAAAATCCATTTGTAATCCTGTTATTTACAGTCAACTCAACCACTCTGGGATGGATCAGAATCAGTTTTCACTCTAAACATGCAAATAAAAAAAATATGCCTAAAAAATTCTTGATAATTTAATAGGAATTTTTAATGAGCTCCGCCTAATTTAAAGTCCCTAAAACATTTTAAAAAGTAAATAGCTTTAGTTTCTGAAGAAGAAATGTCAAAACCCCAAATATGCCAAATCTAGTGTCATTCTGTCCAAGGCGACATCAGCTATACCGGTTCTTACATTTAGCAAAAAAAAAATAAAAATAAATGTTAGGCAAACTTGAAAACCTTTTTGTCCAGAGTTTCTTCTAACTTAAAACTAGTTATACAGACATCAGAGGATAAACTACAAAGCTTCAGCTTCACAAAGAGTTCAACACAATTGTTTGTGCTCCAAAGGTTCAGAACAGTTTCCGTTTGAGCTTTAGATAATTTTAGTCAGACGTTTTAACAAAATGGCCTTTCTCTTGATTTCTATTCATAATCTTAATGCACTTTACCTTCTTGTCCATTCTCTCTGTAAAGCACTTTCTGATTTGTGTATTAGAGCTGCATAATTACTTACAACACTGTCTATTTGTGACTAATGCACTGTCACAGCCAATTCATTACACCACGAGTTAATCTGATGGCTGCAATTCTTTTCTTAACAGATATTTTACGAAGAAACTACAGAAACAACTCTCAAACGAAGCAAAGCCGATTTCTCACACGAGCGCTGTTCAAACAAGATTTACCGCTGAGAAATATGGTGCAAAACACAAGTCAAATTTTCTTTTTAAAATTAGGGATCAAGAGAAGTTGAGACTCGAACGTGAGGGATTTGGTCGGTATTTCCAATTCAGAGCGAAAATGGTTTTGACAAAAGAGGAGGAAGTGCGAGAAAGAGCTTGTGAACACAAAGCAGAGCCGGGGTAAACACATGAGCCAATTGGTGCGTCATGAGAGCAGAGGAGCACCCCCAAAGCCACCCCTCCCATCTCCGCCTGCCTTTCCCCTGCTCGAGAATTCACTTATCCCCAAATCCCTTTCCCTACTTTCCTGATAACAACAAGGAGCGGGCCTTGGGAGCTTAACATAGTGGCAAATCCGGCCCAGGGAGCGCGCTTGCCAATACACTGCGCTTACGTCTGCGGGGGATTAGAGCGCTTTCCGGGTCTCCTCACCGGGGCGCGTCGTCTTGAAATGACTTTAATTTGTTTCATTTGAAATAAACTGCCCCGACACTCAAGAGTTCAATTTTATGGATGACCTATCAACAGTGTTATCCAATCAGAGTGTGGAGATGTTGAGTGGGAGCGCAAGGGTGTTTCGTGTTTGGTCGGCTGTGCGTTGCGGGGTATAGAACGAGAGTCAGCGTGTGCATGTCCTAATAGAAAGAGACACTATGCACAGGCTCAGCTCCCGTGTGGCTTTGACTGCCTGCTCATTATGCCTGTTTGCTCTATTAACTTTGCTTTTGGTTTAAGTGACAAGCGGAGCGGCGCATGCACGCGAGACAGCGGGGCAAGAGAGCTTGTGCTAGGAAAAAAAGGAACTGGTATTGCAAGTTTTGTAAGATAAACTGTTGCTAAGTGAACATCGGGTACATTGGAAAATAATAGTGATGGTCTAATATCACTGCAGCTTGACAAAAACAACATTTTAGAAAACATGTTACGCTGAATTTACTTTTTAATTCTTTAATCCCAGCACTGCTTCCTCATAAAAAGCACAGCTGAAGTTCTGGCTGGGAAATACTATTCTTTCTCCTCTGAGCCTCAGAAAACACAGTTATGAATTCCCCAAACTTGTGATGGTATTGTATACATATATCTTGATTTGAGCATTTCTGCCAAGACTGGTTTGTTTAAATCTTTGTAAAATTTTCTTAAACAATTTCCTTTGCAGCCTGTAGATGAAGTCCTAAAACAATTCTTGATGTAGCAAGCACGTGGCTGTCATGCGTGCTTATGATCATTTTACTTTTAGTTCTAAAATCTAAAATGGCACAGTAAAGCAAGTGTTTAAAAAACAAACAACAAACAAACAAACAAACAATGCAATTCATACGTAATGTTTGCTCTTTAAATAAAACTTGGGAAAATGGAAAGATTTGATTCTTGTATGGACCTACAATCCAAAATGTATCCAACATTTGTTATGCATTGGCTTTTACATACTTTTTGATACTGAACAAAAACTTTGTGAATGTCTTTGAGGGTTTTTGCTTTAATGTAAACAAAAAAAAAAAACGACCAACCAAACAAAAACTATCCTGTTCTAGTTATAATCTCTAGCAATCCAAGTCATCCAGCTTTTCTGTGAAAGCAGTAAAGCCCCGGTGAGCTGAAAACAAACTCTTCCTTTTTATGAACAAAAGTATTAGTATTCTGGCCTCTAGCTCTGACCAAACTAGACACTGGTATTTAAACAGCCTCACCAGATATTTTAATACAGTTGTGTTACAAATGTTTTTTTGTGTGTGGATTTTATTTTATCAGGCTAAACTATTAAAGGTAATTGTAGTAATGTCAGTTCTTCTGAAAGTAGGTGGCGTTTTTGTAATTCTATTAATGTCGTCTAGTGAACAGAGTATACTAGTGACTGATTCCATATTGAAAAAGTCTAACAGTGAGAGACAGATATCTTGAGCCCATCGAGGGACTTCCAGAGCTCCTGTAAACCCCATGTGCTCCTGTCAGCGCGTACAGAGGAGGCCGGATTATTCTCCTGTTTGAATAGGAACACAGACATGGGCACTTGGCATGACGTACACATAGGTGACTAATCGTGGCTTTTATGGATGTATGAGGGAATGTTCAGTCTCAGAGGGCATGCACAGTTTCTACGAGGATAAAACAAGGAGTGTCAATTAAGAGTGTGACAGGCGCTGACGTGAACTGTGTATTACAAGATGCTACATGAAAGGAAGAGTTAATGGTTAGAACATTAGAAGACTGCACACACTTTCATGTTTTTGTCAATTAGCGGCGACCATCTTGTCATGTCACTCCTCAGTCCATCTTCTATGACTGCATTACTTTAATAGGCTGTGACAAAGGAGTATGGAGTGATTTCAGACTGTTCCCACGAGGAACTGCCCACTCAGAGATGTTGCTAGGAGAAGTAGCAGCCAAAAGCGGAGTGGTGTGAAGAAGTGTGTGTCTAAAGCTCAGATGGCCCTGCTCAGTGACGCCACAGGGGCCGTTGTGGGTGTTTACATAGATTGAAAGCAGAGATGATTCTCATACTGGGACCCCCGCGGGCTCCTGAACTGTCCGTCCAAAAACACACTTATGTTGTTTAACAGCGGCGCATGGCAAGACAAGAAAAAGTTTTCAAGGAAAGTTGCTCTTTGAGTAGAATAAGTCTTTGTATGTTATTATGAAAGCTGAGTGAGTATAGCTGTACTTAGAAACAAACAACAAGAGAATGAATCTTAATTGGCACAGAAAAGAAAAGTGAAAACTGTAATTACTTTATTTATACAAAATATTAATTAAAACTTTAAAGTTGATGCAAAATGTAAATTATGTTAATAATTTTCTAAGTTTGGTACGATTATGAAGAAATTAGGTTGTTGCATTTTTTGCAGTTTGTGTTGAAATAGATGTAAGTTAGAGACATCGCACTGGGACAGGTCAGAAATGTCGTCTCCACCTTTTTGTTTTTGATCTAAATGTGCCAAAATGATCATGATGTGCCACATAATTATTAGCCAGCAGTAGTCCTTTTTATTCCCACATGAGTGCTAGAATGTGAAGACACAGCCAGTTCTACCAGGGTCTTGTGCCACAAGGAGAGGCAAGGGGCCAAGTCACAACTGCTGCCATCCACAATCCATTCACCACGCAGCACACGGCGAGAGCGCCTGCTGTAGCTGGAGGCCGGTGCGCTCTGATACCCCGCTAATGTTCTTTAAGCCTGGGCCCAAGTGAAAACCATGGCAATAAAGATCCCAGACGCCCTGGTGATCACAGCCGAGTTTTGGCACCGAACAAGAATACATTTGTTATTTTTGTCTGCCATCTAAAGGGGATTTGGTAATTACGTCTTTGTTTGTGATTGAGATTTTACACCTGCCATCCCAGTTTGGTTTGGTTTTTAAAGAATGGCACTTGTAACGCTGATGCGAATGGACTTTCATGCTGTGTAAGTGGAACTAGAGGATGCATTGATGTATTTGTGAGAAACAGTAGACAGTGCTTCTGCTCCTACATCAGTTATAACAAGGACTATGCCATAACTAACATTTATTTTAGAAGTTCAGCTCAGAATATTCATTTTGTAAACACAATGGAAAGATTTCAAAAGCTGATTACATTATTGAATTTACTGAATAGTGGTAAATTAAACTTTTTAAGCTCTGCTCTGAATCTGCCTTCAGCTCTTTTTGTTAAACTATATTGTACATTTTCTCTCATAATGTCTTTTGTGTTAACAGGTTTTGTTTTCTTTCCTTCAAGATGCTTCAGCTCAGCGGGCGGTAGGACAGTACTCACCCTAGCGCTCTGTCCGGCAATAAGCTGGTCATCTTCGGTCTGAATGCTGGTCCTGCTGCGAGTATCATAGTCCTCCTGTTCAAAGTCCGAGTCGTCTTCCAGCTCCTCCGGTGTCTAGAATGGCACAAGGACAGAGCTCGGTAAACAATCAGACAGTGACAAAGAAGCAGTGCTTACAGGCAGCGTGTGGCCTGCCTCCCATAGCCACCGTTCTCATGCCAACGGCTCAGGTCACAGTGAAAGACGGTTACAGCACTAACAAAGGAGACATTAAATTCACACATCTTAAAAACATAAATAACAGAACTACATTTCATTTGAAACTTTTTACAACAGTCCACATGTTTTACTTACTTACCTAATGCTTTCTGAGCTTTTCTAATAAAATAAATAAACAGGAGAAGGGCTAAAATTGTGTAAATGTCAAACGTGAAAATACAATGTCAAATTAGAAGTAAAAACAGGAGCCAGAAGGAGTCAGGATTTCTCAGGAGGGGTCTTTATAAAGCATGCATGCGTACAAAAATTTCACATTCCACATTAAGTTTGTGTGTTATAAAGAAACTTGACAAAGAAATGAGAAATCCAACATGATAATGTTTAACTTTCTGTCTCTGAGGTTATAGAGATAAGCCAGAAAGACATTAATGTTGAGAGATATGAGTAATTATCAAGTTTATAGGATTGCGTGATCTGTTGATATGTACACTTTCAGTAAGAATTCCACGCAAAGTTTTATAAATGAGACACCTGGAGTCAGAATTATTTAAATAAATAATTACAGTTCCAAGTTTCCGGTTATATAATGATATTCTGTATCATAATGTAATTCAAGATACACATTGTATCATCACACTGGAATCCATGCACTCCCCCTATATCAGAAAATAGAGCCAACAGACTTCAAATGTAACACCAAACTATTTTTTTATTGTCTTTCTTGTCTTTCTATTCTACCGCTTATTCATGTTTGGGTGGGGCCACAGGCCAACTCATGGCGATGTTAACGTTCTATCATCAAAATATTTATAAGCATTAAATGCTTTCCTCCCAGTTTCTCACATGGGAGAATGTAATTACTCAAGCTGGTGAGTAAGCATTTTTAAGATGTGCTTCCTTTAGGGATGGCAGTCGCTGAACTAGCTCAGTTACCATGGCAACAGATGCTGGGCATGTGATGTGACCTGTAGTGAACAGGGTTGGTTCAGTGAATCACATCAAAACATGAACATGTGTAAAGTCATCAGTGGTACATGCTGCTGACATTTCCAGGCCTGCTGCATTCAAAATACTGACACACCAGCTCCGGCACAGAGCACATGCCTATGCACCCACACACACACACTGTAATGACATGTTATTATACTGGACTCTTGTGTTTCAGACAACACTCTATCCTGACCTTAACTCCATCCATCTTGCACTTGGCTACTTTAAACATTTAGAGTTTGTGCGACCTCTGCACCACATTCACTCTGCATGCAGTCTAAGAGAGCTGTTATACATTCAGAGCTGCACCCTCTAACTCCAGCTTTCACCATACCGCACTACAACAATTAACAGTTGCTTACTGGCGTACAACATGCCAATTTGCAGTGTTGGCCTATATTTAAATAGTACTTTATCTGAGTTTAGTAGGTCGACCTATAACCAGCTCTATTGAATGAACACAGTGGTGAATAGGCTTGCTTAATCCACTGACTGCTCTGATCGGTGCTAGGCTGTTTTCGGCTTAAGCAGAAACAAAATTACAGCAAAGCAATGTTGCAAGCACATTTTCTGTCTCTATATGATAGAGTTAGACAACAGAGAAGGCAAAGATCTCCAAGTTGTTTCCTCAGAAAGTAATAGAACTTGGATGGGATTAAGAAGCCAGCTGGTCTCAGGCAGTTCAAAGCTGCCTGTTTTACATTATTTACCAACATCAAATTATTTTCCATAATTAGATTTTTTTACAGAGCTGTGCTGGGAAAGCTTCCAGCCTGCATAAAGTTGAATAAATGAATTACACGGTGAAGAGAGAAGGCCAGTTAGGGTGAAAAATGCAGATACGAGAACAGTGGTGTGAGACTTGCATCAAACACTTGTGCAATGTTCTAGCGGCTTCATTAAGCAGTTCATGTGATCGCTCTGACATCGTAAATGGGAATTCAATTGAATTTTAATTACATATTCTGTTTTCCTCCTCCTTTGGGCAAATATATTTTTTATCAGACTTCTGGTGTGTACCATCTATGGTACATTGTACGAGTGGCACAGTTGGCACATTGATAAAGTCCCTCATGTATAGTTAAGATGATGTTAAAAATGCCCTTAGTCCTGCTGTGTGGTGAGTCAGTGTAGCTGCTGAGGATAAATCTGTTTAGTAGAAAAACATTTCATTCATTCACAGAATAATGAATTTGCATAACCAAGGCTGTTTCTTTCTTTCATTAAAATGCATTGTGTTTTTTGCTGAGATTGGTTTAAAGGAACCATATGTAAGATGCACAATTAGTGGCTTAATTAAGGTAATACAATCACAGATGAACTTGGGTTGCCAGAGTGTGAAAGTGCCCATACCTTAAAGATAAGAAGCTCTTGACCGATCAGGAATAAAGTTTGCTATGAATCATGGGTAATAACCAGAAACCTGACTCTTTGACATAGTTTGATTCCAAAATTTAAATTTTAATAGCTTATGGGTGGAGCCCAGTGAGAACTGTATGGAAACAAGTACATGAGCCTATCACAGACAATTGTGTTCTGCTTTCTGATTGGATAATCCTCTTGAGAATCATAACACTAAATGTAAACATCAACAAAAGAACATCATGACCATTGCATTTTTAATCAAGAATAACTCAGATCTACAATGATTGAAGGAAGGAAAAAATAATATAACTGGTAGTATATTTAGGTCATGTTTATGAAATCTGAAATCATAATCTTATGCTTCTTTTAAGAAATTATGTTAGAAGAAAAAATATATATTTTGGGAAACATAATTGTCTTAAGTGTAATTTAAAACATAGATTCATATTTTTTGAATGAAAACATTAACTTCTTGACACAGCTCCTTTTTCTCTTTTCATATTATAAGACATATGAATGAAACTTGAGAATGATACTTACTTATCTTTTCACTTCCTGCTCTGAACACTGAATTCCACCTCTGTGATTCACTCAGTTACACAAGTGTACTTCACTGCAGTCTCTATTTATACATTTAAAGTGCTTTTGTGCTAAATTAGGTGCAAGGACAGCAACAAGAACCAAATATCCATCCAGAGAATAAAATATTGACGTAGATAGACCTTTTGATTCTAACTTTTCAAGACAATTTGACAAAGTATGATTTCACCTTTACTGCAAGTCCTTCTGGCACTTACAAGATGTCAATCAATACCTTTCAGAGGATTGGCAAATTAAAATGAAATCTTGGCAGCTCATAATAAGCTTTCAATTGATATATCATTCTCACTTTTCCCCAATCTGTTACTCATGGTCTTTTAGATGCCAAGCTGTACATACCCGGATCATGAGCACGGCTTTCCTGATGTCGCGGACGCCGTCGTAGACCAGCCGCGACGCATCGATGAACTCGTTCTCCTCAAAAGCCTGCGGTGGGTTCGTACTCAGAGCCTCGATAGCTACTTCCACCTGCTCGGCGAAACGAGGCATGACTGCACAGACAAGCAAAACAAAAGCAGAGACACATTTACAAGTGATACAAGCTTTGACAGTGAAGAAGTTATTTGTGTAGCAACATAAGGGAAAGCGCTCGACTGTACGACTGATTTTCTCCCTAACAGTTTGGTGTTCTGTTTGGTGGAGTGTCGGAACATTGCACAGTGTTCAAATGGATCCACACAATCAAAAGTGAATGTGAGAGGTGTTGAGAACAAGATATTATATGTAAGATTTAGAGCTGAAGCAAGTAATGCATTGGATCTGATGCACTGATCACTACGAAACAAGAAATATAAACAACAGGTTATATGTACTGTATTGAAGATACATTTACAGTATGTCGTCATTTTTCACTTAGTAAAGACATAATGGCTCATCAAATATATATTTTTTTCTTTTTGTGGCTGAATAACATTATGTATGGAAAGGAAGCTTGTGGTATAATCAGGCTTAACGTTTTGGAATACATATGATGTTAATAGACTAAATTAATGTTAAATAGATGAAATAGATTATAATCACATGTATTTTTCCTTTTTCATGGAAAATATTTTGAACTAATCTTAAGGTATATTACAACTTTTTGCTGTTTTTATAGCTGTTTTTTCATTTCGCGGTATAACATTTACAGCCCATTCTCTGGAGGAAACATAGATATATACAACCAAATGTCAAAAACGTACGATGAGCAGGTTTTCACAATGTAAAATAACCATGAATTTATAATGAAGCTACATGGCGACATTTCAGTTGAATCTTAGACTTACCCATTTTAGTAACTTGAAGCCAAAACTTACACAAAATTTGTGGATACAATGCTTATCATACGTTTTTGACAATTCATTTCCAGAAACTGTGTTAAAAACTTAGAAGTCTTTTTGCTACAGAAAATTTTCACTTGTTTGCAAGGTTTATGCTATTACAGGAGTCCCCCTGTTCTGCTCACTGAGCAAATGCATTTTGAGCCTCCAAATTACAGTATATAGCCACGCAACCTAGTGTCTCCACTTTATTTCATTTCACTCCAGTTACTAGGTCAGGCATTGCAGAACTGCAGATGGTTCCCAAAAATCAGGAAGTACAGTCATTAGCAAACAGGAGAGATGTGTTGGACAGAACCAACCCGATTTGAGATAACAGACCATATACATTCTTCTACTTTGACCTCGTATCAAATATAGTTGTAGCTTTTATTTGTAAGTTAGACTCACAGAAACAGTAACGATCACTGACATGCACATTTAGGCTCTTTCTCCTGAACAACAAAACAACCAAAAAGCAAAAATACACTGAATAAATGTCCCTGCTGTCCCTACTGTGAAGCGATGTTAGATGTTTCCACAAAGTGAAATGAAACTGACAGACTCGTCAGGCTGATTATTCACCACAATGTTGATTTTCACAACTTTTACAAGCCAACACTTATTGAGCTGTGTCATTATGCTAACAGCAGATAGCCAAATGCTAACAATACAACAACACTGTTTGGATTTTAGTAAACAAATAATCTATTATTAAATGTAGAGGAAAGACCTGAAACTGCTTATCTAATAAGCCCCACTTCTTTAAAAAAATGTTGGACAATTTAAACCTTATATGTGTTCAGATTCAGATTTTTTTTGAGTAGTTGTAAGTAGATATGCGTAGTAAGTGGGTAAGCATAGGTGGTAGCTGAGAGCACCGATTTCCTTAGTTCTCAAGCATCAGCTGCAGGGTAATAACAAAACTTACACACGAATGAATCAATCCACATACAACATTAAGAAAACTGATAATATATATAATACAAAAAACAGTCATAACATGGTTAAAAATTCAGAAAAGTGAATTTTACATAATAGTTCCCTTTTAACCAAACTTTTTTCTAACTGTAATGCCAAGCCCAAAAGCTTTCATTACAGTGTTGAACTTTCTAAAGGCGGCTGGAACACCGTGACAAGTTAAAAACCGTTCACAGGGAGTGTCAGAACAAGAATGTCAAACTCAAGTGACAATATGCCATTTATTCCCCAATTAGCCTGTGCTACTTTGGCTAACCTTGCACTTTGCCTAGCTTGCGTGCAGGATCTGTTTCTGCTTTGCTAGTGGCGGACATATTGGAGATAAGAGGTGCTTGAACGTTGGGGAGGACAGGGGTGTTAAGTCACAAGCTTAGGCACTGAAATGACAATGTGGGTAGAGGAAAACAAATTCATCAAACTCTTTTTAGACAGACAAAGGCACAGGTAACAAAAGAAAGTCTCTATTGACCGTCAAAATTGTGGGGTTTTTGTTGTTGGTATCAATTGGGCCGGACCCAGAATAGCCTTATGCTCTTTGTGTGACTGGCTGAATTGTGTTGAATAGAAATTAATCAATATTCAAGAAGACGGAGCTGAATGTGCGAATATGTAACAGGCCCAACCTTGCCACATAATCTCTTGTTGAGTCACAATAATTGAATGCAGTGTCCAATAATGCGATTCTATTAATATGTACTGGTGTGGCTGGGAATTTGCATAACAAAAGCAAAGGTTTACTTGGACTGGCAGCTGCGGGAAAGTCAAGTCTACACACATTCTTAAATCAATATTTTTTCAGTCAAATGCAGCAAACAGAACAAGGCGGATGGGAAAAAAAGGTTTTAAAATGACTCCTCACAGAGCAGCAAAGTTTTATTGAGAACACTTGAATGAATTTGGAATGAGAATGTTTTTTGTAATGACAATTTCAGCAAAGGTCAGAGAGAATGAAGGACAAAATTATTGATTTGAGTGTAGAAGACTTTGAATGATTTTAGGGAGATCTGTAAGCTGACATTTGAGGATGTTTTTTACTTACTAAATTAATTAGAATTTGAATAAAGGCTTTCTGTAATTATGTGGTGTTTTGAAAGCCCGTAAGCTATGCTCCCATAAGCTCAACCCCTTAATTATAAATAACATGAAACATTTACAAAAAGGAGACTTAACTTGATATGTAATGTTTTTCACACCAGGTGTTGAGTTAGAACTGCTGTGTAGAGTTTTATACGTTTGTGATTGGATTGTCCTAACTTTGGACGATGAAATCGTTGGCTCTCTCTTCGATTGGTCAGGCAAGTTTTTTGCGTTAATCTTTACATGTCTTCTTTGACTGACTTAGCTATGATTTCTGCATTTCTGTCATGAAGACTTGATCGACTGAGTGATCAACTAAACGACTAAAGAACTACAGCCATATTAGTCGATCATATGTTCTATTAGTCAACTAATCATTTTATTTTTTTATAAGGATTTGTACTGAGCAGTAACAAAAAGAAGTGACTAAACATTTTAGACCAATCATTGAGCTAACCTATCTTTTGTTTAAATTATAGTATTTGCATGAACACAATAATATTTTAGTCTTTTGAGCACAGCTTCGATGAGATAAATGGTCAGTTCAAAATGTACTTTTTATCTTCAGAGTTTTTGCCAAGTGCCCTTTTTAGTTGATTAATCGGTTGATGGAACATGTTTTCAGTCGTAGAATTTCTTTGGTGAACTTCAGCCCTAGCCTTTAATAAATGCCACTTAAATGTAAATGGTTTATATTTCACAGACATGTACTTGCAATAATAACAATTTATTTTGATCATGGTTCGGCGTTGAGCCACCTGTCAAGATTTAAATATGACTTTTGGAGGAAAATAAATGTTTGATGTCATGTGAACAGAAGAGGACTTTGTTCAGATTAATCTAATAACAAGGATAAAAAGTGTCATTCAGACATTTGCCATATTAGTTTGTTTTTGCAAAATAGGTGCATGGAAATGGTTCAGGCAAATAATTTGTGCAAGCAGACGCAAATATTTTCCTTCAATATGTGAATCTAAGAATCTCATTACTGAATGTAATAAAGCAGAAACACAGATTGTGCCAAAACCTTCACTTATACTTCCACTACTACCCGGAGATCGCCTTTACTGTGAGAAAATATATAACCCAAAGCTGTCTTAAGGCAAGGTTAGCTTTGAAAGGGTTATGCGTTTGACTAATGGCAGACAAGAACCCAAAATGGAGCAGAAGTTGGAAAAACACTGGCAAAAAGGACAATAAAGTACGGCAGCTTGGCGGATGAGCCCCACTGAGAGCCAACTGTGAGATTTTATCATTCCTCTCCACACTCTGCTCCTCGCTTACATGCACCCAGCACTGAATCAATTAGCCAGCTCGCACTAAAGGTGGATCTGCATTGTACTTATTTGTCTAATATAAAATTAAGCGATATTTCAGTGCACATAAAAGGCTCTACACAAAGTCTTTCCCCCTTTCTTTTCCTTTTTAATTCACTTTAATCCACTTACTGGAGAAGCGTAAAATAGGCTTTTGGGAATTGCTGGGAAGGCTTTTTAAATAGAAATATTTAAATGTTCTCCAAGCTCTTAATGAGCAAAGTTGCTGATGGTAAAGGAGCAATTTCACTCATTCCAGTTGAAAAATGATGAAGGGAATTAAATGTGACCGTGTAGGAATGGATTTTTGCCCCCTTTACCCGGCAGGCTTAAGCGTAGTTAAAGTGAGAAGTTATAGCTGTACAAACATGCAATAGAAACCCTTTGAGAGTTAGCCGGCGGAACATCGTACAACCTGAGCCAATCTGATGCAGGAATGTCACACACACACTCAACAAATTAAGACAGCGCTGGAAAATCGGCCTCTTAGAATTAGAAGCTCATTGGTGCTCTAAGATATTTAGATTCATAGTTTTGACTATTTACATGACAACAACAAAAAAAAGATACACATTTAACTGGACAAAAAAAGCATGGTCTAAACTAAGAAAATCATGTTTTTCTTAAAGGTGATATAACCAATTTTTGCTTCCTTCAAAATGTAAACAAGCAGAAATGATTTATTTTAAAATTCCTACATCTAGCCACATGTTTTGCGTACTAACCTAATGCATTCTGAGTCTCTGAATTGTTATCCACAATGTGTTTTAAGCTTTATTCACAACTGTTCGGAGCAAGACGTGCCGGTATGCTAATGACACTTAGCCACAATGCTAACAACAACAACGACAACAATCAAAATCAGTGGAGTGTGGTGAACGAATGGGACATTATTAGTGAGGACATTGCAGATTAACTTCCACCTGCACAGATTAACAAGAGATCTGTGCCAGTGGAAAATTGATCTTAAGCTTTTTTATTGTATTACCCTTGTTAAATGACTTTGTAAGTCTTGTGACGTATTAGTTTTTTTTTTATATGGACCAAATTGAGTCTGCAATAAAGTTTGATTGATTGACACTTGTGGTTGCTTTCTTCTACTAGAAAACCTACCCGTGCAATTTCTGTCTCCCGACCTGACAACAGCTCAGGCTCTTTGGTATTTGAATTTGTTTTTGCTGTGTTTTTCAATACTAATGATACACAAAGACAATAAAAAGAAATTAAAAGTTGAAGTTGCTTTCTTCTGCTTTGAATGTAAAAAAAAAAAAAAAAAAAAAAAAAAAGCTTAGAATTTTAAGATAAAATGTACCTGTGTACATTGTGAAATTCATTTGAATATATATGTCACAAGCACATAAATTCTGGTGTTCAACTATTTTAGAAAAAAACTAAGATATAAGGGCTAAATTTCTTTGACAACGCAAATATTGATCAACATTTCAAAGTTACTTATTGCGGTTGGCAAATTGCATTGTAATTGTAAACTGTATAGGGTATAGTGTTCTGATTGTCTTAGGCAGGTAAACCAATACAATCCTCAAAAATCCAACTAACATACAATTTGGATACAGTGTAAACACATGACTCAGAAACAATTATAACAAAATTCTAGCTGGATCTTTCCCATTTAAAGGAGACAGAATGGTGAAAACTTTATTCTTAAAAATAAGTGCATGAATGAAAGTCTAACTATATGAAATCCTGTGTCAGGTGTTGATTGTCTTCTCTAGCCTGCAGCTCCAGTGTTGTTGTTCGCTCTCAACAGTCACATCAGTATCATTTTCACACAGCTGAGGTCATGTTTTGAGAATAAGTCGGGCCACATTCATTTCCCATTACAAAAACACTGTAGGACACAAAATGAATGCCTTGGGTGTTGAGAAGAACTCAAAATAAATGTAAAATTAGAGCAAATGTTGAAATGGAATCGGCCGAGCTGCGGATATATAATGCAAATTCATGTAAATAAATGGGCGTTTTGATTCAACGCGGCTGGATGTGTGCACTCCGGCTATAGCCACTTAATTTGCAGAACTGAGGGTGCTTTCTTCGCCGCGTGATTTCACTCAAGGTTAACTGCCAGCCCATAAATAAAGCAAATTAAAATGTACCTTTTGTTTAAGGAGCTGTTTTACATAAGACAAAATATTACTTGCACTGGGAAACAGAGCAATGTGGAGGTTATCTTGGCTCTTCAATGCAGCACAGTGTTTTTGTTATTCATGTCAATGTTTGTATTTGTTATTCATGTTGTTTGTATTTGTTATTCATGTCAATATGTGTATTACATTATATGTAATACAAATATTGTATAGAACAAATAATAATCAACTATGCAACTGTGGCTATGCAAGTTCACTCTAAGTAAAAACACTGTTATTTGTAGTTTATTTAGAGCAACAAAAACATATAAATAGCAACAATTTGATTTTATTGTCTATTTTTGGAGAAAAAGGAACATCTTCCAGTTTTGCTCCAGAACAGAGATATGCATGGGTGAAAATGAGTTTGCCAGGTTGGTCAGGTTTATGACTAATAACAGAACATTTAGCTCCAGAAAACACAGGAAGTGCAACAAACCTTTCGTCAAGCCCCGCCTCGAAATTGTCCCCATTGTCCAATCACACATCCTAGCAACTGTAACTATGTAAATAGGGTTGTGTTCTTTTCATTTCCAAAGTCGAATGGATTAAACAGTGAGGCGGCCCCACTCCCAGATAAACGTATCGAACATAACAAAGCACACGTATGTCTGCTCAGAGGTAAGACTAATGTTTAACTAGCTAGCTATCAACCTACTGTATTGTTAGATCTAGAGTCGAGAACACAAACTAGATCAAAGTTATACCATGACAAGGATATACCTGCCAGAAGCCCCTTAACTTTAGCCAAAACTGGTAGGTTTAACTAGCTAACATACAGTTGTAAATGAACAATATACTTACAGTGGAAAATAATAGACCATAACATATTACCCAGCAGTGCAAGAGCATGATTGATCCACAAGACTGTGCCTGTTGGATTTGAGGTAAAGGTCGTGGGGTTTTTCTGATTTAGCTTGAGACCAGTAGCATTAGCCTCGATAGTAGTTATGTGCCCTTCTTGGGTATTTTAATGTTTTGAACATATCCCTCCGCGGCATTTTGCCCCTTTTGCTTCGAGTCGAGGTTATTGCGGAGGTACTACTCCAAAAAAAGGTTACTAACACAAACAGGTACACTTCTTTCTGTCATGGCACTCTATCACGCTCTGTCGGCAGGCTTAAACACAGTAACTTGGTATTAGCATGTGCTAGTTACCGTTAGCTTTACTATTAGAAAGTTGTGAAAAGAGCTTCTAAATAAATAGGAGGCTCAAAATACATTAGGTAAGTGTGCAATACATGTAGACGTATGTAGAAAGGGTTTAGGATAAGTTATGTTGGTTTATCTTTTTAAGACAAGTGCATTCAACAAATGAATGATATTTCATAAAACTTTCACAAAATGAATTCTAGGTTCTCTTCTCTGCACTCCAGGTTCTCCATTTCAGTAGTGTGAAAAACTCGAGACTTAGCTTTGTACTGTAGCGTTTTAAGTTTCTAATTATTGGACTGTAAAAGGAGAATCCCAGTGGGAGTTAGGTGCATGCTGGGATTGCATGACAACAACTGCAGGAAATCTACATAGTGATTCTCCAATACATAAACATTTGCTCTTTTCTACTTCTTCTTCTGTGTTAACCCGCAGAAATAACATGATGACTAGTTACCTCTTATGCAGCAAGAGTCGTGAGTCACTATCTTCACCCTGCTTAAGTAACAGCACTTTGCACAAAAAACACAAGCTGAGGACAATATTCAAAGTCAAGAAACCTCATTTAGCTTTTTAAAATAGACTAATGTCAGAAGAAACACTGACGGTTTATCATTACGACTCTTTGTGGCTACTGTTCCGCTCTCACCTTGGTCTGAAAGTACCCTTAAGTCATCATCTGCACCTCAAACTGCAATTTCCTCATGAGGCCGCAGTACCAGCACCTCTATTTACCTCTGATTAAGAGAGCTCACCTCGTCTCTCGGCAAACTAGCAGTGTGCCATCTGCTCAGCTCCAGATGAAACCACGTCTCACATCATCATAACAAAGGAGAGACATTCACAGAGGACATCAGCCAGCTCAGCAAACTCACTAACGCTTCCTGGTGATGGAGGGAAATCGCACTCATTACAGGTTTTTTCAAAGTCTTTTTAAGTTTGACCTTTAAGCTTAATGTGACTCGGCAGGAACTGTGTGCTCTACCCACTAACTGCAATCATGTACTTGATGTTTCTTTTCTCCATAAAAAAACCTTAAAACCAGTTTTGAGCATTTTATTCCCTGAAACCCCTCTAGTACACTTGATAATGATTTTAGCATAGCGCTTGCTTTTGTTAGCATGCCGACCCTACTCAATTGTACTGACTTCTGAAAGTTAAAAGTGAAAAGTGATTTTCGGCCTATTGTGGTAATGCATTATGTGGGTTCTGAATACTTTAGGTAGATAACATGCTCTATTTTGACAGTACAAATTGATTTTTTCCCTGTATGTTCGAGTATCCTGGTTGCCTAAAAAAAGGCATGAGTCCTGTTTTTAGCTATCTCCTATCTGTGCGCACAATCCTGAGTTTAATAGCAACTGTTAGAAAAGTTAAGAAGTATTATAATGTCACATCGCCACTTTCAAAAACAAACAAACAAACATGTAATGACAATCTGCTGCCTGCTCCAGTGAAATGTCACTTCCTGCAGTTTTGAAAGTAAATGAACATTTTTCTAACATTTTAATCAGGTGGTGCAGTGGTTAGCACTGGCCTCATAGCAAGAAGGTCCCCGGCAGCTCTATGTTGAGATTTCATGTTCTGCATAGGTTTAATCCATGTACGAATTCCCCTACCACTAAAAACATGTGCAATATGCTCCATCCAAAGGAGAGTTTCATCTCAACAAGATTTTCCTAAATAAAGGTCAATATGGCTTACAATAAATGGCATCTAAAATTCTAGTCTACATAGACCATTCTAAGCATTTAGACAATGAAATCTCCAAATAAAATGTAGATATACAACGAAATGTCAAAAAATTTTTTATTTTATTTTATTTTATTTTGCCAGGAAAAGCCACATTTTGGTTGAAGCCACAAAGCGATATTTCTTTGGGTTTAACGGGTAAGTTTAGGACTGGGGCTTGAAGGGTTAAGATTTACTTGTTAAAACAAAAGAAAAAAAATGATTCCACTCTTATTCGGAGACTGGGCTGCATGAAGAACAGGCATGTCCAAATTGCGGCCTGAGGGCCAATTGTGGCTTTAGGGCAACATTTGTTGGCCTTCAAACTACTAGCTAGATTGATCCAAATGGCAATAACTGTAAATTTTAACAATTCTACAACAGTCAAATTAACAAACATTTTGATGCTACATGTTTTAACAACTTACTAATTAGGTCAAATGTAAAATTTACTTACTTCACTGAAAATGTCAAAAGCTTTGACACCCCTGATGAAATAAACTAATGCATTTAAATGTCCCTAACTACGATAAGCAATTAGTCCTTCCTTATTTAATTTGCTTTTTTTTTGTAATATGTTTTAAAAAGTTCAAGCACAGCTTAGTACAGTACATTGCTCATGCTAGCCTATGCCTCTGCTGTCTACTACTCAACACTTCCAAGCGCACTTCCTTTTTAGTGATCTCTGATTTACAGGGATGACAAGAGATGGCAGCGTGAGCTGGGGTGTTATTACTCGCCACAAAACCCGGGCTAAATCCCATTTACCGCGGCCCCTGTGTAATAACAAGCCGCTCCAGCACACAGCCCGCTTTTGCTAAATGGCACGCTGACTTCGGCCATATATCAGTTTTTTAATCTCTCCACTCCCGGCTTAATGATCAACTTTAAAACGTGTTCCTTTTTTGGGTAGGGTACAAGCAGATAAGTTTAAACACAGAGTTAGTAGGGGGAAAAAGTGTCCACGTGGAAGAAAAAGAAGAGGTAGGAAAGAGAGAGAGAAAGAAAGAGAGGAGGCCATAACCACTTTCCCATTAGGCTATTGATTTTCTTCCCTCTCAAGACACACTTCAATCCTAGCTCGCGCGTGCTAGTCCGAACGCTGCCTGTCAGGAATCTATGGCTCAGCTTTACACAGAAAGAGTTGTGTGCCTTGGCTCGCCTCGCATTCAGGCCGGGCCCATAAATCGGAGGGGACGCGCTCAATATGAAGGCACCTCGATGGCTAAATTGAGAGAAGGTCAGGGGGCAGCTAGTTGTGATAAGCGCCTTGTGTTGTGAGGTTGGCGAGCTGTCAAAGAAGACGGCAGAAGCTATGAAGCCATCAAAAGGGTAAAAAAAATGAAAGAGGTATGTAAACTCAGGACAAGATAAGGAAGTGCGAGGGAAAAGTAGGACTACATCAATGAAGCAAAGTGAAAAACCCTACTCAAATCGCTGGCTGATATCCGCCGTGACGGCTATTGATTTCTTGGTAGAGTCTAGTTAATTGGACTTGGTACCTTCTAAAAAAGTGTGTGGTCCTTTTTTCCTTTGTTCAGCTACACTTAATCATTTTTCCCCCAGCTATAGATTTCTCCTTGACTGTGTTCAAATCTATAGACATCAGGTCTGTGCTGAGCTGAGGGAGAAGGGGGGAGAGGAGGAGAAGGGAGGCAAAAGTTCAGTGGGATCAATAAGTGCTTTATGGTCCAGATCAGATGTGCATGGTAGCTCTTAAAATCTCAACTATGACCAGTAAGAAGGCAAACAGGAAGAGACTTAAACGGGCATGAGGCGTCTTCATCAAAGTGAAATACTGCCACGTGTGAGACGTGCGACAGGGCGGCTGTGACCGTGTGTTAACATGTCAATTAGAGTCAGATGGACACTAAAGAGGAGTGGACATTTAAGACACTGTAGCTACTCAAGGTAGTGGGATAGGCACAAATATATACTATAATTACTTTTGAAGTAATGGGGTGTGAATGACACTATAAGAAGTAAATTTGTAGAAGAATAAATACATTTTCAGGTTCTAATCTTTTTCTTCCTTTTCTCTTACAGTATCTGAATAAACATAATATACGTAGATGTTTAGCCACTCACAACCACACTCACACAGGTTAAAATCTATTCAAAGTCCAATAGGCTGGGTATAGATAACCAGATGAGAAACTACCACCAGAGAAAAAATCTGCACCAGAGCACTGAGTCACCTCTGCCGGAGGCCAGAGAAGAGATGAAGTCAAGATCTAAACTCCAGGAGCCCAAGAGATCTATCTCTAGCCCAGTCTAGGAAGAAATGAAGATATACAATGAAATGTTAAAAACGCATTTTATGTCAATATGCTACAAAGAACCAAAACATAAAATAACCAAGAATTTTAGTTGAAGCCACGTGGCGACATTTTCTTTGGGTTTAAGGGGTAACTCTTAACCTACCCCAACCCCAGCTCTAAACTTACCCGTCAAAGCCAAAGAAAATGTTCAATGTGTCTTCAACCAAAACTTCTGTGGTTATTTTACGTTTTGGCTTCGTAACATATTGACTTAAAAAAGACATAAAAACGTCTTTGACATTTTTTTTTTTTTTTTATCTCTACATTTTTTCAGAGACTGTGTTGAAAAAAAAGTAGGTGGAAGCTTGTGAAGTGCCAATTACTTCACATACTTCAAAACACTCCAAAGACCCAAGATTTTCTGACCAGTCAGGTTAAGCAACGCAGCTATAAACACATGCGGCTCTGTTACTCCCCTGAGTTCAGTGTACTTTATGTGATGTCAAGTGGTGATAAGGAGGTGGGAGTCCGACAGGCCCATATATGAGACTGGGGAGCAGCAGAAACAGACAAAAAAAAGACAAAGACTGCATCTGAAGATGGCAAGTCTAAGCAAATAAGGAAGCTGGCTATGGAATCAGCTCCCTGCTCATGTCAAAGACGCTGACACAGTCTCTACATTTAAGATTAGGCTCAAAACGTTCCTCTTCGGATTAGCTTATGATCAGGTCAGTTAGGAACAGACTCTAAACCATAGTTCTAGTCAGGCTGCCCTAGGAGCAATTATACTGGGGAAAGTATGGCAACTTGAGCACTATCCTCTCACTTCTGCCTTTCTTGAAAAGAATAATAAACTACAGTCATCTCTAGTCTGTTCTTTGCTATTCACTCGTTGTCCCCTGTCCCACTCCCCTCTCGGGAGTGTAACTGTTTCAGATGCTGCTGTTCCAGTGACGTGGCCGGACCACTGATGCTTGGACCTCCGCCCCACCTTCCTCTCCAGGATTGGCCTGTCCTGACCCTGCTAGACGAGTCGTTTCCCTCTGCTTATGGACTCTGGCTCCACAAACATAAACTCTATAACTTTGCCTTAGTTACATCTACAGCCTGTCCGTCCATGGAGTGGATCCTTCTTCACTGTGGTTCTCCTCGAGGTTTCTTTTTCCTTAGGTTTTTTGGTTTTCCTTGCGAGAAGGAGGGTCTAGGACAGGGGTCTGACAATATCATTGCTCTACTAATAATCTGCTTGATCAATTTTCATTAATGTGTATTTTTTTTATTATTGTTTTTTTTGATTTCCTATTATTCATATTTGTAAATTAATAATCTTGTTCAGAGACTGTTGTTGTTTTGCTATCAAATAATTTATTATTATTTTGTGGTCTTGTCTCTTCTCTTCCTGCATCAGAAAAGACCAGGAGATGACAAATGCTGTTGCTTCCTGTACAACTGACTTTCTATTTCAGAGGCTGTGTAGGTTACAAGTAACTCTGGTTCTGGGTGTTTTTGGTGGTTTGCAAGCTGAATGAGGTTAAATAAAGCTGTGAACTTCAATTGTTGATTCATTTTGTAATTTACCTCATAACTTACTTTATGTGGTAATGAATTCCCTTTCATCATGTATTATTATGTTTGAGGAGAACAAGAATGTATTACTATTACTAATTTGCCCAACAATGCTCCTCAAGCAGTGTAACTGTGCATAGTTAATTGTGTACGGTTGTTCTTGGAGTGGTTTTACCAGTGCCAGGACTCTTACAGAGCTAGTCTCACTTTTGTCAAACACGCACTTACTGACTCATATTCTTTGCTCTAAATGTGATAAATGCATATAAAATGTTTTATTGATTTCATACCAACAACAGAAAATGAGAGTACTTTTGTTTTCACTTCACTGCCATTGGGCTAATTCTGGCATATACATGTAAAGTTCATTATTTTGCACTGTCCCTGTAATTAATAAATAAACTTAAAGCACTGGTTGTTAATAGTTATTACTGTCTTATCCTCCAGCAAGAATGTGCAAATGTGCTTCTGAAACTGCTACATTAACCGAGTGATAGTTAAAACTTTCATTAATTATAAACTTGCGTAATAAAATAGGCACATATTTTCTGTGAAGTTTTAGGAGTAGACAAAAGGAGTGGTCGCTTGTACAGCAGTTCATTTTTGTATCGGCTGTCATTTTATCACCAATATGGTGCTAATAAAACCTAAGTTACGATGCTGTCAGGTCTGTTATAGCTATCTGCCTTAGCTATATGGGTGCAATATACTAAGATGTCTCATATTTTATCTGAAAATTCTATTTGTCATTGGCATCCAAGTGTGAATGGGCTTTTGTCCACTCAACTTCAAGGCGCTGCGATTCCCAGAACAGTAAAAAATGTTTTTTGAATATATTTAGCACTAAAACAAGACAACCCACACGTGTAATCTTCCTTTGGCTTGTGCTTCGTACTTTCCATCTTTCTTTCGTTGTGGACAATCTGGCTCTCTACACAAGTTCAGAAGTGTGAACTTTGTAAAGCATCCAAACTCAGCACAAAGTTGGTCTAAGCAAAAAACTGAAAAGCTTCTTGCAGGTTAAAGTAAAATCTCAAACTGTGGTTACAAGAAAAACAGATTCTTTTCTTTGTAGAAATGGTAATGATCACTGCTGTGATTCGTGGTATTACTGCTAACATTACAAAAACGACATGTGCTGACTCATTTGGTGAAGATTGATTTATCAACATGGAATACAAACTAGTGAATAATAGCCTGAATATTACAAATTTTGTGTGCTTGATTCAAATGATCAAACACACAATTTATCTCCTTATGGAAATACAGATAACAAAAATCTAAGTTTAATACTAATATGTAAAACAAGCAGTAACCCTTCTTCAAAAGTCTCCAATAGAAGGAAAATAAAAGCACAGATTGCGGTTTCCCTTTTTGAGCTGTAACGATGTTAGTTCGAAGATAACTCATTAAAGGACATAGAAAAATAAGAGGTGCGATCAATGCGCTGCTGCTACATCAACAGTTATCCATTTGTTGTTCTCGGTAATGCTGACATAATGCTTCTGGGTCTTGCTGACTCTAGAACAAGCCTCGCTCTACGGAGGCTTAACACAACAGCCAGCACAATTATGTAGTCTTAGTGCGTGGCAAGGTTACGACCACAGGAGACTGACCCTGTAGTGTATGCATATAGTCTTGTCACTGTACTTTATCAGTTAATTACACTCAGCTAAGCATGGTTAGAATATGATACAGTGACTTTAACACGGGTTCTCATATTTAATAGGCTTTGGACACAATAGCCCTTGCTAGATCGATGTTAGTGTCATTGCTTTCTGTTTGGTAAAGCATTTTATCTAAGTCAGGCTAAAACTAACAAAAATCTTAAAAATCAGGCAGTGAACAATAAGTTGTGGGTGAATGTGACTCACGTGGTAATAAACTTCACCAAAGGCAGAGACAGATACATACATGGTCTTGTATCTGAAATGTTGTTTTTATTCAGTTATTCATTTAATTTCAGACACATGCTGGACTTAATCAGTTCTACATTCCACAGCATGACAATCATTTGCCAAGTGTTGCTATGTTTACTTTGGTAATACCCACGCCAATTTCACACAAATCTGCAAACTATTACTTATATTATCATTTCTGGCTGGAGCCAGATGAATCTTAAGCTGTTGTATTTGCAAATAATTTGGCAGCTATGTGAACATTAATTGTATCCTTTATTAAAAGTTAGATTCTCTAGCCAAAGTCCATTTACGACTTTTAAGGAATGATGAGGATCTCATAAATATTTGGAATATTTGAGTTAGGAAAGGGCAAAAATCTATCTTACTAGCAATTTCCTCAACCAGAAAGCATTTAATTATAACACAAGAATAAATTAAAGTGCAGAAAATGCATCGACATGAACAAAATCACCCATTCACCATGCCCACTAGAGATCTTCATGTAAAATAGCGCTTTTCTACCTTTCCAGGCACTCGAAGCGCTTTACAATTTAGCATCCACTCACCTAGTGTACGCAGACACTGAGGCGGTGTGGGTTAAGTGTCTTGCCCAAGGACACAACGACAATCTACTCCTGTCGTCACACTGTGGCACTTGGTGTTCTAACAGTCTCCCATCAAAGTACTAACCAGGCCCTTTCGTGCTTAGCTTCTGAGATCTGACGGGATCAGGCTTTGACAAGCAGGTATGGCCACATGGTGGAAACATATGTCTGCAGTGCATTCATTTTTATACACAATTTGCATAAAGATGGAACTGTCTTTGGATTTGTGAGCATCCACATGAATCAGTAAACCAGCCTGAAGCTGATGTAATGCCTGTAACTGACCAGAGTGTGGCGCTGTGACACTGACACAGAAAGTCACAAAACTAGAGGAAGACTTGACACTGAGCTTGCGCAGAAAAGTTGCTAAATGTAAACAGAAACTTAGTGGAGAATTCTTGTACACTTCTTCAAACAAACAACAACATGGGTCTAAAACTTACACAAGAGACACAAAAAGTGGAGTTATGCTTAAATGTCTTTGGAATATTTTGACAAAGCTTCAAAGCGGATTTAAAGGAGATTGTAATGACTTAATTACAATTTTCTTTGTTTTCTGTGGTTTATGGAGCAATGAGGCGTCAGATTTTGGCAGTGAATATCATATAATGATCAGTACATTCTGCAAAGGAGACGTGACTCTGGGCAGTGATGTCATCATGGAAAAACAAAGTTGCAGATACAGCTGCATAACTGCGGAGACGTTAAACCGAGTTTTGAAATCTTTTCACTCTGGGACCTGGTTTCGGTCAGAAATATTCATTTTCAGTGTCTGAAACTCCTGCTTGATGTGGATGATGTGTGGTTTAGGTCAAATATGAGAGAGCTTGGCCTAATTAGACAAGGGCCTATAATTAGACAAGGTTTATATTGTGTCAAAAAAGCTACCCAATGTCCTAACTCTAGGACAATAATACTTCAATCAGGTGACGGGCAGCTAAAATTAATATTGTCTAAATGTGGTTTCTGCAGCAAAAGAAAAGGTTAATGGGTCTAGTCACCTGCAGAAATCACCAGATTTCAAATGAGCGAATAAATTACATACATTTTTCATTACAAAGTAATTTAAGATAATAATAGGAAAAACTGTCTCTTGCTCACCATCTGTTCTGGCAACATTATTAAATTCTAGAGAATATGAACCTCGCTTACTGTATGTCATATTTGTTGGCCATGTTCACCCAGTACTATGATAAAAGAATCAGAATTACTTGAAAAAACAAAACAAAAACAAGCCAAAATGTTGAGTAAAATCTTAAAGGTTGACTATGGTTTCCTAAAGTATAGCTTAACCTGCCATACTCACATTAAGATGACATAATCCTTGTACTGTAGGCAGCCTCATTAAGACGAGGTTGAGACAGATGGCTGCGTGGAAGACATGTGATTCACCTAATGCTGTTTGTGAGTTATCAAGAGGCAGGGGGAGGGAGCTGATTGTGTGTCTCTCAATTATCCCCGCAGATGAAAGTACCCAGAGAAACAATAGATATACCGCCTCGCTAAATGGGCTCTAATGGGAGAGCGGAACGGGCGGAGGGAGGCGAGATGGAGCATTCTACGAGCTTTAATTCGTACGTCGGACAGGTAACTGTGAAATGACTTAATTCTCCTTCATCCTGTTTTTTGCTGTTTTCTGTCTTTGAAAAATAGTTCTCGGGCGTCTTTTGAAGGGTTGTTTAGAAATTTGCAAATGTTTTTTCCCTTGAGAAAACTGCAGAGGAGTGTGTCTTTGTGTTTAGGATCAGTCTAAACTTATTAACATAAAACCTATCAACAGCTGCGCGTTAGTATGAAAAAGCACTTTGCATTCTGACAGCAGTGCCGGCGAGTTTCAACACGCGAGCTGGTGGTGACATGTCGGCTGCCTACCTGCTTTAATTAAAAACAATGAACAGAGAAGTGATAGATCTCTGTGTTATTGGAGTCATTTGTGTAAAATTATGAAAACTGTGCTGATGAGATGAGCGAGGGCAGTCTGGTCTTAGTTAACCAGTCCAATTGAAAAGACTTAGGCACATTCAGTGTTTTTACTACTTCTGATTACTTCTGTTACTAGTTCTGTTGCTGCTACTGTAAAATAGGCCAAATGACTGAATAGTGCATGTCTTCCAATGAAGACCATAGTGCCCTCTAGGGATGAGATGATTCTCAAAGTAATATAGAATCATTCCGATTCTTTGCTATCAAAGAAAGTGAACAAATCAAAATAGGCCCACAGGTGCTATATGTTTACAAAAGCTTTTATTTTACAATGATTGGTCCAGGAATTAAACAAAAAAAACTCAATTGTTTTAAATACCCATCTGATCACAGAAGCTCGTCAAGACAGGTTAGTTGGTAGTTGGATACCATGGGACACCAGATGTCACAGTGAAGCAGAGACACTGCAAAAAGTCACGATGCTAAATTAACTTTAATTTTGTTTGATGTAATTGATAAGGTAAGCTAATGATTTTCACCTCACATTTCCAAACATCTTTTCAGGACCTGTATTTCTCCAGGACTTGAGGGCGAGCAGGTCAGATAGCAGCTGACCCTTCTCACTCTGGACATGGGCTGTTTGAGCCCTCTCCTCAGGCAGGAGGTTATGGTCAATTAAGAACATAACGTTATGTCACAAGAACAGTTTCTTTCCCTGTGCTATTGAATTTATGAACATGTTATGAAACATGTGACTAATTATCACTTTACACCTGTCACTTTACTAATTAGGTGAACCTCATTTCATCTATTTGCACTAACACTTTGCATTATTGTTTTGATTACTGTCTTGTGTAAATGTACTTTTTCTATAATATTATCATTCTGTGTTCTATGTTGTATATAAGCACTAAAGCTCGAAGTTCGCAAAAAATGTGTTCACTGGCAATGGCAAAAAAAAAACCTTTTCTGATTCAGATTCCACAAGACAGACAACTCACATATGACTTTATTCATTTACATTTTAAGTTAAACTGCCCTATTAGTTTTTACAGTGTACAGTGCGAATTGTCGTTATGCAAAATACTTAATCTAACTTGCCCCCATTGTCCTTAGTGTGTAAGTGTGAGTTACACCTTGATGTTAAGTGCTTTGAGCACTTTTGAAAAAGGGCGTCATAAATAGAGACATTACTTGTACATTGAGATATTACTCCACAAATGTCACAGAGTAAAAACTTAATTAATGCCTATAGTTGGTCGGTCGGTCTTTCTATCTTTCTTACTCATAACTTATCACGTTTACAACACATTAAGGCAGCAACATTGTAATGCATTGAAATGTTCTGTTTGAGACCCCAAATTCTATCAAAATACTGATCCATGTATCAAGACTGAACTGTAGCACTTCCTGTGCTCTGAATGCAAAAAGTAAAACCTCTAAACTACATAGCCAGAGCACACTGACACCCCGTCTCTATGGCGCCCTTGCTACACAAATGCTGCTAAAAAGCTGCTAAAATTGGTCCCTGAAGTCTCTGCTCTTGTGCAAATGCCCTTCTTGACTTTTGCACAGAGTCTAAAAGGTATTACCATGGTGCTGGTATCAGAACACAGACGAATAAAAAAGTGTCTGGTTAAATATATATGTGTGAGCCAGGTATATTGCTTTAGCTTGAGATACCAAATTTCAGATGTCACTCAGCGCGGAAATATTCATAAAAGCCTTGCGCATATCATTCCGAGTCGTATTTTTAAATCAAATTATCCACGCCGGTAGCAGACGCAGTAAAGAAGAAATAGTGTAGTTGAGGCAGAAGTCAGAACAGGTGGTGTCTAGGTCTGTGCTGGAGCCAAGACGCTGATTGAAACTGTGGGATACTGGGCGTCCAGGCAATTAAGGTGTGTGCGTAGGTTTGTGGAGTGTGTGGAAGCAGTGACCAGGCAGAGAGCTTATGTGCCTCTGTGTGTGTGGGACAAGAGACTGGTTTGATATTTCAAAAAGCTTTGGATGACCGAGAGACTCTACAACGCGAAAGAAATGCAATATGTGAGGATTCTTGTGGTTTTTTTTTGGATTGTCCTTTTTCGGTGTTCATGTGATACAGATTTTAAGCTTGAATGAGCCTTTTACAGAACAGTTACAGTATCCAGGATGACCTAATGAACCTTAAAATCTCTGTGACTGGAATTATACAAGGCCAGTAGTAATTCTCAAATTGTAATATTTGTCAGAGTGGGGCGGCTATACTGTAAAAACTATTTCTATTCATGTACAGTCACAATCGGTGTTGTTGGTGAGGAAAAAGTAGCATTCCTTAAAACCCATTATCACATTTTTGGTTCAATTTTTGACTTAATTGGGTGTGATGGTCCTTCTTGTACACTCTTATCATAGTTTTACAGTACTAAAGTTGAACATTATGAAGAAATAACTAATAAAAGTTGAAAATGACAAAAAGTGATTGAGTTCTAAAACAGAATCCCTCCACACATCATCAAAAAGCAGAATATACTATAGTGACAGTTTCTTGGAAGGTTAAACAATGGTTTAGCAAAATGTGTTAAATTATTTAAAAAATGTAACGTCTCTGTCAATTGGGCCCTCATTTACAATATGGTTGCTAAGGAACCGTCGTGGAATTACTTCTACCCAAGTCATATTTGCTGGTCATAAAACAATTACAAACCTTATTAAAATAGTCAAATTGAGTGAAAACAAGCAAAACAATTTGTGAAATGTTAAATATTAGGATGGTTACTATGTCTTAATGAAAAACGTCATACGCACATTAAGCAGTTGAATTTTAGAGAAAATCAGTGAAAGACAATAAGTGTGATTTCATACAAGAATGAGATTACATTAATGAGATTCCATTTTTATTACCATCTAGCCCAATCCAACTATCAGAATTAATCCCAAACTATACTAGGGTTAAACATGAACCAAAATGAGATTTAACCAGATAATTATAATTAACACAAAAGGGGAAGAAAATGATGAATACATTTGCACCTCAATTTCCACCTAAAATGATCTAACTGCAGAAGGCCAGAGGCAGTCCAAGTCCCACAGTAAGTTTCGGACAAAAATTATAATGGGACAACATAGAAAAATAGTTAAAAATTTAAGAACAACCAGGACAATTAAAATTCAGTCAACTAAACTCATGAACAAATTACATGTTAATGGTTCAAATATATTTATATTTAAATTTGATGAATGTGTCATCTGTTGTCTGTGTTTTTTAGGACTAGCTCCAGTTGGAGATAAGCAAAGTTTATTTTAATTTTATTATGGATAATAAAGTTTTATCTTATCTTAGCTTAAAGCAAAATGTTGTATTGTTTGACTCGACAGAGATACACATACTTCATCTCTTTCTGTTGTTCCAAACTCAATCACATTATTGAAAGGACTTAAGACCTATTGTAAATGTGGCTGATGGCTTAATACTAGCTATCAGGCATTCTATTATACATTTCTTAATTTTTTGGTGGGTCATTTGCTATTGGCTATGTAAAAAAACAAAACAACAACAACAAAAGTCCTAATGTACTATATGATGTGAATAGTGAAAACAGTGTTCCTGTATTAACAGTTTTTAAGACCACAAAATGCAAAATTTAAACTACAGTATTTCACAATGCTGCTTCTGTTTAAGACTTTTGCCTTAAATTTGACAAGGAAGGGCTGGACCACTGATCCCTCCTCCTGGACACCCACCCCATCTCCTCTCATGGATTAGCCAGTCCTAGTCCTGCTAGACGAGTCGTTTCCCTCTGCTAATGGATTCTGGCTATACAGACTTATAGTCTATATCTGCAAATAGATCCGCACTTGTCTTAGTTACATCTACAGCCAGTCCCTCTTCACTGTGGTTCACCTTGAGGCTTCTGTTTTTCCCCTTAATTTATTTTTCGTTCAATTTTTTTTTTTTTTGAGTTTTTCCTTCCCAAGAAGGAAGGTCTAAGGACAGGGGTTGCTCTGGACAATTATTCATTTGCTTGTTTACTAATAATCTGCTTTGACATGCTTGATCAATTACAGTTTCTGAAAGTTAATTATTTTAATGAATGTTTATCATTTTTTTTTTTTTGTTTTCTTCGATTCATGTTTGCTAAATTAACAAGTCCTCAGAGACGACTGTTGTGTTTTAAGACTATGAATTGATTAAATAAATAGATTGGATTTGAGTTGATGAAATTCAAACTTTTTTAAGACTTTGTAAGTCCCAGCAGAAACCATGTGAAAAGTTTCAAAATATTTCCTACAACAGAACGCTAAACTCATGAATAAATAAGTGTAGGATTTACTGACCAGTTTCGGACAGGAGCTTGATAGATTCCAGCACTCTCTCAGTGTACACCCCGGGCTCGTAGTTCTCCATCTCAGCATTGATGATGTGGACCACTCGAGCTGCACGGCCACGGATAGCCCCAGCCGTCCGGTCCAGAGTGTCCACGTCCCCCTCCTGGAGAGCGATCACACACTTGTTGACGTCCTCCAGAATGTGGTTCTCTGCGGAGAAGGAGAGAGAAGATCAAAACCACGATTTCTCTGGTTTACAATAACCTTGGGATCAAAGCAGCGTCAGGGGTATATCACGCCAATCTTTACAGCCTCTGAATACATTTACTCGCTTGGGTTATCGGATAAATGCAACAGTTTTGCTTGGGATCCAGAGTATACTTTACAAAGAGTGGGTCTGGTCATCACTTTCTCTGATGTGTATCAAAATCAACATCCCACTCTGCAATCACATTTGTTTATTTATTTGACTCACATGAAACAAAGGCGCCTGTTTTTTCAGCAAAATCCTACTTCACTTACCTCACATTAAATATTTTTTGCTTTGATCACTGATTCTACAGAAATCCACAATGTTTTTCAATCTCACATGATATTTATTTATTATTTTCCTCCTAAGCAGCCATGATTGTATTTTTATGATACTGGATGCCTGTCTCTGATTGGCCAATTCAACTAATCCACAAGTTTTGCATCTACTGGGGAAATGAACATGGAGGCCAGACGATATATTTCAGATATATTGTATGGATTTACCAGGCAAGCACAAAACAGTCATGAAAGACATACATTATGCATTACTTTACCTTTGGTCTTATGTCCCCATCTCATGTTTTATAATAGCTACATAAAATTGGTCAACAAAAAGCACACCCTTTTTTTTCCACAAGAGAAAAAAAATTACATTACTGACTAGACTAGAATAAATAAACAAACCTAGCTTGGTTCTGACCAGGTAATTGTTGTAATGAATGAGATTTGATGCCAGAAATGGTCAGAAAAAGTCTAGCAATATCTTACGGCCTTAAAAAAATATCTCGAAGTACAAAATATTAGGTCACACGTCGGAGAAGACTTACCAAACATGGCTCATGAATAATGAATAATGAATAAAGCTCAATACTAATACAGGTACATGTTCATGAGAGAACAATAGGCCTCATTCATGACACCTTCTTACAATTTGTTCCTAAGGGCACCTTACGGACATTTTTGGCATTTACAAAATTTGTTCATAACGGAAAATAAGAACAAATCCTAAGAACACTCAGGAGCATTCGTAAGAACAAAAAACTGCTGTTTCAGATTTATTTCTTAGTATTTCAGTCAAAAACTGTAATTCCAACTTGACTGTAGGTTATGTATTTTTACAAATTATTGTATACATAATCATTTTAGAAACAAAAAAAACTCATAAGTTAATAAACCCTGCAGCAGCCTCTGAGCCCCTCCCCCTTCTCCAGGAGAAATCTTGTGAGTGAAGTCCTGCGGCCGGCCCATTTTTGCCAAAAAAGGAAGCAGCTTCCTTAATGCATGATTCAATTTTATGTAAATAACCGTAGCTGGAGCTTGGTGAGTTTGGCGTGAACGCTGTCAAGAAGAAATTTGACTTCTTAAGAATTCGTCGTGAATCTGACAGAGAGTTTTCTCAGCAGCTTCTTAAAGTGGAAGCTACGCACAATTTTTAAGGATCTTATGAATGAGGCCCATTGTAAGGGCAGAGTTAAAAGATACAAATATGTGTCTTTTAATGCAGATACCATGTCAAATAATAGACATCCTGACTATGGGAGTTGGTAGGTTTCGTTCAAGTCCAGATGGTAGCCAAGATTCACATTTTCATAAAAATAACACTGTCCTTTGACATAAAATATCTAAAAAATATATCACAAATTTACAATCAGCTAAGTTTAGCAGGTGACCAGACCCATTAACCGTTTGTATTGCTGCAAAAACTGCATTTGAAGAGTCTTCATGTTAGCTGCCTTCCACCAAGTTTGCGATGTCATGTTAACAAAACATCATTTAAACATGGTGTCATCCTAGGCACAATTAGTTTTATATTAAGGAAACCAAAGGAGGATGGTGAAACTTGCAAACCAATGGGATCTAACACTGGGGAGCTGATGTAACCATGACAACATAAAAGGCACACATGTTTGTCCCAGAATCCTGCAAGTGTGCTATGCAGAGTCAGTGTCCTCACCTGACACGGAGAGGAAGTCATCCACAGAGGTGATGTCGTCCACAGCCTCGGTCAGGATGCGCACCTGCTTCTCCCACTGGTCTTTGAATACGTCCATGTTGTCCTGGGCCACCTTGCTCTGTGGGCGCGCAGCCAGAGTGAGCGCGGCGTTGATCACCTAGCAGGGCGCGCAAATGAGGAGTCTGTTTTATCCAGCCGTTTCTCTCAATGAGAAACACAAACACAAAAACAACCCTTTTCAGTTTTACCTTTGGCTATCAAACTGGAGATTACTCAATTAATTAAGTTCTCAAAATTAGATGAGAAAATATGAAAACAACATTTCAATTTAAAAATCAATTAAAGTTGGTTGGAAGGAATTATTAAAATTGTATGAAAAAAACCTCCACTGAAAAAAGAAGATTGTCTCTATTAGGAAGTGTGTATTCAAAACGTGTTTTAAATTATATACAAAGATTATATTATACTGCATTGAAACCTGTTGAACAATAGTTTATAAATTGTAATATATTTGTAAAAAAAAAAACTATATAACTGATGACTTTGACCATAAAATGTACTTAAAACATTTGCAATGTATAAATGTAAATTCAGATAGACCACTAGTTAATTCCAGACTCCTGCCTCCAGGTTCTAGTTTTTTCATTTCTGATTTAAGTCTCTGTACCAGTGACTGTATACAATAATATAGAAAGGTATCAGTTTGGATTGTCAACACTTAAGTCCAAAGGAAATAAAGGAAATGGAAAAACCCAGGAGCCTAAAGGGTCAAGATATTTACTTATTGACCTTTTCGTTAAAGAAAGAAAAAGTTTATCAAAATGGTAAAGGCCTGCTTTAGTATTTGCACAAAAAAACTACTGTCAGCTTAAAATAAAGGTCTGAGTCTGAACCGTGGATGAAGTAGTTTGTCTTCAAAGGAAAAAAAGAGGCGCTCTTCACAAGACGTCTGAAACAATGACAATCAGACAGCTCTGTTACAAGTGTCCCGTTGATACAATGTGTCCTGCTGAGATGCTCGCTGACTTGTACTATATGAAGCCACGCTTATCCTTTTCACCATGACAGAAGGCACTTGTACTTTGAACACTAGTTGCCTGTTCTTTGTCACATTCTGCTCTTGATGCTTAGCTTGAGTTAAGTAGCACATGCAGCTCTGACTGGAACATACAAGAAAAACCTGAGCATGTGGAAAAGAGTGATTCGATCATCTCCCACTTATTTTCTACTTTCCTTAATCTGCCTGTCCACTGAGTATAGAGTGAGTGAGGCCTACCCTTAACCTCGGAAACAATGGATCGATTCAAACCTCCTCCATCACCTGCATCCTGGGAAACAGCACTACAACACATCCTCCTACACAATATTCACAGCTCACACCAGCGCTTGTGCCAGACACTATTTCTCTTTTCTGTCTTTACTTTGTAAAGAGTCCACTGAGATCTTTGAGATGTAAGATGTGTTGGTAATTGTTGCATATTTCAGACAAACGTCTTCAGCGCTCACCTGTGGACAGAGGCTGTCGATCTGGGTGGCAGCCATGCGGACCAACTTCACACCTTCTTCATTGTTGGAGATGGAACATGCCAGGTTAGCCACCTGAATGAGATATGAGACAAAGTTAGAAGGAGTAGCAGATTCATATTTTAAAACAGTTTTCTTCAGTTCACTTGATTACAAAAGCACAATAACAGAAGTGTCACACAGGTCTGTGCTGATTGGGTAATTGCATACATTTAGCTTCACATTTCTTGGCTTTGCTCAGTTTGTATACACAAGTACAGACCAAGCCTAACTCATTACACTAATATTTCAGCATGCCTATCACGTATGACTGGCGTACATAAATTGGCACAAGGCCTGCTGGTGCAAAGAGCTGGTTTATTGTATAATTAAGATTCAAGATAGATCTGTCTGTACACAAACGCTCATTGAATTTACAATTGTTTGTTGGAGCTAGCCTTTGAAGGTTATTCTGTTTTACTTGTCAGTGCATTTACCACTGGAGGTGAACACATCCCAGGTACAATTCTTTTACAGATGATTTCATCATGACACACAGAGCACAATTTAGTGTTTAACTCCACCGCTCATCCAAAATCCAAAAGCTCCCATAAGTAAATCAGCCTGCGACAAGTGAACTAAGCAGACACATGCCTGTTGGCAGAGAGGTGCCACTCTGTATTAGCACTTCCAGTGCTCACATGTCACAGTTTGAAGCAAATTGAGCTAAATCAAATTTGTGTTGGAGGACTCTTGCTTAGAGCTTTGTCTCTTTGCTCATGACAGCAATGAGCACATTGATGGATTGCAGTCCTTTATGTGGAGCTGTGTGCCAGTGTTTAAAGCTGAGCGTATCAGACACAGTGTGATGGAGAGCCGCTGTTGCACATAAACCTGAGTGGCTGCATGCTGTTCACAAACATACCAAACATCATTTTTCCTCAGCCACTGCCGACTGTACACCACACGCATTTATATCAACTTTTATAATGCTATGACACATTTGTAATTTCCCTCTTGTCATTACAACCCACATTTCTGGAAGAGTGCAGTGCGATTTCAGGAAAATACTCCAAGTGAATAACGAAAGACATTTAAACCATAACTTTATCCATTTCAATAAAAGTCCCCTTCATAAAAAAGGCATTTTGCTGGAGAAGGCTGGCAGACTTACTGTTGTATTAGGGAGTAATAACTAGTGCTCAACCAATGTGGGCTTTTTCATGGCTGATGCTGTTAACAATTTTTATTTTGTTTTAATCCAGAGAAACTGATGGCTGGAAAATGTTGCTGATAGTCTGGAGCTGCTATGCAGAGGTGACTTTTCACATTTTCCAATAACATCTCATTGAGCAATGCCTCAATAAGTAAATAAATAATTCCATAAATACATGCATGCATGTATGAATGCATACATACATACATAGTCTATCTTGTAACAACTCTTGTGTACACACGTGAGCTGGAGACTTTACTGGATGAAGGAAGTAATGCGGACACATTTGATAATGGTGTCTTTATGTGGTTTGTGACAACTCAAAGGAAAAAGCAAAAAGTAATAGCACAAAGTGCCAACACTTTTCCCAATTAGGAGATAATAGTGATATTTGACGAGCAGACATGATTTGTGTCCTGTGGCTCTGCGGCAGGCTCATGTGAGGCCAAGGGGCATAAGGCTGCAGAGCTGGACACGTGCCCAGCTACACTCCTCTGCTTCTAAACACAGAGCTGGGCCACGGCCAGGGCCAGTCGGATAAATCTAACCAAAACTTCTAATTACAATTATCTAAGGAAAAGCTTTTCCTTTGAAGATCCTCCTTTTGCCTCCGAATGGGAGAGAAAAACCAAGAGTCCAGAATGCAAGGCTAATGCTGATATGGTCAAGGATACAGGAGCAGAATACACAATTCAGAAAAGTGTGACTTTGTGTGGCTTTGTGTGCTGTTTTGTGAGCGAGGCAGAGGGAGGGAGAGCAATATAGAGAGGTCCCTGCTGAGCGGCCATTCTTCATTTTAGCCTTGAACAAAGAACTATTGATTTTGTCCTTTAGTTCTGCCTGGATAATCATTTCAATTCTAATTTGATGAACGTTTCCACTGCAGTCTGAGAAATGAGCATACTGTATACTTTCTAAATTGCTTCAAATGAGGTAACTGAAAAAGTATCTAATTGTGTGATTTTTTTCTGTATAGGAGCCAACATTGTTACAGAGTAACATCAACAATGGTAATAACTTCTCAGCAGTTTCTCCTGCTCACTGTTTAGGCCAGACTCCACACTGTGGGCATAATCTTTCCATCTACTTTATAAAATCACAGATGACTTTGTGCCACTGTGTAGGAAGGTCCCATTCATTGTGGACGGTTAAAGCCTTTCAGTCGTTCTATTCAATAGTGGTGTCTAGCAGCAGACAGACACACACCGGTTTTAGACAGGAGCGGCGCTGGCCATGGTGCTGAACACAACAGCTCTGTCCACAGGGGCAAATGAGGCACAATCAAAAGGGTGCAAATGATTTTTTATACAATATCAACACAAAACAGTGTTTAGGTTTTAGTATGCACATACTTCAACTACTTTCCATAATACTTTAGATATTCGCATGCATTTAGTTTTCTCACTATATCACTACATCCTGTAGTGAGTAAGCAGAGCAAACTTGATGCTTCAGTAAAAATAAATATAATTACTCTTCTGTTTTCTCCATCCGTTATTTCACTGACACAATAATACATTGTTTTTGTTGGGTAGAGTTAGTAATAATTAGCATTAAAGTACAAAAGTTGCAAAAGGCTGCATGCTTCCATTACCATTAAACACAGTCTAATAATATTTCTCAAGGTAATTTGACTTCTTAGTTGTGTGGTTGCACAGGAGCCCACACAGCGCTCCAAACCGGCACACAGTAAATAAAGCAGTCTGTCGACATAGATGGAGCAGAACAAGTAACAGGGGAATCCAGAATGCAGACTGTGAAACAATTACAGAAGTGCTCTCTCAGGACTACGCCTATTTGTGTTAGCCAGAAGCTGTCAGCTCCCATTGGAGACGCCTATACGTGCGCCATAAGGACAGGGGTGACAGAGCAGGTTAGGAGCATGACGACCAGCAGGCCAGATGTCACACTCACACAACGTGAGGTTCAGCTCCATAGGGAATGAGTAACGTAAGGGTCGGCCTGCCCCAGTGCCTTAGAGCCACGCCTCAGGAAATCAATGCCTATTAGAGAGGAGCGCTGAAGGAGCGACCACCAGGCCAGATGCAACATCAAAGTCTCAGCCAGCACAGGGAACATGAAAGAACACGCTCTTGTTCATGGTTACAATGCAGATTTAACATAAATATGGAAGATAGAATATTAAATGGGAAAGTGCTTCACAGCCTACATAAAGACCTAAACTTTAGATTGGATAGAAAGGGTAAGGGTCCATACATATCCAATATTTTTCACATATGCTTTCAAATTCACTAAAAAATGCTTAAGTCTCTATGCTTCTAATTTAGTGACATAATTATAGAGACAACTAATTTAGAATGTGACTCAAAGAACTGCCCCAAGAAGAGCCATGTGAAGAAGCCCAACGTAGCGTCTTGTGTTGCTCAATTACACTTAGCAGCACTTTGTCTTAAATGAAGCTAGGACTACACAGTCTTTTTGATTACTGATTACTGTTTAATTACCTACACTGCCACCTTCCTTGTGCCTGGCCATCCCAGCTGCCTCACAGATGAAGTGGACCTAAATTGCGAGTGACTCTAATGCACTTAGGAGTTCCCTCTGCACTTCCTAACTCCAAATGGAAATGAGTTGAAGACAGTGTTTACTAAGTGACAAGCACACTAATATATGGTAGAGTGGAATCCACACTGCATGTGTCCCTATAGACCATCTGCTGATGTAGTGCTGAGGTTTACTCTTTTAACACACATGCAAGTGGACATGTCATTGCCTTTACAACATTAAAAATCTACAGCATGACTATGCCTGACAATGATCTTATCTTTCTCACTCCTCCCAGGCAGCTGTGGAATTTACAAAACTTGTCACCAACTACTGTGCTCTATAGTAAAAATAAAATAAAAACAACAAGCAGTACTACTGTTGTTGTCTTTAGCCCCGTTTCCATAGGCTCGGGTCTGGGCGGTACGGTACGGTCCTATGCTGTTTCCACTGCGCAAAGCGACCCGTTCCGCCCCGTTTGCTGGGTCCATAGCGAGCCGCTCTCAGCCCTGCCTTTACCCAGGACCCTGGAGCAGACCTCGGAGCGGTCCCCCCTTTAGGCTCGATGATTGGACAAGAGAAGACACAGGCTCAGGCGAAAACCAGATGGAAAAGAGCAGACAGAAACATGAAATAATGTTCCTCACCTAACGCCGATTTGATCCCCTGCCAACCGCCGCATTTCCACAGCTGAAAACTTTATTTGTTGCTCCGATAGACTTAGCAAAGCAAAGCTAGCGCATTAGCATCAGCTGTTTCCGGTTTGCCGAAGCAAAACACTGTAAAAATTGTACATCCTGTGCGTAATGTGTCCAACATAATCCAGCCTCAAAGCATTAAACAAAACGCGTTTAAAAATCATTATAGAGTCACAGAGACTTTGCAAAAAGGTAAATAAATTATAAAAAGTGACGGTAAACCGGAAGTAGTTTTTTGTTTACACCAGCGTGACTTTCATTTAACAGCGCACAGACCACAAATTATACGCGCTTTTGTGAATCGCTCAGATTGATACCAGGAAGAAAAAGTATAATTCAGGTATATTTTCTTTTTATTTATTGAGAGCATGGAATGTGTGGTGACGTCAGCTGCTTCGGAGCAGACCCTCGGAGCCTGGACTGCAGTGTTGTCATTGTACACCCACCTCTGTTGACACTGTGATGGTTGAGAGATGTTGTAAAAAGTTGTGATGTAAAAATGTAATGTTAAGTCAGTGTTTTCAACGTTTTATTGATGCACTGTTATGAGTGAAAAGATTCCTCTTCACGTCTCAGTATAATGTTATCAAATCATATTCAGTGATTAAAAACAAAGTTAGATATTCTGGGCCACAATCTGCTTCTATAAATTGTTGATAGCAAATATTTAGTTTGTTTTTTTTCCTTCACGGCAAAATGGTGAATTATTCATTCAAATCCACGTGTGAATCTATTTCCTCAAATTGCTATTTTTCCAAGGCACACCTGGCAGTCCCTGAAGGCGCACTAGTGTTCCCTAACACACTGGTTGAAAAGCAGGATGCTTAGGAACAAATAAATTACCTTTTGTTTGGAGCACCAGTTGTCATTGTGACTGCCACTTTTTAGTTCTCAGATGAGTAGTTTAATTAAACAAGAAGTTAGCCATAAAACACAATTGATTGGTATACATGATACATTTCAAACATTTGGAAATGACATCACAATCTTTCTTATTACAAAACAAATAATCTAATATAAATAACTAGTCGTTAAACTGCAACTATTAATAATTTCAGAGTAGATTTGAAGCTTAACTCGTGGACATCCATCCATTTGCACTCTGGAGGTTTAATTAATGCACTTTCACCGTGTTGAAGGTGTTAAACATTCAAGCTCACGTTCCGACATGCACACAAACCCCCTGATAGCAACATCAAAGTTCACTGACCCAATTTTATTCAGTCAATGAACCTTCAAACAATGTGGCTTCTAGGTCAGAGTTAACCACTGGAAACTGCTGGTCCGCTCATGCACTTTGCTTAGTGTAACAATGCTGAAGCGAAAATGGAGGGATATGAAGCTAGAGAAGACTTTAAACGTACCGCTGCAAACGACAAAAGTTACACAATGCATTATTGGTATTTCAAAGTGTCATATTGATTCCTTAAATTTGTTACTATTCACCTGGGATGTCTAACCTTAAAGCAGCATGAATCAAACTATAATGAAGTAACACATCTGCATTTGCAATTGTTCAGTAATGTGTTTTTATTGCGTTCTGATGTTAGATTTGACGCTTTCATTGCACCATGTGTGTACTGCAGCCAGACCAAAAGGCTTTCAAAGATAAACAACCATTCAAAAATTCCCTTTAATCCAACATGTGAAGTTATTCTGACAACATATCAATAAAATTCTAACCTTTGCTTAAATAAAACACACGGATGCTTGAAAAGAGAGCGATATCAAGGATGAAATTGTGCTGAAAGACGGACTAACTGATGCAAAGACAACAGGAAATAGCATGTCTTCTCTCATAAAGGCGAGGCGTGGATGTTTCTGACAGTGACAGACGGGAGTTTGTTCATACATATAGATAGAATGCAGACAATTCCAGATACTGCATGAAGAATATGAACTGCAGAACACAATTTACTGACCATTATCAATCAGTTCAGCAAAACTAGAACAATTCTGCATTTACAGCTTCTCTACTGTGCCTGATGTTTACTAGAACTAAGAAGCACATAGTGACTTCCTGTTTTTGAAGACTAAAGGACTGCATAATTATGAGCCAAAGTGCTGCTTTTAACATGTTCTGAGGAAAACCAGAACACACATAAAAAAGACCGCAAAAGTCCAGTTGAGATCAAAATCTTGTTTTTTGACAGGAGGAGCTTACTGTTTATGTTATTAGTAGCAAAACCTACACAGACACAGTAAGAACATGCAAACTGCACAATGCACTAGAAAGGAAAACGCATTTTGCAGTATCTGCGAGTTAAGCCACATTCTTCAGTAAAACATAAAAAGGATAAGTGCAGTAACTGCAGCTCAAAATGTTCTGTTTTAGTATTTCAAACACAGTTACTGCAATTTTAACATTAAGAATTCTCAAAAACAGTGCAGAGTTTAGTCATAAAACATTGACATTAAGAAAAACAGCTGATCTTAACTCAATTTTGACAAAATACACAGTTACTGCATTTTTCCGTTTTTCCGTAGGCCTGAAATTTCTGGTGTTTTATCTTGCTATGATCTCTAACGGCTGTGCCACCTTGTCAGCTATGGGAGACAGCATTTGTATGAATTACTGAGCAAAGACAATCAAAATATGATTCATTTTGTACTTTTAGTAAAGCTGGCTTGAATACCTTTACTTAAATAAAACTTAAAATTGTGCAACAAAGCATGAGTTAGAAATCTATCTACTGAACAACTAAAACTTTTTTAAAAGTTACTTCGAAGAACCACATCAATCTTGGTAGATGTGCTAATGCTGGCAGAAACACAAGTGAGTCTAAATGATGGTTTAAAAATTGTATAGATAATTTCAATACTTGTGACGTCACACATCTGGGAAATTCAAAAACATGTTTTGTGAAGTTTAGAGGGCAAAAATGTAAACAAAACTTTTTGATGAGAAAGTAGTGTTATAACAGGATTAAATTAGCACATTTTGTGTCCTTTAAATGATAGGAGATAACTCAATCACCTTTAGGCACAACTCGTATAAATATTTCAAGAAGGTCACAAAGAATACTGCGTTAATACTGGCTTAACCAATACCACTTAAAAGCTAAAACAAATAATCTAATAGATGGCTATATGCAACTTAATATGTGACTATTGTTTCTTCTTCTTTGTTGCTTTTATTTTAACTACTAATTACGGTAATCAATCTCATTGGTCCATGTTATCTAGCAATTCAAAACAAGCCTGCTCATGTAGACTAAAGAGATCCCTAACCTGTAACTCCCACTGGTTAAACATGAAACAGTGCATTTCTTGCTCAGAGTGAGGCGAGTGAATCTGAAGCAGTAGTAAATTGTACACAACCCACGGCCATAGGGGGACTCGCAGTGTGAACATAACAACTTACCCTTGTTCACGTAGCCAGTACCAGTGGGCATGACACAGTGGGCAATAAGTACTAACTGAAACAAGAACAGAACCACGTAAGGCCGCACTGTCATTTTCTCTGCACGCTTAGCAGTAGTTTGCTCAGATTTACTAAAAATAAACACGAAATTCAATGTCGATGTAGTGTATGCACAGCTCTCTCTGTTAGAAGTAAAAACAGTTATTTACAAAAGGGAAACAAGTTAAGTATTTGTGATTTAAAAGTCTGATAGTCGACAGCATGCGGCGGCAATCACATTTGAAAGCTTAAGACACTTTTTTTTTTCACAAATACAACCTGCTAAACAGACGTGCTATTTTGTTCTCTGAGGGATAGCTGCATTAGATTTGTGTGAAAGTATGTGCCAAAATGAAACAAAAAAGGAATGTAATAAAAAGAGTAATGACTCTCCGAAGCACCACTTAAAAAATTACATAAATGCATTAAAGGATGAAATGATTCAGGAAGCAAAATAAAGTCCTTGATCGTCTGTTTAGCGCGAGTAGGTTTTTTTTTTGTTTTTTGTAAAGCATTCAAACCCATTACAAACTGTGTCATTAGATGTGCTTGTATTAGAAAAGATGTATTTTCTGTGTCACAGGAGAGAAATTAAAACTCTGCAACAAGTCACTGAATAGGTATGATGTTTGTTACGGTTGTGTGTCATATCAGAGTGGCTTTACGAGTCTCTATGGCATCTCCTTGACAGCCATAACTTAAGCTGCATGAAAGGCTGACGGCATGATTTACCGTGGTCATTTGTGTCATGCCAGTGCAGCTAAGGTTTGCCTATTCCTCCTAATACTAGCCTTCTCCATAAATATGATAATCTGCTGCAGACTGTAAGGTAAACGGCGCCAGGAGGAAGAAAACATCAGGCAAGCCGAGACGTGCACGGGAGTCCGCACGTGGCCGAAGACGCACAAGCAACACCGGATAGGCATCTGACGTAAGAGACAAGACAAAGCTCGCAATCCGTTCGCAGTTGTTCAGTCTTTCATGGAGTCAATCCTGCAGCGGACACATACACACACACACGGCTTCAAAGGATGATTTATTTATGCCTAAACGAAGACGGCAAAAGAAGACGGGATGGGCAGCTAGAGAATAATATCCACAAATATAAAATTTTATTGAGCTCAACAGGGGACACAGAGAGGTAATTGAAAGCAGTATAAACAAATCATAAAGCTAGCCGGACAGAGCAGACGTGGGACATAGATAGAGATAAATAAATATATATATAGTGTGCGTGTGTGCAGTAAATTGGATTAACTTGTTCACAGGGTGTAAATGCCAGCACATTTAAGAAAGCAGGGAGTAAAGAAAGCAGGGAGCTGTGAACAAATGACTGAAGCGAACTACACACTTTCTATTGTGTGCTGTCTTGTTGCGGTCCGGTCTACACCACCAAAGTCAGACTGATCTCTTCTCGTTTGGCTGGGAGCGCCGCACGGCTTTCCGGGTCGGCTGCAACCACCTATACACTCTAAAACTTGTGTCTCCCAGGTAGGCAGTACAGGACTTTATTCATCTTACAACATTTTTTACCTTCTGCTGGAGCGGCTCTTGTAGCCACAGGGGCCAGACTGCTGCTCCCACAGTTCCCCTCCATTCCTCTTTCCCCTAAAAAAGGCAGCTCAGCCGGTATTGATTTCTGTGCCTTCTCTCTCACCCTCCCTCCTGCTGAAGAGTGCTAGCCAAGCAGTTGGGCTTGGCACCAAAACATAATTATGAAAATGGACCTCTGGGTTGTTTCTTTTAATCTATCTGTACATTCCCCTGTCCCTTTGCAACAGGGGTTATTTAAAAACTGTTACCAAGGGAGCGAAATCCACAGAGCCTTAAAGAACACGGTTCACTTTAGGTGCCATAACATTCGTCTGTGTCCAAAGCAGGTGTGAAACAGACGCTCTGCTCACTTTTTAGCCCAAACTGACAAGGAATTGCTATGCCAGCCATGATGTATTCTGTCAGCACCGCTTCCAACGTCTGAAAGCAGAGCAAGATCTGAGTGCTCGATACTTTCTGTCAAATGCTGGCATCAATTTGCACCGCGTGGCAGCCATGACAAAGTGGCCCAGCTCATGCGCCGATTGCTGCACTCTCCCCCAACTTACAGTTCAATGGCCAGTGAAGCCCAAAAGACACGGCCAAAATCAGGCCCATTTTCAAGACATTAAACTCTGCAGCATGACGTGAAATACAGCTGCTGCAGTGTCAAAACAGCTCCTCTGCCAAAGCCGTTACTGCTGTGATTTCACTGGTGAATACCATACCGGTCATGCAAGGGTATAAATAACACACATTAGCATGGCACTCATTTATGGACTAGCTTTATTGCCTGGAAACTTTTCAGTGTCTTTAAATGAATGTCCATCTGTAACATTAAGTCTAAAAAGATTGCATTCCTAAATTGAATTGGCTAAAAAAAATTGAAAAAATATGGATTATAGAATAATTTAATAAGCACGTGTTGTCTGGGACTGTCCTATTTCAAATCAGCAGAAATGAACATAACAAACAACAAACAACTTTACCAATTGGTAGTTTATGTTAACTAATACAGAGCCACACGCTCTACTGACATTAAATTACTTGCTGAATGTAGTAAGTAAGTAATAAAAAAATGTAGAAACATTCAATGTTGGTAACAGGAATGATATACTGTTAGTTGTATGAATATTACAGAATTACAGCTCCATCTACTGGCTGCAAAGCAACTATATGGAAAATATTTAAACCAAACTTGCCTGATATGCTTATGCTGCAGAAATGCTCAAAACACGTCTAGGGTATGGACTTGAAAACAGTGTAGAGGGTCTCAGAGATCTATGACATCACAAATGTGGAATATTCAAACAGTGTTTTCTGAGGATCAGAGAGAGGAAAAACTGTATTTCACAGACAAAACTCTATTTTTGATGAGGAAGCAAGGCTAAAACATGATGAAATAGTTTGTATGTGTCTTTATCTAACAGTTTGTCAAATGTCTAAAACAGATGACATGCTTATAGTACTATGTCTGGTTATGTCTATGAAAAGACAAAGCTACTTAGTCCCTGTTTGTTTCCTGATATCTAAATCATATTTACTTTCTGTGCACAACACATAGTGAGACCTTGACATTTGAGTGCCACATAGCAGTGCCATCTTCCTTCAACAGTGACACAAGAAAAGCCTGATTAGTCCTGTCGGATAATGCATGCGAGCACATCTAAAGGTCGCTGCTAGTGATCAGTTAATGTCTCGGCCTTTGAAGTAAAGAATAGTCCAAAAGGGAATATTGATTCAAGAAAGGTGATAATTTTAGCTATATAGTCAGAGGTAAACACATAACCTGGATGCCTTTTCCTCTTATCAGAAACTGTCTTCTTTAGCACACAGCTCTGTCTTTAGCAGCCGGATTTAAACTCAGACTTGCATCAAATGGAGTTCGAAATCTAATCTATCCAATGGATCTTCTAATCCAAATACGCCCATTGAAATGTCACATTGATCCGGATGTTTGAATTTAATTCTGGTGCAAGTCTCTCCCAGGTGAAACCGTGAAAGGGCATTATGTTTACTAGCTGCGAGCAAAAATTAAAACACAATTGAAATTTGCATCCATGAACAACACGAGGAATCATTCTAGCAAATAATCCAGTGCTATGCTATCATTGATGAAGTCTTATGAAAGCAAAAAGAGAGAATGTTTATTTCTGTTCTTCTTTATTATGACACCAAAGAAAGGATTGCAAGCCCGAAACAAATTTTGAGAAGGTCGTAATACTTTTAATAACAGTGATTTAACACTTGAACAGCAATAAGTACTGGTTTGATTTTTGGCGCACAAGGTCTTTTAATTGTTCTTCCATTTTGGAGTTTCCTGGTTAAATTCGGTCAAAACTTTCAACACAAAAAAATAGTAACTTCTAATTGATGTGGTGTGATGAAATTATGATATAGATGTTTATTTGTCTAAATCTGGAGTGGCGGCGCGCACAAACGCAGCAGCCCAGAGGCTCCAAACATAATTTTGTTGTACTATGTAACAATAAATCTCATTATAATAAATTTCCTCGTATCTATTATTATGTTACAGTTTTTTTATTCATTTATGTATTTACTTGACAGCTGAGCAAAGATTTGTACTTAGATATCTTTTTAACAATACACACTTACATCTGTAATCCCACATTCTCACCTCACCAAAAGACTCAGGTGATAAAAAAAAAAGTGCTGAAAGAAAAGCAATAAAACCAGCCCAAGAAACTTTTCCAGAGCAGTTTAGTCTGCAGATAATTTCCTCTCCTGTCACTTCAACCAACAGCAAAATTCAGGTCACATACCAACAACAGAAACGAGATGATTGTAAACATTTCATTTTCCACTTTGCTGCCTTTATGAAGACAAACGTGTGCCTGTGGTGACTTTGCCTTCCATCTTTTCGTCGATGTCAGTTGATAAAAAAATGTTAATGTGTTTATTGTTATGATAATGTCTTGGCGCAGGTTTTGGCAGAGGACATTCGCTAAAACAAATGAACAAATCTAAGAGGAGGAAGCCAGTGACCAGACAAAGTCAAATTTGCAATCAGTGCACGGCTTTGATGCAATGGCTTTAGGTAATTACTTCATTACAGGAGCAGACATAACTTTTGCCCTGGGTTACCAATTAATGTGGACCCTGGAACCCAAATGTGTTCTAGGTGCTTTTCCTACGTAGCATTGATAAACTATAAATTGTAAGTCCAATTAATTTAAGGTTGGTGTAATTAAGCGGTTAGGGGATGGACGACTGCTGCTCCTAATGCTCCTCTGAGAGTGAGAGTGTGGGCACCTCTTGTCGTAAAACAAGCGCTCCACTTAGCATCTTGAGAGCTGTTCTTTCATATAAGCATGTCATTAAAACAGAGAGATTTTAAAGGACACATATTGACTTTTTGAGCTTCTAATCAGTACAAGGAATCATAAATATTCCTTGTACTGAGGTTAGCTTCAGTCATACCTGTTTTGAAAACAATATGATAAAAAAAATGATAATATTGATAATACTGTAAGAGGGATCAAGAGAGATATATTGTCATGCTTCGATGATTATTGTTATCATAGTTGTTGTCATAGTCAAGGTATGTATTCAGGTGAGGGTTAGGGTTAGCATTCTTGCAGGATTTGGGAAAATTCGGACCGCAGTAGACTGGAGGTTGTGGTCAAGTCACTACGCAAGAAACTGGCACATGTCCCACACTGAACTTGCCTTGCAGTCAGTGTACGGGAGGCAATAATGGAGGTGGCACTGGGGGGTCTAGATTAATTAAAAGAGGGTCAAAGAAATTTTAATATAACAACATATTCCGACAAATTATAGGGTACGTAAAAAAACAACATTTATTTTTTCATTCATTTTTTCATTTCATTCTTTTTCCATTCTTATAGTTAACTCGTTCTGGGGAGCTTGTCGAGCTTGTCACAGTACGAACATTTTAAAGTAATTTGTCACCACATTTCAACCAGGAGAAATACTAGATTCTTAATACTAATTTTGATACCACAATGGCTAAAATATATTCTTTTCAACACAAAACACTTTTAAACACTTATTTGTTTATTCTTAAGTTGTTCAAGAAAAATCGAATTGTCTTCTGTTTATGTCATTTATTTCAACTATGTACTTTTGCTACCAGTTTTAAGATCGATTAGAATCAGATTTTTGATGCCTTTGACAACACTATGATGTGGCAGAAGTGATGGAAGTCATGCTTATTTTTAGGAAACTTTTTATTTCTGTAAGTTGTAAAGCATAAAAAAAAAATACTGAAATGAATGCAGAGTTGTGTCCTGTACTATTTTTAACCTGGGATTTAGCTGGTACTTTGATTCCCACTGACTACACAGGAGGAAGGTTGAACAAGTCGCCTTAGGGTCGCGTACATTCACGGCTTCACACCCAAGGGTGCTGTTGGTGTTCTGTAATTGGATTTTTGTCTTTAGCATCACGCTGGCTGCTTTTACGTCAGAAATGCACCTCCTCTGACACTGGCGGAGCTTTTCAATGTACACGCGGCTCATTATATTTACGACTTCGAACTGCACTGTCAGGAAGTAGTAAATAAGAATCGCTGTGTGCTGCTTGACACCTGGGCTTGATAACAGTGGAAGTGCAGTCTCACGTGTGATGAGAAGCACAGCTCTTAGAAGTAAATGCGCTGTATATTTCTTTCTTTTCCCAGCGATCGAAAAACGACCCAAGATTCCGGCGGGTCAAAATAGCACCACTCTAAAAAGGCAATACTAAAAATCCTGGCTCGTAAAGGTTAAATTGTGATATTAGTAGAGGCCATAACCCTTTGGAGCAACATCTTCAATGCTCCAGCCAAACAGAGATACACTTAAAGCTATTCAAATCAGCTTAGAAGGCAATCATCTGCTATATGCGCCATAAAGTTTTAATACAAGAACAAAAAGCATTTGATGTTTAAAGACCAGTTGGATCTCTGAAAGGTCTTCAACAGTCCAGCAAATCTGAAAATAGAACAAAGCCCAATTCCGCAGAACTGTCTTTTTATGTTAAACGGACACATTTGCATTTCGCCGCTATGGACAAGAAGAGAGATGAGACAATGAGCTTTTTTCATTTCAAATAGAGATCTTCAGATGAGTCTATGCAATCCAGACATCTGTGGGTTCTATTCGCATCCAAGGGTTTATTAAATCCTCGAAAATGAAACAAAATTGTACCCGGTGGCGACAATTGAGCGCTTTTCAGTCAAAGGGTCTTGCCACGGGAAAGCCAGATTTACTAAGCCCAACAATGTGTAAAAAGCACAACTCCTCAAACTCACAGGACCACTCTTGTGGGGTCAGAGGTCACAAGTCACAGGTCGGTAAGTGGTGAAGCGTGCTTTTTCGTTCCATTTCTGATCGTGCAGCTACAAAAGGTGCATACGTAAAGCCATACAGAAGACAAGAAATACAGTTTCAAACCTTTACATTTTTCATTCTTCAACCAAGGAGTATTCCAATATTGACAACTAAAATGTAAAATCTAAACAAAGCAATGGCTAGCTACTTTTAAAGAGACATACATTTATAGCAAATGTAGGTCTTAATATTACATTTTGTGTGCATTTTAGTGAAGATGGACTTAAGAATAGAAACATGCAGAGTTGATAAGCCCGACTTTTTCATACGAGAAACTTGGTTTTATGAGTGAAAATGGCTACACAGCATTTCTAAGGTTTATAATATTGACCCGGATTCAAACTTTCTTTAATAAATGCACATTAGTACAAAGACGTGGGCAGGTATAGGTGGTAGGTGCAAACAAGATATTTCTGTCCATTTAGGTCTCCGTTGCAAGACGAAACACGATTGCTCAAACATACAAGAAACAATCAGAATTTTAACGATGAGAGAACACTGGTTAAAAGTACACATGATATGTCCTTTTTAGTCCCTGGTACAAAGCAAAAAGTTTTTTTAGGATTTACACTTGAGCACATTTCGCACTAAGGTATATCTGGACAATGTATTTCACAACATTTTTAAGAATACAGAATATTGTTCTAAATTTTTGCATGGTGACATCTGACCTTAAGCTTTTGGGTTTAGGGGTAGGTAAAAACATGAATTTTATCATCACTCAAGCCTTAGCTGCAGGATGAAACAGGATTATTTAATTATGCATGGAGCAAAACATTCAACTTTGAGCAAAGAAATAAAGAGGAGGTTAAAAGGTCATTTATGTTGATTTTGTTTGTCCTTCAGGTAATTAAACAGAATATTGAAAGTGCAACTTTCTGGAGGTGAAAAGTCAACTATTCAATCCACAGAAACAGAAACCTTAAGTTTATGGAAATAAATGTGAACAACTATAGCTAAAGGAACAACTTTTCAAGGCAAACAAACTGTAGGAATCCGTCCTCATGGCCAAATAATAGTTAATATTGAGGTCATGCAAGCTTGCTCAAAGTAAGGACACAGTTTTATCAATTATTTAGTGCAACACAGGCAACAAAAATATGCTTTTATTGGAAGAATTGAGGTCAGAAAGCTACGCTTAGGTCTTCAGTTCATCACTTTTTGAAATGACTTCAAAAGTATTTTGTATGTGCCTTTATTCAAAAAAAGTTTCATTCTGCTGGTGTCTGACTAATAAGTGGTTGAATTTAAGGACTTTAATGTTGAATTTTGTTATGAATCATTAATATGTAATAAAGATCTTGGGAAATATGACAGAAATTAAGCTAAGTAGTGCATGACAGTGGACCTTAAAAATGTTTCTTTTTTTGTTGTTGGAAAAGCTTAGTAAAACTCTTCGAAGCTGCTGATCCATCACCCTTATCCAAGTGATTTTGCAGTGCATTGGGGAATACCTGCCTCCAAGTGTCACCAAACCATGACAATGCTTAGATAAAGTTATTGCTACATCGTCGAGCACTTTCAGAATGCACTCACTTAAAAAAAAAACGTATATGTGTTCCAGCAGCTTGGCTTTAAATCACTCGAAAGTGCCAAGCAACGAGGCAGATAATCATCTCATTTTACTGGCTGAGTGAGAGAACTGGGGGAAACATGTTTACTGAGCTGGAGCTGAGCAGAAGACTATATTTTGGACTTGGGACAGCGGCGAGGCACTGTGCGCTTGGGGAGATGAGCTAAAAACAAACAGGACAACGGCGAGGAAGTGTTGTCAGTCTCGCTACTTGTTCTGAATACTTCATCGAATCTTGTGCCGGGAAACCTTTGCCACCCAGACATAACAGGGGAGCGGTGTAATTGGGCGGGAATGGTACAAAGCTAACAGAATGTGGATTACTCGCCATGGCAACAGTTGTCTCTCTCTGTCGTTACTGTTGAGCAACTTAAGTCTCCTCAGGTTCTCTTTTTATTGCGGGCCGCCTTTGCCAGAATTAATTCAGCGGAGCGAGAGCTGAATTTTAAACCAAACGCCGGAGTGTGTGTTCATATAAATTTATATGCTGAAGGCAAAGCTAGGGAGCGGCGCAATGAGAGCGTTTGGCCAGCACTTTATTTTTAAGCGCAGTAATTATAAAGGTGGTTCTACAACTGGGGACTTAATTGGTCTACAAAAGATGAGTCGCTGAATGTATTTATTAGAATGTGGATATGGTAAGTATAGAGGACCCTGAGTGTCATGGTAAATGAAAAAAAAAAAACACTTTAATTAAAAAAAAGTATATGGTAAGCATAGGAATTAAATAGAGGATGTAACTAAACTAACGCAAACGTATATATTCATTGAAAGACAGTGGCAACAATGATGATTACCAAAGATTAAAACTAATTATACTAACAATAAAAGAATACACAATTACTCCATTGTTATGCATACACTTAAGCACTCTCACACCCATACACTTGCATAATTACACTTTTAATTACTGCCATAGTTATTAGGGTTGAAAGCATGTGCCTTTTTTAATATGTATCACAAAAAAGAACCAGATATGATATTGCAATACTCTTTTACTAAGTGTATTTTTACTAATCGCACCAAAGCAGATCTGAACAATACAGATGCCATCAGCAGCTTTATCTGAAGCGGAGTCACAAACATATGTGACAGGAAAATATAAGAAAACAAACTGATTTTACAATTTACAGTTTATTTTCAGTTTGTGGAAGCAGAAAAACACTGCTGTGTTTATCATGATGCCATTAAAGTATTGGTCTACATCAATACGATACTTGAAGTTGTGTAATTGCAAAATGATATATCGTCCCAGGCCTAAATGTTATTGCACTATTATCTATCTGTCTGTCTGTCTGTTTTTGCAATATTTGTTGCTTCACAAAAATGGGGTAAATTACAAACACTGGCATAGTTTTATGATAAGGGAACTTGATTTATTTATGTTGTATGTATGTATGTGTGACTGGTGTATCTCTTTCTGCGTTGTGTGTGCTGGTTTATGTTTGTTGGTGCAGAAGTGAACCACAGCACACAGCCAGCGATTGAAGTCGTCTCTGTTTAATCTGGATTACATAAAAGTGAGTCAACATGTGCTACTACAGTTGGCCCAAACTTTTCAGAACATGAGAGTTTGCAAAGACCACTAACATACCTGGAATACAAAAAAGTGAACAGTGTCAACATGTGCTGCAAACGGTTGGCCCAAACTACAAAGAAGGGAGAATGACATTGTCCGTATTTTTCCAGACTTCTTTGAGTCAATAAATAAAAACATCAGAACAACTCAAAGGCTTAATATTGACCCAAATACAACAATAGCTTGTTCAACGACCAGAATAAAGGTGAAATGGTGACTAAAATGCACTTCAAACACGAGATTACAATGGATGACCAACCTTTTCCTAACACAAAAGCTTGCAAAGGGAAGAGGAAGTTACGACACACCAATTTACCGATGCCCTGGAGGGACACACAAAGAACAAATCATGTCCGGGCCACGAGAGGACAGTAACTCAATACCAGATACATAGAACAAACAAAAGAAAGACAATTTTATGTCATTATAATATAAATAAACCAGTCTATTTACATATTTAAAACAAACTACAGAATGAATTTCAAACTGATATCTATATATTCAATATGTTTTTTTTTTTTTTTCCCCTATTCACTAGTGTTTGATTGAGCCCCAGATAAAACAATACAATGTCCACAGTCCAAAATCCACATTTCGCTTGCTATCGCTGGCATTGCTACAAACTGCTCTGAGTGCATGCACAATGGTGAATCCAATATGCTATACAGTTGAGTTTTTAAGCAATGCCAGTTCTAAACTAAGCCAAATGTTGTGAATTTTAATTTGTATGCAAACCCAAGCACTTAGCTCCTAGCCGAGTTTACATTAAACATTTGAGCGCTTCGACACCATCAGCAGCAAAGTTAGCAGAGGGTCGCCCAGGGCAGGCGCGGAGGTGCAGACAGTGCCAAATCATTCTGTATATGAGGCAGAGTAACATCCTCCCCTGCACTTTCCACTCGCCACACCAATACGAACAAACTCCTCTCTGTACGGTGAATGGATGGCTCCTACTGCTCCATTAATCTAATGACTATGGCCCGTCACTAAGACCGGCTTAACAGGCTCTACCCAGTCCTTTCACTTAGCATGTCTTCTACGCTTGGACATAGGAAGGGCAGCAACAGCAGAGGTGGCAACACAAGACATGTAATCATGCAAACAAGGTAAATATCAAGGCTACATCATAAAGCAAAAGACTACCAGAAGAGGCAACTCCAAAATAATCATGCTGTTCTAACTATTACAGTATGCTGTTCGTCCTTGTGGTAAATATTTGTCATGGTTTTACATCAGTCAAGTTGCAGTTTGTTAAAAAAAACACACAATTGATAAGAAAAAAAAGATGAAATCATAGAAATAATGCCGCAAAACCATATGCAGCCTAAAAGATAAGTAGGTAAACAATTGCTTATTCTGAACAAAGCAAATTATCAATGATTTAGCCATGCTCATCATTGTAAACCTGATTCAGCTCTTTTTGGTCAGATAAAGTCCAAAAAGGTACTAGTGCAATTTTGTTATAATGTTATATAATGCTTATGACATTACCTCAAAAGTTGGTGACAAAACATCTCTTGCATTGAGGTAAAATTTCTATTAATTCAAACTTCAGTTATATACATTTTAAGTATAACTACTTCAATTATAAGAAGCCTTAATGGGGAATATACATTCCTCAGATTGTTCTGTAGATGTTAGATGTCAGAATAAAGCAGTATCCTAGCGCTAGCATGTAGCTAGCAGCTGCTATTAGCATTGATAGTGAAATTAGGGCCACTATGTCGGACTTGTCTGGCCATCCATTGGAACAGTAAGTCCATGCTTGCTCTTGTGGCTGCTGAACAGAATGAGAAAGATACTCTTCATTAAAATTAATAAACTGTTTTTCAACCACAAAAAAACGTTAGTGGGCGTACCCTCGAATACCATATAGCTACTGCTCAATTCATTTTATATTTGGTGCATTCTACACAAATTCTACTCAACAGCAGCCCAATCTTCTATGCTAATACATACTTATGCAAAGACCTTGATGACAAACTAACATGGTCTTTTTATGCAAATGCCACACAATACTGCTACATGGATGGTGAATTTCATTTTATTAAGAAAAAGCCTTACAGTTAATGTGTTCATCAGATCTGCAGTATTCTTTTGAATGCCAGCACATTTTAAGTAACACATTTCCAAAAAACCTTTGAGTGGTCTGCTGGGAAAATATCAACATGCCACATTCTTCTTGTTTATGCAAAACAACCTCGCTTTCCATCATCAAATAATGCTTGGCTTTTCTTTGCAAATCAACTCTTTGCTGCTACACTTGCGACATTTCCAAAGTACATCATAGAACATTTGCATAATTGTTAGGTTTCGGGGAAGAATGGATACATAAAACTGTAATTGAGAATTGGGCGCAATGACGTCAATGGGTCTGTGGAAAATCTCATGCTACACATGACAGTAGATTTCGGTGTCTCCAGGCTTCAGATTACCATTATGTGCTTTTAGCTGTGCCCACTGGGGTTGCTAGTGGAAACATTTGGTTGGTCTGACACCTCGGGGAGTGTTGGTGCTCTGTTAGTCGCTGATGTCCTGTGTGCTGCCGTGTATGTTAGCCGGGCCATCTCGCATAAGGGACGATGTGTGCTTCAGCTTTAACCTCTGGGGAAATAGCGACCAGAAGTTGGCTGTCAAATAGCAGAGCATCGGCGAGCTGCTGGCCCAGAATAGCACATGGGGTCAGTGCGGAAAAATATGCCTCCCACACTACACGAAGAGACAGGACCTCTGAACCCTGATGTGCGACGGTTTGAGTCAGACTAACAGCCATGTAGTTTTATTCAGCTTAGAAAAAGCAAAGGCAATAGATCTGGCAACAGCAACCCAACGATCCCAAAGTCAATGAGAAAGCATTGACAAGTGTATCTTTCCCAGAGGCCCAATTTAACTCCAACTAAACAATCACTTATCTAAAAACAAAATATCAGAATTGTTCTTTCTGGAAAACCAGCGTTGAAATCTGCATTTAAATAGCTGATGTGATCTCTTGGGATGATATTACGAGAATTGTTTTGAGGTAAATGTCCCCACCTCCATGTCTTAATTACATGCTCTTCTGCCATGTAACCAAATGGGATGTTTGTTGCCATGGTGACAGAGAAAGTCAGGGGCTGACACAGTATTTCATTACGACTGAACACAAAGACCAAAATGAAACATAATTTTTGGTTTTGAAAGACAGACGTGTGAGGATTAAATATTTTTAATGTGCCGACGTCAATCATCTGCTACTGCGATTAATTATGAGCCGCAATCACAATCTGAGCTTTTTGGTGCTGCTTTGCTGACTTCAGCCCTTTCAGGAAATGATGACAGAAATGATTCATGCCTTTAGTAGCATGAATTAGAAATGCAGCACACTTAACTGCGAGCATAAAATTCTATATGAAACTATAATAAATACAATCTATAAGGACAACTTAGCATTTTGGAAAACTAAAGGGCTTACTAATGCATATTTTGAGACGTATCTTGTTTTTTGCATAATAGCTCTGTGTATACAATTAGACACTAGGCTACAAAAAGCTGACAACGAGCTACACTAAGAAGACTAAGTGTCGATCAAAGAAATTCTTAGTAGAATAGACATTTTCTGCAGGTCGATTAGTTGATTATAGAAGTAGGGCGGCAAACTCTCTTAAAGTTATTCATTAGCTTTATAATGTGGGCATGTATCAGACCTAAAATGCACTCAAAAAACTACAACTGCATGCAAATTATGTAAAAGGTATAAAGCTGTATGCCTTCTAATGTATGCTTCTGTCTCATATAAATCTGCATTATCTAAATGAAATATACTCAACAAATCAAATTGTGGTCGACTAAAACGCCTTATAATTACAGGCTTAATATATTTTGTCTTTATACAAACACACTGAAAAAGCCTGTGATCAAGTCCAAATGTGACTGCAGTGATCTGTCTGCATTTCAATTACACTGAAGTTGGAGAAGCTGAAAGTGTGCCAGTTGTTAACTTTACATTACGTTATCGCTTCTGAAAGTTGTAGAAAGACTTTTTTAAGTCATCACAGTGAACAAAACAGATTGTAGGAAAGCACAAAATGAGTAAGTGAACAATGCTGCAAAGAGTTTGTTTTTCACTGTTACAAAACAGTCCAAATCAGCACATTTATTTGTTGGCTTCAAAAGTCAGTAATGTGTGGTGAGTGTGGAGGAAAAACATGGCTTGAAACTAAAACATATTTCGTTTTTGTCTTCCACTATTGAAGTGTCTGCCACTGGCTTGTCTTTTTCTTATATGTTCTTGCTTTGTCTGGAATGTAGGACATTTTCTTATGGAGACATTAAAGAAACTCTATTGGTAAGATCTGTGGAAAGGTGGTATTTAATGAGGAGAACATAAATGAGAACATTTGCAATAACGATCTGTTTAATATTCCAAATTGCCTTTTTTAGGCTTTTTGAGTTCTGTCCTATTTCTGTTATTATTAGTGCATTTAGCCCCATTATCAAGAACACAAATAAAACATCTGAGATAATAACTATAATGGCATACCGGCAAAGAAAGTTGCATAGTGCTCCTTTAACCTCAGCTGGGATGCTGGGCACATGTTATTGGCCTGGCACCTGTGGGGAACAGCTGCCTGACACCCAGAAGCCCTTACATAATGCACTGTGTTTGACATTTCCAATTCAAAGCACACCTCATCCAACAACATGTGACGCAGTCCCTTGTGGCACCCCATAATGCAATAATATAAAACCAATGAACGCGCATGGATCAAATGAACCTAAAATAACACAAATTAGCCCTTATAGCATGCAGTCATTAATGCGTATTTAAGCACAGGATTACAACTGTGGGCTAATATTAGCTCGTCCAGTGCAGGGGGAAGGATGCTAATGATGGCGGCTGCGAAATGTCTCGTGTGCTCCTGCGTGCGAACATTTATTAGCATTCTCTGTGAATCAGTTCAGAGAAAAGGCTCGCTCATGAATATGCGGGAGAGCGCGTGCGGCGAGCTCAGGCCCAACCACTATAGTTTCTCGTTTCTTTAGGTACCTTATCCGGCATACACTCAGCTCACCTGTGACCCCGGCAAAACAACTCACCAACTTATCTGCTTTAAGGAAACTGGGAGATGGAAAGCACAGAAAATATATAAACAAAGCTTGGGAGGCGGGAAAAAAAGTGCTGAGAAGAGAGATAAGGCTACACTGGGTCAGAGACGAAAGGAAATGAAATTAGCTATATGTCCTGTTGGCGCTGGGCTGGATTTATGTGCTGGCATTATTTATTTCATTTGAGCGGGGGCTGTCGCGGCAGTACGGAGCAAGAGGAGCTGGTGTGAATTTCTAAATAGGACAGGTGGAATATAAGACTGGTCAACTGGCAGCGGCAGAGGTCACATGACTATTATTGCAGAAGGTGTCATGGGTAAGATGGGGCAGAAGTGTCAGATTATACGTAATGTCCGCTCATATAGGGATACATGCAGGAATTTCTTACTATAAATCTGTTTCATAAGAGTTTTCCGTAGAGGGAAGAAAGAGGTCATAGAGGAAAAAAAACGATATTCCTACTGGAGCAGAACGGGCCAAAAGGAGCATGAAGTAACTGAAAAAGTATTCTTTAACTTTGGGGGTTTTCAAGGATGCCAAAGCTATACTTCCTGTAGTGTTTTGGATGGGTTGTTTGCTATGCTTGTGTCAGGCCTGATACAAAAAGTATGCTGGCACTTAAAGACAAATGTTGCAATTAAATCAAAATCTCAACACTACATTTACAACAAAGCTTTCTAATCAAGCCACTATGTTTCAGTAAAGCGATAAAGCTTAGTAATATATAACAATGTTCTGAAATACTTGTGTATCTTCTATGCATGTCAGCCTTCTCTTGAAAACAAATAATCATGGATGGCAACTTTAAAGAGAGGTAAAAAAAAAGACATAAAAGTACTTCTAGGAGTTGTCTCAACGCCACTGAAAGATGGGTCAAATAAAGAGAATTATATTCCTCTAAAGGGATTAAGTTCACCTCTAGCATTCTTGGAACCAATAAGTTATATCTTCTACCACAGTCCAGATACATTGTAAACAAGTCTAATTGGGGAAAAGTTGCTTGAATGCTGCTAGCATGCTATGTTGTTGTTAGCATGCTATCCCAGCAAGCGGGGAATCTTCGGGGAATGTTAGCTTGTGGTTCTTAAAAAAATTGTTTTTTACCAAACCCAAAACTAATGTTTGCTAAATGCTAGATAATGATTAGGTTTGAAGCTAATGTTCCCAGATCGTTTAGAGAACCACATTTTAAAAGTTTCCCAAAGGTTGCAAAGAAACCAGCGAATATTGTTTTTCTAGGGCTACCCTTTGTTAATATGACAAATCCAACTTTTGATCATAATTTAAAGTTAAAGGAGAACCAGATTCCAGAATGTGTTGGGAAGGCTCTCTGGAGGATACAACCAAACCCTCAAACAATCAAATCTTTTAGTTCATCATGATGAATAATTTGGAGGCTCTGAATGTATTAACTGTTGTATATATCGTTATAAAAAAGGTTTCATGTGACAAATCTACATCAACACTTTTTAGTTAATAACCCCAACAAGACTGGAGAAAGCCTGGCATGATCTTAACCCACTAATCAAAGAACTCTGCCGTTACTTCTTTAATCTTAACCCATTCCTCCACGCAACACCCGCCATCATCTAAAATGGAAGATTCCAATTATCTTTAGTGCTCTTTTAGATGGTGCCAAATTCCACCTCTTTTCCAATTTGTCATCCTCGATTGAGTGTAGAGAAAACTTGTCCCTCTAAGATATGCAATTGTTTAATAATTATCGAACAAATGTCACCTTGAATCTTCAGACAAAAACAAAACAGCGGCACAGTATTACAAGAGAAAAAATAATGTATATTCTTTGTCACTTCTTATATCAAAATACTACGGAAAAGACTAACATCCGCTGCAAATTAGACTCAGTAGAGACCTTGCCGGGTTGTTAAATTACAAGATAAATGCATTCAGTGGAAGGGCAGTAATGTTTTATAAGCACTAGATCATCACATGGTTGGAAGCGATGTATAAATATATATTCCCAAAGGGCCTGACCTGCTGTATATTGTGGTATTACCTTTATGTAGCATAGAAACATCAAGCCCTGTGGAAATTAATCCAATGTGGGTGGAGCCAGCCTTTGCATTTGTGGTTAAAAGCCTAATTAGGACAGATGATCTATTTCTATAATTCATGTTTTTTCTTTCTTCAGCACCAGCAACAATTCTTTTCGTATTTTACAGACTTTTTTTGGTGCGTAGAGCCCAACCTCCATCCTCTAATCGCCCTCTTGCACAGACATGGTTTATATAGAAAAGAACTAAATGAAGCGCCGTGTGATTAATGGAGTTAATTTGCAGCAGATTTGACTTTATGGTGACAGCCCACTTCACCCCGAAAGCTTTTTGATGATTAGATTTAAACCGGTGTCAAAAGTCATTCTCTTTGCTGATAAATGTTTCTGTCTTTTCTTGAACGCACACTTTGTACCTGTCGACAAAAAAAACTAAATGAACTTTTTGGCTGGGCGCATTAGATGGAATCAGAAACGACGGCTGAATGTGGGAGATAATTTGAACATTTTGCACTTGCAGGGAATTTACTTTTCTTGTCAAAAATCTTGATGTCAATAAATACAGGTTACCCAAACGCCAGACTAGGAGAAGTTTTTGTATCTCTATATGTGATGTCGAAGCCTTTTGACTTGTGCTCTTCCAGTGATGAACATGACTTGTGACTTGTGTTTGCATCTATTGACTTTCTCTGCTGCTACATTATTCTGCAGTTTCAGCTACTTGATGCAACCTCGTTTCCACTCCAGCATGATGAAATTTACAAAGAAATGTGAAGAAAATATATCGAGGAAAACACTGTTAGATTAGGTTTTGCCTGTGTAGCTTTTGAATAGTTACACATAAACAAAACATGACAAAAGATATCATTAGGAAAAGGGGATGTGATTAAATAAAACCATTATTGGAAGAGGTTTTACCTATAGGGATCTCAGGTAACTAATATCACTGTGTTTCTAATCAAATGCTTTTAGGCCATGTCTGCAAAATACATTGATAATTTACCAAACTCAGACGTTCTCAGGTATGAATGTGTATATCTCAGTTTTTAGTATTGGAATTTTTCACACTGGTTCAAAATGACTGTTCAGCCTGTTGTACATTCAAATTTTATGTCTTATTGTTTCCCATTGACCTTTCTCACTCAAGTACTTAATAATATTTTTGCGCCATTGGCCCCACCACTCCAACTACCACCAACCAATCACATTTGTAGTAGATAAATACTAAGCGAGGACCGTGCATCCAAGTACTACCCTAGAGTTAAAAGCATTTAAACATATTTTACCCTCTAATCTCAAATTTCATCAGCTCAAAATAAGATCTATAGTTCAAAATGAGAGTACACCATGAATGATATAATTTGGAATAGTAATTATACTAAATAAGAAAAAGACATGAGTTTATTTGTCTCTAAATAAACTGCAATGTGCCCCACTTACCACCAAAGTTAACCTTTATGCCATCAGTGGTACAAATTAGGAATGCACCGATCCGATACTGGGATCGGATATCGGTGCTGATCCATGAAATTTTGCTGGATCGACTGGGTATCGGCTCCAAGTTATTAGTTCAGCCGATATCCCAGTTGTGCCTTTTATTATTTTATTATACATTGTGAGATGTATTTACTGCTGGTTTTGGCCCAGAATGTTTGAAATTGTATTCATATAAAGTTGCTGAATTGTTACTTCCACAATAAATAACAGTTGCATAACACTATATGACCTATTTTCAAACAAGTGAACTGTGTTTTGAGAAAAATAAAAGGTATTTTCAGTCCTTTCACTGTTATCGGTCAATATCAGGTAACGGGAAATACTCAAGAAAAAATTGCTGAATCGTTATCACAACTAAAAAAGCTGGATCGGTGCATCCCTAGTACAAATACCATGATTTGAGAAACACTACTAAACTGTAGTCTTTCGACTATGAGAGTTAAAAATCAAACAAACTGTGATAAACAATATAGTTTAAATTTCACGGTTATTTTTTAACAAGAATTTGTAGTTTTGTGGCATGCGTACAACATCTTAGCATGTGCTTTTGCTATGTCTTTACATGACTGCATGGTAACTGAAGTCATTAGTTTGTCAAGGTTAGCAGAACAAAAGTTACGTGTGACTTAGGAACACTATAAAGTCCATAGAAGCTGTGCCGAGGACGCATGCGACAGGGCTGAATTAGTCACCTTGTAAACCAATGCGCCTGTACTTTCTATAATCTTGTTGGCTCCCTTGAGTTGCAGAGCTACCTAATCTGTGAACACAAAGGCAGCCCCTGCTCTGTGTGGCTTCGCAAGCTTGTGCTAATGCTGTGTAAACATTGCTGCTGCTGTTTGCCACTGATTTAGCACATGTTAATATTACATGAGATGGAGGGGTCCTTTGATGATGTAAGTGAACACTCAAACTAGGGCTTTCTACCTCAGGGAAGGAGAGATGAGGCTGTGGAGCAGCTCCTTCGAGATTTCTTTCACTTTTGCATTTGCAATTCATCTTGGAAGGAGTTCATTTATTCTCAGCCATATCGCTCTATTGTTCTATTTAGAAATACCATAAAAAGTAACTATATATTCTGCAATGCAAAGACTTTGATTGCGCATGGGATTAGCCAATGATGTCTTTGGTTGAGTTCTGAAGGATTAACAAATGCAAATTTTGCACGATTACCGCTGTGGTTCTAGAAATGACTCGAGGGAATGTGTGCACGGGGGAACTCACTATTCCCCTTGTCCGCATGTGAAGTAGATCCAACATGGCTTCTGAAATGGTACTTCATGTTCCCGTCTTTTGATACAGATAGACCAGTGCCAATTTGCAACAAACTTGACTTATAGTTGCACGAGAAATGCCAAAAAAAGGTGAATATGTCTCCTTAGACTATACTGTATAAGGAACAGTCGATATTTCAACCTAACAAATCTCATCACAATATTGAATTTCCACTGTGATGCAAGACACACAAACACGGGTCTACAGAGAACACCACTGGTAAAAGTTGCATAGATGCTTGTTTTATCCACTGAAACAAAGCATAACAGATTGTGACAAGACGTAAAATGATGGTGAGGTGAACTGTAGAGTAACTGCATCAATATTAAGGGAGTCATTTATCAAGTATTTGCTCACATGCAAATCTTAACACAGCTGTCTCTCACAGCTATCCTGATGCATCAGCCGATTTCATTTCACTTTGTTGAAACCGTCTGATATCACATCATTGGGATTTGTTTGCTTCCCAGTAGGGGGAGACTTTTTGGATTTATTTTTTGGTTGTAATGTTGCCCAGGAAGAAGAGCATGAACATGTGTCAGTGACTGTTGTCGTGCGTATCTGTTTTGTCTTTGATGTTACATGTGCATCTTCCAATACAAAGCACATCTACGTTGGTAAATGAGGTCCTAAACATATTTTATCTGATTTTTCAGTGTAAAGAACAGAACTAAAAGAACCATTTCATTTTAAGGATCGTTAATATTCCCCCGAAGAGCTTAGAAGCACTTATAATGACTAAAAAAAAGCAACAAGCATGATTCCTGAGTCTCAAGAAACAACTGCTCTGTAAAGTGGATATACATTTTTTGCCACAATAAAGCCTTATGTACTGTTTAACATCAGTATATGTACAAAATGGGCACATGAAAAATTGTAGATTTCTGTTCAAATTTGTAAAACAATCTAACAAAATGCACAAATAGTTCCCATAGCAGCAGACTTGCCGCTCCGAGATCTCGGTTTTTCTGCTCTTTCTGTTTCAGCTCAAACCAATCAGGAGCTCATGGCCTGGATGCCTTGCGGGAGATGGCCTTCATTACCACTGCACTGGCTTCTGATAATCCCACACGTCCAACTGCAAACCACTGGACAGTTCCACCGAGATGAACCTAGAAAACTCAATACTTCTTTTGTTTGTGCTAGCTCCTCACACCTGCTACAATTCCTCTCTTTTTAATTTAACCTTGCAACCAAAACAGGTACAGTATATCTGGGAAAAGGATCAACTGAAATGTGTATTTAAACACCCAAAAGTCATCAGTGGAAGGTGTATGAGGACAGGTGCTGGTTGGAGGATGAGCAGTATCCGTTTCAGAACGGAGAACAGACTCTTGATGAACCATTAACCTGCTGTCGGTGAGTTAAAATGGCTGTGGGACGTGGTTTAATTTACCCTTTTATAAAGAGGTCGTTGAATTGATGAGGCACGGGGAAAAAGAGTTACACCCGCGGTTTGGCGTATTAGCCCGGGCCGCCGGTGAACAGGTTGGAGCGTGGAAGTGGAAGAGGAAGTCAATACACCCAATCAATCTAAGCTTTCAGGACGGCCTGCTACACCACTGGTCAGATCTATAAAACTAATACTATGGATTCTGCGCTGGCTACTTGTGGAGGAATGCTTTCATTTGGGAGGAAATCAGTAGAAATGTCTCCTCAAATGGGTTTATTTGGTTTAACAGGTTGTCATTTGAATGTATTACTTTTGTGTCTCTAAGTTGTATTTCCATTTGCAATTTCTAAAAAATACTCTACTTTGTTTTGTTATAAAAACACTAAGCACGTTTTATTACATTTTTGGGAACTGTTCATATTTTATTTCTACACAACAAGCATTCTGTGTCTGATAACGATATTCACCACAATGAGTTTATACATTTTCTATATCAAGCACTTTTCACAACTTTCAGCTTTGCAGCAGCAGAAAACCTAGCGACATCTAGCCAGGCTAAAGGCAACAACAATACAAACAGCACAATGTTTGGGTTTTGAGAAAGAAAAAGCTCTCATTAGTTTGCTCACAGTTGTTGTTCATGCATGTTTGACTAAAAAAAATCTCTGCTTTCAACTATCTTGAAGAATTCCAAGTAAAACATTGTTTCAAAATTGTCATGTAGCACTAGCAACTTTCAAAATGACTGCTTGATGAAGTAAAATGTTACTAAGCAGAGGCTGGTCTTATCTAAATATTGAAAATATATTGTGTGGCCTTCGTGTCCCTCTTTTGAATTTCAGTGGGTGTGATTGACAGATTAATTAGCCAATCAAGAGAATGAATCGTTTCCCAAAATCAAAATGACTGTGTACGACGAAAAAAATACTTAAAATTATCACATGGAACTGAAAAAACATGGCGGATTTCTGCAGAATCAATGAGCGAATGTAAGGTGAATGAAGTTATAGATTTTGGTTAGTCATTTTGGTCACTAAATGACTAAATTCTAAAAACGCAATTGGTCTCCTTGAATACAAATTGGTTTATCTTAAACTAATACTGTTAAAGTGCATATTTTTGTTGTGATAGTTCAAGTTCATCAGTCATGTCGCTCAGAAAACTAATATTTTTAATATAACATGGAGTTACATATAGAGGGTCACATCCCCCCTGTGCATGCGCTATGTAGAAAGACCCGCTCTCTGTTTGTGTACAACTTCTTTGAATAAAATCCTCAAATGGAACGAGCTAGCTGTTTCGATCAGACTTGATTTGAACTGGTCTGACAGACGTCTGTCTCCTGAAGCTTAAGACAGCGTTTTTCTCGCTGTTTTTTCACTCACCTGAATGTAACTTTTATGGGTCGTGGGGTCGAATTTCTTTCACAAAAGTCGATTTAGCATGTGACAAACTCTTGTAGCTAGCTGACAACTGAGCTTTTTCGACTTGTTTTCACTGCGAAGGCTCTTTCTACAGGCGGGGTCCGTGCACATTGCTCGTGTTGATACAAAAAAATCCCTTCATACAGTATTGTTCATGTGGATGAATTGCTTCATTATAACATCAGACAAAATATAAAACTTCAAAATAATACAACACTCTAACACACAACTAATTACTTTGAAACATTTGGAAATGTTTTTTTTTTTTATATTTCATTGATCAGTTCAATGTTATTGCCCTCCAGGTGAGATTACGACATCATCACTTTCTAGAATATGAAAACATTTAATTAACAGACAAAGACGGGACACTGCAAACTAATTTTCACCCAAAAAGATGCTTTGAGTATAAACAATATTAATACTGGGATAAATTTAAGTTTTATTTGTCTGTACATTTTACTATAATTACTGTGTGTATTCTGTGTTTTCTTTAAATATATTTCATATATGTGTCTATAGCTTAAAGTTAATTTATCCACAAGGGAAAAGAGTTGGACACAGAAACTTGCACGCTGCATTAAAAAACTACTTCTAAACACTGAGAAAAATCAAAGAAGTCAAAGGTGCTTGAAAATAAGCGATCTATTCGCCACATAAGCAGATCTTAGAATGTTTGAGTTCTTTAGTTCTCTTTGTAGTAAATTATTAATGCTGTGTTTCATGTAGAAATCATCAACCTGTTTTTATGTCTGCGAGAACACCTTCCACAGCTCACCCAAATCATATCAAACCACAAATATCACAAGGAACGTCTAAAAACTTTCATTGTCCGAGCTCGCCGTTCAATTCATTTTAGGCTGATTGAAAAGTGAAACCACATTTCCAAGTCAAGAACGTAGAATAAACTCCATTTTGATTGAATATATTGAGGAGGGCTTTCGATGGGCTGTGGCTTCTTCTTCTCAGTGCAGTTTAGGACTTAAAAATACCCCATCAGCTGGTACAAAGAGTCAATTTTTACTTTGAAATAAGCTGCCTCTGAGTCCAGTGCGCTCCCCTCACCACACATTACACTGGCTCAATGGATGATAAATTTTAATAGACAAAAGATGGCTGAAGAGGGTCGCTCCGTCAGTGAAAAGCAGAATTGAAAATGATGAGGTGCTCTGTGCGTACATGTATCCAGACTTTTATTGTCCGCTGATCCGTCTCATGTGACTGGACGGCCACCTCACCTGCTCCATAAAGCCACAACGAGACATTGATGACTCCCACAGAAGGAACCTTGGCCTCAGCAATATTTTTTTTTTTGCTCTCCGGAGTAACAGAAGCATATTGTGACCACACAAGACCCCAGCTTGTTGCAGGAGGAAACTGACGCCGTATAGAGATAAAGAATGCAATGTACTGGAATCATGGGATGTGATTTAGTAAATTATCTGTTGTGCACTTCTTTGTAGCAGTCATACAAATGTACAATTGTAGACAAGTGGTATATTTTTTTATTATTGTTTATCCAGATCATTTTCTTTGAATGTTCAAGTGCATTAAAATTAAGTCAATCAGATGTTGTTGTTATTTATTTTGATTATAGTGCTCTACAATATTGCACTAAAATGGCTCAGTAATGATCATATGTCTATTACCCATCAGTTCAAAACCTGTAGACTTAATACATTGTCACAGTTCACCGTAACAAGCAGCAGTTTGTCATTTACGTCTCTTTAAATGGTTGGGTCTGTGCATGGAACTTCAGTTGGCTTGTTTATGTTCAAAATAGCTAACTTCTGTACATACAAGCATTTCCTGTTAGGTTCATTTTTATGAGGTATTCACTTCACCAGCTTAATAAAAACTCAGAAGATCAAACAGTGACAGTGAGTTGTGATGAAAGTGTTTGTATCTAAATTCTAATGCTAACAGGAAATACTTGTAGGTACAGAAGTTAGTCTTAATCTTCAACTGGCACAGAAAAAGGCAATACGCAATCATAAGTTCGACCAACCAAGGCCATATTTAAAACTTTCAAACATTGAAATTGAATGATTCAGTGGAGCCACACAAATGGGAAATTATTTTTAAGATACCAAACAACAACAACAAAAGTTAAGCTTAACCCATTGTACTCTGCAATTGTTGTAACTGGAAAAAACATAATTAGGCCTCATTTTGAGCAACCATTTGACCATTTGAAACACCACAACCTTTTGAGATTAAAATAGAGTTGACACTATAGTAACATTTAAAACTTGATTTTAAAGCGACAAGAAAAGTCCTGAGGTTAAATACCAATTTTAACATCACAATAAAAATATATATTTTAAAGGCAATAGACACTTTTCATCCTTTGAGTTATCAAGATCATTCTAAAACAACATCCTAACCATTACGTTCACAAGGGTTTTCATATAAATGCAACAAAAATGTATATATATATATATATATATATATATTAGATGAAAATCATCGAAAACATGAAATGATCGAAGTCCAGAAATGAATCGAAGCAGAATCGATCATATTTCATGCACCAGACTACACACACACTGTATTTATAATACACACATTAAACAAAATATCACAATGTTTGAAAAACAAACTGTAACTTGTACCAGATTGACTCAATGTGCTTTTATGTGATTAACACTGATGTGACGACCTAATATGAACACTAATATACTGTTACTTTTGAATGTTGACAAAAACATTATTTAGTCTACACAGTGCTTTTTTATGTATTATTTTATTTTTGTCTTAAAAAAAAAAAAAAAAAATCAAAATCTGTACAAAAAAAACTAATCGAATATTAATAATATAAATAAATAATAAAAAAAAAAAAAAAAAAAAAAAAAAAAAAAAAAAAAAATATATATATAATATAATCTATATGTCATACTTTTATAGAAATGTGTCATGATTTTATCAAAGAGACCATCAATAAGAATGTTTAGCTTTGGGGTACATATAAAGTGTTGCTCGTGAGGAACACCAACTATGAAAATTATTTGAATCACATACTTCCAAAAATTTTAGAGCATTCTCACAAACAATGGAAAAAGTGGCATCATCAAGTGTTCCTTTTATTACAGATATCTGGAATGTCAGGGGCAAACGTATGCAGGAGTTACATAGGTTCTCATTGAAGTTGGGGTAACTAACTTATTTTGTTGTAAATTAGTGAACTTTGAGTTTTTCATTTTAATGTATATGATTATTACAGCACTTTGTTTTAAAAAGAAATGTATAAGCCGTAAATGCAACCAAAATGAACATATACAGTATGTCAATATTAACCATGTGTCAAAGGATTTATGAGAGGAAGTTGTTAGATTTAACACCTACATCATGTTTGCGGTGAGAAAATCAGCTACCACAATTTAACCATTGATAAAATACACAATCTTGGTCTGTTTTTGAGCTTTAAGATAGAAGTTTCCCAATCACCAATGTCAATATTGTCACTAATTTTAACTTATACTTACAAATTCCTTTATCATATTACTTTGGGTTCAGTAAAACAACTAGATCTGCTTCCTTCTATTTAGGTTTGAGGATACAATATAGTTCATAAAGAATGTTTTTAAGTTCTCGTGGCATAAAGTGTTCAATTGAAGAAACTTTGATTGAAACATCCCAATCATTTTAAGGAAAAGACAATAAATACCTTGTTTTAGGTACCACTTTATTAAAACTGCACCTTAATTTGTCTTAGTAACGCGTGAATTAAGTATAAATACAGTCTTAAATATATATGAACAAATGGTAAATTAATGGATAACAAAGTTTATTAAGACTTAGTAACTACCAAATAAAGAGCCTATAGGTTTGAAATTTGGGGTTGGGGATAGGGTTTGGAGTAATTACGTGGTTATTAAACCTTAATAAACGTTTTTTCTCTATTAACTAACCATTAGTGCATGAAAAATTAAGTATTTACAATGGTAAAATTAAGGTTTTCTTAAGGCTAAGTAAGATGTAGTTATTACGTGTTACCCGATTTTATATAAATATTTCTACCAATTTGTATCTGACTTTCAACACTCCAGTTTAAATCGCACATAGAAATCATCTGCTACTGCTGTTCTTTCCACTTCTATCCCAAACAAGAGCACAGCAGAGTTCAGAAAAAAGACACATAGCTTTAGGTCATCATGTAATCATATCTTCAGTGACTTTCCAGGGCACAGTTTGTCTGCAGAAGGCCCACTGAGCATAAATCTCATGACTAATAACAGCTGTTTGCCATACACTGGGCTCTCCGCATTCGACAGAAGGGAACATGCCAGGATCCGTTGTCTCACACGCTCGCATTGTTCATATAGTGGAAAAATGAAGATGGTACATGAATCAGAGGCAAAGCTGCATTATGGGGCATCTAAAGTGATACGCCTAAGCCCCCACGGGCACATGACACAATTAAGGATTTATGCTAGGCTATGTAGAAATTACCATACCAAGTCGAGTTGTTCAAAACCAATCGCTGCGCAGTGTCAAGTCTTATTCCTCTTTTGCCTTCTCCTTTGTCACACTTAATCTTGCGTAATCCACTTAGTGTCATATCAGGGAGAAAATAAAAACATGACAGGAATTCTGCTCCGTGTAAAGTAGCACCTTTTACTCCAGTCATTGAAGCTCTCGGTGGGAAAGATGACACTGTTTTTGTTTCAGGGCTAAGTATGTTATAATGGAAATTTGCTTAGGGAATAGAACACTTAAGGTTTACTATAGATTTGGTTAACAATAACAGGTTCTTGTGGTGACTGCTATGTCTCAAAGATCAGACAGGAATCATTTTAATTAAAAAAAAAAAATGCTTTGGACTGAGGTTTTGTTATTGTGGCTAAGAGACAACACAAATATGATTGGTTGGTACATTCTGGGCATTTATGAGACAGATTTTTACTATACAAAATTACTATTTAACTATATCATTGTTCTATTTACTAACTTTATTCATGCTTGTTTGATGAATTCTAAGCCTTATCATTTCACAGATTATCGATGTAGGCTCTAAAATATTCTGCCTCCAAACACATTATTTTCAGTTAACTTGGCACCTAACATTAGCATGTACGGAGCAAGTTATTTTCTTTATATCACTTATATAATTCCTTCTGTTTCCGATTAGCTTAGCTTACTAGCTTAGCTCTACTTAATCATCGATTGGTGCAGAGCTATTCAATTATATTTACCAGTGGGCCAGATGTATGGGTATGGTCTGAGAACCGGATAACAAAAGTGAACTATGAAAGTGTATCCACAAACAACTTGCAGAAATACTATGTAGAAATCAACTTTTTTTATTGCAATAAATACGGAATAAAACAATAATGCATTGCCACCTCAAAAACAAGACTAAGCCAAAACAAGTGTCAGTCAACAATCAGTCTTGAACTAGAACAGCAGTGGGACTAAACCTGGACTGCGTCTCAAATACGAGGCATAACAGAGTCTGGTTGAACTGATGTAAATGATGTATTGTACTGAATAACAAAGTGCACTGAGAACAACAAACTATCAAACATGGTTCAGTTCATGACCTATTTTATCCTGCTGGGCCAAAAAACTGCTTAATGTGCCATATTTGGCCATTTAAAAAGTCCTGCTAAAGAACACTTCTAAAAATCAACAGATCTACTATCTCTAGTCAATCACTTAAACCAGTGGTCCCCAACCTTTATTCTTGTAAGGACTGGTACAGTCACAACCTTCTTTTTCAGGGTCCAGTCGAGTTAGGGTAGCTCCAACAACAACCACGTAAAATGCAAACAACTGGTTATTGTGCATCACTTTTTGTTTTTGTTTTTATCTTTTATTTCTTGACAATATTTTCATATATTTTCAAGTGCAAGGAAGTAGTGATAAACTAAATGGAAAGATCTTCTAAAGCCCAGTTGCAGATGGCTCGCGGACCGGTTTTGGGCTGCAACCTTCTGTATGGGTTATGCATGAAATTATCATTTGAAAAAGAATAAACTACTTTCTCCATCTTAAACATTAAAATAACTTTAGACTCACCAAACCCTTAATACAGGGGTGTACAAACTTTTTTTTCAGCCAGAGCCACTTTTTGAAAAATATTTGTAGCAGAGGGCCACATAATAGATGGAAATAAAGTGAATTATAAAAAAAAAATTGCATTTAACGTTTGGAAGAGTCACAACACCTAAAATAAGGCATTGAACATTCACTTTTAAGTTTGTATACTTGTAGTTTAGATAGAGAAAACAGAATTATTCAAAGTGACAGTAAAAATTCATAAACTTTTGTAATTTAGCAGAGTCTGAGGGCCAACAAAATGTTGTCCAAGAGCCACATTTGGCCCCGGGCCGCAGTTTGGACATGCCTGCCTTAATATAACACAAATAAGACTTAATTCATCAAGAACAAATGACAAATTAAAGAAAGACAACCTTTATTAGAGCTTAGTTACCCAGAACCTTAGCCCTTAATCCTAAACCTTAACTTCTCAAATAAGAAGCCTTAATTAGCTATGCCTTAATAAACGTTTTCATTCATTAACTGATCATCTATTCATAAATAATTAGGACTTTATTCATGCTTTATTAATGCTTACTAAGGGGTGGGTACCAAAGAACTCTTATCCAGAGTGAAGACGTGCCAGGTACATTCTCATATGTATTAACGTCATCCGGCTGGATGTGCAAATGGGATTTTCTGGTTACCAAAGGTTGTTCCAGGCGTAGCAGAATCGATCTGAAAAGCAGAGCTCGGGCTTTCATCAGGCTAAGACCATGCTTAATACACTTGCGTCGCTAACAAGTGCTGATGGGAGAGAATGTGACACCACCTGATGGATAGTTCCTGTCTCTGCTCCTCCTATTGTCATGTCTCAGCTCAGAAGAAGAAAAAGAATGTCTATGCAGATGGGCTGTATGGTACGCTACATTTTATTCACAAGTCCATCCTTTTTGCCCCACTTTGTAGCCAAGAAAAATGGCAAGACTATGTTTCTGTTTGATGAGAATTTTGGCAGCTGCTGTTGAAAGATTGTTTGACGGACATTCTAAAGAGATGCATTCGTGGCTACGTTGAAATGGAAACAGACAAAAACACAAGCATTGGCTCATACAATAGAACCATTTCATTGTGAAGAATTGTATTGTAAGCTGGCCATGTAAAGCTTTATATCATGGTTTGTTAAAGAAGGAGTTCCAAGAAAAAAGCATTAGCAATTCAAAAGTAGCACAACATTTGAAAGTTGGTTAGATAACAATGGAGAAAATCTTTGCTAAAGCTCACCCAAGGTAGATATTTTCAAAACTATTGAGAACATTCGTACAATAAAATCCAAGGTTCTCCATTCTCAAGGGCCCAAGTACAATGACGACAATTATTGTTGATGTGAAGTAGAAGTGTTGTGTTGCTTCAAGAAGAACCTGAGCTGAGACCAAAGAGTTTGTGTAAAATGTTTACGTAGCAGTTTCACTTTCTGCTTTCAGTGTTGTCCTTGTTATTTAAATCTATGAGAATTGTTCAGTGTGTTGTTTGTGATGCTATTATGCAGAAAAAACATCCTCAAAACCTGCCCGGATGAAGACGGGGTCCACACAATGTGATCCCATCAATCCCTTTTTTCTGCTTTTGTGGTGGAAATGCGAGCTTTGGGAGTTTTTCATTCATGGCAAACAATGACATTAAGTTTCATCTGTGCCGGTTTATGGAGAGTAACACTGATGAGCACAGCATGACTCGCACGCACACTGCACTCTTTTCAACTCCAGCCACTTAAAGGTTGACAACACAAAAGAAGAAGGTGAGCGGCAAAGTTGCAAGCACAGGGCAAACCTTAAAAGTGCTCCGAAGCCATTAAAAACTGGACTGAAAAGAAAATGAAAGCCAGGCAGGTGACAGAGACAAAAACACAGTTTTTTTTATGTCTTAATGCAACCAATTCTTAAAAAAAAAATCAGACAGGAAATGATTCACACATTTAGAGATGTTTCTATGCTTTTGAGTTGTCAAAGATGTATGTTTTCCCTCCTAAAATCTGTTTTTACTGCATTTACTAACAGGACTTAATCTATAGATGGGATTTGCATTGGTGACAAAACATTTAACAAAAAGCTGCAAAATGCAGATTGTTGTGTCTATATTAAGCTCATTCCATCAGAAACATATCGAGATAGGCTTTAAGGTCATTAACATGTTGCACACATACAGCCTATTTGAACTGTATTCTTCTCTTGAAAAAACAAACAAACAAACAAACAAACAAAAACAGAATGAAGAACAGAAAAAACGAATCAAGGCTAAGTCCATATTGACACAGGGACAAAATACCAATAGTTGCTTAAACATTGAGTTGGCCCAGTAATGTTCTGAATCCCTGAAAACAACTCAGACAACAGCAGTACCAGTAACTGGCCAGACTATGGCGCTAATACGGAAAGTCAGAAAAACTAAAACAAGACATGACATTGAACATGTGGAAAAGGTTGTCAAAAGTAAAATGTAATCAGAATACAAACTAAAATTTAGCAGATTACTTTTAAACTTATAACACGTTGTGTGTTATAGAGGAAAACCCTAAGAAGAGACAAAGAAAGTGGGTTTTTGCTTGATATGTCCCTTGAACAGCTGGTCTCCAACCAATAGCTCTCCACCACAGGATTTTGGAATCATACATATAAAATATAGTATTATGTCTATTATACCAGTCTAAGTGTCACTATGTCTAACAGTGTGAATAAATGAAATGGCTAAATAATGGTCCATAATTCATTTAGACTTAAGATCAGATTGTCCATAATTCATTTAACACCTCTACTGGTATTTTCATTAGCTTAATTTCTTTTTCCAAAAGGTTGGGAGAAGCCTGCACTAAACACAATAATGACTAAAGCCTTCATTTTATTATTCTTATATCTTATTATTATTTATAAGGGGTATGTGTTACATTTAACTATGTCTCAATTGCTCACCAACCACCACAAAGTTTGTCTGTTGTTGTTAGCATTGTTAGCATACCTCCACATTTCATTCCTAACAGCTGTGAAAAAAGCATAAAACATTTTGTGATGAACAAAGTGTTTTAAGCAGAATGCATTAAGTAAGTGAGCAAAACATCTAGACTGATCAAAGTTTAAAATTCTTTCTGTTTTGTTTTTTTTTACATTTGAGGAAGCGAAAATCAGATAAACCACCTTTAGGACAGTGAACAATTCCATCTTCTTGATTTAAACAATGGGCTTTTTTATGTCACCTGTGTCAGGGTTACGCCGTAAACATCACACAAAGCTCAGTACATCTTTAGAGTTTTAGTTTTAGATTAAATGTCTTTGCGGTTTGAGTTCAGTTTCTAATAATGAGTCTAATGAAGAGTTGCTCAAGGTGAAACAAAGTATTTTGACTGTAGACCCTGAAAGATGCAGAATTACTTAAACGTTTATCATGTATATTAAAAAAAGGTTGGTTTTGTCTAAATATAAACCTTTACCAATAGAGGCCACAGATTTCTACATTCGAGTCACATTTGTAACATCCATAATTGAAGGCGGCCTTGCTTAATTAGAAGTAAAGAACATCGCCAGCACACTCTGCTCAGGTTGGCCAGCTTAAGCTCGCTCCTAGACATTGGTTCATATTTTTATCATCTCATAGTCTTCTGCTTCACGGTCCAAATTGCAGAAATATGTTATGGTGACACAAGTCTTTAAACCCCGAAAGCTTTTCCCCGCTGACATCTTTTGGCCGGCACTAAAAATAACTCCAAAAAGGGTAATAATAACCTTCAGTGGATTATGCTTGCTTGATGTATCTTCCCTACGCACTTCTTTGGCTACATCTTTCTAAAGGCAGATTTCCTCGGAGGCTAATAACTTTGTGTGGAAAGGAGAGGATTAATGTTAGCCTAAAGGTGCGGGTCAACACAAATAGATCCGTTCCTGGGGTGATCCATCCACTTCCCGGTTAACTGTCCGGTAAAGTGCTTAATGCGGTGGCCCCGGGAATAATATTTACTGCCGCGGTTCGTCTCATGTCGCTGAGCTCCGAAGGCCGCTTTAGTGTAGGTTACATTCAACTGGGTATTGATTATGCATAATGAGTAGAATATGTCTCCTCTTGACTTTGCCTGGTGTCTTCTGTAAGGTCACTCCTGTAAATCTACTGGAAGCTAAAGCTAATGAAAGAGTATTAATATGGGCTCCTGGGACCTCCATTCATCTTATATGCACCTCAACATATACACAAAGGGAATCTGCTGAAGAAAACCACATATTCTAGGGCAAATGTATTTTTATAAAGATATTTTGGAAAAAAAAATTAAAATGTCTTTGGTTTTTCAAAACAAACCATTTAGAATGCAATGGTTAAAGTGGTAAACTTGAAATAATAAATAAACAAATAAATACAGAATAATAATAATAAACACATAATTTAATACAAGGTTTAGCTAATTAAGCTGTTAGCATGTATGTCAACAAAACTCAACTCTAACTTTAAAATGTGAAAAAGCAACTGCATAAAACATGACTACTCCTCTATCTCACATATTTGTGTTAAAGCAGGACTGTTGGTGAGTTTTTTAGGCATGGGTTTTATAATGTCTAAGCACATGGAAACGCCATCTAACCAGGTTCACGCCACAAGCTGTGGTACACAAGCCGTCGGGACAAAACAGAACATCATGGCAATATCTGAATCAGATTGGTCATAGCATGTGAACTAGGAAGTAGCTGAGAAGTCATGTTTTTTGTTAAAAAGGACAAAAGAAAGGCACAACCATCTTTCCTGTCCAAACATCCAAAGTCAAAAAAGTCCATTATTCTGCTAAAATTGGCCAGAGCAGCCACAGTTGTTTTGGTTAGAACATGTGCTTCCACACATCACAATAGTGTGCTGTGATTGATACAGCGAGGGTCACACTGAGATTTGTGAAAATCACAAGTATCACAAGAATCTATCTCATAGAGCCAGCTGTTGGAAAGTCTCAATCTCTACTTAAATGCAAACTTTTATCCCCTCACTTACTGCAATTCTGATTGTCCAAATTATTCGCAACAATGAGTTCACAACCTCCAGAAACCTGAGCAAGACTTTGCCAAAATGGTAAAACTAACAGTAACATAGAATGCTAACAGTGTATGTTTTAGTTTTAGCAAAAACAAACAATCAAAAACTTTAGAAAAACTTTAAAAAAGACAACAACAAAATAACTATAGCCAACTACATTTATAATATGTATTTCTTTATTTATATTTCTGCAGTGTTATTTTTACAGTGTAGTTAGCTTCACAATCTGAACTGAAAAGGCTACAATTCGTACGAAAGCTGGGCACAGTAACAGGACTGTTATGAAACCGGGTCTCAATACTCATCCCTAATAGTCTAACTATATGTGTAGATTTTAATAACAATTACAACATGAATAAATAAAAAAAAAAACATATGTATGCTACCTTTAATAAGGGCAAGAATAGTTTTATTTCAGTGTATCTGCTCTGGGGCAACACACAGAGAAAAGCACTGCTTTTAACATTAGAATTTCTAAATGAGCGAATTCCATCCATATATACAATCACTGTCAGAACCCTATAGATTCCATAAATAAAAGTGTTCCTTCGTGGCAGTTCTTAAGATGAGTCAAGGTCATGTGAAAGCCTTCTGCTGACATTAGAATAGAGATGGAGCGGAACGTCCTGGATATCTAATATGTGCTGGCGCGTATAGTACGTTCTTACTGCAGTGCAATAAAAACTAACTGTGCTAACTTTAAAAGATTGGATATTCATCTAGAGCCTAATTTACCAAGAGCACGTCCAGAGTAGCGCTGTGTTCATAAAGCATCTGAGGGAAATGGATAAAGGCCGCACACACCCAAGATCCTGCTATGTTTATCTAGTCTTTGCTTCCAAAAGGAAAAGCATAATCCATAAACCAACAAGAGAAACTGTGCTACAAATCCTCATTCTCATTATGAATGCTTTGTGAGCTTTCTGTGGTTAACAAATGTTTTATGAATCTTAAACTTTATGAATTAATCACTTAAGTAAAATGTATGCTTTGAAAAAATGAATATAGTGCAAAACCAAATACACAACATTAAAATTATAATGACTTGAAAGACCATTCAAAGGAAATTAGTGCATAAAATGAACTGAAATAAACTTAATGATGATGTGTCAATATTTTTCCTTGTGAATGGCTTAGCTGAGTTTCCATTATCTTTGGTCAAAGCTTCTGTTTTTATAGCCTGCTGGTGAAGGGTTAGGATTAGGTTGTTCTCATTAAAACCACACTTGGGAATTAATTAGCCCAAATCCTGTATTAATAGCTCTTTTATACAGCGATATCCACGATTTTACCTCCGTCCCTACAGCTCAGCTCCTTTCTTTTTACTTGTGCAGTCTGTTTACGGCAGCTCATGGTACTTCTTTTCAGCACACACGGTAGCGTAGTTAGTAAAGATGCTGTTTACAAGGTTTTTGGAGGGCTAATTGAATCAGTGGCACATAAAGTCAGGCAATGGAGCTCTATATGTATTGTGAGAGAAGCCCAATGGTAAACCAAGAATGATTTTACTCGGCTTTCATTCATAAATGTTCTGAAGTTAATGTATTTACAGTAGTGTTGTATGGGATTGTTCAGATTCAGAAAAGTTTACTGATCCCAGAGGGCAATTCATTTGAAGCCTTTCTCAAAGCAGTTCACTCATATGCACAACACACACATAGTGTCAGTCCATTGCACGGTTTAAAAACATTTATTGAGTCCAACTCCATAGGTACACAACAGTTATACAGATACATACAAGTATCAGAGAGCACCATCATTCAGTTTTTAAATGAATTGCAAAGAGCACGAACAAACCGGAAAAACACATTGTTTTCAATGGTGAAAGAAAGAAAGAAAGAAAGAAAGAAAGCTGAGGAAAGGAGAATGTCATAATTGTTGGTTTGGAGATACATAATTAGGGCATCTATCATATTATCTTAAAGAAGTATATTAAAATAAGTTCATGTTCAGCAGAAAACATGTTATATTTCTTCCCATTAGTGGTGGATTGTGGTCATTTACATTTTGGACAATACTTCTGATACTGCCTAAATAATGCTATCAAAATAATGAAGAAAAGATTCATTTTTATCAATCTCGCCCAGTCCTACTGGTCATTTAGAGACATGCGTCTTTATAATAACTGCAGAGAATAGTGGCAGAAGCCTATTGTACACACAGAGCACATGAAAGATTGTGTCAGGGCCTTGAAAGCTAATTACTTCAGATCCAGCTTCACTTTTGACAAAGCCAGAGTTCATTTATAAAGATCATTGTGGCAGTTTTGACACTAATATCTGGGATGATATTCATTACGAAATGGCCAACTCATCAAGTCATTACACCCTGAAAAAATTAAACATAGTTGACTGAACTTTAGTGGAGCTACTAACAAGCTAAGAACATTCATATTACCGGTAATAATAATAATAATAAAAAAAGGTAAAAAACAAAACGTGATTAATCATTGGAGAAAAACTTCAAGAATGACAGCACAAAATATTCTGTTCAGAGAAGGGACAAATGTAGGGGCATGATAAAAGATGGTTGGCTTTTGAAAGGATCCCATTTCTGTTTACACACACTGATGCCATGATCGTCTCTTTGTCAGTGTGTCCTTGGGCAAAACACCAAATCAAAAGTTTCAAACAGCTGAATGAAATCTCTCCTATGAATAAAAAACATGTTGTTATGTGTGGGGACTTTTCAGATTGCTTTGATGATTGCTTTAGAAGGGGTGGAAATACAGCCAATGCAGGAAATGTGACGTTATGGTGCAGATCGAGTTGAAGGACCTCGGCTTGTACATCTTGTTCTATTTGACTGGACCCTTTGTTTACTACTTTGCAAGTCTCTGTAAAAAAAAAATAAATAAATAAAATCTGAACATTCAAAACAAAACAGCTAAAGTTAAAGTTTTTAGGTTTGCAGCAAAACATTTAGTCTTTAGTTTGATCTAACCTGCATGATGACATTTATCCGTACGCAACAGGTTCATACAGTATTAAGTAAAGCAGCAGCCAAGTGCCTGAAGGTGTTTTACTTACCGATCTCATTAGTAATTTAGGTGCTTATATCCCGCTGGTGTAATCAGCAGAGATCCGGCAGATCATCACAATGCTGTATTTTACGCAATTTTAATGAATTCAAGTTGTCATAAAAGTTGTTAATGTTTATGGGCTGTATAATTCAGTAGTTCTCTGCTGAAATATTAATATTCAGCTCGTTTTGCATTTAGAGTCTGAGTGAAATCTGACTGTTGAAGGGACAGCTGTGGCCATATTTGTGAATTTGCGGAAGGAAAAGCAGCTCGGAGCCAATTTGTCAGATGAAAAACACAACGTGCTAAGCTACAGTGTAAGTGTGACATGTAACCACCTGCTCCTGAGACTTTCATTTAGATTCAGGCCTGCAAACTTGGGCATAACCGCCCACCTGCAGCACGTAATCCCACATCCTCTCTACCAGAGCTATTATTACCAATGCATGCTTCAACAATCAGATTTTTTTTTTTTTGCCTGAAAGGCTTTATAAAGACACTTACTCTTGAATGTAATGTCCACTATTTGTAATCTTTGTAATTTTTTGCGTTCCCCAGCATTTCAAGTTTCTTTAGTTGATTTCTACTTCGTAGTGCAAATATCCATGCATCTACCCATGTGAATAACCTATTCCAACATCAAAACATTAAATTATGCCAAAAGGTTACAAGTTTGCCCTGATCTGAACATTTCAGTCACCAGGCCAGAAGCACAGAGCTGCACTGAACGATGTGACATGGAATACATTACGTTTCACTTGAGCAGAGCCACTATCTGTGCTCCGAGGTGATGGTGAGCCAACACGCCATTACCATATAATCTGATCTAATCACCTTTCTTGTTCTTTTGAAATCTCAGAACGTGTCCAGTTACACCGATGAGTCATTTCCATCACCTGGATGTTCAGATCCTTCAACAGTGATTTTACAGTAACAACTGGAGGCTGGCTGTAATCTGACCGTGCAAAGGCGCAGCATGTTAGCATAAGAAGTCAAAATTTGTATGCATGTGCCATCAAACCTATACCGTGTGATCACCGGTTGAACTCTACTCTCCACTGGTTTATTGAAGGGCAAAGGCTGCTACATGTCACTTTGAATTAGAGGCAAACTAAAAGGGTTCAGCTAACATCAACATGCTCCTGTAGTCATTCACAAATTTACAGTATTGTGGTTTATGAATGTTCCATGTTCTGATGGTACAAACCCCTGAAAAGCCAGGTATCAAACCCTGAAATAACCAAGGTGTAGCAATCTGTCACAAGCCAACCAGTACAATTTTCTCTGCGATGTCACAAACATGGCATTCTGGCATAAAACATAAAAAACAAAACAATGTATTCCTCCTTACAGCATCTCCAGTCGGCACGCCAACTCTCATGCCTGGCAATGTCAATGATACATCAACAGGTCAGCGAGTCGGGCTTCATAAAATGACACTGGTGCAGCGGGGAGCAGGAGAATCTTCTGTCATGTTAACACCAGAGTACAGATGCTGACGGCACAGAGAAGACATACAGCTCCCCAGCACTGCTACTATACTCCGCTATTGTCCTCGAGTGCGACACACAGCAGCACAGACACAGGGATTCAAGGAAACGGCACAAAAGAAAAACAAACAAAGAAATGTATAGCTTCTCCCCTTGAGAAGTGCTTGACAGCCCATTTCCCGACCTTCATGTACTTTAACATGGAACAATAGACAAAGCAGCGGAGAACATGAGCTTTCACATACGCTGGAAAATTGCAAGGGAGGCAACAGGGAGATGGACCTTTGAACAACTTCAGATTATGACTAGACACAAGGACAAGAAGAACACAGAATACGTTAGAAAGAATATTCAAGTAGTTCTATTGCGAGCATCTGAATGATAATTGCAACGATTACTTTATAGAACAAGTGCTAGCTTTAATACAGGAAATACGTTTTCAGAACAGAACAGATAAGGTCAGCAGATAATTGAAATAAACTCCATAACTATCCAACTCAAAGTTTACACTAAAGTACTACTTTGTTGATTTTTCATACTATGTTCATACTTATAATTTGTCTGTTCCCTCCTCGTACACCAACTGACTTATTTGACTGTATCCAGAAATCTCCCCTTAGGCTAACCTTTGGGCTACACTACTGGAAGCACTAACCCAGCAACCTTTAACCAAGTTATTATTTATTCATGGTAACAACCACATCTCCATCTTAAATCACTGCGTCGCTGGCAAGTACTACCTGATATTCTTAATCTAAAAACTGAAATACATTAGTTAAAACTCCATTACTTCATAGAGAACAGGTGTTAATTTTCTGATGTTGTTATTGGCTTTAAAACATGTTCTTAAGAAAATAAGTTTAGGGATATCATAATCAAAACTTTTAGAAAATTGTTTTATCAAAAGCAGACAAAACATCATATTAGTGAGGCATTGGTTGTATACCTCAGAGGGAATTAAATAGTGCCGTGATTCCCAAAAAGGGATCTGGGCTCATGTGGAGCTCAGAGGCACAGCAGGGGGCATCCAAAGTGATATTGGGATTAACATTACATCATTTAATGCATTCAATTAATTTACTACTACTATATCCCACTAAGAAAACATTATTCTTTTGTTTTGGTAAAAAAAAGGAGTGTAATTATCATTAGCGGATGTAATCTCTGGGTGAACAGGGGAGTCCGGGCTCTGAAGACTATAGGAAAAGCTGAAATAGAAGATACAAACAAATACAGTTTGCTCATACATTATGTGTGAGTCACTCAACATTTGACTTAACAAATCTACAATTCCACATGATTTCTGGGGGTCACAGAGGAGACAATTACCAACCAGGAATTATAAAAAGCTAAATACAGCTCCAGGTATACTGTATGATTTTGATTATCCTAAAAAAGTAAATTTTGAAAAGTGTATGTCCTTTAACAATAAAAGAAAAAAAAAAGTTTATCTTCTGACAATAGTCTAAATCAACAAATGAACAAACAACACCCATATGAAGTAATGTTCATCAGAATTGGGATTAACCTGCTCTGTGAGGCCAATAGCTGTGCTTACTGAAGCTTTAAATACCCCCAAAAAGCTATGACAGTGTGACATCTGCTTCCTTTCCTCTTTATGAGAAAGCAGAACCCATCTGCTCTATATGTCCTAAAGCAAACAAAAGTTTTAAATGATGTTGATGACATTTATGCAAAACAGAGGATTTTGGGCGCATCATCCGTCAGATTGTCCCTCATCTGCAAACAGCTGGGGCGAACCGAAAGGCCACTCAAATCAGTCACTCTGAAGCTGATGTCAGAGGCACAGACACTGCTGTCATGGTTGACAGTATAAGAGAAGAAAGGTTCCACAGGCTGCTTTGAATGGCTGATGAACAAGAAATAGGTGACTCATGCACAAATTGACCCTGTGCAACCTAGAATGACCTAAAAATGTATTGAGCAAAGTCACTGCTCAAGCAAAGGGGAGATGTGTGTAAATGGCAACAATAAGAGCCTATTAGCCACCATTATAAGGGCTAAAGCTGACAGAAGTTACTCGAGCTAAATTTAGTTTTGTAAATGGTGGGTCACAGTGAAGCAGAGTAAAATTACATCTCTGCTTTTATTTGAAGATTTTGAAACAAATACGTCAATATAAAGGTGCAGTGAACACTAGATAATTGTATGATCATAATGGCCAGAACAATAACAACATATATACAGGCCGTTAGGTATCAGATTAAAACCTAATCGTGTATCAAGAGTGTACCAAATAGATACAAACACATGGAGAAGAATAAGTGGGTCTACAGGCTTAATTTGTATATGCTAATAACAGCTGCATACTACATGCTACTGCAATGCTAGTGTTAAGTTTGTACATTTTTAAAATAAAACACATGAACAACGCTGTAAGTTGTGACATGACAACAATTAGACATGCTAAAATACATGTAACTTGCCAGGGTAAAAGAGAGAAAAAGTAACCCGTGAAGCTAACATTAATATAAGCTGGGAAGGTTAATGGTGCCTTGTTCTCAAGTACTTTGATTGTGTATAAAATGTACAGCCAATAGTATAAAGAAAAAGATTAAACGCAGGCTTTAAAGTCTTTTTCTTGTATTTAGTAGTAAACTCAACAAATGTCAAAGGTCAGAGGAGCGGAATAAGAACTACACACTGAAAAGCCAAGGAAAAAAGAAAGTACATTCTATTACATGCGCTTCATAATGTGTGCATTTCAATTGTGACACTTGTGTGCGTAGTGGGGCTTAACACGCTGCCAGGTCTTTAGGTAAGCGCTCCTCTCTGTGGTTATGAGCACGCACATTGTGATAATTGCCTGATAAAACATACAAATATGCATGCTGAGTGAAGTCACAGGGAAGGAATATGGGAGCACTGAAGCAGGGATTGAAAGCATCAGATTATTTGCTCATGCATTTCCATATAGGACTACTATTTGGAAAATGCGTGTAAAGTCACATTTTTGACTCATAGGTTGTTTCGCAGCGACATTTATTGTAACAGGCTCCAGAATGAGTGTTTTATAAATGGAAAAACAGCCATGTATGTATCTAACTAAATAATGTAGGCATAATCTCAGGGGCGAAGCACCAAATTTATTTATTTATTCATCCATTCATTTAGTTAGTTAGTTAGTTAGTTTAATGTGGGTTTTATTTCTTTCTACAATTTTTATACAGTCAATTGATTTAATTTCAACAGTCCACACATAATTAGTTTGGGTTTTTGCAGCTTCAGCAGAGCCAATTGAATGCTAACTTTTAAGACTTTTATCGCCATAACCGACTGCAACACCAGATGTGTTTTTTTGTTTGTGTGTCAAAACTATTAGGTTGGAACCAGTGCACTCACTCACAGAAAAGAAAAGAATAAAATAGAATTTGTTTTTAACACACTTTTACATTTTAGCTAAATTGTTTCAAGCTAACTTGTTAAACATTTTTACATTATATAATGTTGAAGAAAATACGATCTATTGTCACAATATTCAATATAAAATATGCATAATCAATATTCAATATGAATATGCATATTTCAATAAATATGCATTCTTGCTTATAACAATATAATCTCTAGCCGTTATGTTTGTTTATAATTTGGTCAATCAATATTCTTCAGATATTTTTCTTGGTACAAGTCCATTTGCGATTTAGAGATCTATATAACACAAATAATTACATTTAGAGGAACAGTCTATCTCACAAACAAAATGGTTTTGGGGGCCCTTTCCAGCCTGGCCCTGGGGAATTTAGCACCAATCACCATCCTAGTCCAACATCCCTGCATAATCTAACTGAATAATCTGAATATGTACAGAGCAGCAGGTGGCAGCAAGCTGTGTGTGAAAACAGGTCTATTTTGAGCCTTAAATGCAGGACAATACAGCATTATACATACATAAATACATGCAGAATCAATCAATCAACATCCCTCTCTAAGTAAGTCAACTAAGATTAGATTTTTATTATAATATGTCTCCTATTAAACAAATGTTCTAATTGGCAGCAACAGAATCGATGTAGGTATGCGTGTATCGGTGCAGAGAGGTGTGAAGATCTGACAGCCTGGATCACGTCACACACATTTACCTTTTAGACTAAAGCTATTTTTAAATGCTTTACTTTAAAAGACATGTAACTCCCAGATTCATATGGTGACCTAACCTCCGAAGCTCATATAATTGTACATGCACATAATTATTTCATTTCTGACCTAGAGGATGCGCACAGATAGCCGGGGTTTGACTGTGTGTGTTGGTGCCCCCATGCATTATTGATGACTGACCTCCACCAGCTTGTTGGCGTGTTCGCGGAACACCTGGGCGTACTCCTTGACCTCCTTCTCGTTTCCACTCTTAGCTGCCTCGATGAGCACCAGAAGCGGGACGTTGGTCTCCAGGAACGAGTCGGAGATGTGGTCCATCACCGCCTTCCTCAACTAGAACACACAGAAAGGTCATAATATTAATAACGGACCTGACAACAGTCTCATTCAATTACACTGGGCGGTGATTACATGTCAGCCACAATGGTAATGATTGTGATGTAGGGATATAATGAGGTGAAGGATAGCGAGGAAGGCAAAGAAAAACTCAACTCTCAAAGGGAACAGAGTAAATTGCTTGTAAGGTGTCATTTTTCCCATAAGGACATTTTACTGGGACAGACTTTGCAGTGTCGGTCTTTGTTTATGGAATCGTTTTTTTTGAACCAAACTGGCAGGGGACTGGTTGTTTTATAAGACAGTAAATGGAGCCTGATGTTACTCAGTAGTATATGTGATGAGATGCCAGAGGGGAACAGTATAGAAAGCACAAAAGACAGGTCCTTCATCTTACACAAAGTGGGAGTTGGTCACATGAGAGTAGTGATGGAACAGAGCAGAATACACTCTGGGATAAAGGCACAGGGCCACAAATCAGGATTCTGCCGTGATTCCTTTGGAGGGCACCATGAGACCCAAATGTCTTCTCTTGAGTTTGTACTATTCTTGAGTTTTTGTATAAACATCTATTCTAACATCCAACAACTGACCACTAAAAATGTTCAGATTAATGACACTTCAGACAAAAAATATTCATATTTTATTTCATAGGTGCATTTCTGCTTTAAATAAGTTAGTCGATTTGCACCCTGCTTTTGAATGTTCAGTGTAATTCACCAACATAAATGTATTATTCTTCATGAAAATAGATAAGTAGATAGATAAGATAAGATCTGCCTGTTTTTCCAGTCAGTAGAGTTCCTGGAGCTGAAGTCACACTATCCCAGCATGCACAACATATCCCCAGGCCAAGACCCAGGTATTCCATTGATTTCAATGTCTTTGGCTGGGATTATCAAACTTTTTTTTACAGAGTTTGGTAAGTTTTACAGAATATTGATTCTTTTTTGCATATTGGAATTTACAAATGATCAAAGACCGGGCCAGGCCAAGAAAATGACTGTATCAGCAAGGAAAATAATAATAATCAATGTTTTTTTTGTAATTAAATTACTTGATTTACTTGATGAACCGCTTCAGCCCTAGCGGACAGTGCACAATTTTGACCAAAAAAAAGATTGGATTTCTGCAGCTAAACCAATTACAAGTGAGCCAAGTATTCCTGAAGATGTAGATTATTTGGCTTTCAATTTTGGTTAATAACTGAACCATAATTCAAATCTTTGTTCCGATTGTGTATTGTCGATTCAATGTTTAGTTTTTTTTTTAATAAGCAGAGAGAGTAGTGTGAGGAGAAAACAATAGCAAATGTGTTTCAGATCAATCTTTGAATAATTTATGGGTTAATAAAATTAACCCATAAATTATTAAGTTAAACCAAGATAATCAATGGTGAACCAATTCATTTTCAGGTGTTTATCACAATGACATGAGAGAATGGGCTTCTGTCATGTAAAAAAACTTCACATTAATCAAAGCACAACATGTTTTCACTTTGGTGTCAAACTTAGATAGTTTAGATCTGGGATGTCAAACTCATTTTGACAAAGGGCCACATTGGCATCGGAGTTGCCCTCAAAGGGCCGGTTGTTACCAAAATGAACCTGACTAATCTTTGACATACTACAAATAATAGTTGTGATTGATTATTTTATATTTATTAAGTGACAAATACTAAATATACATCTGAATTTGTTTAAAAAATGCCAAATCATTTCTTTAGATTAAGACACCCAGACTACCACTGGCACTAAAATAAGATTAAAGTAAAATTATAAGATCTGGAGGGCCGCATGAAAGGAGGTGGAGGGCTGCATTTGGCCCAAGGGCCTTGAGTTTGACACATGTGGTTTAGATTGTCAGTGAGTAAACGTTATATGTTGGGCTTTATAATAAATTATATTTCACAAATGTACTTATGGCCTAACTTAACGACAAATATAAATTACAGGAGGTCAATTTCAGGTTTCTTTCTTTCTTTATTGGCAGGATCTGGAGCTCCCAAAAATTGTGCCTGTTTTAAGCTATGGTCACAATGACCCGCGCGAATAAAATGTTCGTAGGAATCTTACAGGTTGTACGAAATCTGGAGTTCGTACGTGGCTTGTAGAGGGGAAACTGTCTTCTTACGTCAGACTTTCATTGCGTGTGCTCTAAAGCTCACCTAATGCGTCTTTACGGTAATCCTACATCTATTTTGTATCAAGCGGGAGCTGTGCGATGTCCCTATGTCCAACTCAATCCTTTATCAAGTTGTTTCTAGGTATTAAACTGTTCATAAACCGTGTATTAACGGAATAGCAATAACCTCATTGCACCAGAAAAAGCCAAATATGAATAGCTATGTATATTCTGTGTAGTCTTTGTCTGAAATCTGTTCTCGCGTTTGTCTTTCTCACTCGAAACACAACAACTCAACTTCTGCATTCGTAGCCTAGTCGTAGAAAATCTTTAACAAGACCATCGACCTACGAACTTGCAAACGAGCTGCGAGCGCTGTTTTTTTGTAACAACACCTCAGGAATTACGTAGGAAATGAGAAAAATGATGAACCATCTAAAATTAAACCATGACATTTCAATTGATATATTCAAATGTAATATTTCTTATTGTTTTAATCTTCTTTATTCACCTGTAGTGTTTTGCCTTTCCTCAAAACAATTTAATTGACAGTATTCATTTCTATGTATGTCAAAGATTCCTATGCCAGTGGTTAACAAGGTGCGTTGTGTATATGAATGTAAAAAAAGCATTGCGTAATATATCAATTAACATCTAAAGTGAACAAGTGCTGACAGAAAGCATGTCAGTGAGTCTGTACAGTCTGACGCCAGTGTTTTTAATTAACGCCACAGAAGTGGGTGATTTTGAAAGCCATCTTTTGTAATTAGACATAAAGCAAACACGGTGGCCATATTTTTGAACAAAAACAGCTAAGGACACGGGGCGTAGAGAAGTCTATTAGCGCTGACTGACAGGGGAAAATTTGTTTAATATTAACAGGAGGAAAAATGCAAGTCTGACAGACACACTTAAATAACCTGCAGCAATTACAAACTTAATTGCCAGTGCAGGGAGTGAAGGCGAACAATGGTGAATTATGGCCTCCTAAGGGCAGATAATCCATCACTCCAGCCTGGGACGGGAGACTAGATTTGGCCAGTCTAGTGGACATGACAGCTCTGCAAATGCTGTAAACAACCTGGAGCCGGCACCACAGTTCCCATGCTTATTTGTGTCGATGCTAACGCCACAAAAACATCACACCTTTCTCCTGTTACTGATAATCATCACCAAGTTTGAAAAGAGTATATGAGGCAGACACAACAACCCGGCTATGTAAAAAAACAAATTTTTTGTTATGCTTGACAAAGAGCAGCACAGAGCAGAGAGGTGCAGACCCGTGTGAGGTTAGCTGTCCATCAAAATCTGAGCACGTAGAACACAAGCCTTCTGGTACGCAATGCAACTCGCTTGTCTCGGGTTGTTTGTCTTGCTGTAGTGCCTTGATTTTCAACCAGTGTGCCGAGAAACTCTAGTGTGGCTTTAGGTATTGTCAGGTCAGCCTTGAAAATAATGTCCAATTAGAAATCACAGATTCACACATGGATTTAAACTGAACATCTCTCATGAATATTATTCAAGTTATTATCTTATTTCTTTTGTATTGGTAAGGTTTTAGTACGTGGTATATCAGCATGGTTAAGACAAAAACATTCTTTAGCTGTAGTGAGTCCTTTCATAGATTTGTCAAAAGGATCATGAATCAGAATCAGATGATATCAAATTATTTACTCATTTCAATATCAAACATTGATTCTAAAAGAGATACACAAACCAGATAAAATTTGGCATTTCCTGAATAATTTTGGAATAAACCCGGGTTTTATCACAGTTAATGTACCATTGTGTTTAAGTGGCATCGTGTCACACTACGGAATGTCAGTCAGTGCACAGTTCTTCAGAAATATAGAGTTAAATATATACATCATGTGCCATAATATGAAAAAAATATATATAGTTACTTTTCCACTATCATGTAAAGTCAATTTTGTGGTCAGACAAACTTGCTGAAAATATGTTTTGTTTTGTTTTTTATCATGGGTTAATTGTTATAATGTCATCTACATAAACACAAGCTTTTATGTAAGTCTATATTTCAGCTCACAAAACTTACACAGTGGGCCTTAAAAAAATAATAGTCTATAAAACCTCTTCAAAGGTCTCTCTTTATTTCTCTTTGTGTTTATATATTTTTTAATTGTCTGAACAGGTGTGTACATGATACGTGTGTGTCTGCATTTCTGTTCATAATAAAGAACTCCACAAATAGAATAAACAGATTACATTTTAAAGCAATTTGCTCATAATGGTAAAAATTTGTTAGAGAAATGAGCTAAGCCTAGTTCTCTGATACTTGCCTGTATTTGAATAAAAAATATAAACTAGCACTGTTGCAGTGATATCAGTAATAAGCCTATTCATTCATAATAAAATTTAATTTCAGTAAAATGACAGCAGAAACCCTTCTAGACAGGATGCAAATGGACAATGCCAAATCAGATTTTCTGGTCAGTCTCTGCTGGACTGTAATACGTCCAGCTTAAAGACAAAAGGAGACAGAACTTTCTCCAAAGCAGGACCAAAACTGACCTAAATCTAAATCTAACCACTAATATATTTTATCTTGTACAGCCATTTGGGGCAGTGATGCAATTTTGTAAACATGCTTTATGACCTTGAAATTGACACACACAAACACACACAAAAAGAATAATAATAATAATATCACACCTTTTTGTACAATAAGCCAGACTTTTAAAGTGAGGAGCTTCCTATGTCTTTGCTGAGTAAAGTGAAGCGAGCAGCCCGTTTTGTGCGTTGCAGAGGATGTACTTAGGAGTTGGTGGCACATATATATCATAAGTGTAAAACAGCGGAAGACGTGGAGATCCTTATGAATGAACAACAGTGAAAAGCATTTCCGATAGCGGCTTTGAGTGGCGAAATGATACAGCCCAGTGATTTCCCAAGCTGCAGCCTCCCTCTCCTGCACCATCAGCATCCTAATGCCCACACACCACTCCTACAGAAAAAAAAAAAAAATCCATCTTGTTTCACACCCAGCTTCCACCTCCACTGTCTGTATTTCACTAACACTTAAAGGAAATAGACTTGAGATTCCAGGAGCACTGCTCATTACAGGTTAGTGGGGCTCCTATTTGTCTTGTGGGGTCGTGCGGCGTCGCAGAAGAGCTTACTGTGAACGGGCCACTTTACGTTTTAATATTCCAAATCTGCCGTGGAAGGCTGGAGAATCATTTGTGCTGTTACTTTGCAGGTTTTGAGGATGCTAGTGGCTTGCTGGCAACACGTAGTCGGGGGAGATGAGATGAATCACAGCAGTGGGCTAGTGCTGTCATGATGGATATACACAGGTACTGTAGATACCTGAAGAGAAAAACAAAAAGATGGGGCCAACAAAGCGGATTTTTCATGGCTGTGAGGCTCTTTTTGAAGAAGGTATTTCTAGCATTTCAAGTTGACTAAAAGCATTACTAGTCAATAGGAGACTCGTAGGTGAACAGTATCTAACAGCAGACAGAATACTTTATCTTCTCTAGTCGTACGGATAAGCCTAATAGTCCACATTAATCTGGCCTATCTCACATGCTAAGCCAGCTGCTATGCTAACGTGCGGTTACCAACACAACGATAAAAGTGATGTTGAAAAATAAAGGCTAGTGTTCACCTCCTTCTCAGAGCAGTCACACCTTTGTTCACTTAACTGGATACACCACGTATTACGTCTCTATAATCACACCTGTTATATACCAAAAACATTGTATCTCTAAATTCTGAAAAGCATATGTATATTTTTGTTGAGTTGCACTAAAGTGATTAAATATTCAAAGATACAGCAGTGGGTTGAGGGTTATACTGAAAAACTTGACCAAGTAAAATAAGACAGTGTCTCTAAACAATTTTTGTCTCCAAGCTAATATTGAAACATGATAAATTAAAATATTCACTTTATTAGTTATGCTATAAATGTTGTGGCATAACATCTCTAACTTGTTCTCTACACCTCGACTTTAGCTTAATTATTCATTTTATTTTATTTTAGTAATGGAAAGGGTGATAAACACTGATGGATGGAACAAACCAGATGCACACAGAAAACCGGCACCAGAACTATCAATCTACATCACTTCATTATGAACAGCACAGTATTTTGCATTCAAAAAGTAATGGTCATGCTTTAAAATAAGTGTCCACAAAGAACCACAATGTAACTTTTCTGTTGCACTAACTAAATAGATATTTGGGCTTCATTTCTGTGGAAACATTTTTCCTGTTTTTGTTTTTGTTTATCCCCCCAAAATCTCTAACAATTAATCTAATGTATTGTTTTCACTTTCTATTTAAATTGAATAGTGCAGTCACTTAAGCAATTTATAAGTCGTTAATAAGCAATACTTATTTAAATTTAAGCACTTAAAAGGCATTTATAAGCTTTTATAACTTGTTTTTTGTAAACTAGCTTATTAAACATTTCATTAATGCTCTTGCAAATATGTTGTAGCTGTATATTAACATGTTTTAGGTAATGGCATATTAACCATAAACAAAGTGTTATAAGAAATTCGAAAAAGTAAATACAAAACTAAAAGCAGTTTAGTACCTTATGAAAAGAACCTTACTTTGAAGGGCTTCTGCAATTTCAGATTTTTGTCCTGCAACTGAATAACTTCACTGAATCCTTCTTGGTATGCACTTAAGTTTGGAGTCACCTAGACACTTTTGTGGTTTCCATGAACGGAATAACCTTAATTTCTAAGACCAAGAACAGACTGTTGAGTTTCACACACATTTTGAGCGTTTATTCGATCCCTAAAATGTGCTGCTCCAGATACTCAACCTGCTCAAAGGAACGCCAGTTGTATAGCTTCTCTAAGCAGCTAAACTGTTTTCAGATGTGCTAACATGATCACACAAAGGTTTTCTAATCATCCATTAGCCCTCTAACACAATGAGCAAACACAGTGCACCATTTAGAACACTGGAGTTATAGTTGTTGGAGATTGGCCTCTATAAATATTGAACCAAAAACATAGCATTTACAGCTAGAATTGTCATTTATCATATCAACATGGTATAGAGAGTATTTCTGATTAGGTTCTCTCCAATGAAAAAAAAAAAAAAAAAAGATTGTCTATGTTTCTAAGTGACCCCAAACTTTTGAATGATAGTGTATGTAATACATATAAGTAACATATAAAAGAAAACATATATACTGCTTCTTATTCAGAAGAATCTTTATAATTTACTGTGTTTGTTCAGTACACCTGCTGTGCTCTATGTGACACCTGCTCAGTTTCAAAAACAGACGCATTAGGCAGTAAGTATACAGTATGTTCCAATACAACTGGCAACATATGCTGATGTACTCGTTTCACTGTCGATACAAGCACATTGAGAATAGAAATCCCCTTCCCAGCATAGTCCTGATCGTGTATGAGCAAAAGGGCTGAATTTGGGGATTATTTACTGTTGTTCGTGTTGAGATTCTAAACACACAGCGGCGAGTACCTTTGGGTCAGCTCTGCAAAGTTTCTTATTAAAATGTCAAGAGCAATCACAGTCTAAATGGTCCGGAGTCACGGCTGAGGGAAAACAGCCCGGGCAAATCAAAAATTAAGTAATAGCTCTTCTATATTATATCTATCAATGGGCAGGGGACGATTAGTGAGAGGCTAGAGCAGGAACGAAAAGAGGAGATGAGAGACTGTTGATCTCCAGGCGATGGGAAGAAAAAAACTAAACAAAAACAAATGCATCTGATATGGTATCCAAGAGCTTTCATTTAATGCAGTGTGGAAAATAAAGGGGAGCAGCATTGGAGTGTTTACATCCTCAAAGGCACGAGAACATAGGCACAGAAGCATTACTCACCGCACAATCTCGGGCAGTTTGCTCCCAGTAATTGGCCGGTTATATTAATCATAAAAGGCATTTTGTTTCTGATTTGGAAAATAAAAAGAGCATGTTGATGTGGAATGTCTCCTAGCTACAAACATGCTTCTGTATTCAGACTGATCTGCAAACTAGTACTAGGTCAGAGATTTGTACAGTTATTTAAATGAATCACTACTGCAGAGCGAACAATGTAAAAAGAGAGAATTTTTCAAATCAATTAGACATCATGAATAACTTAAGCTAACTTTGAAGCTGTGACTTGGATGCTTGCCGAGTGTGAGACTTATAATAGTGGAAAACAGCTCGAGTAATATTGTAGAGGATCTAAGGAATATGTAAATAAGCATGTTCAAATTACTATAATGAACAGGTGTTAAAGGTGAGGTATTCATTTACTAAATTGTATTACTTATGCTGCGTTCACACCAGACAACATCGGAGCGTCCAAAGTGTCCAGTTTACATGTTAAGTCAATGTAAACTGCGTCTTTGGGCGTCAGAAGCTCAAACCTGCGGCGGACGCTTTGGCTTCCTCCTCAAGCGTCGACGCCAGAGTTGGGCTCTGCTGAACTTTTGAGCGTCGAACGCCCGCGTCCACCAATCAGACACTGCTCTGATGTGACACGTGACATGTTGTTCTCCTCTCACATCAAGGGGAATGAGGACTGTTTACTGAAGTCTTTTAAAAACATTTTTAACAAAAAATCGCTTTTTTGGGGGCTTTTTTCAAAGACTTGGCCGTTCGTTGCTTTGAAAATCTGGAGACACGGCAAAACAAACAACACGGGACATGATCTGGACTGACAACGTGCTCACATGGATCTAATAAAAATGATCGTAGCAGTGTTTAAACCACAGCTGTACGAAGGGAGGAGCCGAGGAGGACAGAGACAGCAAAAAGACACTGCCTGGAGGAGGAGAAAATTGTGTGATCGGGTAAGCTCCGTTTTATAAAGGCATCCAGCATATCTCTCTCCTTCTCCTTCTCTCTCTCAACGTGATCTGTCTACGAGATAAACAAAGGCAACTGCGGGAGCTCGAAGAAGCGCTTTGGGGCGTTAAAAGTGTCTTTTTGTCCACCAAAGCCTTGACACGCGTCAAATAGGTACATTTTGTATAATGTAGAGCCAAGTAATGGTTAAGAAAATAGTCCTGGTTATTATATAGTGAAAGTAAAACTAGTCACCTTGTACTAAAACATTTTACCAGAGAGTCAAGTTCAGAGCTTTACCTTCTCAAGCCCAGACACATTTTTGACACAACCTTTATGTTCCTGTACCGACAGATCAATGCAGAGTGTAGAACATGTCAAGTGCACTAGCCTGGCCATTAACAGGCCACAGGGGCAAGTATAGGGTGAGGAGCTTTGTCACAGCTCTCAGAAATTTTGCCCAGAAATATATCTCCAGCAATATATTGCCAGAAATATATGTTTTGAGTGGAGTTGTATCAATCTGGTCACCACTTTCAACCGCGAATCAAACCAAATTTAAACAGAATTGTGCAATCAGAATTAATTATCAGGCCTCATTCACACATCACTCTCCTAAAAGTAATGTGACTTGTTTGCTGGCTTTCTTCAGCTATTGCCACATTCAAACAATACCGTGTCTGCACCATTCACACATGACCTGGCAACATGGAATGCTTGGGCATAAAATCGTCTATAGAACACGGTTTTCACTTTTTAATTGCTCTGTGGGTTATTACATTTTCAACTTTTGACACAAATCTGGCACTGACTCCAATTGGGGAACGCGACTAAATTTCGGTAATTTTACAAGGAAGTGACACAGATAAAACACTGCCAGATCTAAATATTCTGTGTCTCTGTTCTGAATCCATTCACGCTTGACCCACATACCAGCAACATTCCCGTGTAAGGATTGTTGTATGTGAATCTGTATACATTTGAAGCTTTAGATATTGTCTGAGACTCTGTGTTAATCAAAGTAGCAACTGAAAAAGGCTTCATTTCTTCTTGAAAACAGTTTGTAACAATGAGAAATTAGTCAAACAACTGAACAACTTCGAGTGAAGAGAGTCAGGGAACAAAAGTCAATATCAGACAGTAAAAAGCCTTTTTACATCTATACTCCATGTTGGTTTTAAAATTACTGAATGTCTGTTCCTTATTGGCTAATCCACCTGTCAATCACTGTCATCTGAACACCGGAGATAAAGCCAGTGATCCGAGTGATATTGCTATCAATTCTTTACATTTAAGGCAACAAAAAAACGCACAAAAAAGTTAGAAAGTCACTGAAATGTTTGTACAAATGGCAAATAGATCACTAATAAAATGGTAAGTGAGCTTATATGAAAAAACATATTAAAAGCTAAAGAGTAAATAGCAGCCGACTTCCACTCACTATTGACTGAATAAGCATTCCCTCCATCGCATCTCCTTTCATCACAGCACTTTGCCAAATGTGTTGACTAAACCTCCCGAATCATCCCGAGTTATGAAGTCTAAACCAACATTTACAGCTCAAAAGATGTGTGACAGCTGCTGCTCCTTAACTTGATAACCCCAACAATTAAAAACAGATGTACCAATCAGGACGCTAATGGCAGGAATGGAAATGGTTTCGACATCCTAAAGCTGAAATGTAGATAGACAGAGGGAGAGAGAGAGAGAGAGAAGGGGGAAGTTGTGAGGCTGTAAAAGCGCTGTGAGGAATTCGGGGATCCACCATCAGTCAAACAGAGCCCAGAGAGATGATCTGACAGATGCATCCATTAGTGACGGCACGGCAGGGGGTAGAACACATGGCTCATTTCCAACTGTGGTACTGGCATCTTACAACAGAATGATAATTAAAGAAAGACATTTGGAATCCTCACTATAGCCCTTTACAACAGGCTAATTTTACCTTAGGCATTTTACATTTCATTACAGTCAATCATTTTTATTTTAGCTTTGGCACAGTTTAGAATACTACTAATATGGACTTTTATTTAAACATTACATGGTGGCAAATGGTCAGAACAAATAAAACTGTGTGAAACTGTCACTAATGAGCCAACAGAGAAATGGGTAGTTTCCAAATGTTAAAATGGGCATCATTACAGTGTATTTGTGAGATGGAACACAATCTTAGCATCATATCCAATCATAGTGGTGTTTAGGGATGCACTGTTTTGATACTGGGATCAGATATCGACACTAATCCATGAAATGTTGCTGTATTGAGTATTGGCCACATTATATCTTGGACGTGACCAGAGCAGGTTGTTATTTGCACAATGAATAAAAGTAACATTAGGGTTGTTCCTATACCGATACTGGTCTAGCCAAAACCTCTGATATCGCTCATTTTTCAGGTATCGATATTGACGAGTACTCATACCAAATCTGATACCGCCTTGTATTGTCCTGAATGAAGAACCGTGGATGCAGCAGCAGCTGTTTTCTGCTCATGGCTAATGCTACGGCTAACAATCAGCAGCTGGAAAAGACTCTGTGGAGACTGGAGACTCTTCAAAGCATAGAATACTCCAAGTATACAAACAAATATTCGTGTTACCTTTGTGATGTGTCATTTAGCCTTTATATTAGAGGGACTGTAGTTAAACTAACCTTAAAAGAGTCCAACAGCAGCGCTAGCTAACTTTTGTTAATGTTAATAATTGTGTTGTTTTTTGACACACAGAGATGGAAAGAAATTTAAGAATATACTCAACACAATTACTGTATGTTTAAAGACAATTACATTTGACTTCTGTAGTTTTTGAAAACCAAAAAACATAAGAAGACATATTTTTTCAACCAAAGACAGAAAAAGTCAAGTAGAAAAAGATGTAGATTTCCAAAGTTAAACAGACTAGTGAGTCAAAACGTACATTAGTTGTGTGAGCAGAGATTTGGCCTTTATTTGGAGAAAGATTTAACCACTGTCTAAAAGAAGGTCGAAACCTTTTCCAACTTTCCTACTTTTTACAGTTATTGATGACATAGGCCATATATCTCTGCGTGGATCTATTTTATACTATATTTTTAAATGTAAAAACACTGTGCTGTTGCCGCGATGTCTGCGCATACATTATATATTTTTTGCGCTAACTTTTACAATTTAGAACTAATTATCTCTGTCAGTCCTATCACTACGAAATAAAAACTGGTACAGAGTTTAGACTGTTTTCTGTCAGAATAAGTACAAGTGTGTGTGGAGGAGACTTTTTACTACAGCTGCCATTCATAATAGCCTAAGTATCAGGAAAAATCTAGCGAGATAGTTCTTTACTGTTCTGTGTACACATTATCGTGACAGGTTGATCTCGTCCCACCCCTATAAATAGTATTAAATAGATTTGAACCATTTGACACAGTAAGACAAAACATTGGTTGTTTTCAACGCACAAACATGTCTCTTCTCCATTGTATTTATTGCATATAATGTTATGTAATTATCGGTGTTGACATTGTTAAAAGGTCTTTTTTTATGCTCAGGGACTTACTCATATGACTACTGATGAAAAGAATCAGTAAGGTCTTTTATTGTAAGCTGTAGAGCCTCAGGTCTCCACTTTTTTTTTCTTGTTTCATAGTTTGATGTGTTTGTTTCATTGTTCCATTGACGTGAAAGAATTAGTACCTGTCATACAAACACAATATTATCAAGATCTCATTGATTAATTAGTTAACAAAGGGTTAAGTGTATATGTAGCAAATATAGTGCTCAATGTATGCAATCTTAACATTTACATAGTGTTATATATAACTTAATTTAATGACAAAAAATAACTTTAATAAGGTAGATTTTTGATTTGTGAGTTCTTACCGTCGTAATGGAGTTGGAAAAAAATAAAAATGTGCGTGTAGTGCAAGAGCTCAATAGGCAGCCTCGACTTAGTGAGAGAAAACTTTTACTGAGTCTATCTGAACTCAAAGAGCTGAACCATATCACTTTTATGTGTCCTGTGTGCTGTGGGAGCCACCATCGCACCAATTCTAAGTAGAAAAGCACTGTATACCATCAGATAAATCTGTCCCAAAACTGGCTGGGGTTAAAAGCGCTTTCCCATGAGTGTTGCATTTATTTCCCCTACTTCTTATTAAATATTTAAGCACTACTAACATGTTGAAAGGTATGTAAGCAACATCCTTTTAGTAGATTACAGGGTGTCTAGAATCTTCAACACATAAATGACCAGGGACATTCTCTCCAACCAGCTCCTGACTAAAATACTGGCCTACTTATGGGCCTGTTAATCCAAATGCATTAACTTGCCATGTTAAAGTACCATATTTATGCAATGAAGACATGCAAATTTGATGATGTGAGTTGACTGGGGCCAAAAAGAAGGTCTCTATTTGAAACGTAGCACTGCTGAAACCAAATTAGGTCTGAACTTAGTGCTTCTGTTTGAAATGTGCGATATCATTAAATATCATTAGAACTCAAATTTACACAAGCACTTATTACACCACTGTTAAAAGGGACGGTATGCAAACAGGTTTAAAGGCTCATTTGTAGGGATGTGGTAATGGGCTCATTACTAGACAACAGTGACCACTTACTTTTGTAGATGTTTCATCAGCTTGAACAGGCATCCAAATAAACATGAAAACATGTTTCTTATGACAATCTTTGGTAAAACATGTTCTATCATTACAGTGTACTGTCGTATAGAACCAAAGGATTAGTGTATAATTAGTGACACTGTATTTTCTTTGCTAGTCTGTGCTGCAAAGTGCTACATTGTAAAGAAAACTTTAAGCTGTAATTGTATAGAATTTCCAGGCAGGTTGTAGTAGATTCAAAGAGATATGAGAAAACAGCCACCTTAGTACTATTTTAGTGTCACACATGTGTTTCTTTACAACTCCCCATCCAATTGTTATATGATTTTTCCTAAAAAATACTTCATTTTGATGTTATAGAGAACACAATGCTCAAGACAATTTCAAGACAGATGGTTGTGCATTTTTGGCTTGCCTCCAACACAAATGTGTTACACATACAGTATTTACATTTCAAAAAATAAAAATAAAAAAACAGCTACATACTGAAAAAATGGGGGCGGCAATGACATGGCTGACATGGTTTGAATTTGCTCTGGATTACAGACAGCTTAAGCATTGTCTGGCGTGTAAACACAACAGGTGAAAAAAGAGAGAGAGAGACGTCTCTAGTGCTTTACCTGCCTCCATTTCACAAAGGCTGTCTGTCACTTGTGCTTGTCTCCTCTAATATTTGATCCCACCCTTCTGAGACAGAGACACGGATCATATAAATAAGTGTGCTCCTCCCCACTGGAAGGATGGCGTCTCAACACGGCACCGCTAAACTCCAAACATGTTGACATAATTACAGTATCGCGGATTGCGAGCACTGTGGATTCTTGCCCTCCCGCGTAAGAATCAAAGCTCAAACAGACCGCCCCGTTCTGTCGAGCCAAGCCCTGAGTCAATAGAACGTCCTGTCAGTGTGTGAGCAGGGCCTGTCAGGCAGCCTCTCCAAAACGGGCCCAATGGGAGGCAGACTTATAGCCTGCTGTCTGCCTAAGATCCCCTCGTGGTGTCTTGGAGGTCAGAGAGGACAACAACAAGCTACACAAAGCGGGTACAAGAGGGAGAATGCTTTACAAAGTACAGACATTAAGGTCTGTCGCTGCATACAATCTACATGTGTCAAGTCATTGGCTGAAATGAATAAAATACTTAAAGTTGTCAGCTTAAAGCGGAATTTGATTTGTACACTGTAAAACAGAAAGTGGGTAGTTAAATAGGCTCTCACAAATCCTTGGATAATAGATTATTTTTGTGCTACAATCACAACTTAAGGAAATTTTTAAAGACAGAGAAGCACAGCCAATCAGAGCACTGATTTGGATCAACAATGAGAAATAAAACGTCTGATTTACTCACAAAGACCTGCACTTGGAATATACTTTTGGGTGAAAAAGACTACGTTTATTAATTTACAACCAAAGTCAGTTTCCAAACCTTTAATCACAACAGTAGTATTTAGTATCTATTTTCAAAGTATACTGAAATAGTCCATGGCCTTTCTGTGTCAGAAATATACTAGTGTTTCAATTTCAGCAGAGAGCCTTGCCTTCTAAAAATATTTGTTTTGCTACATGATGGAAAAGGGAGAGTAAAAATGAAATCTGGAGCTACTGCCGATGTCCTGATGGCATATGGGCAGACATAGTTTTTAGGCTGCGAGAAAACCTGATAGTGGATTTTGCAGAGGCAGATGCTGTGTAGGAGAGTATCAGATATTGATGTTTTTTTGCCGTCATGCATTACACCAGAGGGGAAAAAATCTAAATAAACAAACTTGTGTGCATTTTGTGTATTGAACTCCAAGATATTGTTGCATTGACAATTCAACAAAACTAATGTCCTGTTCGCACAACATACCAAGGGACTTCATGTAAATTGTAATAATTGCAAACGTCATCTGAGTTTCTACTCCTGTGCAAATCTTCCATGTCTGTGAAAAATGTCTCTTCATGATAAAACACAACAAATGCTCAAGTCATGAATGAAGCGAATGGCAGGCCTCGATTATCTCAGTGAAAGTCCCTGTCGCGGGGTAATTTAAAGTTCACAGACGTCCCTAAATTCATTTTCTACGTTAATCCGTTTTGGGTTGCGGGTGACTGGGCCTATCCAGTGACTTAGGGCCTTAGGCGGGACACCCTGGACAGTGGCCACTGCCGCGGGTTAGACAGACAAACATTCACTCTCTCATTCACTCACTAAGGAAATTTACAGTGATGCCAATTAACCTAAACATGCATGTTTTGGCGGTGGAGAAACCGGAGTGCCCGGAAAACCACGTGACACGGGAGAACATGCAAACTCCACCCAGAAGATCGTGTGATGTTGATATGGTCGACCGGAGTCGAACCCACGACCTCCTTATTGGAAGCCAGAGCTCTAACCATCTGCTACCGTGCACCACGTCCCTAAATATCATGGTTAAAAAAATCAATACAGTCTGAATACTGACATCATATATTTCAAGAAAAGTGTGCTTTCAATAAAGTTAGAGACTTTTTAGTATGTGTGAAAAGTTCCAAAAAAGCGAAGCTTAAAGCTGTAGTGTGAGTGAAAGTGAGGCCCTCGGTGTGGACTGTGTCTTGGCAGACTTTGTCTCATCCTTTGGCTGTTCATATTTGCATTTATTTTTTTTCATTCTCCTTGATTTCCGGCACACAGAAGTGCTGTTTTTTTTGCCTTTTTCCTGCTCCCTAACCATAAATCCTGTGACCCTTCATTAAAATTGTTTTTAGTTGCGGGACTGAAGCTGTATGCACTTTATAGAAAAAATATAAACATTCTCATGTTGACAGTCCAGGGCCATTGTTTTGGACACCATTTTATGATAAGAATGCTTTGCTATTCAGCCACTGATTAAATTATTTTCACCAGGTGAAAAGGAAAAAAAGGCAGATGTGTTACAGACCAATATGTTATAAGAACTTGGAGATAAACTGACATAATCCACGTCAATATGGCAAAACATTAAAATCAGTTTTCTTGGAGCCAGATCACAATTTAGATTTTATCACGATTCTTGCAGAAAGTAAATTTTCTTATTGCCTTTGAGGTGAAAAAAATAATAAAAAATAAAAAAAAGTGCTTATCATTGTTGCCAGATATTCAAAGAGAAACAAGTGACCAAACCTTAGAAAAAAAAATCCCAAAACAAGCAAGTTTAGCCTATCCATAAAAAACTTTGTAAAAATAATCCATGTGTACATTGTGTGTTGCAGTAAAACACTCAGTTTATAATATTTCTAACATAAATAATAACAACTTTGATATATGAAATCAAGCTAAAAACAGGTTTCTGTCCTATAAGGAGATTTCTTTGTAAAGGAAGCCCGAAATATTGCAAAAAAAAAAAAAATCCCCTCTTGAACCTCTCTATGACTTGAAAGTGCAGCCCAAAAAACACAACCTTCAAAATTCACAAGAGACTTTGAAAAAAAGAAGCCCAAAGTCACTATGAAGAAGTGGACTTGGCAACTCTGAGGCTACAGAAACCTGAAACATGGAGTATATTGTGTTTCTTAGGAAAACAGGTTCTGCATAAGCATATTGACCAATTATTTGTTTACTCCACTCTACATATTTACACTTTAGCCAAGGCCTTTGCAGCGATGCGGCAATAAACGATGTGTTGTTTTTTTATAATAGTAGAGCAAAACAACACAAAAGAGGAACTCACCTGTCTACGCAGATCCCTGGTTTTTTTGGTCATCTTGTCAATGGCTGAGTTGAGAGGATCACCCTTTTCTTTCCTGCCAGTCTGCAAAGAAGAGAAAAACAGACATATAAATATATCATGCAATCAACATTTCAATAAATACATCACATGTTTTTAGAGCAAGGATTGTGCATTTGTGCAGCTGGATGCCCTGGATTGTGTCTCTGTGCAAGTGTGTTTGTGTTCTTCCAGCGAATGCATCCAATTTTCTTTTTTCATTACTAGTGCTAACATGTTTTCTGTAAATTGAAAATGTTCTTTAGCCTAAGAACCCATTTATTTTTCTCGGACAGCAGAAAAACTGAAATAGTTTGCAAGGTTACCTCACAACTAGCCTTTCTGCCAAAAAATCAATTTAGTTGTTGCCAAATCCCCAGTGTGCTCTATTTCCTGTTAGTGCCAACTCTCTGTGCTGATGGCTTTATGAGGCTGGAGACTTGCATTCTTCACCTGGAGCAGCCACCAGCTGTGCCTCTCCACCCAGCAGTGAGGAGCTGCACTGGGAGCTCAGTCCACTGAGTGTGTGTGCATGCATAAGCAAACAGAAGGCCACTTTCATACAGGCACATCCCAGGCATTTGTATGAGCACTCCTGCGCGCCCGACAGTTCCACCTGCAGTGTCTTATTTACCACACAAACCTTTACTACAGCTGTTTTTACTCTCTAACCTTAGACCCTTCATCCCGGCGCAGCCTTTTCGTCCCAGTGCACATTTAAATGATCGTGTATACTCCAGAGAAAGCTCCAGAGAAATATCCTGCATGTCTAAGAAGGTAGAGTGCTGCTTTAAATCTTAATGCCACTTACAAGACCTTGTCCGATGGGCCTATAGCAGAGGTTAACAGACACACATCAGCCTCACAAGCGTCTCATATGCTCTAACCAAATCAGAATTCCTTCTCCAGTTCCACACAGCCACATTGACTGAAAGACATCATTCACAGAGCAATGGTTCCATCGATTTATAAAATTAGTTGTGCTGTTGCCAGGCAACTCTCCATGTTCGGTTCAGCATAACACGAAGGTAAAGTTTCAGTAAACTAACAGGACTCTGTGAAAAACATGCACACATTTAAATGCAAATTTAAATGATGGGAAATTATGCGTAGAAGGAACAAGAACTTGTACATTTTATTACAGGGGAAAGCCTGTTTTGACAGAAAGCTGCAAATGACTGCAAATTCAGATCTTTCTGAACTGATACAGAGGGCGATTTGAAGCCTGATTGACAGACATTAAGCAGACCCAATATTGCAAAATTCCCTTCATCCGTCACACTAAAAGCTTAGCAAGCTTGTTAAAGGTGATACGGGCCGCCATAAATTCCTGTTTCCAAGGTCATCGATGTAAAGGCGGTGCTCAATGAGAAAAGCCATAAAACAGATAGGATCCGTGTTCAGTTGGATGTATTACTTGCTTGTCCTTGCTGAAGTCTTATAATAAAAAGATTTCTATGAGAAAATGTTGAATACCTTATTCAAAATAGGGTGAGCCTGAAGCTAACTGTATTGTGCACATCATAAATGTCCAATAAAATGTTTAGTCCGGGGTTATTAAAAGTCAGTGGCAGACAAACTAGGATAGTATTTGGTTATCTTGCCTTAGTGACAAGCTCATAAAAGCTCTCACACATTGATGTGCAGGCAAGGATTTCTCTGCCAAAGCCGGGGACATGACAACATTAGTCATTGTGCTGCCCCAGGAGCCTAATGTGTCATTAAGGGACAAGAGGGATGCACAGGATTAAAAACGCTCACTGCCAAATTTAAAAAGGGGCTTAAGCTGGAACCTTTCAAACCAACACTTCAGCGAACCACAGTTATTTAAAACATTTATGCAGAAGAGTGAGATGAAGCTTCTCACTAATGTTTTCTATAAGACAAATGATTAACACAACGGGGAAGTTGTTATCCTGATTTTCCACACAATCCCACATGTTTTTCCCCTCTGTAAATCTCCAAACTCTTTAATCTGAGTTAAGGAGATTAAAACAACAGCACAGTGTTGGTTGTCTAAAGGGACCAGCGCCAGCACCTGTTATTTTTCTGCTCAGATCAACAACAAACCTGCCTCCACGTTACATTTACATCACTGCTGAAGGACTGCTTCCTGGTTCAATAACGGTCACAAACACAATTACTAACTTAACTATGTATTTCAAACACAGCTAAAAATGTTTTAAACATACACAAAAAGACTGGGCTGATAGTTGAAGCTCCAAGAGGTGAATCGATAAACAAAACATGTAATGAAGACGTCTGTTAATTTCCTCTTTGTGCATCATGATAACAAAGACATGTAAACAACAGCAGGACACAGGCTTACAGACTCATTTATCAACCCAGGCATTAACTGTGAGTGTAAAAAATAGCACGTGCCATTTGTAAATGTACTGCATGTGATTTATTATTGCACAGTGAGCAATATATATAAGTATATGAGAGCACTCTGTAAAAGTCTGCCTGGTTAATGCTAACCAGTACAACTAAATAGAGATACTGGTAGCTATGTTTATTTATTTATTTTTCTCTCCACATTGTGACACTTTTCACAGTTTTTCACCCATAATTCACACTAACATTACAAACTTCACAGTCATTTTTACTTAAGATAAAGCAAGACAAAATTTACTTCCGCCTAATTTTATAAAAATCAATTCATTAGAAAAAAATGCACCTGTGTGAGATGTTAACTGCACAAGGTTTTTGGTCCACTTTTAACAGTTATCTATTTTACGTGCTTGATAAATGAGGCTATTAGTCACCAAGAGACAAAAACCACTACAGATCAATAAACATACAGCATACACATGGGAAGAAGTAACCATTCTATTGATACTTCATAGTCTTCCTTTCTAAACTATGTTTTATAAAACCATGAAGATTCGGTTTCCATTCCTTTGAAATGACCTCTGTGTGAAATGTGTCAAGCTTAACAAATAGAAAGAAAAATGTCTTGCTCACCCAATATTTTCTCCAAAATGATAGCCAATTAAAACAGTGCACATCAGTCGACCATCATGTCCACAAAGATGACTCATAGGTTAGTGAGTGCGTCAGCTTCAGCCAACCATGTGGATGTGCGTGCTACAGTCAATGTTAGCATCCTTCAGAGTTCCCAAAAAGACTCTTGCCTTGTGCGCACACCTCTCACTCCCTTCATTTCTACCCAGGTGTGCCTCTGTCTGTGAAAGCAATTGCGATTCACAACCATTAAAAGCTCGACAACACAGTTGGTTGTTGATTCAATTGTCTCCCATACTGCAACATTGATTATCTGTTTCTGAATGCCACATAATAGAATGTGCCTGATCAGTTTTGGTAGTAAACACATGTCCCCATGGGGCCTGCAGACAATGTTCCTGCCAGTCCCCACCATTATTCCCCACCCCCTGGTGTGCACTCGTTCACTCACAGTAGGAGTCAGGGAGATAGACGCTGGGGCCTGAAAATAAACATCTAGTGAGCACAGTAACAAGGTGGTAACTGCAAACTCATTTCATGGTCACTAAGAAGAAGGTCAGCGGACAGTGTGGAGCTGCAATAGTGGAGGCTCCTTCAGTGTGGTCCTTCTACTTTCACCAGATGGAATGTCCTGCAATCCATCAAGCTCTTAGCCCTAAATCTGGGCAATATGACAAAAAGATAAAAAAATCAAAACATTCTGTGACAAAATCAGACTGTTGGATACTGTTTGAATTTAATCAAGAAGTATATTATTTCTCATCAAGAGCCAAAAGCATTGCTCTGATTGACTATGCTTGGGAGGTACAGACCTGTTTAATTTTGGGCTCTTTTCTTAACTGCAGTCAAAAATGAATGCACTGTATGTGGGTGTATTAAGGATTTTTGAGTGTTAGGAAGTTGGACAATGTAGTATTTTGCGAAAATCAGGTACTCCAGGTTTAAGTATACCTCATTCACCTTAGTAAGTTACTTTATGTTTAGAAAAAACACAAATGTTTTTGTTGTAACCCAGAGCAGTTTCTCCCAAGGAGTTTTTAGAAACAAGTGAGGCTTAAACTGTATTTTCACTCTCTACCAGCCTATTAAACATTCTCTTAAAATGTCTTCAGGCATTTTACTGTATCTGACTAGCCTCCCTATTGCAAACTACACCTAATAAAAAGTAAATGGTGCATCCAAACAGTGGAGAGAATTGTGAGGAATAAATGTAGATGTTCATGGACAATACCAAATCAAAGCAATGGCCCCGTGAATCAGCGAGAGAAAGAGAGTGTGCAATGGAAGGCAGGTTAGCGTGTCAGAGGGGGGAGGCACCAGGCATTCGCTCCCATTGTCTTCCAAGATCAATGTGTTAAATGATATCAATTCCGGCTTCTGTCAATTCAATTAGGCAGGAGCGAGAGGTACAATTACTGTCCAATGTGGTTACACTGTCTGCAGCGGAGCTTAAAAGGGGAAAAGGCGCTCTGATAACAAGGACTGTTTGTGTGTGCGCGCAAGCCAAAGGGTGGGGCGATAATAGTGCTAACATGTTGGTGGGGTTAGCGGCAGATAATAGCTAGCTAGATGCTCATTAAGATAAGTTGTGCTCCCTCAGCTGTGGTGCCATGGATGGGCCAATTTGACTTCTCATTAAGGGGAACTTAAAGAGGTGAAGAAGCGGCTATCAGCGGGGTTTGATTACAGGATGCTAAAATGTGAAAGGAATTGTGGCAGAAAGCCCGCAGGAGAGAGAGGTAAATAAATAGGAAGATTCACGACGAGCGGTTCCACATGACAGGTTTAGATTGGAGAGGTTTAGTTTGTCTTTTTTTCCCACCAAGATGACATGGCGGCGTGGGACAGAGATAGATCTTAATCTTGTTAGAGACATTATAAAACCGAAAGCAACCAAACCATAATTGTACTTTTAGTTAGAAAAAAAATATTTACAAGGCATGGGAAATATTCAAAAGATTCAAACGTTTACGCATATTGTTGTGTTTGGTAAACTTGAGGTAAAACTAAAACCACAACTCCACCCAAATTGCATTTTAAACAGTGCTTGTAAACAGAGCAGTGCTGGTTGAAGGGGGTGAAAGGAGGAAGTGAGAGTAAAGAGGAGCTGTGTGATTGGTTGAAAACAATCCGGGAAATTCGTAATGACGTCACTTAATCTAGAAATGTTATTGGCATTGCATGAGCACACAGTCATTGGTGACTCTTTTGAGTGTAAGCTAATGTGCCTAGTTTGCACTAGAATTGCCAAAAAAAGAAAAAGAAATAGAAACAGTACACAATGCTTTTGTAAATGCTTTTGTATTGTGATTATTGTGATACAAAATATCACGATTTAGCCATTATTCACGATTACTAATGCCACGACCAAACAACAAACTAATTGTCTAACATGTTACTTTTTATTAAATCAAACTTTCTGAATGAAGCAATCTTAATGTAACAAAACATTTTGCTGCATTTGTTTTAAAAAATGTGTATTTGAAAAATAATGTAACTTGCTTCTAAAATTGTTTTTTCTATATTTTGAAAGACAGACTTTTTCTTCTAATATTGACACATTTAGAATAGGTTATTTATTTAATTTTTTTTAGTATTTTTTTTTTTTGTCAATATTAATATTTGTTAATTGACCACCGGATAATTGCAGTGTTCATCCATAACAGATAAGACTTACTATAGCAAGAAAATGTGTTTATCTAAAATAAAACACATCTGCAGCAATAATATATCGACTTTTTTCTCTAAGTTCAGTATTTTATCCTTACTAAGTTCAAAAAAAGTTATCTAAAACGTATAATTTTGTTTCTAAAATTGTCACGATTATTATTTTTTTGTTCTTACTTACTTATATTGTGTTTGGAATAATCACGATTATCGATTAACCTAATAATCTTGACATTGTTTGTTCTAATTTTAGTCCTGCCCTGGATCATTTATTCAATTCAATATTTCAGAAATTCTGTTCATAATTGCTAGTTTATTTTAAAACATAATGTTCTATTGTGCTAAGATGCATTTTCTTGCTATGTAAAGCTTATGTGCAAGTTGTGCTTGGCAAAACAACTCGCCTCTTCTTGCCACCTAACACATGGTGGCATGTAAAATTTGGATGAGGAATGAGATGTATTATGAGGCCAGTCCATTCGAAGCTCTAAAAAACAAACAATGAAAAGTTAAAATCGGTTCTAAATTTAACAGGAAGCCAGTGCAAAATCCAGGTTCCATCTGTGTCTTCTGTGAGTTTGTTATTCTTGCTTGTAGCCTGAAGCGGGTACATTTTCGTACATTTCGGTACATTTCAAACTCAAAATATGACCACCTTGGTGAGTGAATGTGCGTAAGCTAATATATGTTCTAAGAATAAAGGGACATTATTTTTCTCAATAAAATAACTTTAAAACAATATCCTACCAGCAAATATATCTTGTTAATGTACCTGTTCAGGGGGAAGTTAGTCTGCAACTAGTTCATGTTGTCACATTTGTTCACCTTACACACTACTAAGCTCATTTGTTGTTGTTGCTAGCATTTTGGCTAACTGCATTTAGCATACTGGCATGTCTCGCTCCAAACAGCTAAGGGTGAATGATTTGCAGCCTCAGAATGCACTAAATAAGTCAGCAAAACATGTAGACGGATTTAGGTAGTTTAAAATGAATTACTTCTTTTTTGCTTACATTTTTAAGGAAGCAAAAATTGGGTAGCCATAGGACTTTTAACTTTAAAAGGTGCTATACCCAATGTTTAGCTCCCTTAAAAACAAACTTCAGTCCACATGTTTTGATCACTTACCTAATGTATCAGAAGCTTTCACATTGTTTTTAAGTTTTGTTTGTTTGTTGTTTTTTTGTATACATGCTTTGCAGTTCATGTTCAGAAGAACAAGTGGCGGCGCGCAAAAAGTGCAGTGGCCCAGGCTCACTTCAAAAGAATTTTGTGTACTCTGTGACAATGACAATAATCTTTCTGTTCTGTTCTTTCACAGCTGTTCGGACCAAAGCATGACAGTATGCTAACGACAGCTAGCCTATATGCTAACAATAGATGAACTTTATAGATTTTAGTGAACAAACGGTATTAGACAGAGACAGGACACTGCAAAGTCATTTTCACTTAATACACTTTTACAAAATATTTGTGTAATAGTGCTTTAACTATTATATCGCTCTGGAAAACATTATTTGAACTGCCCTTTAGCCAAACTAGGAAGAAAAGTAACTATTTAACAAATAGGATAAATAGTGTTCCGAGCTATATCTAATGAGTCATTTTGAACTCATTTCAAGCAGATCTAAATAGTTCTAGCTAATGTATGAGTGACCTCTATGCGATGTACAGTGCAGTCTTTCCGGTTCATGGCTGTCCATCGTGTCTGTAACGGTGCGGAGCTGGCCTGGCAAAGTGCTCTGTCAGATACATTTAATACACTGGACAAGAGCGCAGCCTGAGGAGAAGCCCCGCAGCCTGCTGGCATTAGCTCCCTTATGCTTAATGGTTGATGCCGTTCGCTTACTCCTCTCATTACACTGGCGCATGTTTAGACTGTCAGCGGCCATTAGCGTCTGTGGTCAAGCAGGCTGCGGATGAGAGGAAGCATCTGGCTCATCATCAAGCACATCTTAAGTACGAAATGAGCAGTTTGGTCAAAAGGACGGGAAGTAAGCGGCGCATCAGATCTCACACCCAAAGTGCAGAGCTGTTTGGTTCACTGGAAGACCAAACAAACACAGAACAGTATGTTAATAAATGCAAACATGTGAAATGTGTTGTTGCCACTACTATTTCTACTCCCACTTCCTGATTGTGAGGCTCTCATTCTGATTGCTCTCTATATATACACCTCAATACATCAGAACTGTATACAGAGCAATGTTTCTCGTATATAAGGTCACATATCTGGGAAATATGCCAGATTTACTGCTAACGATTGAGAAAGTGAAATAAGAAAGATAACCTGTAGCATAACTTACAGCTTGATTTGTACACACAATTTTGTTTATTTATATTACTTACAAATATGAATCTATAAGTGACTCATTTCCTTCCGAACGCAGAAAAATATCATTTCGACAAGGTATTATAAATGATTCATTGTAGTTCCTGCTGTTTTTTCAATTATGGCAGGTATTGAGAGTTCAGTGATTGAACAGGAGTCATGAGGTGTTTCTCACAAAATTACAGGAAGTATCTAGAAAGTATTAGAGAAATACAGACTTGATCATAGAACGTAGTTAAAATGTGCTGTAGAGATGCAAAAACAAAATGCAGCAATAGCTAAAGGTACTAGATCAATTTTTTAAAAGGAAGAACTACCTCAGTACAGATACAGTATATAATCCAAGTATCTGTTCGGATGAAAATAAGTTCATGTCTAATAATATAACGTTCTTCTTAAATTCTGGAAGTGTATACTGACACGATTTAGGTCACACTGGCTCTAAAAACTGTAAAAATGGCTTCCAAAGTCATTGTGCTATACTGTATTATTCAGACTTCAAATACATTAGATAAGAGAGAAAAACATGTGCACTGCAGTAAAAAAAAAAAAAAAAAACATCTGTCTTAAGAGTGAAAAATTGGAGTTAGCACTTTGAAGAAATGGAATGGATGCACTTAGCAAGGTTTGCAACTATGTTCTTATTATTGCATAATCTCTCTTTTATTCTGCATAAAAAACTCAGTTTTGACCTGTACAATAAAACTTAATTACACAATTTAAGAGAGTTGCTCGATTATTGCAACAAAAAGAGGGAATCACAATTATTCAATCATAATTGAAATCACAGTTATTCAAGCAATTATTTTCTTACAGAGAAAGCGGAACATTAGTGCTCTTACATACCAAATGTGAATTCAATTTTTGATACCACACATTTTTAAATAATAGATTGACATTTTCAATACAACATAAGATTTTTTTTTTTTTTTTAAGCATTTTGGTTTGAAACTACTTTTAAAAACGCTCAATATTGTTCTAAAAATCTTCAGAAAAGATAACATTTTGACATGTTTATGTACTTTTTTCTCAATATCGATGTTGATTGGTTAGTGTCTGATTTTTGCTACTTTGAACAACCCTAAGGTGAAAATAAAAGAGGTGGCATAGGTCACTGAAATAGATTGTTGTATGTACTCTTAAATGCACTTACAAACACAGTTCATTTTAATCACATTACACACTTTTTAATCGAGTACAGCAGTAATCATGGTTGAAATTCAATAATAGTTTGTCAAATTTCCCGACTCATTTAAAATGTGAACTTGGAACAGAATCAGCAACAGGCTTTTTTCCGTAAAAGAATAATCTGGTTTCAACTGTCAAAACAAGCCATTTGTATTTGGAAATCAACCATGATATACTGTATGTAGATCAGTAAAATATATATTGTTTATTTTAAAACACGTAATTAATCTGAAACGACACGGCCTCTTAACTTTACATGACTTAAACAATCTTTTCACTTTGCACCGTCGATTGCCTGCAGTCTTCTTACTACCTGCATGCAAATGAAGCGAAACCTACTCTTAAAACTGCAACACTGAATTAAATGTACCTGATTATTTCTACCGCTTGTACAGCACCCAAGGATTTCGATCTTCTCCCTGGCCTGACATGCCACTCGCCCGAGGGAATCGTTAGTGTTGAGCCTCGAACATTTTGATAATGCATAGACACAGAAAAACTCCTTCTGTACATACTAACGAACATTACATCAGCTAACACCGCAATTTTCTAACCACCGACAAAGAGAAGTGTCCTAAAAGATTGATATACCCCGTACGAGAAGAGTTGCAGTGAAGACAAAATCCCACAGCCCGAGATGGGAACAATATTTTTCACAGGCTTTGCAAAGATATTTAGTGGAAATCATTTATTTTTAATGGAATAATCTAGAGTAATCTGAGCAGGGATTTAAATTATGACCGGCGGCTGATGCTACACGATTTGAACCCTTTTTTTTTAACAGACGCCATAAACGTTTCATTGGACATTGCAGTGTTTGCTAGACGCACAATTGAGCCAGATTAGCAGTAAGAGCCTATACAGACATTTGAAACAATATGAAGATTAAGAAGATGTCTGCTTCGTCAGTAATTACCTGTGTTGTGATGCTCTGCAGAGATTTGCAGACAAGGCGTAAGGGAAGGCTAGTCTAAGCCGCTAAGTGTGTTTTGTGTTTTAAATGAATGCTTTCGGATGCATAGTTTGAGAAAAGAGTCGAACAGGAGAATGTAGAAGGAGTGTCTGGTTATCAGCCGCACAGGGATAAAAAGTCTAGTCCTTGCGGCAGGAGCGGTACAGGGAGCTCGAGCAATGCTGCCTGCAGCCTCCCTGAACTGAATAGCAAGTAGTTTATGAGGGAGGGACTCAAGGAAGACAGCAGGAGAGGAGAGAGAGAGGAGGGTGGAGAGGAAGAGGGCGGAGAGCAGGATGAGAGAAAGAAAACAGAATGGTGGGATAGTGGTGAGTGTCCAGATATGATAAAGGAAAAGGAAAGTCAACAGAGTGAGAAAAAGCCTTGAGTATCATTGACGCACTTTTGTTTTGCAGTCGAGTAGAGAAAGCAAATTGTAGGGAGCTGCACTTGCTGCTAGTAAAGAGAAACTTGTGTCTGGTCTGTAAACTCGAGGGACGACAAAAGAAGTCGGAATTGCAGACATCAGAGTTCAGGCCTTTTCTAAGTGTAAAATACAACAGAAAGAAAAGGTATTGGAGTTCTAGATTTCTGCATGACTTGGCCTTAAAACAATTTCCCGTGCTTTTTTTTTTTTTTTTTTTTTTGTAGCGCATTTGCATATTAACTCTAGTTCTAGTTCTAGTTCTTTGCTTCTCAGTAACAGAAGGACTTGAAAATTCTAGTTCAACAGTAATGGAGTGGTACATTTAGGGTAGTTCATGGTACATTCAAAAATGAGCCCATTCTGGTCCAAGCGTAGTTTTGATTCGGTCTGGTTCTCGCGTTTGTTTAGTCTGGATCATCCATGTTTAGCTTTTGGAGCTAAAGCCAAACTTATTTCATCACCAAAACTAGGTTCCTAGTTTGTGGATTTTGTTCTCAACAATGGCAGTAAAACTTTGTCTGATTTTGTGTCTGATTCTTAAATAAACCCTTGTAGACAGCGCACTTAAAGAAGCAGTTCTGATTTTCAAAATTAATAGTTATTGTCTTCATTATGACAGGTTACTTAATTATCTTTCTCGTATGCATAGATTACTAAGACTTTTTATCTTCATTCAAAGACAAGAACGCATATATTTTTAAAGAGCTGAATGCAAGCTGAAGAATGCAAGTGTAAATATAATTGAAAGTAGCAGCCCTGTTTTTTTTCTCAGCTGCCGGCCTTGACATTAAAAGACCAAGCATAAACTTCGAATTAAAAACGCTAATGCATACCTTTGTAAGTATGTTTGATTTTTAAACATTCATGTCTCCCGCCGGCATAAACAACATTACACGTCGGCACTACATACTTGGGTCAATCCAATTTTAGGGCCTGCATTTAATACATAGAGACCTAATCCCATTTTGTTGTCATCTTCATTCCTCAGTCCTGCGTCACTGTCGTCGGCACCTCTTCATGTCCCACGAAACAATATGTGTCATGACCTGCCCATCCACAGCTCCATAAGCAGTGAACTCAAGAGCACTCTTTTATATTGTTGTGAGAGCCACGGGTCAAACATGTCCATTAGCTTGCATTTAAAACTCGCACAGACATGACCTCTATCAATGAAGTCACCTATAAAAGCCTCATAAAGAGGATCGTGTAGGCAGCGTTAACTTACTCTTCTGGCCATTTGACAACAAGCCATCAAATTAAGACAAGTCATTTTACAAGAGCTTGTATTTGTCTTGTTTTATAGGACTAGGCAGAATAATGTTGGGCTGAATTAGCTTGTTATATTTTCTGATTCTGTCTAATTTCCTATTCAAGTCTTCAGTTATGATAAAAGTTAACATTTGAAACATATGAATGTTAACATTTGAGAAAATGTTGAGACATTTAACAAAAAGATGAGACATGTTGAGATGCTAAAGGATGCTAAATCAAATTTCAATTACGAGTGTTGCTGTAATGGAGTCATAGTGATTATTAACCGTGATTCATAAGTGATGTGGGAAAGTAATTTCCTTGAGTTGTATAAGTAGGTCCCAGACTGTTTCTTTACAGTTGTAGAATACATTTACCCAATTCGTTTTTATTAGATATCATACCCATTTCAATTGATCTCTTCACTCTCTTTTTTAAGGAGCACTCTGCTTTGCACTTTGTCTAAGTAAACAATTGTTTGAATAATAGTGATTTCAATTAATCTTTAAATAATTGTGATTATTATTTTCATCATAATCAAGCAGCCCTTCTCCAGTGTATAACAAACTGTACATTTCATTGATGTAGTAGAATGAATGTGTCATTATTGCTGTAGAAAGAGGAGAATATTGTGAGTACTTTGTGGTAAGAAAACAAGCACACTCAGAAAATGGGATCAGATAGACGTGTCTGTCTTCACACTCATCAGCCACATCCCCTGTAGCAACATGATGTTTCTGCCCTCACATGGACATCTCAAAATAGATCTGATCTTAACTGCAGTGATGTATACAAAAAAATAATAATAACTTCTCATTCCATGTTGTATATTCTCATTGAAAAGTGTCTGGTTGTCATTGTATAGACGGTGACAAAGTATATTACTGCAGAAGCATGCTCAAAATGTTGAAATGGGACAAGCGAGCGTCAGTGCTGCAGAAGTAGCTGTATTGTGATATCAGTGGACGTCAGGGATAGTGGCTACAGAGAATTCTCTGTGTGATTGTGTAAACCATGATAATGATGACTCAAGACGCTTCTCTAGGTGGGCTGCAGTGAGGAGGTTGGCTAATCAGGGATTATGGCAGTTTGGGAATGGAGAAAAATAACCTAAAGTCACACAGAAAATGTGGCAAGCAGCAGATAAGTAAAAATACATGCTAATGATAGTATGATAAGTGTGCTATGGATCCTACCCACTGAGGCTGAAGCCACAGAGAGCAGCAGACGCACAACACAAATAAAAATGTGAGACCAGACAACGGCGCGCTCTGCTGTTGTAATGATCCAGGGTGCAAAAACTTCAAAGACTCTGGGGCCGCCTGAACTGCTGAAATGATTATGTCTCCCACCATCCTTTTATGTAGGCTTTGTCAGTCCAGCCACGCAGCAGTGGCAAGCCACTAAAAGAGTTGTTGCTGCTATTAGTTGTGTGAAAGAAGGACATGATGTAAGAGCGCTGCATGAGGACAGATCTTACTTACACACGTGGTGGGTGTTTGGGAATTGATGTCTGTTGAAAGGGCATATTTTCTCCTCCTTACGCTGTTTGGGCAAATGTATCCCTACACTAGACTGTTGTTTTAGACTAGTGTGGAGAAAACAGTGTTTTCAGGAAATGACATACAGACAGCAGTCATTCATCAAACTGCCACATACACTGCACAGATTCAGGCACTCGACAGACATATGGAGCGCTTGAGCAGGAATTATTAAACTGTGGTGCAACATCTAAATGAGCACTGATTTAATCACAACCTGATAAATTGACTCAGTCACGAAAAAGAAACCTGCAGCACCAAAAGCTGCATTTTTTTTTCAACATGACATATCGACTGTGTACGTTTGGCAAATCCAAGTCCATTAACAAAGAGCTTGTGTGAATATATTACTAGAGCACCATCTCTGTAACCTGGTTTGTACAAGTATTCTATAAATATAGCTATGAGCACAAGAAAAGTAAAAGAATAGGCTGCTAAATCCGTATTGTAGTTTATGCAATTACCTTGTGCACTAGTGATACATTAAAGCCTATATCGACTGATTAACGTTAATGTTTATGCTGTGAGAAATATGTTCATGCTAATTATCATATTTTAATGACATAAACTTTGATGGCAAAAAAACAAACAACTAGACTCCAGACCTATGATGTACCTGAAGTGAAAGTTTGTCTAAATCTGATCTCACGGTGTATATCTGGTGGTGACTTAAGCCTCATGAGGAGGGTGAAGTGAAGCCCGGGGCTCTGCAGTCACAGTCACTCTCTGTCTGTGCTCTGTGACAAGGTCAGATACGTGCAGCCAGTTATTGGCTTAATTATGCAAAGCCCATCTGCTGGACAAGGCTTTGGTACAGGTGGACAGCTGCACAAAACAGGAGCTGAGAGAAGAATGACATGATTAACTCTGTCTAAATCTTGTTAATGTTTGAGGTACATGTTAGGTTTACTTAGCGAACATTTAAGACAACAAGGCATTTATTTGACAAAAAAAAAAAACAATAAAACAATTACATTCCACTCAAACTTTATTTCTAATTTGACCTGTGCTTGACGTGTCTCTGTGTCATTCACATCTTGACAAGACAGGTTTGAAACACCATCTGCACATCTTACTGGAGGGAACCCAGCTGTGCAAATTAATTATATATTTGGGTTGGCAATATGAAGGGACAGCCTCACCAGTGGCACACATCCAGCAACTGTCCACTACCAGCTGCCACCCATCCTTGGCCTTAAAGTTTGGATTTAATCTTGGATCTCCATCTAAGATTGTCTATAAGCACACGCAACAACCCATGTTTTCATTCTTTGTCACAATCCAATGAATTTAGTTGTATACTGTATGTGGAGAGCATATAACATTTTTTTTATTTTTTTTATTTTTTTCTGAGTGACATGAAAACGGCTTTGTAGAATGTGTTAAAGATACAATAAAATAAATACTGTTTGTGACTGTCCAATGTCCCATGTTTGCCTGTCTCTGTATTACGGTTGGGCGATATCCATTTTTCACTATCGTCATACCGTCCATACACTATTATTTTGTGATAGACGATAATATCGTTTAACAAACTTACGCTGTATGTGTATTCAATTTTATGATTTTAGAGAGACGTTGATTATGGAGAACTAATGAAAAAAGCTCTCTGGCTAACTCTGATTATATATATTTAAACGTTGAATCATTACATTCATACTGTAAATAAACACATGGTAATAACAGAGAACTGGGTAAGGCATATACGCTTTGTACATGCTTTGTGGTTTTTCAGTGTTCTAAGTTCTGTAAGCAAATAACTTTTCGGGTCTAAGAATCTTTTTAAAAGACACATATGCCATTTCTTTTTTTTTTCATTGCGTCTTCATTGAAAATACAGGTGGAGTTCAGTCTCTGAGATCATTATTCATAACTCTCTGAGCATCAGAAAAAACTGTTTAGTCATTAGCAGTATTTGAGTATTTCTAGAGCATCAGCATACCAGGGAGGATTGGTCTGATTATCTCCTCTATGTGGTTTTCTTTGCAGCCAGTAGATGGAGCTCAAACTCAGTACTTGATCTCCTTACCATGGATGTTTTATTAGAGCTGGATTAGACACCGCCTTGCAGCGGTTGGGCCCAAGAAAAATTTACCCATAGAGCCAATCAAAAACAGTCATTACTCAGAAATACAAAGACAGTTAGTCCAGCAACAATCACGCGGATAAATAAATGTCCCAGAGCATCCCCCTTCTCAGGAAAAAAGAAAAACAAAACAAAAAAACTCAGCAGCTCATCTGAGCTCATCCTTCAGTTATAATTATAGTTCAATGCTTGTTACACATTAGATAATCAAGAGCATGTCAAAGAGAAGAACAAAACAAAAATACTGAATATTTGTCCTTTAAATGTTCCATGACTTTTCGAGGTTTTGCATGACTCTGACAACTTGAAATTGCAGTTACAACACATGGTAACTTTAATAGAAAAGCACAATCCATTATCTGTCTATGTTTAAAAATGCCAGTTAATCTAGCTAACTATTAAACTAACCAACAGAAGCACAAAGGCCTACAACAACTCAGATCTGACATTGTACCTTGTGTACAACGTGAGGTACAGCGATATCCATAGAAGCACAGCCGAAGAGCCCATAGGGACCCACAAAATGCAGCTTAACGGCCTTGTGAAGTCTTGGACACTTTATAAAAACACCTTGTAAGGATCGTCACAGTCAAGAGAGAAAAACAGCTCTTTGAAAATAATCTTGGAGCGCCATTTGCCCCTGGAAGACAACAACAGACAAAGGCTTACAGGTGTCCCACATTTGTTGCACCTGAAAATAACTAGGTAATAAATGATTCACGAGTTTAAAAGCGTGACATGCAGTTTTGTCGGTGCACTTTAACTGAGTGGTGCTGGATTGATGACTGGTGAGACAATTACTGCACAAACCTCGAGGGAGTGCAGCCCACCAGCCAAGACACACCGTGTAACGCAGCAGACTTTCCACATCACTCTGCAATTACCTCTGTACTTTTCTTCTCACAAAATAGCATTGCATGTTGATGTATAGAGAAAATTGAGAACAGACTGTGCCCGTATAGAAATAAGACTTTGTGGAACAATAAGAAAGAAAGTTAGAGCCGAGACAAAGGCATTATTTCTCTTCTTTAACAAGAAAATGTCAAGGTCAGTCAAACTTCTTTCAAACTTCTGATGAAAATAACTGTAACTAATAAGTACAAACAGTAAATCTTTTTGTTATGTACGTATTTGTTGTTGTTGTCGTAGTCATTGTTGTTGACATTGTTTTTGTCGTTGATGTTGTTGATGTTAGTGTCATAGTCGTAAAAGTTGTTAAAGTTGTTGTGGTGGTCGTTGACATTGTTGTTGTTGAAGTCGTAATAGTTGTTGTATTTTTAAAATTTTCTTACTTTAGAGTCACATCACTAACTGATATTTCTTTAAGGTAAATTTGTAATGCTATAGTTTAAAAGCAGCAAAGGAGTTCTCTGTGTGCATCTAACCACAAGTTTTTATTCTATGCCAAGTATTCAAATTCGACACTGTGTTAGCATGCTAGCTGTTGTAAGCAAAGAAAAGAAAATGGCTGTAAAGAATGACTGTGGCCTCTCAAAGTTGTGAAGCTTATTGCCAATGGTTTGGACAACAAGAATCTGCTAGAAATCTGCTACTTTTTAAATTATGCTCGAAACAAATGACAAACTATAGAGTTTGGAAAGTCAGATGTGGGAAATTTCCTTTTCAAGTGACTACATAATAAATGTGTAGTTCACTTCAAAGTCAAAACCTTAATGAGGATACCCCAGCAGAGTGTCTAATGAATATATGTGTCATCCTACTTTTCTGGACATCACGCAATTAATTATTGCTATCAAGGTGAGCGATTGCAGGGGAGATTAGCCTCTGGTGTCCACTTGTTGAGTCTTCAGTAAAGATGCGTTGGACTCGAGCCAGACCCTTAGAGCAGTGAATGTCAATTGCCACACTGAAGGCTTGTATAGCAGACTGTACATGTAAACAGTGCTGATGAAGACCTAGTTCTAGTCACTCTCAGCGAGTTATTTAATCAAACCAAAGCGAAGGACAGGGCTTAATTAGATTTGACTGAATAGGTGCTACATTTCAAATATCCTAGTGAGGCCACAGTGTTTTGTGGTACAAGTGTGCCATGAGATTTAGGTCAAGGAAGTGTCTCATCAGATGAAAATTACTTGGGACACAAGAGACACTCACATATACAATAGTTATTAAGTTTGATCAAATCTGCACTTTGAGCACACATTTAGAGCATTTTCATATTTAAGTCCGCAAGTGGCCTATCAAAGAGGGCGATGAATATTACTGTCCATGTATAATTTGGAAACATCACACTACAACCTTCAACCATCAGTATATTTTGGGAGGTCTTACAGAGATATGCTAAGTTATACGTTTTATCAAATCTATAATGCGGAATTATTCCATTTGTTTCTGATCATTTATTCCAAAATGTGGAACACTAAATACATGTCTTTTTAGTCTATGCACAACAGTTGCAGCCTTTTGCATCAGAGGCTGGTGGCTTCATCGTGACATGAGAGGACAGTGGACACATGAAGGATGTAAAGCCTTTTTGGATGAGGATGAGGCAATAGGCCACAGTTGTCAGGACTATCAGAAGTCGGGGCATGTGGCTGCGAAATGGGCTTGGTGGCTCTCAATGGGATTTCTGCATCATCTGACAGCAGAACAAAGTTCCTCTGGCAGACAGGGCGCAGTCATATAAGCCATGTTTGATGTTCCCTCTGAAGCGAGGGACATAAGAGTAGGGCCAAAACGCATGAAAAACATAATACGAGCAAACTGTGCATGTGAATTTAATATGAGATAACATTCATAAGGTGGACATTTGGCTCTGTCTGATATGTCACTTTTGACCAGCTGTGGCTGTAGCGTGTCCTTACTAAAGCATGACCAGAGGGCATCTGTGTTATGACATGCTTTAACAGTTGGCTTTCCAGTTCTCTCCGCAAGAACCACATGTGCTGTATGTCACTCACTGACAACCATATTTAAAGGCACACAAAACCTTACTCACCAAAAAGTGAAGACATTTCATAACAATTCTTTTAATTAATTTCATCTACTGTTGGGTTCAATAACAATAACAGAACAGGCCAAAGACATGAGGACATTTTGGAATTGTCTCAGAGTCATGTAGCAGGAGGAAAGAAACACAGACATGTCAAGTTCAGTAATAATCTCTAAAAGCAGAGCGCACTGACTTATTGTGAGTGTAATAACATGAACATGTTTACAGACGTTTTGTATTGGCTATTTTCTACAATTTGAGAGTCGCTGTCACAAGGAAGCAAAGCACTGTCTAGCTGTTGTAAAGATCCATTTGGAATCTTACGACTGTACAATGCAAAGTCATAGCAGAGTCGCACTGGCCCCACAGACATGAGAATGGTGTAGAAGGCTTTAGTCATGAATAAACCACTTCAACACATGCACAATATTTACCACAAATTCCCATTTTGCCATTTTAAAACCTACACGTGAACCGTGGCTATAATAACTGAGAATGCCTTGTGGCTACCTAATCCACAGTACTGTTCACCTTCAGATGCTGATTATATAATAGGATTAAATGCGAAGAGAAAAATGAGAAGAGCCATAAGAAAAATCCTACATGAATTAACTGCAGGTCCATTCTTGACCCTGTGAGCGAAGCCCCATTTGCTGGAGGCCCCATTCAGAAGACGACATAGAATCATATCTTTGGCACGTGCAGCCGCGCATCAATGTCATATAGTTAAAAGGACCAATTAGTCACCGTGGTACTTTACTGGTTACACTGATATGCTCCATTATACTCTGCCATGTTTGGGTAAGTAGAAGTATATTTGACAATTAAATACCATTGGTAACAAAATAAAGGTCAACAGGTTTTAATTAGACTACTTCATCTCAGAGACCAACATCTTCATTTTGATCTACTGTGACCCTAATTCAGATCTATGGAGGGACAGGCTCTTAATGTAAAGCCCTTACAGTGGCCGTCACCATTGGCTGATGTTTTTTGGTGACCATTAGATAAGCTATAGCTTGGAAAAGATGATTAAAAATGTAAGATCGTTAGAATTCAGTTCCCAATTGGCTGTAATTAAGAGCACTGTTAATATAGCTAACATGTTGCGAGGCGATTTCAAATAGATATAATAGCAGTTAACCCAAGCTAATGTAACTTTGGTTAACAGCTGGCTAAACTGGAAGTACGTTGCCAAGAAAAGTGGGCGGAGCGGAATAAGGTGTATATGGCTTATAGAACTTAGTTTTAAAGTGTCACAATCGAACTAATGTTTTATTAGCTAAGATTCTTACAAACTCATAATATAAATTAAGGTGAATAATTATAAACAATGACAAAATTATGAAATACTGCATTTTCTCACAATGATTGTAAAAGTAAAATTTCATATTGTGACTTTGTTGACTAAATATTTTACTGCATTTGATACAACATTGGAAAACTTAGTTTACTTGCTTTGTTCTGTATAAATCCTGTGAACTTGCAATCTTGTGAGTGCAATTTGGATCGATATAACATGTCTTTACAGCCCTAGTTCTCAACACCTGTCAGCTAATAAAGTTGCAATGGTTTTGAGAACTTTTTTTTTATTGTGGTAAGAAAATAAGTCTAGGTCTTGGACTACAATACCTCCACAGTAATGCTCGCTTACTGACATGTTGTGATATGCTTTTTACACATGCTAGCATGACATTGGAAAGTTTGTACTTCTATCATGAAATATAACTTTTAAGAATCCCTGACCTAGTTGGCGAACAATTCTGCTGCTTATTATAATGCCCCACTGACAGCTCCCCAACATCAACACCTACATTACAACAGCTGACAGGCAGGATCAAAAGAACAGGCAAGACGACAGGGCTGCTCTTAAATCACACTGTTAATGCTGTAGAGAAGTTTGAGAGTTGGAAATATGGTGTTAGGATTACTAGTTGCGATAGCGCTAACCTCCCCATAGTAAACATGTGGCATACTTAAAGAGGTAAAAAGGTCACACACTCAGTGACTTTGCTGATGTGATAAATGTAAGGCATTGTCACAGCTCATTGTCTTTGGAGATTAATGGAAGAGCAGTACAGACAGAACTCAGAATGACTCCAGTCAAGTGCAGATCAGGTCAGAGGCAGAGCTTCAGAGGAAAATATTTTTGGTACAGCTTTATGCTAATAGTATGTGGCAACCAATTACATGTGTTTAGAATAGATAGCCTCACTGTAATTGACAGTGACAAAGAACGCCTGGCTATAGGACAATTTGATCAAACGAGATATGTCATCCTCTCATCTGGACTCATTAAAGTTAAGCCTTTAGTGCTTCCAGGCCAAAACAATGGGCACAGTTTGAGAGTGAATTATTACCAGGGTCACAACTTGAATGATAAAGGACATCTCAGTAGGGTCATAATAAATGAAACAGCAAGGTTGTGTGCCCAGGTCTAGTCTGTGTTAAATGTTTTAAACTCCAAATAATAAAATAATACAATCTTTGATATATATTATTAGGAAGAATTAACATATTAACATCACTGTTTCTGATTTGAGAATGAGATCTATAATTAACAGGTCAATTTATAGAAAATAAATGATGTAGATTTGTAGTTTTAAGTCTCCATTTGCAATATTAATCAGACAAGAATGTTTCATGTGCAAGTAATGTTCTCTTTTGCTGGATGTTCTGTCGCATTTCTGGTATATATATTAAAAAAATGCTTTCTCATAGCAACGTCAATAGAGGCAGACAATATATAGCCCAATTCATTAGAGTCATTGAAGGCGGGGGAGGAATAGAGCAGCTCCTGGTTTAAGCCCAGCCCATTTGGAATATGTAAATGTCTGAGGCACAGAGAAAAACACAGGGGAAGAGAAGGAGGGAGGGGGGCAGTGCGAACCGGCGAGTGAGCGATCAAGGGGAGAGAGCGAGCTCTCTGAATTGTGAGTGGCTTACGACACTCAGTGAACAGAAGGTGCTTCTGCATGCACTATCAGTGGACTGGTCTGCTGCAAGGGATTGCGCGCTCTTTGCTTCCCACATTTCCCGCCCCTGCCTGCCTGCCTACCAGCAGCAGCCTTCAGCCACCGCTCTACAGCTGGAGGAGGAAACAGTCGGACAGCCAGGGAGCAGCGCAGACCGGTGAGCCACAGGGGAGGCGAGACGCTTTTCAGTCGACATGAGCTGCTGACGTGACAAGGAATACGGTTACACAAGAAAACGGTCAGGAGGCTTTACCTCACTAAATCCTTTTTTTTTTTCGTCTTGCATCCATCACTGAAAGCATGATTACACGCTTAAATGGATTTAAATCCTACATGTCACCGATGGCATCAAGAGACGGACAATAATATGTGTCGACAGAGCAACTGAAAGTTAAGCAAGAAGAGGAGAAACAAGAGCTCAAACACATTTGAAAGACTTTTGGTGCGGTTTTCTCTTCTCCACTTGTGTCTTCTCCCCTCTGATCATTGCAGCAGAGGACTGCGGAGGAGCAGGAGAGACAGAGCTCATGCATGCACACAGAGGAACTTGCACTTCCTACCATCTCGCTGAAAGCTACTTGGATTCCTTCTCTTTCTGGCTCTTTCACTTGAGGAGAACTAAGACATTGTAAGCCTGCCAAGGATCTGGTGTCCACTGAAAAGAGCGAAGGGAGGGGGGATTTGTACCACAGTGGGGTCTTTTTTAGATTCGCACATAATTAGTGTTGGGGCACAAAGCGAGTCGCTGAATGAATTGTCAGCTTTTGGATAGGGGTAAGTAGGAATCTTTTCAAATAAGCAATCAACGAGGACAGTTTGATTCTATTTACCCACCCACTTCTTGATGTATGATCAGAAGAATCCAGGCATTTACCTTTTGGATTGATTATTTCATAAATTATCTATTCAGTCTGGCTAAAGAACAAAATGAAACAATGCTGCAAAAAGGTTAAAAATGATGCAATGATGTGGTATGATAGGCGGTAATACAATTCCCACAGTGGTTCAATGGACATTTTCTCAGAGACATCCCTGGATATTTATGCTAATGGATTTCCTTCTAATTGGACTGTACTTAAAGTGGCCGCTGAAGAAGCCCCCTGGGTTGATATTGTATTCACTGGGCATTTTTTTGAGAACTGTTCCCGTGGTGGAGGGGGTTTGTCCCAGGCTGTGTCGCTGCGACAGCAAGCTGCTCTACTGCGAGGGGCTCAATCTCACAGACATTCCTCACAATCTGAGCAGTGCCATGGGTCTGTCAATGAGAGAGAACAACTTGACCGAGCTGCGTGAAGGCCAACTGTCGGGTTTGTCACAGCTCACCTGGCTCTACCTAGACCACAACAATATTGACATTGTAGAGGAAGGGGCGTTTGACAGACTAAGACGGGTCAAGAGTTGGACCTAAGCAGCAACAGAATTGAGAGTCTGCCAAACGGTACCTTTAAGCCCCTCCCAAACCTACGCATTTTGGACCTCTCATACAACAGGCTTCAGGCATTAGAGCCAGACTTATTCCATGGCCTTAGAAAGCTCACCAATTTACATTTGCGCTATAATGCCCTCAAATTTGTACCAGTGCGAATATTTCAAGACTGTCGAAGCATGCAGTTTCTGGACCTGGGATACAACCAACTGCAAAGCCTGGCACGGAATTCCTTCGCAGGCCTCTTCAAGTTGTCGGAGTTGCATCTTGAGCACAATGAACTGGTTAAAGTCAACTTGGCCCACTTTCCACGCCTCATCTCTTTACGTACTTTGTACATGCACAATAACCGTGCCACTATTGTTGTAAATACTCTCGAATGGACATGGCATTTTCTAGAGAAAATTGATCTCTCATCCAATGAAATTGAGTATATTGAGCCTCATGTTTTTGAGAGCACCCCTAGCCTCAAGGTGTTGATGCTGGACTCTAATCGCCTGTCTGCTCTGGACCAGCGTATCCTGGATCATGGTCATCTCTGGACAGCATCACCCTAGCGGGGAATGAGTGGGAGTGCAGCCGCAACGTATGTGCCTTGGCCTCGTGGCTGAGTGCCTTCCGAGGCCAGCGTGACAGTTCCCTACAGTGTTCCAGCCCAGACACTGCACAGGGCGAGGACGTGCTGGATGCAGTCTATGCTTTTCAGCTCTGTGAGGATCCACCTCTGGAGGTGACTACAGCAGGCCTGTATGCCTCTACCAGGGATCTGGCCCAGGGTGGCTCTGTTCTACTGGGCCCATTTACCCCCAACCCCTACGAGGGTGAAGGCAGCGAGGTGGTCACCAGCTCATTCACTGTCACTGTGGGCCATGATGACCTGGAGAGTACCATGCAGATCCATAAAGTGGTGACTGGAACCATGGCGCTCATCTTTTCTTTTCTCATCATTGTGCTCATGCTCTATGTGGCATGGAAGTGCTTTCCTGCTGGAATACGACAACTGAGGCAGTGCTTTAGCAGTCAGCGACGTAAGCAGAAGCAAAAGCAAAGCATGCAGCAGATGGCTGCCATTTCAACACCAGAGTACTATGTCGACTACAAACCCAACCACATCGAGGGTGCTTTGGTAATCATAAACGAATATGGCTCGTGCACTTGTCAACAGCAGCCTTCTCGGGAGTGTGAGGTGTGATTCAGCTCACTGACTACATCTTTACCTGTGATTATGTGGATATACAGTCTATCCCTTTTTGGATACTCGGGAGGGGAATATTGCTGGACAAATGGATTATAAAATACCTTTTAGACATGTTCTTTTCCACAGCTTCTCACTGTGATATTAAAGGAGAGTGCTTTATGCAGCTGTCCCCTGCTTATGTAAGGCCGTGAGGCATGATGGCCACCTGACTCTTTGACCTGTTGATGTCTGACAGTGCAACAGGGAGGAATGTGTTAGGACACTAAGGCTTTTCACTCATGGATGGATATATGAGCTTTAACGTGTCTTTCTACTTCAGGACATTTAATTATTGTTTCAAAATGAACTATGGACAGGTCAACAAAAAATGGGTGAACCATTTGTATTATGGTAAACATAATATTTGACAAGCATTTAAAATATAAAATTATGTTTAAGTTGGGTTGAAAATGTAAAGTCTGTGTAAAATATGTTAAACGAAGTGCAAGTGTGGACAAAAAATGAGACAGAATTATCTATTTCTTTTGTAAAATACAAAAAATCTTTAAATAAATGAAATGCCATTCACCGTAAGTCATTTGTATGTAAGAAGCCTGTCAGAGTGAACAGATTACCACAGATGCAGAATTTGCTGGAGAGCCAGGTCTATGTACTGAACCAAAAAAGATATGTCGATGAAGATAAGAAGTTTCCCACGTCTCTGTTAATCTGATGGGCTGAATTTAAGATCTATTTTAGACTTCATATTGTTCACATTTCTGTTCATTCACTGTGCTGGTTTGCTATATATGTAATTACTTTCCCCATTTCCATTACTTATCTGTCAAGAGACTCAATTGGTCAAATCTCCATTTTTATTCGTCAGGATAATTTTATATTCATATAACACTATTTGTGTAAGTAAAATAACCAGTGAAAAATCTGAAGCTATGACTCATTGCTTTTATCTCCTTGGCTTTCCAAATGGAGTGATGCATTCTTTTCATTGTATTAAGCACACCAACAACAACTCTCCAGGCCCCTATATTAATTCAATTCAAACTTCAATTTTTTTTTCATCAGAAGGGGTAAAGAGATGATCCACCAGCTTAAAGACAATTAGCACATCAGTATCCTTCACTGTGTTTCATGTACTGTAAAATGTTTGCTGAAAACAGCACCATTTGGAGATGTAAATATGTGGTTGTGTGTGTAAAAGATGATGTGTTTCCTGGGTGCTGTGACATGAACAGTATGGTGAGGGGAGCAGCAGAAAGAGGGAACAGACTGCTCTCTAGTGTGCACATCTCATACTGTTGCTGCAGTCTCACTACTGTGCACCATACTCCCTCTGCATTCACACGTCCTGCTAAGACATGGCAACCAAGAAAACGTATACCCAAATTTCAAAGCATTCATTTAAAACTGCTTTGTGTCACATAATAAATGTCAAATATTAAATCTGATTACAACATGTAAGTTAGCAGGAAAAAAGAAAAAACATTTATAGCACACATCAAATATCACACTAGTCTGGTTGAAGCGCAGATTTGATGATCGATTCCTGGGATCCATTATTAGCTTTTATATTTTATTCTGTATGTGTCATGGTGGCATTTTTCTTTTCTTTTTTCCTCAAGGCTGTTCATGGTAACACACAGGCAAATCATCAAATGTCCTGGAGACAGTGTGTCTTCTTAAAATAGGTCAATTATAATGCTTTGGTTTGAAACATTTTTTCAATATTCTGCAAATAAAATTATTTTATACAGACATTGTCTTGATTGGGAAAATGGCTATTCATGTGAACATATATTCAATATCGTTGCAGGAAGAAGGCTCTCACAGTATAATATAAATATCAGGTTGCCCTAATCTGATCTCATAACTTGTAAAAGGCTTCGAGCTAAATCAGATCTATATTGACATGACTTGTAAAAACTATACCATTCAATCCTTCAAGTGAAATATTTTACCAACAGTGAAATACAATGTCCAGCTCAGTATCACTTGATTTATTCCAGAATTGAGTGTCCATGTATTTGCCCTCTACACTTATTTTGTTCTGTCTGTTTTTTTGCTTTAGTTGATGTAAATAGGCAATTTAACGGCACTTTGAAGCCCCATATGCAGTTGCCTTGATGAGTGATAACGTTACTGTCTGTCTGTAATTTATGGCACCAAAGAGTGGCCCACTTTAAGATGCCACACAGTTGTTAATCAAAAGCAGAGCATTTGAATGCAAATGACTGCAGTGTATGACAGGACATATGATGGCATTGTGAATGATTGGGTTCTTAGCTCTTCCATTTCTAGGCCAGTTTGTTTGCAGCCACTTCAACATGCATCCAACTGCAGGGTAAATCTAAAGTTTTGAAAACTCATTTGTATAAATATTGGATGATGGCTAGCACAGGGCCACGACTGGCACTGCTATTGATTTCATTTCACTCTTTTCTTAAAGCAGCTGCGAGGGCGAAAGGTGATGGAGAATGGCTGTGAATATTTTAAAAGCTCAGAGTCCTGGGGCTGACATTAAACTACTTTAGTCTTATCTATATCCAGAATGGCCTGTTCCTTCTCTTTCAGTTTAACTCCTTTCCCTCTCACACTATCTGTTACCAATGCTGTCCAGAAGACACCATAAATGGAGGGAAAAACATCAATTCATCTTTCTGACTATAGATCAAATCTGTGCTTGACCCGAGCCTGGGGTGATAATTCCCCGTGGGCAGATATGTGCACTCAGACAGCTTCTATTATGAATGCCTTGATTGATGATCCTGTGTGAAAATCAATAGAGATGAGCACTAACCAAAATTATCGCTGTGATAACAAATGTATTCATCCCAGCCTGGCAGCCGCCAAAGGATGGAGATGATATGTTTTATTTATACTAAAATCTATAATTGATTCGGATGATATGTGACTGATACGGCCAACAAATCAGACAGAAAGAGTGAACCTGTGTATGTTTTTAAAAAGTAGATGGGCAGAAGAGCGTGACATTTGCTTTGCACCACACCAGGCGCAGCTGTTTGCCAGCCAGAGGACAAATGGGACTTACATGTGCAATAAAATAGCTGCAAAAGTGGGCATGTTGTGAGCACAGACAGTTTACAGCAGTGTCTCTGCAAGTTGACCAAAATCCCACCTACCTAAATGTAGTCTGTATGTACAAGAGCACACACTAAATGGAAAATAAGCAAATGCATATAAGGGCAAACAGTGAGCTATTCTAAATATATAAGACAAGGGTCACTGCTAGAGAGAATTTTAAAAAGTTCTGAGACAATGAAATAAGACAGAAGCTTACGAGCTCAAATAAATACAATTCCTATTCCTTTTCCAGCTTATAAATTGCTTGAATATTAGAAAAAACAAGAGAGCAGTAAGGCAAGTTATCAGCAAATCGGTACCATATGGTAAAGAAGACACAGCCATGTTTCTCCCAGCATCCCTCAAGAGTCTGGCTGCGTACTGCTGGTGTGATGCGACACTGACTATCACTGGCCACATCTTTGGGACGTGGCTCTCATTACAGCTCAAGAAGGCCTTCGCAAACGAATCCTTCAAAAATGAATTAGCGTAGCTTCTTCCTGTGAGAGCTATTGATCGGGCTACATTTTGCCATCTCATTGGCACTGGGAAGGTGCTGCATAATAAACGCCTCCCACCCCCTCAGAACTGGACGCACAGTTAAATCACGGTGGCAGTGCACACTCAGTGCTGCAGTGAGCTGAGGAGCAGGCTGATGACTAATGACAATGTGTGGGTGGCTTTCTACTGCTCCAGCTATAAACAGGTGGGTTTAGAGATCGATATTCTAATCATCATCAACATTATCTGGCACCCAAATACAAGACGATATCTCTCGTTGGTCATGCTTTTCCTGGTTCTGTGTCTATATACTTAGCATGCAGAGTGCAATTCAGAGGACATTCATATTCAACTCATTTCAGGCAACAATTTGTAATTATAATGACTGTAGAAACTATGAAAAAAAGAGATTTTTGCTTCTTACACTTGGAAGATTCTTAGAGATGCTTTTGAGAGAAACAAAAAAGGCCCAAACTAGTGCATCTCATGTCCTAACTGCAGAAACCTGTTTTACTGCTCCTTATTTTTACTAAAGCAAATTCAGGTGCAAATTAAATTCTGTTTTTCCTCTGTACAGAGCTTGTTCTCACATACAATTAGAGTCAATTAAACATGAGAAGACAAAACAAACAATCAAACAAATAGGGAAAAAAAAAAAAAAAACTCGGCTTCATACAGAGTTCTGCTTTTGTTTGTGCACCAGTGGATTCTGTTTGAACTAGAGACAGTTTGAATCAGGCATTTTAGAGAAACCAGATCTGTATCTTCTGCATACTTATCAAGATAGGCTTGGTGCATAGATTTATTTGAAAACATTTCAGCTGCGTCATTCTAAATTAGTGAACAGAAAGTTTAATCTAAACATTCAACTAAATCTAAAGGGATGATTTTTGAAACACAATATTGGAATTGTTTTCTATACGCAATATGCTTTAACACATTAAAAACTACAACATGTCTTTCTAGTAGCCAAAATTGTCAAAAAACAATTAGAGACAAAATGAAGACTAAATTATAAAAAATAAAACGTAGCAAGCAAAAGTGATTTCAGTAAACTAAATGAAATCTAAGAATGCACTGATATTGATTGTTACATTAGTCAATACTGCATTTTCAATACTTTTGTGCTGTATTAGAGCAACTTAATATGATCATAAAAATAAAATAGGATTTGAGTGGTTAGTGCTTCTGGCTCTCCGCATATAAACTGGGCTGGCAAAGACTTCCAATGTGTCAAAATGGCCCATTAGAAAACTACTGCACTGTTCAACTTCTAAATGCAAATAGTTAGTGGCAAAGCACACAAGGCATGAGAAAAATAAGCCCTCCAAGGTTCCCTCAAGTTTATTGCAGCGACTAATGTCACTGACGTCAACCTGATTAACCTCAAAAAGTAAAGCAATTAACATGTGAATTTTACTCCCAATAACAGCTTTGATGCCCCCGTGGTTGACTGTGCGGCACATCCCTCTGAGCCAGTGTGGAGCGGACTGTCGGAATAATAACTTTGCTAACGCAGACATGGGTCCGATAGGGCACCGTAATTATATTCATTACTCAGACTAACTCTCCAGGCAGCCTATAGCTCTCATCGCCCACTGCCTCATTTACATGCACCATACTCAAGCAACACTGAATTAATAATCATCAGCCAGGAGTCATTACTCTTACCTACATATGCTGCTGTATGGTGGGGAAGGTGAAACCGTCATGGCGGCCGCGCTGAATATTCATTGTAGTGATTGGGAAGCGGGCGAAAGGGGCCAAACACAGGTGAACGACGCAGTTATGGAGTCCATTGTTGTTTTCTATAGTTTACTTTTGAGCCGGCGGTTAATGACAGCAGGGGCAGTCAGTGCAGTAACGCGAGCTAACAGCTGGGCCCGCATCTGCGCCGTGTCCATGTAACCCGTCTGACGCTCATGTGGGTCAGCGCCTAATTTCAGCCAGCATTACCGATGGAATGACAAAGCTTTATCCGCCATGGGATTCGGGATTTACTCCTTCATTCTTATTCATGTGAAAGGCTGCGTTCTGATGGATCAAATAATACAGCTTATTTCTGCATGCTCTTTTCACTTTTTTGCTTAGGTTTATTAACTTTTGAATGGGAATCTTATATAATTAGTCATAACGTTTAGTAACACTGATTATGTCCTTGAACACATACAAGAGGCAGAGAGCAAATAAGATGTATTCTCTTTAGAACCTTTGGCATCAGAAATTCAGTTAGAGAGTATCTGCTGGCTGCAAAAAAATTACACAGAGGAAAGAATCAAACTTGCCTGTTATGCTAATGCTATAGAAATGCTCGAAATGAGTTCGGATGATTGATTGATTTAATTATTAACACTGCAAAACATCTTGAGCTTTTTTTTTACGTCATAAATCTAGAATTTTCAAAACAGTGCTTTCTGAGGCTCAGAGGGTAAAGAATAGTATTTCACAGACATAGCTGTGATTAAACACTCACAAAGTCAACATACTATTTGGTTCTTTAAGGATAGCAAACTCACATAGACATTTACATTAATTCTTAGAAGAAGATAAAGACTATAGTTTAAAAAAACAAGATTCTGAAAAAACAGCTTCAGTTTGCTCCGCGTAATAACCTGTTACACATTAACATTTATATGCATAGTGATATATTAGTCTAAGAACACAGCTGTGAAACTGACCTTTAAGTGCATAAAATGCAGAATGGCAATAAAAAGACTTCAACTTAATACCAAAGCACTGCATTCCAGCATTAATACTATAGAATAAAATACCCACAGAATGGTGATTTAATCTTGTACTAACATTGTGTAAGCCAATTCAAATATTGTTGGATGGTTTCTTCTTCATTCAACAACAAAGCTAGTTTTTGAGAAATGTTATGCATAAATATAAGAATAGTAACACTGATAAATGAATCAACTATCAATCTTTTTACCAAGTGTTTTTAGAGTAAAATTCCAGTACGGTAAACTCACTTTCTTCGGGATGTTTGGAGCTGTGCCTTTCCGTCTTAAAAGTTACTACGGGTGAAAGCAAGTAAAAATAGACAGCATTTATCATTTCCTATTTATCTGATCAGTGTCAGGATGAATAAATGCTATTCTAGCCGCTTAGCTTGCTCCCTTTCTCTTGCCTGTCTGTGAGGGCAGATTGGCATCTCTCCAGTAGCCAATGAGATTGGCTGCATAAATGGAATTGCCCCATTCTCCAAGTGTCAGCCGAGCAAAGGCAATGTGTGGTGCTGTTTACAAAACCATTGTGCTCAAACGCAACCATGCTGCAGCAGATACTTTAAGTGAATTTTGTGTAAACATTTCACAGTGACAGCCAGCACATGCAATCTAATCTTGTCTGCAGAAGATAAATAAGATGAAAGATGGACTTACCTGTCATAATAAAGATGACCAGGGGATCCACCAGGAATGCACAAGCAGAAAGAGAGAGAGGAAAACAAGACAAACATGTCAGTGTGAGAAGAATACAGCATAATCATGTTCAATCAGACTAAAGCGGCACTCTTCTCTTTCAAATGTTTTGTAATAATAAGATGGGACACCAAGTGCAGGCCACAGACATATCTGATGATTTTGTTTTATTCCACACACTCGTATCACAGAGTTTAAACCTAAAGTGGGCAGGTGCGGTTTAGACCCCTGTGGATTTGGACCTGTGTGGGTTCATTAAAATCAGTGTGAGCTGTTGACATTGGTGTATAATGACCAGGGTCTGGAGGAGGGAAGGTCTATGAAGAGAATCCACAAGACATCGCAGGGGTCTGAAGCTATTTTCAGGTAATTAGACAAGCTCTTCTCTGTCATTGGGTGACGCCATGGGAACCCCTGCAGCTCATGTAAATCTGACGTAAAAAGGACAGCAACACCATACCTGCTGTTTCTAGGACTGCACTTGATGTTAATGGGCAGAGTCCAAACAAATACAGCAAGTTGTCACATTAGAAACGCACTGACCTCAAAGACATGAGGAATGTTGTGACACATGTGTGATTTATGAAGGGCTGGCCAGGCAACTCAAGCTTTAGATAAGGGTAAAAAAAGTGTGCAGCATATGTTGTTCTGGAAAGATAAGGAACATTACTGACTGTTGTTCTAGAATATGAGTAAATACACAGTCACAAATGTAACCTGTAGAGTATCCGAGGAAAATCTACACAAACATGGGGAGAACACTCAAACTCCACATTTAAAAATCGCTATACCCATCTTTATCGATTTCATAACTTAAAATGTATTCCCCTCTAGCACAGATATCTTGTTAATGAATCTATTTAGGTGACAATGAGTCCGCAATGTTCTGTCCAAGTCTAATCATGTCTCGTTTCTTCATCAAAATCCATAAAGTTTGTTCGTTCATCAAAATCCATAAAGTTCTTTTTTAGGAAGCCAAAATCGGGTTCAGCACCTTGAATATCTTTTCTATAAGTCAGCAAATATCATTATCATTTACTTTCATGACAAATTTGGGCAGATCATGTAGAGGGTTCCACAGAAAGCTAGTGTCTTTGGACGAATACAAACCTTCACGTGTTTGAATTATTACATCTGCACATTAACAAGACACTGGTCATATTGCATCATACTTTTGTCCATCTCACTGTGGCAGATGAGTGAGCATTCATCTTCAAGGAAACATTAGTCCGCCAGCACATATCAATAACTCAAATAAAGAAAGTGTGACACTGAAAATAGCCTCGGAATTACTGTGAGGAGATAGTATGAAGCCACCAAGTGCATCAATCATGTACCAATGAACAAGTGCACTCACAGCAATCCGTCTCAGGCCAGGCCTAATATGAATGTGTGATACGATTCATCAGTGGATCATATGTGCTGTAATGAGCACAGAGATAAAAGAGATGCAGACAATAATGGTTTGATCATGGTGAGAGTGACAGGGCTGGTATTCTCTGCTTCTCTTGAGTCAGTGTAGCTTTAAAGTGTATTGATACCCAAACTATACCGACATTTATGACTTTTATGATTATGGATGCACCGATCCAGCTTTTTCAGTTCCAATTCCGATATTTTGGCTTTAACTTTCTGCCAATACCCGATACCAATCGATACTGAAAATGCAAGGACTGAAAATGCTTTTTTTTTTTTTCTTATAAAAACATAATAATTTTGATTATTTTGTATTATGTAACTGTTATTTAAAGTACAAATCACAACTTAATCTGACTAAAATGCTCAATATTATGAGACGTTTAGCCTATAAATGAGTCTCATTATATCCAATTAAATGCACAACTATGATATCGGCTAAATCGAAATAATGGAGTCAATACCCGAGCCAACAAAATTTCCTGGATCGGCACCGTTATCCGATCCCAGTATCGGATCGATGCACGCCTATTTATGATATTGGTATCTGACCAATATCGAACAAAAGACAATATTTGGCGGTGAAATTATTAGAGGCAGTTCTTAAGTCTCAAGGCACAACACTTGTTAACAGACTAAAGAGTGAATGGGGTGCACAGCAGCAGAGTGGTTAAAGCTCTGGCTTCCCAACAAGGAGGTAGTGGGTTCGACTCCCGGGTCGAACAATACTAACATCTCACGTTCTCTCTGGGTGAAGTTTGCATGTTCTCCCTGTGTCATCATGGGTTTTCTCCGGGTACTCTGGTTTCCTCCCACCTCCGAAAACATGCATGTTTAGGTTATTTGGGCATCACTGTAAATTTCCTCTGTGATTAAACGAGAGAGTGAATGGTTGTCTGTCTAACACTGCGACGAGTTGGCCACTGTCCAGGGTGCTCCCAGCCTAAGGCCCTAGGTCACTGGGATAGATCACCCAAACGGGATTAAGTGGTTGAAAATAATTGAATAAATAAAGAGTAAAATGATAAACAAACCATTTAGCTAAAGTTGATCTTTTTATATGAACATAAAAGTACATTAAAAAACATTTCATACCGTCAAATATAAAACAAAGAAGCCAGTGTTTCTCGCTGTCAACAGAAATTGTAAGATGTGTAGATTTTCCACCAGGATGCAAAAATGTTACTTAGATTTGCTTTAAAATATAAATATTGTTATCGGCCACAGCAGGAGGTCAAATATTGATTCGGATCAAAAAATTTATTACGACCCCTCCCCAATTCAGAGTACATATATGGACCTATTATTTTCAGTTGCATACAAATAAACAGCATGACTCTACGTGAACAAAAAGGCTGAACCATATGCCTTTAACCTTTGTTCATTTTGTGTTATTTGAGGGTGCGCTGAAACAGAACACGTCTCTTATCTGCGCGGAACATCAAGCGACAGCACCTGTGGCGACGCGGTCAAAATGTATGTACGCGGTTGGCATTTGAAGAGAAGAATATGGTCAGAAAACACACCAGAGGAAATGAAAAAAGATAAGGAGACAGCTGCCTGACAGGAAGCTTGTGACCAACATGGAGCTGAAGTTATGCATCAGTCCAGCCGGGCTACACGCTGAGAAACGTGGGATTTATCAAAGCTGGAAGAGGCTGTGAAAAAGAAGGCACTGCAAAAGATGTTTGGTGAGTTTTAATATGTGTTGTACATTGAACTGTGGTTGATTCAGTTTAAACAGATCATTCAAAAAGGTTATTCTTTATATTCTAGTTTTATTTCCTACTTGAAATGCAATTTTTTTGGACTGTGACATCATACACCAAAGATGCTATTATCAAATCAATCTTTATCAAACTCAGCATTTTGGTATTTGGGTCTACAGTGGGATAAAATGATTCACCAGTAGTGATCCAAGCCAATGCAACTCAAGAATGCTTAACAAGCTAAAGCATGGCTGATTACTTGTTACCTGGCAACATGCTGTAAACAAGGTTCACAAACAAATTCATTCTAAATTTGGAGGCAGGAATAGAGGCAAAAGTGAAGTGGAACATTATGTGATTTCAGTTGAAGAATATTGATTAGTCCCAGAATATCACAAACTGTGAAAAAATAACAACAGAATCACATCTGAAAACCCATACAGCTTTTAAAGCCGCAAAAATAGTGATGTAACATTTCTACAATAGAAATTAAACATAGCTCTTGTTATTATTGGTTATATATGGGCTATAATCTATATTTCAGGATGCCACACTTGTAAAATTATTATAAACTTTAAGCTCGTCTATCAACAATGTTTCAAGATACTACATGGTCAAGAGTAGAAAGGGATACATCAACAAAAAGCCTCCATTTTAATATGAATTGCTACAACACAGAGTCAAAAGTAGTCAATATGGGAGCACACACATTCCAAATATGTCTGCTGAAGGAATTGCTGTTTGGCTCAGAGATTAAGAGTGTCTGATTCTTGTGGCTATAAATAAACATTAGTCATTTGTTGAGCTAGCTTTCTCTGAGACTACCTCAACAGCACTGTTCCTGTCTGGTTTGATAAGTAGCTTGTCTCATGTCTATTATAATATTGACAGCTTTGATTTGATAAGGTGTTGTATAGGGCAGTGGTTCTCAAAGTGGGGTCCGGGGACCCCTGGGGGTCCCTGGACCATGTGGAGGGGGTCCCCCAAATTTTTTTGGAAACATTTGTAATTTTTTTAATATAACATTTTGTTATGATTCACCATCCTAAACATAGAATTTTGGATAGAAAAGATAGTAGAAACATGTAAACCAGTAAAAATGGCCAAAGGAAATTAACCATTTATTCACATTTGATATATAACTTAGCTTTAATTTCCGAATTTTAATGTGATACCAGAGCGAAAAGTGATAGGGGGTCCTTAGAAGATTTTTGAGCCTATAAGGGGTCCCTAGTCTGAAAAAGTTTGAGAACCCCTGGTATAGGGTGTTGTATAGGGTGCTCTACAAATGTACTGTACTTTAATTAGAGACCGAGGTTCTTGAGCTGAGCTGCTGCTCTTAAATAAAAACACTCGTTTTATGCAACACTTGAAATAAGGTTAGCAGGGACCTACCTGGCACTGGTTTAACAAGGTTAGACTATAAAACCAATTACACCACTGATCACAGTGGGAGTGTGGCATAATGAAGGGCTTTACGATGTCTTTACGCAGATCTACCCCATGTGTTTTAACTATTTGGACCACCGTAATCCATTAAATGTCAACTTCGCCCACATTAATTCAATCTCTCTCATAATCAAAATGGAGGCTGCAAGCCCCCAGTGTGCGGCTTAGCGACGCTGTGGTGTGGAATAAGAAGACGCATTAAAATGGGCTGGAGCGTGCAATCCCCCAAAAAGACATTTGCTGCACTCCGCATGCACCAAGGACAGACAACAGTAAGGTCAGGATCACACATTGTTGGAATACTGAATAAGTGGGCCTCCTGGGCAGGGGTTCCTGTATCTGACTCATCCCTGCCCCCGTCGGATGGGAGAGCGGCTCATCGCTCTAGATATCCTGTCCCTCTGGTACGGTCCATAGTGCTGTGCAAGGGCCAGACAAGTCAGAAAAACAGCTTTTATACAGCCCACATTGTGTATTGGCTGTTGCTAAGTAATTAATGTGTGCTCTAGTTTGTCACAGCTACCCGCTGAATTACAAATTAGATTCATTAACATGTTTTTAATTGTGTGGGCTTGTTACAGTTTGTTTGATTTTTTTTTCTGAAGTGATAATAATAAAAAAAAAAAACGTCAAAAAATAGGCAAAAAACTATGAACATACAGTTTTTGTCTTGGGTCAGACAATATTACTGTTTAGCAACTTTAGAAACAGAAATAGTCTACAGCAGTAAAAAAACAAAAAAAAAAAAAAAAAAACATTTGGTGCTTTTCGGACGTGCTCTCATTGATAAAATGCCCTGTACGTCACACCTTACACATTCTAAAACAAAACCACAGCCCTTCCTACCTCCAATACATCGTAAAGGCTTAAACAGTGGATGTGCCAGTGCCCTGTTCTATATTTTGACTAGCCTGCAGAAGCACAATGCATCCTTATACAGTTGCCAGGCAACAACAAAGCTGGTGTCCACTAAGCTTTGCACCACTTTTACATAAGTTCATGCCACTCTTCATTAGTCATTGCGACATTGTAGCAGACTTCTTTGAAATGATTGCACTGTAGACTGAGGCAACAGAACCTTTTGACCGCTCGGGTGTTATGTGATACAGGATATATGTATGTATTGCTTACTATGCATCACTTATTGCTGGTACATCACCTTAGGCTGATCCTTAGTCTTCAAGTGGACATATACGGTATTATATGGATTTAAATGTAATGAACATTAAACTATGATATGTAACAATGAGGTTCTCCTTCTTCTTGCGTTTTGATTGATTCACAAATGCTAGTGTATATTACAAGTATATTTTCACCTACATATTTTCAAATACATACACAACAGTACAAATACATGAAAATCTGTTGCTTAGTGAAGGCTGTTTTAGTTGTCTTTGGTATGATAATAGGCCTATATATAAAATAATAATCAATATATAGTTGATTACTGACATGTAACCTCTATGGAAACTTAATAATATGGGGAAGTATCTGATCTTTTTCACGTAAACAGAAGAATATACATCATAGTATCGCTGTGTTTTTCCCTTAGGCTAGTCATGTTTTCTGGTTTTATGAAGGCTCTGGGACCATACAGAGTAGAAGTGGGAATAAGAATGTTATATTAAAGCTAATGAAGCCCACTGGCCAACTGTGACAAGAGCAGGATGTTTCATGAGAAAGTTCAGTAAATCTTTATAAGCAAATGATGCAAGTAGTCAAATACAGTAAGTGTAAAGGGAATAAAAAACAATTACTCTTAACATTGACCACGTGTCCTCATGACAGTTATTTCACATAATAAAGGTGTTAGCACAGAATTGACAATATAAGCTAGCTACTAAAATGTGCTGGCTGCAATAAAATGTGAAATATTAAAAACAAAATCATGCACATAAGGCACTGAAGTACACTTTTGGAAACCATAAAGGGCCCTCTGCATCATATCCAACTTAAAATATAGAATAATATTAAAGTCATAATCATAGTACAAATGTATTATATTATAGCAATGCTTCCACTTAATTATGATGCAAAGTTCAATTGAAAAACCACAGTGGATACAAAACAACTACTTTGTCGTTGTATATCACATTACGCACATTTAATTCACTTAACATCACTTACTGTTATTTAAAAATACTATAAACAACTGCTACTACTAAGTAATAGCTCTAGAGACGATTGAGAAGGTCTGTTTTTTTGTAACAAGTTGGACAAACCTTCACGACTAGATTTTAGTGTCGATGCATAAGTTTCATTTTGATTTGCTGAAAGAACTCTACCTGCATTTTGCTTCACTAAAATGTAAGCAAACAGAAATAATTAATTTTAAAGTCCCCTAATGCATTCTGAGCCTTAATTGTTCATGTGTTTTAAGCTTTAATCACAGCTGTTAGGAGCAAGACGTGCCGGTATGCTAACAGAGCAGTTAGCCACAATGCTAACAACAACGACGACAACGAACGAACTAGCGGAATTTAGAAAACAAACGAGTCATTATTAGATGTAGACAGGGCATTGCGAACTATTTTTTACCTAAAAAGATACATTAAGGGTGCACTGTGTAACTTATAAAATCAACTAGTGTGTGGCAATAAGTCTCAATAAAAATGTTTTAAACCATAATGTGAAAAAATGCAGCTAAATTAACAACTTTTCCATGGAAACAAACAAAAGAAGGACCCACACCCATATAGAAGTTCAATTTGTGGCCATGTAAGCCTGCTCAAAGTAAAGACTTTGATTTATTTAGTGCAACAAAGAAAGCAAAGAAAGCAAAAACATTTTTTATCTTCAAGTCACAGTGCACTTTAAGTTATTTTGTTGCAAAAATCATGACAAAGGCAAAATGTTCCTATTTCAAAAATTCCTGGTGAATTTTGAAAACTAAAAGTGAGAAAAAGATCAAATCCATGCATGTTAAAAAACAACAACCATAAATCTGCTGTTTAATTCCTTACACAACATAACCTTTTCCTCGCTTTATTAAAATCACAACGAAGCTCATGAAGAAACGTGCCATCGAACCAAACTGTTTTGATTCATTCAATACTATTTTGTGAATCATCTAGGGCTGCTAATAATGATCATTTTGGTAATCAATTAGTTGGGCAGTTATTGATAATGAAGATTTGTGCAAAACTTAAGTTGAGGTTTAGTCGACTGAGAACATTCTGGAGGTGTCGATTTATAGACAAACTAATGCTTAAAACAAAAACAACAAATTTTATGTCACTACTGTTCAATCTGACGAAGCCTTTTGAAGCCTATATATAAAGACCACTTATCAATTTTCCTATTACTAAAATGGTTGACGACTATTTAAACAATGTATTCGATTATTTAATTAACTTGTTGCAGCCCTAGAATTGTTTGCAAAAAGCACACCAAAAGTAAAAATAAATGTGAGATTTGCTCTGCACCCATTACCACACTACCTCACTTTCCAAAAGAGGATTTAACCCAGATATAGTCCTTTCACGGATAAAAAAGAAAGAAAAGAACAGGTGAACCAATACTGTCCAAGATGATATACAACTGTTGTGAGTGCTGAAATGATGGAAGGCGAATAGAGAGTGACAGTAAGTTGAAGGTTTGGAGGACAGCGAGAGACCGAGGCCAGAATCCAATAGAAACAGATGGTCTGCGGAACATGGCTCGCCTTAAGCAACCTCCGCCTCTCACCAGCACACTGTACATACTGTTACATGCAATGGCACAACGACGACTGACGCTTTTTCACACCACCACAATGCTCCTATGCTTAACATCCAACAAAAAGACTTGATTTCACAGAGATGAAGCGCTTCTCCAAGTAATGAGTGACCAACCTCTGCTGCCCCGCTCTCACAAGCCCACGCAGCAACACATCCCACACTCACACACACAAAAGCGGCCAGAGAAGATAGGCTTGTTATTGGCCGTGGTGTAGGAGCCTCATCAATCAATCAGGAATTAATGGCCAAGGCCTTCTTATTGAAGCGCATTCAGGCCGTACACAAGCCGGGTGATACATATGACTCCAAATCTAATCAGAACAGCCATTTCATTAAACTCAAGCGTAATCCAATAGCTGTAATCATTTAGTAAATGATAGCAGGGAAAAAACAGGCTCGTTCTAATAAAGAGGCTATGATTTTGCATTAAATGGAAATAGGACACAAATCAAGGCTGTCCATAGATGGTAAACAGCCTTTAGGTAAAAGGTTTAAGATTTGGCTGTGAAAACAGTTAAGGGATGGGTATCAATATTGGCATCCATTTTTTTCTTTGTTTGTTTTGTTTCAGTATTCTGTATTCTGTATTGGTATTAAATATTTGGGCTAAAAATATACTCTAAAATTTACATTACTATGCCATCAAATATTTTATACTCAAAATAAATACATTTACAGATGTAAGTTTGTCAGCCCTGCTAGAGATTTTACAGCTGAACAATGTCACAATTTCTTATTTTTGTGTATATTTTTATTTACATTATTGAAATGATGCTGCAAAAATACCAAAAATAAAAATTTCTCAGGCGAGCTAGCGTCAGGTTGGTGCGCAGAAGTTGCAAAGACAGATTTTCCACCATGAGGCAGGCAGCAGAGAGAAATTGCTTGTATTTTTCTGAAAACATATAACCATCACAGATAAGAGACTCACAAAGCAATTTAACAAGGTCCAAATGTTACTGTAGTTCGTTTCTTCATTACTAACTTCAGAAGTACCTGAGTGAAGAGTGAATGCAAACACTTAACACCTACTTTGATCACATAATGTTTATACTGTAAAATGGAAGCTGAATATTTGTTATTAACACGTTGCCTCAAAAAACATCTTGACACAAAGCTATAAATGGTTCATCTCTAACTATCCTACTGTCTGTATCAGTGATAAATATTCTGTTCTAATTTGCTGCCATTTACGGCACTCCAACGCAAATGATTTAAAGTTAAGATGCAGATACACATTTGTGTACTTATCTAGACTTAGCAAACACAGAAAAGTTAAGCTATATTTTCCATCCCTTTTGAGGAAGATTCATTTTATTATGAACATTGAGACATACAGCAGACATCCATCACCAGAAATCTACTCATCTTGGTCAGGACTACCTTTGCTGGAGGATTTTCCTTTTGATGGACGTTTTTGGTTGTTGTCGTAAACTCGAAATTGCTCAGAGGAAACCAAACCAGACATGAGGAGAACATGCAAAGTCCAATTAGAAAGATCCAGGCAGTTTGGGAACTGGACTACCGTACATATGAGCATTGCTATGTTGTCGTTGTTTATCTGATTTTCTACAGTTGCATACTTGTTTTTCTGTTAAACTGTGAAGCGCTAAAAATGTCTGCAGATTGTCTTTAGTTTGAAGGACTGAAAGTGACATAAAACAGTTTTTGAGAGCATATTTCTGTCTCCAGTATGGACATCTTTGGCGCAGACACACACAGAGAGAGGGTTATGGGTACATACATGTTGTTGTGCACAGCGGCCATACGGAGCGCAGCAGGGGGTATCCCACAGGGTCACGTCCTGCACTCTTTGTTGTTTGAGAGACCACTGAGCCTCTTGATCCCTGGGTAATCTCCCACTATCTGTCTGCGTTCTCACCTCGCCTGATTTAGGTCACCCTGGACGCTCTCGTTTTTAGGTTGCCAGCCGATGATGCTGCAACCCCCCACAAACACACAATCTAGCACAAGAACAGGTACCTGCTTTAGTATGTTAAAAAGGTGAGAAACTAAATCACATGTAAATAAAGCTCAGAAAACAGATCATTTAGAAAAAAGTGACGTATTGCTTAACATTATAATATTATGCTAAATAATGATTGCTGCAGAGAAAGCAACTTTATTAACATCAGTGATTCTCTGTTCACTGCACAGCTCAGCATCCTTCACCTCACTTCCCAGAACTGGAAGAGACTAATGTCCTGTCATCTTTTACTGCAACGGAAACTGAGATAAACAATGCAGACAGGAATAATCTGGACCAAGAAAAGTGTTAACGTAGCCAACCAAGACCTATTGGCACAACATTTATTCATTATTCAGACAGACTAATGGATTGACCAATCAGACAAATGAATGGTCAGCTATGGTCAAAATGCACATGAAGCTTTACACATGAACACAACTTGGCAAAAACATAGAAACAGCTATAACTTAAAAATATATATAATGCATCACAGATTGAAAATGACTTTTAGATGAGAGTCGGATGAGAGTCAAAATGTCTTGATCTTTGGAAACACTGTCCAGATGACTACTTTGAAGACTTCACTCCTGGATGAATGAGGGTCTACACCGTCATCACAGGACAGAGAAACAAAGTATAATATTGGTGCTCTATTCCTCTTGAAGAACTTGCAGCAAATGCATGGCTGATAGAGATGGTTAGATATTTTAATGAGCATAACATCTACATTTAACTTTAACCTCCAATGTTTGAAATGCATTCCAAGAGCACTTAAATGATGCTGTATTTGTGAGAGAAGTCTAAATATAAATACTGCAGATGCTGGAGGGCAGCAAAAAATATAGTTTGACAGAATTGACTTCAGTAGAGAGAATACTTTATCAAAAATACAAAAAACAACAGCAACAGTTAGACTGAGTGAAGCAAAAAATGTCTGTTCACAAAATGAGGAAAGCAATGACCTCAGGGTCAACCACAGCCTGTCGCCCCAGGCCTTTTTCCAAAAGCTACCAAGTGGAGACCAAGTTCTGTGCTCTTGACCCCTGTCATCAGAGATGGCTGAAAACAGTGTGTTCTTGGCTGCTTTGCGATCTATAATACATCACTGGGCTTTATGCACAGAGTGTCCCGGTCTCTGTGCAACACAGGACCATTGTTTGAAGCAAACTGGCAGCAGTCACCATTAAAAGAACAATCCATCATTGAGGCTATGGCCGCCACTGACAGCGCCTCTGCAGCTCTAAAGCTGTGAGTGCCCTTCTCAAATACACACATTCACACAAGGCTAGACACCATCGCCATACTTCTCATGTTTTCTCATTACAATTGATAGGGCTAGAGTTCATTTAGCACTGGCTTTATCTGCTCTCAACATTCCTTCGGCAAAGTACAAACCATGAAATTGCATCTTTCGCTATTTGAACATCTTGTGTGTAGCTGCTCAGTGAGTGTGAGCTCATTTTTCATGCATATCTGTATAAACAGTGGCACGCACAGTGGTACAGGTAGTGTAGAACTGTCACTGCACAATATATAGACAACATATGTATTTACTTATTCTGATGTTTTCTAGCATAATCCAAAACACGTTCAAAAAGACAGAGGAAATAAACATTGGCTGATTTATCAATCCAGATGCCAAACTGTGAATGCAAACTAGAAATCCCCAGCAACATATACTCACAACTTCTGAATATTGTGGGTATGATGCTTGGGATTCACAGTCAAAAAATGCTTACATTGTATTAATTTATTAGTTCAGCTTTCAAAATGATTTGCAAAGTGATAGAGCACGTGAAATGGTATGTATGCATCTGTTGCTAAATTCACTTAATGCCAAATAGAGCAAACTACAGCCATTTAGAAAGTAATGATAATAATATGAATAAATATGATTGAACATACCTGTTAATTAGTACAAACTGGAACGTTCAGCTTCTACCAGTGTGAAAAGTCGTGGTGTAAATCAGATGGAGACTCCATCTGTCATAATTAAGCCAACAAACTTTTAATAACTAGAAAGTTTATATGTGTTCTTTTCAGGGATGGCTGGTGTCAATGAGCTAGGTAAGCTAAGCCCTTTCTGTCATTTCAGTCAAGAAATTTTGGTGATAATAAAAGATTGTTTTAATAAAAAGTATTATCTTGAACTTATTACTATTAGTTTTTGTGTTGAGAATATATTTTCAATGACGCAAGTTAGGCAAGCTTGATGAATGCAGATGACTTCTCATGTAAGTATCTTTTGCCGGTAATATAAATGTGAGTGCAGTTATATAGCATCCACGTGTTTGTAATGTGTTTGTCTGGTGGCCATAGATTTTATTAAACTAATTAGGTTAGTGTGGTGATTTTAATATTTGTTATACACAAACCATCTCATACACAGAGACCACTGAGCTGTATTTGAATAGTGCTGAGCATGACACACTAGCACATTGACTGTTGTATGAACAGACTGACCCATATCTTTCTCTCAAGCGGAGCGTAGGTGGCAGCAGGAAGGCACTGACCCAAACTATTTGTTTTACATGAAACCCCATCAAACTTTCTGCTGATAATTTGTGCAAAGGTAACACTTCTTGACAGTACACCCACACGCTTGGCCCTGAGGAGTGATAAAAAAGGTCACAAGACACACTCCTTCTCTGCACAAGGCTGGAGTTTACACAGTCACCTGCAGCAGCTTCAGAGACTCTGAAGGAAAACCTGGAAGACATATTATACAATGTTGCTCCTTCTTCTTGTGGCTCACTTTCAAAACAGGCAGAGTGTAGTGCAGTAAAACTAATCCACTTTACTGATGGAGTTTATTCAATAGGCTCGCATATGCATCATTCATAACAGATCCACAACGTGAGATGGAACATGATACAGGCTTTCCTTTTCCCACTTGATTTCAATTCAAAGCTGTTTATGCTATGTACGACTGCGTTGCATCATTTTGAACTCTGACTAAAAGATGGCTTACACACTAGAAATGCAATGTGGGTGCAAGTGGGTCTTTAAATGTGAGCTACAAAATACATGTGATTAACATGAGCGTCAACAAATCTCCCTGGCTTCATTTGCTGATTTCAACTCAGCATTAATACTATATTAACAGTGAATATGAGATCAAATTAGAACAGAAAGCACTCAAAAGGACCAATTCCTTGTCGTGTAAGTGGTCTAATGTCTGGTCTTAAGCGTGTCGTGTTCAAGTAAATGCAGCATTAAAATGTTTCATTAAAATGAGCAATAGGATTCCTAATACTACTAATGACATAGACCAGTACTTCTCAAATAGTGGGGTATGCCAGGGGGAACGTGTACCAGTTAACATCATTTAACCAACTTTACTCAACACAAATGGTAGGGCTCTGATTAATGTGGAATAAACACAGCCCCGCTTTCAAAGCCTTTCAATTCAGCCTGTGAAGCTGAATTGTAATTGTAAAAATAACACTGCAAAAAAATGTAAAAAATGTACAAAATAAAGTTAATTTTTGTTGAAATTTGTTGATATTGAATTTTTTTCTTTTGTTAATGTTGAAAAGCATATACTTTTAGATATTTATAACATTTTTATAGATAATAATCTGATTCTTAGTCACCGCGGCGAGTAGGGGGGGTGCAGAATATTTTCTCTTTCCTAGGGGAGGCACGGCAAAAAATAATTGAGAAGCACTGCTATAGACCAATCAAAGTTTTCATACCAAACTCCACTTGGCTCTCCCAAGTACCACCAGATATATCAGGCCTAAAATAAAGTTCATAATGGCTTAGAAAGAGAATAAATTAAGTCTAAAACAAGAGCAGTGATGGATAAGCTTTTCAACATCATCATTAACCCATGTGAGGACAAAACATGCACCTATTTAAATAAAACACATATTTATCACCAGAGGCAGTCCATAGATATAGAATACATGCCACAAAAGGCTATGCTATGAACAATGCAATGAACAGAAATCATCTAAATAGAAAGTTAGAATTGACATAATTGCTGTTTTTTATTGTTGCTATAAACTAAACTAAAATATAAACAATAATTGAGCAATCAGTTCTTTCTCAAATATCCAATCCAGTTTGGCTTAGCAACAGGTTTGATTGACAGCTAGCACAGCTCTGGAATGTCAGGTTGTACTCATTTGGCTCCTGATGGCCTCAGTGGCTGGTTTTATTTGGCTCCAGTTGAACAATAAACTTTCTCCGGATGCCCAGTGTTATATACACTATGTAATAAACATGAGACATGTTAAGCCATATGCACATGCTTGGACTAACATAAAAAGGGTCCAGTTTTACTTATAAGTAGGGGTGTAATGTATGCATGGTCATATAGTGAATCGTTTCGGTACACGTCTGTACTGTTTCAATAATATTTTTTATGTAAATAACTGTGATTGATTTTGCTTGACCGGGGTGAAACTAATGTTCACACGCAGTTTCTACATGGACACTATTACGCAATGCAGTACTAGCTTATATTTTGGAGTTTAAATAACTTCTTTGGGTATATATTTATCTGCACTACTTCCCTGGTGGTGCGTGAATATTTCTGTTGGATTTACATGACTCTGCGCCCGTAAAACACTGGAATCATCGAAAACATTTGAACTCACCGCTGTCGCCGCGATACATTCACCTGTAGCGCACGCAGTCCGTCACATGGCTTTCTGTGAGTAAACTCCTGCACAAACACTGCTCCTTGTGAAAAAAAGTTCATCTCTACAGTCCACTCGATAGATATGTGTGCATCAAACAGAACCGTCTCAAAGGCTCCAAAACACTTAAGCTGCTTCTCTGAGCTTCCTCCTGTTTCAGCCGTGTACAAACACTGCACTATGTCATAAGTCACTGTTTATTTAGGAAACATTAGTTGAATCACATACTAAGCAGATACAAGAAAAGAATTGCACAGATTCAGAGATAATTTTATAAATAAATACAAGCTCAATCTAAGATACTCAGAGTTAATTTAATATGAATAGAATATTGTTCCTTTTACAGTGAAATGTTCAACTATTTATTGTCTTTTTAAAAATAAAACTGAAAAACAAACCGAATATGATTTTAGCGTACCATTACACCCCCAGTTATAATAGTAAATATAGTAATGTAGAAGAGAGTAGACAGAAGAAAGGTTAAACAGATCATAAAAACATCAAATGAAATAAAGATTTTAGTAGTGGTCACTAATGTGGTTTTGTCTTAAAATATCATGAGATCACATTTGCATTTCTTCCCTAGGGTGAGGTGCATTCTGAGGTCCCAAATATTAGGTTTGACCTTCACTTAAATGACTTGTGGTACTTAACATGCTTTTCCTGGGGAAGTAATATCTTGCAGCTTACTTATGAATGATTGATGGGCAGGTCGGTGGAGCCTCTAACCTAATCCCCATAGATCCAGGGCTATTTCACAGATAGCATGACCTGCCCCGGTGCACACTTGTTATCTGTCTGGGTCAAGTCAAGTTAGTTCACTTCAGAACTGACCTGGGTAATGGGTAGCAGCAGCAGAGTTAACAAATGAGCAAAATACTTCAGTTATTTATGGGTAGAAGAGGAGCTAAAGAAGTCTGTACACTCTTCGAAGGCTAAAGAGAGAGAGTTTAGAAAATGAGGCACTTAAGTACATTTTGGGACTAACAAATAATAATGACAGTAAAAGTATCCTTTGAGGATTCTTGAGTAGACATTAAGAAGTGAGACAGATGGAGGCACATCTGACCAAACCCACAAACCCAAGGGACATCAATCTGAGTCTGCGGTTTACAGGGGGACGCCATCATGTTAGCGTTAGCTCTACTTCTTACCACCAGACAAAAACACTCCAAACTGACAGCTAAGGAACCGGCAACTGGGAGCAAGCCAATTTTCAAGCTAGTTCTGGTTTGAGTGCCTGCGGGGAACGACTGCGGCTACGCTCTCTAGCTGACTAATTAAAGTCTAAATAAGTGCATAAATGAATAGAGATGGGGAATACAAATCCTGCCCGAGCTTCAGTGAGACATCTGCGGACTTACAGTGGACCTTTGTGTTTCTAATGTGGTCTCAGGAAGCATTCACTGGAGAATCAACGAAGAGCCTTTGTAGCCTTGTGTTAGGGAAAACCAGCAAAAAAAAAATATATTCACAAAGGAAGCATTGCATTTGTATTCATCTCATACATGTCATTCATTCTCAAAGCATGCCTGACTTGTAAACGTCCTCCATCAGTCGCCGTACAAAAGACATGACGCAGAATAATGTTTGATGCCTGTCTTATAATGAGCTCGTTAAACTATATGAGCCCATGTTCCCAACAAGAAGTGTTAATCGGGCTGTGCAACATGTACAAGTCCATAAATTTTTATTGGTTCCCACCCACTGAATCCCAAGCCATTAATATCCAGGAGGTGGGCTGCCTTCCATTACTTGAGCAATCTAACCTTGTTCAAAAATAAATAGACCACAAATTCAAGCTGTATTTGATTTACGCCATGCTAAATGAAAGGATTAGAATTAGCAAACGCAATTTACAATATAATATGTCTGGAATTTTAGTCATGGCACCTATTTTCATTCCAGTGGCTTCAAATGAGCTCACTCAAGGCCTTGAACAACAACACGTTCAATTCTTATTATGTGCAATGTAAACAAGCACGCGCCCACTCATTTGTTGGAAATGAAATGCAAGGTATGGATTTTACAAAGAAGCTGCGCAGAGAAAAATCAATTGAAATCTATAGGTCTCTAGCCCTTTTGTTGATGTCTGTCGAATCAATGGTCCATGTTGCAAGGGCACTTGATTATTTAGATCTTTAAAGAGGCTCATTTACATTATGAACACCGATGCAAACACACCTGAGCTGTCAATCAAAGCAGGAAAAGATGACTTCATTATTTGATTTACCAAACAATAAGGTTCATCAAAACGTCTTGGTTGTTTTTTTATGGCAGGTACTGGATTACTAGTAACAATGAGTGCGTTAGAAAGTTGTGAGTTCTATGCATATGTAGGGTTGTCAGAAGTAGCAAAAATCAGATATTAATACAGGCTGACAACATTAGTATATCAAATCCTCATTATCACAAACAAATTTCTTCAACAAAATATAGAAGACCAGCACAATATATACAATAATAGTGTCCAAAAAAATCTAAATTTTTTTGTAAATAATTTTAACCTCATAAAATCAAGCTAATATAAAAAAGCTTCTTTTTATGGCGTCAACTTTATTCTCAGTATGTTTTTTTTCTCGTATTAATTAGTTTGTTTGATTTTTCTAGTAAAATCATAACTTTCTTAAGCTGTAACTTTATTTTCATAAAATCATTAACCTAATCTCAAAATGTTACAAAAGTATTATGGTCATTTTACAAGATAAAAACAACAACAACTAAATATTAAAGCCGCTAAAGCGGCGATGATAGCTCTCGCCAGCCGCGCGACCGCCCTGCCACGCAGCCGCCCTCGACCCGCAACTTCCCAACATTGCATTTTCCTCTCCAGACCACTGCCCGGGCTCCTACTCTCCCCATTTCAAAAGTGCCATAGCATGTGAATGGTAAAATGGATATCTCTGGTAGTTTTGCGTTCCTATAGGTGGCGCTATAACCCAGACCATTGCGTTAGACATAGTTTTGTGACCAGGACCATCCACTCTATTAGTGATTCAAATTCCAAGTCAATCCAACAAAGCGTGTGTGTGCTAGTGATTTTTCGGGGTATTTTTGAGCATTCATTGCGCCCCTGCTGGCCAAGTATTGAAAATGCACCATACCTGTAATGTAATATTTTGCATCTTCTCAGACATAGGATTTATTGTGTAAGTTTGGTAAAAATCGCACAATGTTGACATTTGAGGTGAATGGTAGGGGGCGCTATAGAGTGGAGTCTTCATATAAAAGTGAATCCATAATGTTTAGTCCAGGATCACACAATAGTGACTGAAGTCTGAGCTCTGTAGGTTAGAGCCTGTGGCCGTGACAGGTGTTCAAAGAAACAGGAAACGAAGGTGTTTTTCGCCGGCCTGCTGCATGAAAACGGTGAGGAGTATCCAAAAAAATTGGATGATTATTGAATTTCAATGCCTCTAGATGCAGCAGGTCAAGTCTGAGCTCACTGGGCCCAAAAACCTAGGACTAGTTCGTTAAAATAAAAACGAAATCACAGTGGCGGCTGATTTTAGATCCAAAATGGCCGACTTCCTGTGTGACGTGGAGCATTGCACCAATTATGTTTTATGTTTGTCTTCATCAGCTCTGTCACTGTGGTAAATGTCATTGTCCTACTCCAAAGTAAACTTGTCCCAGTCTCATTGGATTTTTACAGAAGGTGGCGCCGTAGAGCTGTTTGGTTAAAAGTGTGTAAAATACAGTTATGAATCTGATATTTACATTATTATATTTAATTCGGCCAACTTTGGTGTGAGTCTGTCACTGTTTAGTGACTTTTTATCTCACATTTGTGAAATAAGAGTCTCAGTGTCATTGACAATGTATAGGAGCTTTGGAGGCTCCTGGAACAAAACTGTACAAAATAGAGCATAGGTCTGATTAACTTTTATGATCAGGGGCACATTAAGGATTAATGTGCAAAGTTTCACAAATAAAAGTCAAAGTAAATTTCCTATCCCCATTGTAATGTTTGTGCATGTCTATAGGTGGCGCTATATGCCCGACCGTTATGTTATACATATGTTTGTAACCGGGGTCATCCAGTCTATAAGTGATTCAAGTTTCAAGTCAATCTGACAGAGGACGTGCGTGTTATAGATTTTAATGTCTTTTTTTGAGCATTCATTGCGCCCCTGCTGGCCAAGTATTGAAAATGCACCATAGCGATAATGTAATTTTATGCTTCTTATCAGGCATAGAATTTTTGGGCAAAGTTTCATGAAAATCGCACAAAGTTGACATTTCAGGGTATAGGTAGGGGGCGCTATAGAGTGGAGTCTTCCTACAAAAGTGAATCCATAATGTTTAGTCAGGATCACACAATAGTGACTGAAGTCTGAGCTCTGTAGGTCAGAGCCTGTGGCCGTGACAGGTGATCAAAGAAACAGGAAACGAAGGTGTTTTTCGCCGGCGTACTGCGGGAAAACGGTGAGGAGTATCCAAAAAATTGGATGATTATTGAACTTCAATGCCTCTAGATGCAGCAGGTCAAGTCTGAGCTCACTGGGCCCAAAAACCTAGGACTAGTTCGTTAAAATAAAAACGAAATCAAACTGGCGTCGCTGATTAAATCCAATATGGCCGACTTCCTGTGCATCATAGAGCAGTGCGCCAAGTCAACTTTAGTCTTGTCTCATGGAGCTCTATCACTGTTCTGAGTTTCATGAGTCTAGGCCAAAATTTACCTGTTTCCTCTGCCATAGAGGTCTGATTCTAGGCGGCGCTGTCGAGTCGGTTTGGGTTGACATTCTTGCAATGTCGAAATTATCGAATTTTTCGCCGGTCCGGTCGCAACGATGTACGTTGTACATACTTTTTCAGGGGGTCCAAGGGGTCAAAAACGCGATTGTTTAGGCAGAAAAAAAAAGAATAATAATAATAATTAAAGCCGCTAAAGCGGCGATGATAGCTCTCGCCAGCCGCCACCGCCCTGCCACGCAGCCGCCCTCGACCTGCAACTTCCCAACATTGCATTTTCCTCTCCAGACCACTGCCCGGGCTCCTACTCTCCCATTTCAAAAGTGCCATAGCATGTGAATGGCGAAATGGATAGTCTCTGGTAGTTTTGCGTTAGACATAGTTTTGTGACCAGGACCATCCACTCTATTAGTGATTCAAATTCCAAGTCAATCCAACAAAGCGTGTGTGTGCTAGTGATTTTTCGGGGTATTTTTGAGCATTCATTGCGCCCCTGCTGGCCAAGTATTGAAAATACACCATACCTGTAATGTAATATTTTGCATCTTCTCAGACATAGGATTTATTGTGTAAGTTTGGTAAAAATCGCACAATGTAGACATTTGAGGGGAATGGTAGGGGGCGCTATAGAGTGGAGTCTTCATATAAAGTGAATCCATAATGTTTAGTCCAGGATCACACAATAGTGACTGAAGTCTGAGCTCTGTAGGTCAGAGCCTGTGGCCGTGACAGGTGTTCAAAGAAACAGGAAACGAAGGTGTTTTTCGCCGGCCTGCTGCATGAAAACGGTGAGGAGTATCTAAAAAATTGGATGATTATTGAATTTCAATGCCTCTAGATGCAGCAGGTCAAGTCTGAGCTCACTGGGCCCAAAACCTAGGACTAGTTCGTTAAAATAAAAACTAAATCAAAGTGGCGGCTGATTTTCGATCCAAATGGCCGACTTCCTGTGTGACGTGGAGCATTGCACCAATTATGTTTTATGATTGTCTTCATCAGCTCTGTCACTGTGGTAAATGTCATTGTCCTACTCCAAAGTAAACTTGTCCAGTCTCCATTAGATTTTTACAGAAGGTGGCGCCGTAGAGCTGTTTGGTGAAAAGTGTGTAAAATACAGTTATGAATCTGATATTTACATTATTATATTTAATTCGGCCAACTTTGGTGTGAGTCTGTCACTGTTTAGTGACTTTTTATCTCACATTTGTGAAATAAGAGTCTCAGTGTCATTGACAATGTATAGGAGCTTTGGAGGCTCCTGGAGACAAAACTGTACAAAATAGAGCATAGGTCTGATTAACTTTTATGATCAGGGCACATTAAGGATTAATGTGCAAAGTTTCACAAATAAAAGTCAAAGTAAATTTCCTATCCCCATTGTAATGTTTGTGCATGTCTATAGGTGGCGCTATATGCCCGACCATGATGTTAGACATATGTTTGTAACCGGGGTCATCCAGTCTATAAGTGATTCAAGTTTCAAGTCAATCTGACAGAGGACGTGCGTGTTATAGATTTTAATGTCTTTTTTTGAGCATTCATTGCGCCCCTGCTGGCCAAGTATTGAAAATGCACCATAGCGATAATGTAATTTTATGCTTCTTATCAGGCATAGAATTTTTGGTCAAAGTTTCATAAAAATCGCACAAAGTTGACATTTCAGGGTATAGGTAGGGGGCGCTATAGAGTGGAGTCTTCATATAAAAGTGAATCCATAATGTTTAGTCCAGGATCACACAATAGTGACTGAAGTCTGAGCTCTGTAGGTCAGAGCCTGTGGCCGTGACAGGTGTTCAAAGAAACAGGAAACGAAGGTGTTATTCGCCGGCGTACTGCGGGAAAACGGTGAGGAGCATCCAAAAAATTGGATGATTATTGAACTTCAATGCCTCTAGATGCTGCAGGTCAAGTCTGAGCTCACTGGGCCCAAAAACCTAGGACTAGTTCGTTAAAATAAAAACGAAATCGAAATGGCGTCGCGGATTAAATCCAACATGGCCGACTTCCTGTGCATCATAGAGCAGTGCGCCAAGTCAACTTTAGTCTTGTCTCATGGAGCTCTATCACTGTTCTGAGTTTCATGAGTCTAAGCAAAATTTACCTGTTTCCTCTGCCATAGAGGTCTGATTCTAGGCGGCGCTGTCGAGTCGGTTTGGGTTCGACATTCTTGCAATGTCGAAATTATCGAATTTTTCGCCGGTCCGGTCGCGACGATGTACGTTGTACATACTTTTTCAGGGGGTCCAAGGGGTCAAAAACGCGATTGTTTAGGCAGAAAAAAATAATAATAATAATAAGAAGAAACCAGCGTAGAACAATAGCTCTCGCCAGTTTACTGGCTCGAGCTAATAATAATAAGAAACCAGCGTAGAACAATAGCTCTCGCCAGATTAATCTGGCTCGAGCTAATTATCAGGATTTGGACTTGGATGAGTCAAATGTTTGCATAAAAGCACACAATATTTTTTTTTTTTTATATATTTTTAACAATGTTCCATGATCCAAATTACGATTTCAATCTTGTAAAACTGTAAGTTTATTCGTGAAAAATATAGCTTTCATGACTTTGACTTTACTTTCATAACAATGTAAAATGAATATTTAAATGTCACAAGTTATTGTTGTAGTTCAGGTTTCTGTCTCTTAAACTCTTAAACCCAGGTCTGTATTAATAAATACTAAAATTCTAGATGCTTGCTTGAACAAGTATCAATACATTAAAAATCACAAACAAGAAAAAAATGTAACTTTTTCTGTACAATAATGCATTGGGAATAATCAAAGTGTTTGCTTTGTCTTGGTCTTTGGTTGTTTTTAAACTAAACATAATGTATCAAAATTGATTTAAATATTCAACTAGAAAACAGATTTTTTTTTTTTTTATTAGAACTAAAACAAACATGTGAGTGATGGAGAATCATCGACAACAATTGAAAGAGTCACATAAGCAAAACTCTTTCAATTTGAATAAAATAATAATGAATTCCTAGTTATAATGCACACAGAATGTACACATAAAAATGCCCTTGAGTGCGATTTCAAACTATAAAAATGATAAATTATGATAGAATAAACTAATTAGTAGATGTAAGTCCTTGTAAGTTTGTTTCATTGAAATGCCCGTATTATTTGCAATATTATTTAGAGTTAAGCTGCTATAAAGTTGTCACCTCAGTGTATATCTTTGTCCTTCTCCTGCAGCCTGTCATTTGCATTCACTGGCTTGAATATAAAATCAGAGTTGTTTACATTCAGGTCCTGGAGCAAGAGATTTGTGTGTGTGTGGAGAGTATACATGTACTCTATCTGATCATAATATATGCCTGACAGTCTTCATAGTTGACAAAAGAACGTCCCAACATGCCCCCAGTGCGATCGTCTAAAAGGACCAGAATGTAGCCCCCAAACTTAGACTTAACTGGTAAACAAATGCAGCGTCTCCAAGGCCCCGAGTCAGGCTTTTCACAAAGAGTAGAACTGCTGAACTGGTGACACAGATATGAAGCGTGACAAGCTGTCAGATACAAATTTCACTGAGATAATACCAACATGACATGTACAGCAGTTCTAATGTCACTCATACATAAGAGACAATGAGTAAATAACATGGTGCATGAACTTTCTATACCAGGGGTGCCCAACTTTTTTCAGCTCACGAGCTACTTTTAATCTGAGCACAGCCTGAAGATCTACGTATGGATTTACATGATTTTATTTATTAGCACTATCGAGAAAAAAAATATATATATATAGTTTTAGACTAGTCTTTATTGAGACACAGTTAGTTTTTTTTTTTTAATAGTGCAAAAATATGTTATTAAAATGTAAGTTATAAACCTATTAAAAGGTAACACATTAATTTTGAATATAAACTAACAACAACAACAACAACAACAAAAAGCGATTAAAAAAGTTCAATGGATGCACTTCAAACTACTGTATTATGAGTGATTGGTGATTGCCATGGTAACAGTGAGGGGAGGGGTTTGAGAAAGTCAGCTTTCCGTTTTGACTGGCATCAAAAAACAAACAAGTTGCTGTATAATAGTGGACAACAACACAACATGAGCAGGTAGGATCCAGCTCCTCTTTCTCTTTTCTCTCTATCTCATCCCTCTTTTGTGCGTCCAAGAGCCGCGTTGTCGGTTCGCGTCGTGAGGCTGTGGTGCGCCCCAGCAAACTGACAGTGAATTCTTGCTGCCGCACATAAAACTAGCGCTCGTGGATGACGCTTGTAATTCGCGAGTGTAGTGCGCACATAAAGCGCTTGTTGATTGCGCGTGTTACTCACGGTTAAAGTTCGTATTTACAGACAGGGCTTTGAGAGCTACTTCCACTGCTTCAAAGACTGACTAGTTGATCACCATCGACAGGTTAGGCACCACTGTTCTATACTTTTTAAGGAGATGAATGCTCATTTTTGATAAGTACGACATACAAGTTTTTATGCTTTTCTAATTATGATTTAGTTTGGTGGTAATGGCTTATATTACTTTTATATCACTGAAGTTGTTTGACTATTTCTTTTATGTAATTTCGAATGCAATAACTGTCATTTGTGAGTATTTATACATAATATGCCAAAGCGCAGGTTTTCCCTTAAAAGAAAAAAACATTGCAACTAATGCTTCGACAGCTGAGCGGTATGACCAGTTCTCACTTCAGAGCGGGGTTCTAAAAAAAAATTCCTTCATAATCAAAACTGACATCACACCATAAATACTGAGATACACAAGTGACATCAAGTGTTATCAAGTATTTTTGAATGAATATATAAGTACATGGATTTTAGCCCTTTTATATATAGTTTCTGAACATAGTTGTAGAATTAATCTACTTATGTCATATTTGTTGGATATTTATTGTATTTGTTGTCTAACTTGCCATTTGTGCTTTAAGAATTTGAATTTACCTGATTTCATATCATTGAGCAAAGTGAGAATGTGGCAAAACGTCTGAATATTTTCCTGTGGAAAGAGATTTAAAAAAAATGTAGATCTTATGCCCAAACCTTTCCCATTTCCAATCCTGGAATTGAAATAAAATATACTCCTGTATGTTTCCATGAAAAAGTGGGCTCTATCACTATTTTTCCCACATTATGATATAAAAATTTATTCCTGTTAAGAATGTTCAAAATGTTTTTTATTCCTATCGAATGGCGTAATTGAAATTTCACCTCCAGAAAGTTAAACGTTGTCACTACAAGAACAATTTACTGAAGGCAATCATACTTGTTTTTGTATTTCAGGTATGATTGAGGTGTCCTAAATGGCGACAGGAAAACATCAGAGCATGCACACAAAACGAAAAGGAAATAGATGTATCTCCACCACAGAGACAGAATCGTTTTTTTTCTCTGAACAAAACAAAAGTATTTAAAACCTCTTCTTTGAGCTGAAAGTACAGTATCTTAGTCACTGACATGTAAACCTGCTGTGGATCATCTACAAAACAACCTACAACCTGCTTCGCCATACTCTGAAGAATTAGGATTGCCATTCTGGGCAATTATGGGACTTTAGCGGTCACATTGTCAGAGTGATATGGCCAGCGAGGAATGATTCAATTAATACAACATGGGTCATTAGGCTTGTTCTCCTTTGGCCAGCAGAAATGCAGTCCTGGAGCTACTAAATGACCAGTAAAGTGGAGAGTAATGCAATTTGATTTGAGAGTTATTAAATGATGAGAGGAACAATGGGTGAAGAAACACAGCAAGACATGCCGGGAGATGAAGCAAAGCGCACAAAACCAACAGTGGGAGGCAAATTGTTCCTATAATTGTGTATTTTGCATTGGCTGTACCCTGCTGCTTGATGGTACTTACTGTGACCACTGGTTCACACTTTGGTGAAACTAAAGTGCACCTCACAATAAGGCTATTACCATTACTGCCCTACAAAGACACGCAATTCAATCCCAGACAAAGGAAAGAACAAGAAGATCTGATCTGACAAGAAGTTAAAGACAGCTGCTATAAAGCACTCAGCAGAGACTTCTCACCTTTTCAGAGTCACCTTTTGTCTCGCTGACAGTAACACAGTGTTATAGAGTCAGTCTTCACCACTCTGTATGAGACACTAGATCATATATTGTTAGCACGGTGGCTAAAGGCATTTCTGCAGTGATAGCTGCCATGCTAGTCCCCAGTGAGAGTTCATTAATCTGATTACAGCTCCCCCTATAGCACAGCACCAACCAGCACAGACAGTCAGAGGCACAAGGCACCTTTTAATTGGCTGCAGCTACAAGTGTCACTGTGTACACTTGGGTTTGTTTTCTTTCTTGTGGATTATGAATGGTAGACAGAGACACGCAGACCTGTTACTGGAAAGGTGAGATACTAAGTTATTGGCTAAATATTCCTTCAATAGGATTTTGGCACTATTAGGTGAACCATAGATTTAATGAAAGAACCGATTGATCTGAAGCACAACGTCATAAACCAAACGTTTATTTACATTGAGAACTTCCATTCCAGTCTGTTTACATGCTCATAAAGCTGAAATGAGATGCACATTAGCTCAAACATACACATAGATTTATTTATAAGCTGCATAATGTGAATCACTGGGATACAGACTAAACCAGGGCTGGGCAATTACTTTTTCATGCGGGTCATATTTGAAGCTGGACAAGTGGTGGAGGGCCGGATCATGGTCATTGGTGCAACAAATTGTCATTAAACATGGGGTTTTTGATCCACTGTTTGTTGAGCCTAAACAATGCTTGACTTTTTTTCTTAAAACTGAACTGTGTCATGTACTTAATGTTCAAAATGCACAGCAGCATGGGCTTGTTTGTTACTGATTCATTAGGTTAGAGCTGAATAGTGTCAATCAGACAGTATGTGATGAACAAAAAATAACAATACATCTGCAAAATAGAGTTTTTAATAAGTCTCTTGTGAGTCTGATTTCTCTCCTAAACAGTTTTCAGTATTCTGGTTAGCTATCTTCCTTTCCTTTCTTTGTTTGCTAAGCACAATATTTTTTAGCTCATTGCCATAAAATACAGATGCAAAGACCCTATCTAACGGATAAGAATACCAGTACACATGTTGCACATCTGCAAGGTAGCGTAAGGTCTCATATCCAGAATATCCAGAAATGCCAAGCCCTCTAGTTAGGGCAACAAATGATAAACATTTTTGTGTGACAATCTATATTTGTTGCATTTATCTGTTCAAATGCAGACTATTTTACCCATCTCTTATTAGTCAGGCTTTGTCCTGTTCTGAGTGAGTGACAGATGGATTTAGACATTCACTGTGAAAAAGGAACTTTGTAGAAAATAATCTTTTTTTTTTATTTACTCCAAGAATTATTACCAAATCGAAATCTTGATTTGACTCTGTGTGATACAAACTGTTGCCATATTGCACACTCCTAGCTTTAATCCTGTGTTTCTGTTTCACGTGTAGCTCCAGAGCTCTCTGAGGAGTTCAGTTAGAGACGTTATGATTAAAGTAAAGCAATCTTGTGTCTGGGAGGAGCAAAAACTATCACACAAGTCTGCTTAATTATAAACATTCCACAACACTTGGACAATTTTAAACCATCGCTTCCCACTTACAGAATTGAATGTACCGTCAGAAGCAGTGTTGATGTGTGTGGTTAGCTTCACAGCAGTGGGCAGTGACAAACACATATCTCTGCCTGTGCCCCTGGGGCATGCCAGTCCTGCAGCTGGCAGAGAGCTGATGGATGGCAGACGACCAGCAGCTGAGCCAACGCTGCTCTTCAAGCTTCACTCCCTCAAGTCTGCATCAACGTGTGCCCACACTGTCACCGCTGCACCACTGTGTGCACAACTGTGTGCTTACCTTTGCTCTCCTCAAAGCTAATAAAAGCTACAGTGACCTCAAATACATGTTACTGTTAATTTAGTTTCAGTAGCCATGTGCTGCAGTGCTCTTCACAGCAGCAGCTCATTTAGTCTTGTGTTAACCAGTGTGCCACTTATCTCCCCCTGTTGGTTTGTGTCCTCTATAACCCTTCCTGTTCTTGGTGGGGGTTCTTTTTCTGCTGGTGCTGGTGTTATGCTGACTTCACAGCTGGACACAACAGCACCATTGCACACATCAAATTTGATTAAACGCCAATCAATATGTGGCATTCTCATGTGATGCACCAGCACAAGCCTGTTTCTGAGTGAGGAGGAGGAGGTTCAAACTGTTAACTTTCTTTTAATTATACATTTAGTTGAAATGCAAAATGCAGAGTGTTTTCTGGAAGCATAGAATAATGGCAAGTCAAAATGCATTTACAGCTTCCACATAGGTTTGTACAGAGGGCTAATTCTCGTTAAAATGATATCGCCTCCACTTCTTTAGCACAGCATGCTTTGATCTTATAGTGGGGCTATTCTGTGTTACCAGGGTTTTTCACAACAACTCGGCTTTGATGTTGTGTATCAGAGAGAATCTTTATGCAGGTCTTTAATCAGTTCTCACGTCTCGAGGGACTCCTGCTACCATTATTCCATAACTGGAGAGGCATGTCGCAAATCACTTAAGAGCTCTTAAGTGCTGTATGTGAGGTTAGCTTGGGTTAGCCGTGCACAGTCATTTAGCATGAGTCCAACTTTGTATTATGAGAGTCAGCTTTCTCTAGCAGAAGCATCCAAACCAAAGTCTTATTGCTACAGCTATAACGCTTCTGATGGCTTTCAGTGAGTACTTCTGCCACATTTAAAGTGCACATAGTCACTCTCCCGGATACTGCTTTCCAATTTAACACACTGCAAACGAAAAAGGAAATAAATATTCAGATTGCTTTTCCGTCTGCATTACATTTATCATGCAGTGTTTTGGGGCACATAATTAAGTCAGCAGAGCGGTGGCCATGGCGGTGGTGGTTGAGGTGGTGGGCTGCAGCAGGACACAAGCCTCTGGGTCTGTCAAATGTTATTATTTGCTGTAGTGTGCAGACAAACAAATGAGCATATGAGAATTGTTAGCTGTGCTCCCCTGCATGGAAGCAGTGCCCTTGTTTCATTGGGAGGATTTCTCCTGTTAACAATAGCAGTGCTGTGGGCTCAGTGCTCTTGCATCTGTGCGTGGTCTTATGTGCTCACACACATCTGTTTGTTGACTAAATGCCCAGGGCTCACTTATAGAAGAGAGGCTTTGTAGCAGCACACACAAAAACACAAACAAAGGTATTCAAATGAGGCATGCAGATGCACATGACCCACATGATATGGACGGCTTTTTCCATAGCAGACAAAAAGCAATCATTATTTTAGCACTAGGGCGGATTAACAAGGCTTACTAGGAATTGTATCATTCCCATAATGTGCTGCTTGGCATTAGCATAATGCAAAGAATGATTAGACACCATTTATCTCTCAATCACATAGGGTAACTATGCAATCATTACCAGGAGCTGTCCCACAAAGATGCTGCTGTACAAGGAGCTTAGCATGCACTTTCACAAAAAGAATTGTGTTTGTGCTGTGTCTGGATCCAGCAGAAAACAATAGCAGGAGATGATTGTCACACACCTCCGCATTTGTCCATAGCGTTTAATCATAATAACCAGTGATTATTGTGTTAATTCTGTTTATTCTAACTACAGTACAGGCCTTCCACAGCAGCTTAACTTGAGGACTTGGGTATATATGATTTAAGCTCTTAAATAAATGAGTCCCTAAACTAGAGCAAAAGCAAATTTAAGAACGTCAAATGTTTTAAATGGCTCTCAAAAATACACCCCCGAGGAAGTAAATGGCTTCCAGAAGTTGTTGAGGATCACGTAAATCATCTACCTCCGAAAAAGACGTTTAGTGACGGCCATGTTAACAGCTGCTCCATGTCCTCTGAGACCAGCATCCTCTTACTGCTTCTTTTATGGCTTTGGTCTAAACAGGAGTCGTCTGTGTGACGTGTGAGCTGTGAGATGATGAGGTGCTGACTCACTGTGGCTGTTTGGCTGTGCCCATCATTTGACATGTAGAATAGCAAAGAAAGAAGATTTGTTAACATCCCATTACATACAGTTTTACTCCTCAACTTACTTCTAATCCCTTTTCTGCTGAATCTGAGCTGACAGTGGCTGTTCATAAGATGTTTTTTTCTTTGTCACAAACAAAAAAGAAAAAGATTTGAAACAGAGAGACTGTGCGTGTCAAGTGAAATGTCAAGGAGAAAAAAATAAGGTGACGCTACCTAAAAATCATTGTGGCAGCTTCAAACACATGTTTGTAAGCGTGAAATGGAGCATAGAAAGGGAATCAAACACTCTCTAGATGCTATTCGCACCAAATAAATTCAACAAACACCATGAAAGGCACTTTGGGATGACTTTAAAAACATTGCCGACGACAGCACGCTGACAGAGCACGACATCATTAGCATGTCTTCAATAATGGCAAGAAGACAAGGCCACAATAAATTGTTTTCTTCCATCTTTCGCTGAGAGTCTGTGTGCAGTGAATGTTGATCTTTAAGTCTTTCGGTTAGACCTCAGCTCATCAGAATTTCTCACTCGTCTGCCAAAAAGGTGAGCACAGAAGAGCACGTACAGCCAAAACAAATAATCCAAGAACTAGTAAGAGGAATCTGTTCTAGAAATGTGTCTTTATGGCTCATTTCTTTATCACTATGGATACCGATGTTTTACCTTCACGGACGCCAGGCTGCACTTCCTCACAGATTATCACCTCAGGTCTGTTCAAGTGTTAAGTTCAACATCCAAGCGCTAGTTTTGCACCTGTCAATGAAAGGTGTCTCATTAAAAAAAACTGTGTGTGATGTTGTGACGATGCCCTTTTGTTTTAGGTTCAAACTAGGATAGATCAAGCACAGTGCATTTCAGGAAAGTTCTCATACACTGGAGAAGACCTGTACCAAAGCTGTACCATTAAAATGCTTAAATATACAAGCGATTATGTGAAGTCAGTGTGATTTGGGAGCATTCAAAATAGCAAAGCTGGTTGGACGTGGGATGAATGGCGTCCAAGTAGCACTTTCACACACCTGACATTTCTCTGCACTCAGATTTGTGATACATACTAATACAATGAATGATACAACAAACTTCATGGCTCGGTACAAAAACAAGTCTGTAATGATGTTTGACAGAAGTAAAAATAAAATGGATTTACAGTTGCGTTATCTAGAGACCACAGGCGTATGGATTGAGCCGTTAGATTGGTGTCACTTTTGAAGTAGTGGAAAATAGATGAGAGCCTCCGAGGTTATTTGGTAGTCAAATGTGATTGCCATGACACACCAATATATTACAGCAATTAGGGAGAAGTATTGGTATAGTCAGAAGAAAGATAAGATTCAATCAAGATCAGCCTCTAAGCTGTGGCGTCTCGTCTAGCAAGTGTAACTTTGATGAATTGAGTGACAATATTTGGAAAAAGATGTTGGAAACTGTTCATCACAAGCTGTTAAGAAGAAGTTTAGTTTAATAGGGTGTTGTGTATACATGCTAATGCTAAAAGTGGCAATGGTTTTCACATTGCAATGAATGACATGTGACTAGGGCTGGACCATTAATCGAAGAATCGAGATCATTATTTGGTGGTGGGCTTTGAATCAAAAGATCGAAAACTAATCTTTTGTCAGTAAAAATGTGTGGTTTGGAGCAAAAGTCAAAGTTTGAGGCAGAATATTGATATATAGTTTGAAAAAAAAGCTAAAAAATGGGACATATTAAATGTTTTTGTTTTCGTTTGGGTTCAGCAAAGACATTTTTCTATTGTTTTTGAAAGATTAAACAAAATCAATTGAAAATCGAATCTATCAATGTGGAAAAAAAAAAAAATGTGATTATATTTTTTTCCCAGATCGCCCAACCCTACATGTGACATAAGTGGCTTAAATTTGAAAGGTTAAATAAGAAACGACATAAATCCTAAGATGGTCAAAGACTTACAAGTTGATTTTGCAGAATAGTCTCCTTTAATGGCCATTACAATAGAACTATGTGTCCCTTAAGCTGCTTTTTGCAGTAATCGTGCACTTGGCCTTATACTGACTGTTGAATACAAAAGATAAAAGTGCTGTATACAAGATAGGTATAAACAACAGGGGCACTTAGCTTTGTCAGCACTCAGCAGACCTTGGGCAGAGCTGGTCTGGAGCAAAGTGTCATCCAGTCATATACGAGAAGAGAGCAAAAACAGAGAAAGATGGTCCAATCGTGGCCATTGGAGCGGAGACAAGGCCATTCAGCACAGAGCTCACTGTAAGTAGCAGCAGGCCTGGGTGCCATATGGTTGTTTGCATGGATGTGTGCGGAGGTCATGCCAAAGGCCGCAGAGGCTCATGTTTGTTGTACATGAAACCACACTGTAGATAAAAACACCGTCGCATGTCCAATAAAAAGCTGGATTTCTGTCTTACAAATTTTATGATAAACAAAATCAATCAGTTATTAGAGAATGGTCAGTCACGCTGCATCTAATAAGGTTGGGACACAATTTTCACAAGATGAGAAAATGGGGTCCACAAGAACAAAACAAGGAGAATTCTGACATAATACAGTATATTACATTACATGGGTGTCAGTATTACAATCGCAATCTTGAATAGCATGATATTTAAAATGTTTGATCATATCTATAACAAAACTTTTTACAGTCTCTTAAAATAGGCTTCAGCAGTTTGACCTGTGGCCATTGTATTTGACAAGATCTACCATTGACTGCAGTTATCCTAATTAGATCAATTAAGTATTTGAGGACAGTGAAGCCAATATAATAACTAATGGATGTTTGGTGTAATAACAATAGCAAAGTGATCCAATGCAAGCAACTACTGTGAATAAATAAGACTTGTAATGTTAGGCTAATTAAAGAGAGTTACCTTTCCTCTCATGAACAGCTTTACCCAAGATGCACTACTCCTGGATTTAACGCTACTGTGCTGAGAATACAGTATGTGTTTGGGCAGACTATTATTTACTGATTGTAATAATGGTCATCGAACTGTCCATGCTTCATAGTGGAAGCATATTCAGTGTAGTTTCAGTATAAATATGTACACGCTGTGGATATACAGTCTTCTTTTTTTTTTTTTTTTTTTAGTTTACTTGCACCTGTCCCTCGATGGAAGAAGCATAAAGTAAACTCAGATAACCCTCCCTCTAAGAGCTTCTTATGGGAGAAACATTTTACACACTCTTACCTTCTCTCCATTTCTCATTCAGTCTGTTCTGTGCATTCTGTTCCTAAAATTACGGCAGATCTTGTTATTCTGTGATGTGTGCAGTGGGTGAGATTTAAGATGAAAATGTAGACTGATCTCAAATACAGTAGTTCTCCTTCAAAGCAGTTTTTCTCTGTGACTGATGTTTCAGCAGTAATGACTTAGATTTTGAGTTAAGTTTTTTAAACCAATATCACATATTTTCTCTATGAAAGAGTCCTAGATAAAATGTTGTGGTTTCTTTTGTTATTGTGTATTGATTTGGCGAAGGTGGCGCTCACAGATACAGACTCGCCGTGTCCAAAGACTGTGTCTAATCCCTTGCTGGCACCTCTCGTGTTGAGGCCTAAATGGAACAGGTGAGGAGTCAGTGCCCCTTGGGGCTGGCCTCACACCTCACTGACGACCAAACTTAAATTGCCTTCTTCTCTGTCTGTTCCACACCGGTAATAACCCTCAGCTCGCCATGAGAAACAGGAGGAATACATGACAAACAAATGACAATGCAAGCAGCGTAATGGGGTCACACAGGTCAGGCAGCGGTGAAACATAACATATTTAACTCAAATGTGCAAGAAATAAATGTTGGAATTTCATTTGTGAGAATATATTTAATGACCATAGAGGAAAGCAGTAATATTAGTATCTTTAAAGGAGACATTTTCTATGTATTCTGTAATAAACTGACACAAAATTGATTCAAAACACTAAGAAACATAAACAGGTCCATCGACTTCCTGTTCAAAAGTGCAGAACTGATAAGCGCTGCCTCATCAATGTAAAATGTAATTGTAACAAGCAGCAAATCTTACTCATTTGTGGGTACGTGATCATTTTGAACCCTACATGAAAACTAGAATGTTGTGAACACTGGAGCATCAGCTGCAGGACAATAAAAGATTACTCAAACATGCATGAATAAATCAAACTAAACTGCTGAGAAATCAGTATAATGGCATTGTTAAAAACCCAGTAAATTGAATTTTCCATATGTCCTTTTTAATATTCGCAGTAAACCAAAATAATTAATAGCCTCAAATTGTGTAGCCTGCGAGATCTGTTAACTCAATGTGGATAATGAGAATAACCTTTATGTAAACTCAAACTCTTATGCCTAATACGGGTGTCTATTTCAAACATTTGTCACAACAAAATGAAACAAGTAAAAACAGTATCAAAGCTGCATAAGAATGTTGTGTTGTGTTTTCACCAGTGTGGAGGCTACCTGCTGTGACAGTCTCACATGAGCACTGTGTGTCCTGGCACGTTAGCTTGTCAACACACTTCTATGTCTGGGCCCATCCATTTGCTCCCTTCACAGTGTGCTATTAATTTGGACGGGCCATGTTTAAAAAGCTGTGCCTGTGCCACTGACACCCTGTCACTGCTCTGAGATTACCTTTCTCACCTGCCTTCTACGATTGACTCAAAGGTATGACAACAGTGACAAGACAAGGGCTACACAGACATGACACAAGAAAAGCTTTGAGGGAAGTTAAGGGAGGGTCAACTGAGGCAAAAATGGGACAAAAGGGTGGTGTTTAGTAAATGCATTTACATGAGTTTTAGTGTGGCTTACTGTTAAATGAGCAGAAAACAATGCATTATGGGTAGGCATACATCATGTAAAGATGAGAATTAGATGTACAAAGAAAATATACAAAATACAGAAAATATACTATACTAAATTTAGTGTAATGAAGTTATCTCACAATTAGTTTTCTTGTCAATAATGACTGTTCCTTGCATTTTTATTATTTTTTTTTTCAGCTGTGTGTCTTCTTTTGTCAAAAATACAGCGCATAAACATGCCCACACTTGAGAAACATGTATGCTAGCTGTGAGCAGGGTCACCTCTCCAGATCTGACCTGTAACTTGCCGTCTCTATGGAGACAGATAAGCTTACAAGATAGATAAAATGTTATTATGTCTTGCTTCACGTTTCAAGAATTGAGTTTAAGCTCCATTTACAGGCTCGAGAGGAAATTACAGAGAAGATAAAAAAAAACCTAGCTTGTCCCCAACATCTCAATACAGGGACAAAGTTATACTGATTGCGACTTTAAGACAGAAAGGCTCAGAACAAGACTGATGAGAGCTCCACTTCTCACACTTCTCACATTAAATAAGTGGGAAAAGGGGTTTTGAGGCTGAGAAGGCTTACAGCTGCACTTGAATTTCTCTTATGCATTTGACCCATCCTTCAATCCAGAAACAGTATTCATCAAACTGTGGATGAAACTAAATACAACTTTATGTTTTCAAAGAAGAATAAATGAATGCTATGGACATGGGTTAAAATATTTCTAATATGCCATCTTGCCAGACAAAGCAACATATCAACAAAGAGAAAAGCAAGTGGTTGACCTTCCACTAGAAAATATACATACAGTATACCTTTAAACAATGTGACTTCTTGTAAACAACATGGCATTAATAAACACTTCACAATCTACCTGAATGACATTGAATTATAGCGAAAGCCTCTCGGAGATACCTGCGCCAAACTGTGCCACACACCCATGTCATTATAGTCTAATACTCCAGTCATATACACAAAGGAGTTGGATGGCAATTACAGCAATTCAAAAACAGCTCATGTAGGCACTCTAACTAGGCCCATGACACCCCCAGACATGTAAACAAACAACACAGCTGGATGTAAATGATCTCAGCACCCCCGTTTTTAAATCCGACTTTAAACCTCTCGCCTCACACAATAACAAGCCACAAAACAGTGCCTTGATCTGCCTCGAGTCGTGATGTCAGCAAAAGACCATGCTCACATTCAGACTAATCTAAATCTGGATTTGTACCAAGCCTAGAGCGACCATGTCTGGGACGTCGAGAAGAGGAGGGAGAGCAGGTTGTAAACAACCCAAGTACCACTAATCTGTCCGTTCCAACATAAAAGCTTAATATTAAAACCTAAAATATTTTCCTTTTGTTTAGGGGAAAAGCCTTTGAGCTCCTTCAAGCATTCATAATGCATTCGGAATATATGAGAAGTCTGTTTGAGGTGTCACTAAACGAGCAACAAAACAGGAAAAAACATTAAGAGAACTTTGTAAGATATACATCTGAGCAGATAAAATACATTATGTTCAGGAGGGAAGTTTGGGGAGAGGTAAGCCTTTAGCCTGGATCCCCAGACTGGTTCTCTTTGGAGTGGTTTGGGACACTTATGTAACAATAGTGAGTGTTTCTATTACTCTCAGGGGTCTGAGCAGCTGGCGTCACACACATTTTACACATGCTCGCTAAATAAATACAGTCTGAATTGTACTTGAAGTATACTTTTTCTTTCTGGTGTCAATCTGTGATTGATCCGTGATCTGTGCTGTGACACGAGGATCAGGCTGGAGTAGGAAACTACGTTTGGTTTATCGTCACTTTTTGCTTTTATTTCACTTTTTTGAAAAGCCTCTGCGACTCTATGCTACATTTTAAACTTGTTTTATTCAATGCATTGAGGTTGGATTGTTGGATGCATTATGTACAAGATTTACAAACAAGTTTTCATAGCTGGAAATACATCAGTTTGTCACACAATCAATTCAGCGTTTGGTGAGGAACATTATTTCATGTTTCTGCTCTCACCTGAGACTGTGTTTTCTCTTATCCAATTACCGTCCTTAAAGGGGAGAGCGCAGTGCTCCAGGGTCCACTGTGAAAGCTGGGTCAAAAGCAGCTCACTTTGGACCCAGCAAGCAGAGCGGAGTGGAACAGGTTGCTTTGCACAGTGGAAACATCCTAGGACTGTACCGTTACTTCATAGATAAAATTAGATTCAGAGGAAGAAATTATTTAAGTAGTTGCACTTTTTGCTTTGTATCTGCAGTATAACAGAACTTTGGAGTTATTTCTTCAACTTTGGTGGACTTCCATAATCTTTAGACCTTGTCATGTATGTACTCTTACTCATGAAATCTTTTGCTACGTTCCATCTGCCTTTATTCCCCAAAGACAGCAGTAATTGTGGTTGTACAGCGGATAAACAGAGCTATGATGTGCGCTGTGCCCCAGTATTTGGAGCAGCCGTCTTGCCGCATTGGCTCGCAATGTCAGTCAACTGGTGCCAAATAGAGTTTGAAAACCTGCTGTCCTACAAATGTGTGTCCTTTTACTCATCTCCAAATATGCTTCAGAACGCTGTGCACCTTGTAGAAAAGCTTGCAAATACAGCGCTGTGTGGGTTATTTGTTTTCATTCGCTCAATGGGAAGTAAAAATGGAAATCGCTCCTATTGCACATATTCCACATGATGTCCTTTTAAGACGTGGAAATGGTATTTTCTCTTTGTTATTATCTTCTACTGGTTTTATCATCACAAATAATGCTCAGTATATTTTATCAAGGAGGGTTGAACAGAACTGCAGAAAAATGTTTGGCTTCTGAAAACAGTGTTATATAAAAGCAAACTGTAAGACGATGGCTTTTTCACCATTACCTTTGTATTTGAATATAGCATCAAAAAACTAACCCTCTGTCAGAGCTGTTTAGCACAGATACAAAGACAGTTTGCTTACAACTTCAAATCTAAACTCCTCCATTTATGACAATAGTAAGTGTCACTAGAGCTGCAATATCATATTGTATGAGTGTATTGCAAATGTTGGTGCCCATAGATAATTATAATAATTATTTTATATACTAACCAAGATTCTCCATTTAATTGATCGGAATTCCGATTATCCTGGAATGCTGAAACAGAACCAGTCAAAAGACTTTTATAAAGTGCTATGTTTTCAAAGAACTAAAACAAACTATCATCAAACAAACCAATTCAAGTTGACTATATCTTTCACGAACAATAAAAAAAGAAAAATAAACCTTCAACTTGCTTCACACTGCACATTAGCCTCAAAATGATTATTGAAAGACTTCACTATTGAATAAGGAAGGATGAATCGAGATTACTGCAGCAGAAGAACTCAAAGCTCAAAGGCCTTGCCGCTCTGTAATTGGCTGTAAAATATGGTCAAAACGATTTGGTGCAAATGAAGTGGGCGGATGAGAATCTTCTGTTCCTGATCTTTCCTTCTCGAATGAGTGTGGCCGGTCTCAACTCTTCATTTTGTAAACAATCTGTGGGCTCATGCGGTGTGAGCCTGTTGCCCAGGTTACAGTCTGCTGGAGAACGTTGAGGCTCATTAGTGATGCCAGGGTTGTGCACAGGTTGGCCTGGAGCTTACAGAGTATCCTCTTCCCTCGAGGAGAGCCATGAGGCACTAGGCGGGAGATCTAGGGGCGAACACAGAAAAGTAGCCATTCTTCACTTTTGCCTGTGTTTCTCCAGCAGCTCAGACCTCACTCTGTTTGTGACCTCTGGGAATGTCACTCATTTTGTTTCTATCCTGCAATCGTGGCTTCTTCTGTGGTCCTGGAACTTCCTTTGGCTATCTTCTTTGTTTCCACTGGCAGGTTTTAATCTAAACTACCGTAATCATTTCTAATCACTCACTAGGTGCAATGTCTCAAAAGAGCATCAGTCCAAACAAGAGTAAAATGGTCATTATCACTTAAAAAGAGCACCTAAATGAATACTTCGCATCACATTTTCCATCTCCTGCTCCGACTCCTACTCAGCGCAACATCCGCTCTGGCTAAGGCTCAAAATGATCCTGCTTGAATCCCAGATGAATGGCCGCTAGTGGGTGGGGAGACCATTCAGTTTTGCACAAGTATTAGGAAGAGGCTATGGCTGTGGAATTTTAAAAAGGAAAAAAGAATTCACATGTATATGGCATGATGTGCCATTATACAAGTAACTATATTCAATTGAGAAGGTTTACTAAAGCAGAACTAAAGCTTACTAAAGCAGAATTAAGTAATATTGTTAAAAGTCTTAAGTCTCCCTGATGGTTAGAAGTATTTTTGGAGCTCAGTTGCCTCCTTGTGTCTTTGCAGTTTCTGGGGTTCTTGAGACGACATGATGGCGAAGCGGTTAGCCTCTGGCCTCATAGCTGGAAGGTATTGGGTTCAACTCCCAGGCTGCCCAGGGCCTTCCTTTGTGGAGTTTGAGTGTTTAACAATTGTGTTGGTTTGTATAATAACAGGGATGTATTGTGTCCTAAGAAGAAAAAAAAAATCATGTTTTTACTTTTGATTTGATTGGAGTAGGGTCAGCACTACCTTAGTTCAGCTTTAATCCTTAAGCTACTGGGCTTTTTGCTTGTCATTTGAAACACAAAGCAGTAAATTTGGGCTGGACAATTAATCGAAAGCCTAAATATTGAAAACCAATTTGTTTCTGTAAAAACGTGTTGCTTGGAGCAAAAGCAAAACCTTAAGAATAATATAATATTTAATACTGGCAGAAAATAATGTATTTTTTTATATTGGCAGCATATATTTATATACATTTTTACATTCTAAATAAATGCTGTGGATGTTGCATTACCTCAGAAAAGTACACAAATTGGCTCTGTGCAGTTGGCCTGTTTTTGTTCAAAATAGTACATCCTGTACATACAAGCACTTCCTGTTGAGTTCTCTTCTATGAGGTTTTCACTACATCAGTTTAAAACAAATAAATCCTCTTTAATTCAGACAGTTGTGGTGAATATTACGAAAACAAGTTAAAGACTTTACATATAGAGCAAGGGTTCTCAAACTTTTTCAGACCAGAGACCCCTTATCGGCTAAAAAATCTTCCAAGGCCCCCTATCACTTTTCGCTATGGTATCACATTAAAATTCAAAATTAAAGCCAAGTTATATATCAAATTTGAATAAAAGGTTGATTTCCTATGGTCATTTTTACTAGTTACCTGTTTCTATTAGAAACTATCTATCTTTTATATCCAAAATTCTATGACATTTTTATATTGAAAAAAATTATCAATGTTTCAAAATGTTCATATGTACAGAAGTTAGCTATTTTGAACGTACGCAAGACAACTGAAATTCCGTGCACAGAGGCAATTGTTCTGTAAATGCCAAAAATACAAGTGGCGCTAGCATAGCTCTCTTGGTATGTTGATGTAGTTGTCTTGCGTGTATATTTTTGATAGTAACCGAGAGTGAAAAAAGCCAGCTCTTGGTGTATCTGTTTCAAGAATGAGAGCTTGCATGCAGTGGGTTCAGACACGCTGTAATTAGACTTAGCCTGAAACCTTCTTTTGTAGGGCTGCTGAAGTGTGGGCTGCAGAACACACTCTTCCCCTCTTTTCTCATGGCAGCGCGCAGGCAGACACGGTCCTCCATCACCCTGACTTAGGTAGGACGGCTGGATCTATGGGCTGTAACCGGGCTGGTGGGGGGGTCGGGTTGAGAGCCTGGCCAGACACATCTCCCTTTAGATCAATCACATTTCCCCTTTCTGTCCTTGAACCTCGTTGCCTCCTTCACTGCCTCCTCTCTCTGCTGTCCTATTTAAAGACAAGGCTTGTGTGATAGGAAAGTTTAACAGAGCCAAAAGCACCACTAGCACTCTGGACTTTCAAGTGATTATACATTCTGACACAGCTCGAACTGGAGTGGAGATGAAGACTTTTAACTTGGACTCCACTTTTTCAGAGCACATAGTGGCGGTGTGTTCATCATTCACTGACATGGGTAGTTTTCTCTTTGGGAAAAATCAGTTTCATTGTAGAAGTTTATTCCGTTTCTCTTTGATGTGATGTTCACTTATGAGAGCGAGTTTTAGCAGCTTTTCTGCAGGCGTGGATGTGGGTTTGGACAGGACAGGAAAAGTGATGGATCTTCTGAAGTGATCTTGGCTGTCTAGACACACTTCACTCTGGAACTGCCACTCCAAACCCAAGGAGTCATAAAGCAGGCCTGTCTGCCTCCGAGCACTGCTGCTCATGGGCCCAGCACAGTACAATCTGCATTCTCTGATATATTTCCCTGGAAGCGCTGTGAGTGGCATCGCTTAAAAAGGTGGTGGCACAATACAACAGCCATATTTATGTACTGTATAGGTAATGTGGCCTTTGACAGAAAAGCATGAATGTTGTGCTTTCCAATATGAAATGTCCTAAAGTTAGAGATATACATTCTCCCAGAATACAAAACAGATCTGGTATTTTAATTAACCAACATACTAGATTAAAAACAAAGAACTCAACAGCATAGCTAGTGGGGATAAAACCAGGATGTATAGTGCGTCAAGGTCACTTGACATTTTGAACACAAAGGTTTTGAGAACAGAAGACACCTCTGTGCTACATGAATACCTTTAATTTTTCATTCATTAATAGTATTATAATCACCCTTTTCTACCACAGGGAGTTAAAGTTTTTCCCTGCAACAATTGCACTAATAAAACTAACTCAAAAGTTGAATGGCTGATTAATTTTAATTACCGGTAAGAGTGAATTCTAATGCTAACTGGTGTGCATTCATTTTGCATAACAACAAGTACCGAAGCAACAATAAAGCGATTGCATGTGAATGTTAAAACCACTTCCAACACAAGGCGATATATAGGTATCAGATGAAACATGAGATGAAAAATAGTCGTCTATTTAGTGTAACAAAGAAGAAAGAGAGAAAAGAAAGAAAAGATATGAGCGGTGGCTGTATGAGGAGATGAAGGGGGAGCATGCAGACAGACTGGACAGATTCAAAATGTGCATACTTAAGTTCAAACTTTGGGAATTGAAGAAGTGAAGAGGCTAACATCATCTATGGGTCTGAAGCATTTTTGCGTATCCTGCACTCCTCCCACTGTCCCTGCTATATGATTGGTTGATAGAACTGTACCAACTAATATGTGTTATGTGCAAGTACAAGTTTTAATCATGATCTAGACATCTTTTGACTTTTTACAACCCAACAAAAGCATTGTCTGTTCATTTCATCTGCATTTCTAACCTTACAAAATGTGCATAAACAAAGTAAATAACATCAAAATGCTTGAGCTCAGATCGGGCTGGTGTTTACCTGTTTAGCTCTTTGTGTAACTTTTCAAAAGCTGCACTTTCTCTATATTAAGCTGTTAATTGCAGACTTTTCTGTACAAACATTAGCCAGTTGCTAAGTCTTAATTAATGCTATACAGTAGATATTTTAAACAACCAAACAAAACACTGCTGCCTCTGTTTTTTCCACAAATCCTGTGCCAAGGTTGAAATGAACATACTCTGGATCACCACAACAAAATGGTTTCATGTTGGGCAACCATCTTGATTCACAGTTATTTTACAAATGAGAATGAGACAGAGATGTGCGTGTCTGTGTTAGCTTTAGTTGGCCAACATCTGCTCGTCTGGAGGATTTGGGCAAAACAACCAGAGTGAAAGAAACTTTGTTCATCACCTTTGCCCACCCCAGAGCCGCTGCAGCAGGTCTGTAGTCCAGTTTTCAGAGTTTCAACATTCGCTTCATGACTTTAATGGCATTTCTAGATTTCAAAATTTGCTGGAGTTGTTATGTGGATAAAACTAAACCCATTTCAAGCCATTACAAGCTAGCGTAGATAGTTTTAGGCAATGTAAGAGTTCTGAAAGCGATATTTGGGTTTTCCACTTACTACTTACAATTTGGAGATAAAAATGCAGTTATTGTCAACTTCTAGGATATAAACCAGACTCAAACAGAAAAGAGATGTAAATATAACTTACCTACAGGTAAATCCATTAACATCACGTAGAGCATGGAAAAGAAAGAAAAAAAAACTGTTAGAATCATGGCAACATGAACATTGTAAATGAGAAGTTTGTACCACAATGTGATTTTAAAAAGATAATAACATCAGCAGCTTTTTACCATCTAAAAGCATTGCCAAAATCAAAGGTAGAGTGTCAAAGCTTGACTTGGAGAGACTTATCCATGCATTTGTCTCCAGTAGGTTAGACTATTGTAACGGCCTTCTCACCGGCCTATCCAAACGAGCTGTAAAACAGCTGCAGTACATCCAGAACGCTGCTGCTCTTGCCCTGACCAAAACCAGGAAGTACGATCACATTAGTCCTGTGCTTAGGTCTTTGCACTGGCTCCCAGTGGCTCAGAGAATAGACTTTAAAACAGCTCTGCTTGTGTTCAAGTCTCTCCATGGACTAGCACCAAAGTACATCTCTGACATGTTAGTGCGTTATGAACCATCTTGGACTCTGAGGACCTCAGGGACCGGCCTCCTGCTGGTGCCAGAGTCAGGACTAATCATGGACCAGAGTCAGGACTAAACATGGACCAGAGTCAGGACTAAACATGGGGAATCAGCGTTTCAGTTTAAATCTCTTTTTATTGGTGCATTTAACTGAAATGTTTTATCTGCACTCTTTGTTTCTTGACTTATTTTAAAGTAAATTTTATGCTGGTTCTTTAATATTGTTGTTTTGTATTGTATTCTTGATGCTCTTTCCCTGCCTTGTAAAGCACTTTGATTGCTTTGTGTATGAATTGTGCTATACAAATAAATTTGCCTTGCCTTGCCTAAAAAGTAACCAGCTATGACACACCACTCCTACATGTGCACAGGGACGAAGGACACTGTGTCCAAGAACAAGTTCATGTCTCTTGTTTGCTGTGTGTAAAATTCTTGAAGCCAATTGATTGAGCATTGTAATCCAGGTCAGAGCCCTGAACTGGCAGCCACAGAGCAAGCCAAGCAGTGAGCGGGCCAGTCTGAAATTGATCCTAGCGGTCCAAATCCTCAGTGCTATACAGTGTGCTGATACAATTTTCTGTTTGACCTCCGTACAAAGTGAGGCCATGGAAAAAAGAATTTAAGAAAGTTAGAAAGAATGAAAACTAAAGTAGTATCTGCTTCACTGCATCCTATGATTTTACAAACTGATCATTGATAGAAAAAAAAAAAAAGTTCAATGAAACAAAACCCACTGTCACTACATAAACCTCCAGCAGAACCAAGCATAAATGTCAACCCGCTGAAAAGCCTCTCTTAAGCACGCACAATTATAGCATTGTTATCTGCTCTCCTATTTAGTACAAGAAAGCCCAGAGTCAGCCACCTAATTGGATGTCAGCTTGACCAGCGGCCACAAATGCACGAACTGGCAAGTGGAAAACAGTGGAGCAGGTACAAACAGCATACAGGCATGAGGGCAATTTGGTGGTGCTGTGAGGCAGGTCATGTGTGTCAATCTCCTGATGCTGTATCGTCTAAACAGGAGTGACTGCTCAGCGAGTCGCTCATGTGTGGAGGCAGCCCACTGACAGTCTTTATCTCATCGATCACAGAGACCAAGAAATGTTTGGCTCCGGCCCGCGACTGAGACTGGTTTGGTTTGGTTCGCTTAACAGAACGGAGCATAATTCAAGGCGATAGGTCAAATCTTGTAAGATCTTGCGAAGTCTCACGCCACAAGATCTCGTCCAATCACTACCAGTAAAGCACTTTGTCTGTTTTCAAAATTATCCAAAATATAAAATTGCAGCTGCTCATTATGTCGACCCGTTTGAGAGCACAAAGGACAGCAAGGTCATGATTTTAGATAAGGTCAGTTTTTATTTGATTTTTTTTTTTTTGTACCCAGTTGGTGGTACAAGAGGACATTCAAAATTCTGGATGACTAAAGCAATTACTATCTGGGCTGGACAAAAACACACCTGGAACTCTGCACAAGTTTGAAAATACTGTAAAACAACTATAAAAGTGTGCAAAATCAACTTCAGGAGAATTTACTACAGTATGAGAAACATATTTAAAATGTACAAAGCTAAAAACCAAGAAGGAAGCTAGCATTTCTAAACATTTTGTTATCCCAAGTACAATCACCACTAGGGCTGAAGTTCTTATGTGTTAGTCGATTAATCGGTCAATAGAGTCTTGGTTGACCAACTTTTATTAGTCGACTAATTCTTTTATTTCGATTATAAAGAATTTGTATTTAACACTAACAAAATCATTGGTCTGAACTACCTTTTTTATATAAACACAGTTTCCTTTTCATTTCCTGTTTAAACTATAGTTTTTGCATGAACTACATAATATTATCAGTCTTTTCGAGCAAAGTTTTCTTGCAGAGATGTCACAATAATAACATTTCCAACCTGATTTTGATACAAAGGAATAAACTTGATTCTCGATACCACAATGAGAATTAGAATGCCCTTTCAAGAAAGTCAGATTTTTTTTTACAATGGACTTGTATTTTCAACACAAAATGTACATATATGATCAAACATTTTAGTTTCAAACCAGTTTTGACGAAACTCAAGAATATTTTAAAACTTTACAGAAAATTTGATTTATTTATTTTTAATTTTCCCTTTGCAGAAAATATCAGATTTTGTTCAAATTTTTGTCCTGTTAATGTTATCTGTATTTGTTCAAATGAGTATCTAATTTTGACACCAGTTTTAGCATTGATTTGCAATATTTTTGACAACTCTACTTTAGCTACAGACTTTTGCCACGCCCCCTTTTTAGTTGATTAATCGGTCGATGGGACATGTTTTTAAGTCGACTACAGCCCTAACCACGACGGTTGTAATTCCCAAGTCATCCTCAGACCCCTTCTGTCTACTGACCATTTACTTTTACCAACTTTAAACTTCTTTTGATCTACAGCAGAGTTATGGGAATGCTTGAATGACTAAAGGGATGAAAAGCACAATTGAGCAGCTAAAGAAGGTATGTTCAACCAAAAAGTCGACCAAAAATGGGGCATGGCTTGTCTGACCCAAACTGTTCTCAAAACAAACATTCTAAATAAGTTAATGCCAACACATCCATTTATGTATAGACAGCGATAAGGTAAAAGTCAAATTGCATTGTCCAGTTGCTCCCAGAATTCCAGCTTCTTCCTTTCTGTAGAACTAACACTTCCACATGCTCACATCTTAGCCTGGTTATTCAAATAGATTTTATAGAGAGACAAATTAGAATGGAGGGACAAACCAGCACATCTTCTAATCTATTAATCTGAAGGCCTTTGTACAGGCCAGAGAGAAGGTCACATCTAACAAGGCCGTGTTCACCATGGCGACAGCAGCCTAATCCCATCAGAGCACAGCGGCCCGTCTCATTGTGTTCATCGGCAGGGGTTTCGGAGCAGGAACACTCCACACTGACTGCAGACTATTGCAGCAGGTAAAACAATACAGTTCACTTTCAGATGCAGGGAAAGGAAATGAGGGAAAAGTGTGACAGACTGATGGGTTTGTCAAATGTATACAGTGTGTTAACTAATGCCTAGCTCAGAAGGTAGGGCGACAGGTAGTGTTTATTTAGTATTTTACTAACATGTCTTTGAACAGTGGGATGAAGAGGACTCAGTTATACATTTCTAGTTCTGCATGGAGAGATGTGACAAGACTAAAATCTTTGCTTTGACACTATTCATAACTATAGCGAGAATGATGTTTTCACTTCACTTTTTGTCCACATCATGGGTCACAATAATCACAAAAGAAGAACAAAAAACAGATTAGATCATTGAACCTTGTCTCAGTGGAGAATCACGGCTCTACTGTGTATTAAACTGCATTTTTCATGAAATTCCTGGGTGGACTCACTGTACAGCCTTTGTTCCTTGTTTTTAAAGACAGGCATCTTTTTTCTAATTGAATGCATTTAACTACTAAAGTCATTAGCATATCTGTGCCTGTGCACACACAGTGTTATTAAATAAGTCAACTGTCAATTTAACACATCAGTGATTTAGTTTTAATTGCAAGACAACAAAAGAAAAAACTCAAGGCTGGTCAGAGAGGAAAAGGAGGCAATAAGCCTCCATGTACAAGTAAATGTTGTAAAAAATGTGTTTTTTCGTCAACATATTTGTTGTATTAGAAGACTGAACAAAGAATTATATACGTATGTCTTATGAAAGGACTCCTTAATGCACAGAAAACAACAGTATTGTTGGATTTTTAAAACACATCTAACATGTATGCTAATTCTAGCCTAATGTCTGTCATTCTTCTTGATGAAGCTAGATCAAAAATAGCCAACATCGTGGGACCGTGGTGGTACAATGGGATCTGTGTTAAGCACCTGCTTCGTTCAGGAGTGGAGCAGATTTTAGAATTACTTCTTGACACACTTTTACAACTTTATGGAGTGTTTACAACAAGCCATTTTAGCAGCACATCCATTATGACAACCACGTCATCATCATTAGGCTGTTCAAAATATAAAGCACACTTCTGCTTTGTGTGGAAGCCCAGTGGATAATAGCATCTCCATCACTGAGAAATCTGAAGTCTGCTTGGGAAACACATTCATCTTTACTTTCAGTGATAAATCCTCAGATTTGAGGCAGCAACAGGCATAACCATTATTCTTCCTTCATTCCCCAGTTAACATGATGTATGACGGAGGTGCTGAGTACCTGCGCCTGGTCTTTCATTAGGGATGAAACATGGACTTATATTTAATCTCACCAAACAGCTCAAAGACATGCTTTCAACTTAGAAAATATGCTCACAACAAAAGGGAGAAAACTTTTGGTTTCTTTTTTTTTTTGAAGATTTGTACACAATTTGTCCCTGATTCCCTAGAAGTTCAGAAAGTATATCTCAATCACACTTTTAAGAACAATAGCAGCTCGGACAAAGTTCTGACAATGTAACGAATGTGGTTCTGGGCTTTAACTCTGACAAGCTGTGGTTTTAGTTCACACATTAGTCTTACTTACTTAACAAACCAGCACACGCTAAAGCTTCAAAAAGACTTAGCTAAAATCTAGCACTTTTGGCATTATTTTCAGACTAAATGATTTTGTGGAAACATCATTATGTGTGTGGAGCTATAATTGGCAATGACGGTGATCAGCATTTGGGTTTATGGTTTGCTCCATTTGACACTGGGCTCTTTACATTCCTGAATATGAATGCAAAAAAAAGTGACCAAACTATGCATTTTACATAATAAATATTGTCTTATGAAGTAATGCCATCACCCTTTTTTGTCACAACCATAAAACATTTACTAGAAATACATGAGTAAACATGAACACTATGGGCCAGATTTATCAAGCATTTGCACATGTGCAAACCAGGTTAGGGGGAGCAAAACCTTGGCAGATGACATTTTTCTCTCTCACACACTCTAAACATTTGAGGTGGTTCATATCTTTTGTGTTTAGTATTTTGTATGTGCATCTTCCAATGCTAAAGTTTGTGTAAAATACTCCAAAATAACACATGATTTGTTTTTTTTTGCACCCGCAATTTAGCACCTGGCTTGATAAATCAGGCCCTACTTTTTTTTTTTTATCTTTAAACAAAACCTATTTATAAAAACAAGCAGTGAGCAATGGGATGTGTATCTCACAGAGTCAAATGTCTCTAGGTTTTCAGTAGGTAAAGGCATTTCAGTGTCAAGAATCAAACGAACTGAGCTACAACCGGATCAAATTCTCATTTTCATTTTCATTTTAAAAATGTGTTGCTGGCTTACAGTTTACTCAGAAAAGGCTGTGTTTGCTGTTCTTTTCCATTCACATAACAGAAGCTAAGTGCTTTGATGACCTGGAGCATAAAATCACCTCAAACCATAAAGTCTGAAGTGGACACGATGCAGTTAGCGGCTGTAGAAATAAACTAATGTGAATAGTATTCCCGGATTTTATTGAGAGCTTTATGTGTCAATGTTATCTTGATAATTGCCTTAGATCTACGGCTTTTAACTTTACACTTAATATTAACATACATTCTGGGTTTCTGGGCTCGACTGAAGATTTTATGAGATGTTGTAGCCTCGTTCAATAGTAAACACAGCAGCATAACCCCCTATGGAGCTTCAGTGACCGCCACTTCCTGGTTCAGCAACCTCGAACTCCCAGGTTAAATCTCCAGGGTTTCAAAAAAAATTAATTAAAAGTTTGAAAACGTCCTCGGGACTGATCAGTGAGTCAGAAGCATAGGACTTACATTTTTGTTTAAAATCCTTTTTTGCAACTTTATACACTACAAAGTTTTCGGACATGTTGTTTAATTTTAAGTCATAGATTATTACAGTTTAGAATGAAAGCAACACAATGTGGATATGAGTTAGTACATAGCTGTCTAGCCTGCGACATGCCTTTAAAGTTTTAATACTTGAATTTTTTTGAAAAGCCTATGACACTTTAACCTGGCTAGCCAGATGGTTTATCTCGCTATATTTGTGAATTCACAAACACGAGATAAACCATCTGGCCTTCCAGGCGTGTTGTCGGTGTTTCGGAGGTGTTAAGACGGCTGTTAGCGCCTCGGTGCTAACCCTACCCTACATTCAAGCTAAACAAAGATGGCGACTCTCGTGGATGTACGTGTTTCTGCTGCTTTTGATGCGGTTTTAGCAGAAATACGGAGTAATTTGTTTTTGAAAGAAGAGCCGTATGTGTGACGCGTACTTGTAAGGTAGGCCCCACACTCAATCAGCTCAAAGTATTTCACTAAACGCCCCGCCTTTTCTCGAACGCTTTCAGCGAGTAAAGTCCCAGATGGATATAGTGAGAACTCAGATAGGAGTTCAACATATATCCATCTGGCGTGAGCCAGGTTAATGACACTTTACAATGGGACAATTTACCAATCTTCCACTGATGAGCTCCATAGGGGTTACGCGCTAACATTTTCCCGTCTCAGATCGACCTAGATCACTATATTCTGTGGCGTAGTTGCTATGGTGACACAGATGTTAGTCCCAATTTTATATATAATTATATTTTCCTATTGTTAAATATTTCCTATGGTTGGCTGTAACAACAGGAAAAGAGTCAGCCTCTGAAATAGATTTTCATAGAGAAAAGTGTGTGCACTTACAGAAACTTAGAGGTGTGCTTCTGTAATCTGTTGCATTTGCAATACATGTACACCTGATGCAAATGATAAAGGATTTAGACTGTACATTTCCTCTTTAGTCTACAAAAAGGTATGTAGCTTTAGCCGGCTAAAGCTGCTAACAAACATATCAAACATTACTAAGATGTAGACTAGAGTGACACAGTGGCAACTACGCAGATGTAGCAACCTCAGTCCGTCTGAGACCAAATTCATGAGTGCAGAACCTCTAATGTGGTAATGGCAGCTTTTTCTGCAGAAAATCTCATAGAAAAGCATTCAGACTGAAAACTGCACACAGCACAGAGGTTGGCCATAGTGGCTGGAATCCTCAGGAGTGCTTCAGTAATTTGTAACTTCATAAACGGGCACTGCCCAAAAAACTTGAAAAGATTTTGATACGACCATGGGGGCCAGTGGATGCCAGGCCTGGAAGCAACTGGTCATGAAACACTTGGAATTGTTTATTGAGTCATGCTCAATTCAGGCAAAAACAAACTTTTGGGAAAGGCACGCTGCTGGCACATGATGGAAGAGAAAAATATGGGATTTACAGGCAAAGGTAGATGGCTGTTCAAGCTGAACAGCAGCTGAAGACCATCAAAGTTGTTTTAAGTTCACCTTTTATATCTTGTCATAGAACAAAAACTATGTATTATTTGTTTTGTTTTTGTCTTTAAAACCTGCTATTGGGTACCTCTATTTTGGCATCTCATGCATTAGAACTCAAATAAGTACAATAAAACACATGACAGTAATGTTTTCTACGTCAGGGATTGAGCCAGAACTAGCAAATTATACACACACACACACACACACACACAAATCAAACCAATCTTGTCTAATATGCTAATTCCGCAGAAATGTTCAAAATGTGTCAATAAGATTAAAATAATGTAGAAGATAGTGATCTACCTATGACCTAACAAATATGAGAAATTCAGAAGGGTGTATAGTATCTGCACACGTCCCGCTATATCCACGTTCATTCTGCCTGTTTGTCCACACGCTCTCGATACAGGTCTGCGGCCAGAGCCTCGTGGAGCGCTCCGCCTGTCTCCAATCACGCATCACCCAATAGCGCTCCGCTAAACACCAGCGAACAGCGTGACGAACGGGACAAAGAGCTCCTAAATCACTTTGCTCCGTAGTTTACCTTGTCGTGTGGCTGTTGTTGGTGAGGGAACACTAAAGCACTAACTACAGCCACTACTTGCTAGTGTTAAAGGGCCAGTGCCAAATACAGCACAAATAAGCTATTAAAATAAATAAAAACTGTATATTTTTTTTGTTTTGTTTAATCTATATTTACTTGATGAGTAAATAGCAAATGTATATTATACATTGATTTATTTTGATTTTACAGTATTTACATAATTGAAAAAATATTGTTTTAATACATAAACATGTGTTAATAAAATAATAAACATAGAAAACATGACTTTTCCCTCCTCCTCTTCACAATAATGTGTCTCAATTGTGACAGTTCAGTTAAAATGACTTCAAAATAAAGTTGAGAAAAGTAAGCAATGAAACAGTGTCAAACTTTACAGTGAATAATTAAAAACATACTTAATTATGGTATATCGTGATATACTGTATATCGTTGTTGTGATATTAAAAATCTATATCGGATATACGTTTTTCCATATCGCCCAGCACTACTTCAACTAACGTAACCCTAACTCACATTTCTGTTGGACTGACTTAATACAGCCTGAGTATTGTTAGTGAGATAAAAGAAAATATATACAGTATCAATACTCGATTCTGTTGATATTGCACAGCTCTAGAGCCTTTAGTTTTAGTTTTAGTTCCTCTAATGATGGCCAACTTTTAATTACAAATCATATCATAAGGGGAAATGATGCACTCCAGAAAATGCACCCTTCAATGACTTGTAAATAAGCAGCATTCTAATTAAACAAAGAAGTGGCCCTTGCACATTAAGCACAATTATTTCTAACAGCTTTTAGGGACAAGTGTGCCTTGAAGAGGATTCAGAGAATGTCTTTGGAAGAGGGAAAAATTTACATATTAGTAAATGCTCTCAGTGCTGCGGGAAAGTCACCACAACCTCTGGTCATTTGTAGAGCATTTGGCTTTCAAGTTTGAGTTTAATTATAGATCGGGTAAAAAGGTGGCCACAGCCAGAACTAAAATGGACTGATATTTTCATGAAAAACAGCTAAACATATTTCAAAATGGCCGCCCAGGGTTTATGTCATTTGCATAATAGCTTAGGAGACAAACAGTTTCATGTAAAATTGATTCTTTAAAGAAAACAGAAACTAAATATGTTGTGTTTCTGAAAGCGTGGCATTAAGCAAAAGGTCTGTTATTAAAAAGTTAATCAATGGGTGACAGCAGAAAGTCCCGCTTAAAACAGCCTGCAGCCAGTATACAATGTGTGCTCGGTGAAAACGTCTGACACGTTATAAAAGAAATGGATATTGTTCATCTTTTTTATGTTTGAGTGTAGCACCTTTTACAGAAACAGGATAGAAGACAAATCGTATAGCTTACACAAAACATTATAGCCTTAAAAAGCCAATCCACTTTTGTTTCACTACTTGCACCCATGCTGACTCAGAAGCTGCCAAATTTACTGTTGGGCCTTTTAAGGAGGGGAATTAAAGGGGCGTCCAGGCTGTGATGAATAATGGCGCAGACCTTGAGCATGACTAATGGCTGCCTGTGTCACCCAATGGCTCAGGGTTTGCATCTCAACACTCTTCATTCATTTATTCATCTTATTCATTCACTGTTTTCGCAACACCCAAACACTCACAAGTTGTTTTGATGAGATTTGGTGCTAAAAAGCTTTATCGGGGATGTGACTGTCCATTGAGGTTGTACAAGCTGGACTGAATGGACATAATAAACCTATTAAGACTTTACAAAGGCCGGACCCAAATGGAGCATGTGGTCAGGTAAGTCACGAGGGACTGAAATGACCGGAGACTAATGCAGCCAATATGCAAATGCACATGACAAAGAGCTCAGCTTAATTTGTTTTGATGGAGCGAGCTCATCAGGAGTGAATAGACTTCAGAAGATGGAAAGTTAAGATATTTGAAATAATAAATGCAAAACACTGACCAAGACCGATCCAATTAAAGCATATCACAGAGAGGGAATGTTAATATTTAATGTTTATTAATGTGTTTACGGACCAAATCTGACCTCTGCGCAAACCCAGGAAGAAGTTGTATTCTGAGGTCTGTAAATACAACATGGAATAAATTGACTGATAAGCTTTATTTTGACTTAATCACATAGAATATGGCACTGTTACTTTCCAAGTGATGGAGATTTGTCTTTATTAAAACAATGTCTGTTTTTAGCATTATACTAGAAAACAAAACAAAAAAAAAGAAAACCTCCCTTGGATCCACATAGACACAAGCTAAGAGTGTAGCGTATAGCATGTTCACCATGTGTTAACCAGGTATGTTTCATGAGTTATTCCAAAAATAATTACTTGTCAAGATAAAAAATGTTCACCCCATGTAAATAATATTCATCATGCGATTGCATGGCCGCTGCAGTTAAGTTCATACATAATATTCAATATAGCTATAATGAATATAACTTATAATATTAGTTCAAGTCTTTTCAAAACAGAAAGACCCGTCTTATCTATAATAGCCTGAAAAAGCTCACCACAGAGAGGCTTACTACACAATAGACATGAACATTTTGTCTTTTTCTGTAGCAGACCATTTAAATAATCATCCTCTGTTGGACTTTTATCACTGTCCAGCTGAGGCTGACCAAAGTGGCTCTGTAGATTTGAATGCAAGAGCAGAGCAAACTTTGGTCTGAGCATTAGACATGTCTGGTACAAGAGTGATGGTGTTTGTTGTCCTTGCAGATTGGCTACATGTATTCACGGGCACTCATTTGCATCACAGGATGATTTTATGTTCAAGTGCTTTTTGACTGGTGCAGCGTTCCATCACTTTTGCTCACTGAGTGATGCTGAATCAGGCATCCTGCCAGCATTAGCACTGAAGCAGATGACTGGCTCCCATCTAATGGAAGCATCACTTTCAAAACAAACTCAATATACACTATCCCTTTGAGACCCCTCCTTTCAAAAAAAGATATGGCTGCCTCAAATCCACAGGGATCCCACCCAGAGCCTCCCCCAATTCAATCTATACAGCGATAGGCTCTGGCAGACGGCATGTTTCTTAGACTTGGCTGCACTATAGGAGAGATTGATATCCACAGAAAATGGAGGCTGGATGAGCTATTTAAAATCCCTGACGGTGATGAAGTGTCCAAACAATAAGTAACCAAATGGGATTTATGACAATATCACAACCTTGACCCCTTGAATTTATCATGCACCATTGGAGCAATATTTAAAATGGCAGCAGCACTACATGTAGCATCTTTAGAGAAAAATATCAACTGTCACACAGTGTTTTTACCAAACGTTTCTTGTAGTTTTGTCTCCAAAGCAGGAGCCGAAACACTTTCCATGACCTGACCCAGATACAAAGTCAGCATGACATTTAGTTTGCAGCTAACAGCACTTTCTTCTATGTGTTTGGAAACATATGCTACAAACATATAGGCTACAGATTAGTTTAAGCAGCACAACCTCACCTTCTTATGCACAGAGATTTGGAGCAGAGAACTTTTTGGTGTTGCACGCTAAAGGCAGTTTTACAAAGAAAAGATTTAGAGAGATTTTTTTTTTTCTTTTTTGAATTAAAAAAGTCTGGGGGGAGGGTGGTGTGATATATGGTTTTGCGTGCAAATGTAGGTGGCTTACTATGTTATCTTTTCTAAATTCTCTTTTTTAAGCAGGTAAGCTGCTATATTAGCCTATCAAAGCTTGATCTCATCAGGTCTCAGAAGCTAAGGAAGTTAGGGCCTGGTTAATACTTGGATGGGAGACCTCTGGAACACCAGGTGCCACAATGGGCTTGTGTCCTTGGGCAAAACACTTAACCCACATTGAGTGTGGGTTGACTGTGTACACTGGGTGAGAATATTCTTGATTGTAAAGCACTTTGAGAGCCCTGAAAAATGGAAAAATGCTATATAATTAGAGACGGACAGTGTTCGGAGAGATTCCAAAGTTGGGTACCTTGGTAATCTCGTAGATATTATCAACATCAGAAGCTTGAGAAACATCACACAAAATATTAAAATCTGGTAAAGTAAAAATGTGAGTTAAGGATGTGATGCACAAAAAGTGACCTTAGCACCTTGAAGAGAGTTAAACTACTGTACTACAAAGTGATTGTGAGTTTGGTTCAAGGAGGTGCAATGTAATATGCTTAATTTATAAATATTCAAAGCAGATTTGACAGACACATTGAAATTAATGATGTATTTTTTGTGTCCTTGGGTTTCAGTACCTTTGGGCATAAAATTGTGACATGGTGAATGATGTACTAATACTGAACTGTTAAAGGGATAGATATTTAGTGAAGTTAATCCTGCTGTAACTCTGCTTCCTCATCAAAAACACAGCTGAATTTCTATCTGTAAGATGTTTTCTATTCCCCTCTGAGCCTCAGAAAACAACATCCTAAATGTCCCTGATCTGAGATAAATATTTGTTTGAAAGTTAATCAATTACACAGACTTGTTTTGAGTATTTCTGGACTCAAACAAAGCAAATAATGCTTCATATTTGTCCTTTAAGTTTCAAGGTTCAATTCAAATAAGGAGTACAATGCATTTACAACTAGCATGTTGGGTAACACTTTATAATAACTACAATTTGATTAGCCTTAGTAAACTCTTAAAAAGTACGGATAACGGGTTAATTCATCATGAACAAATGAGACGTTAATGAACAAAAAGGTTAATAGGCTTAGTACATTTTTACCATTCACCCTTTAGCCCTAAATCCTAACCTTATAGCTCCTTAAGTGAGCAGCTACTAAGCCTAACTTTTATCTATTAAGTCATGATTTGTTCATACTTAACTAAGGCTTTATTAAGACTAAATGTGTAGCTATTATAAAGTGTTAACATATTTTATCATGATTATCTCTATGACTGTTGAGCACACAGGGCAACAAACATGCCAGATTTAGTGTTAGAGATTTTTTTTTTTTAGTCTTGTTTTTTAATGCAACATTTTGATGACACTCAAAACCAAATTTTCAATAGGCTGCGATGTAATGTCCTTGAAAACGAAAATAGTGTTGAAAATATGAGGCACATTGCAGCATTACGAGGACGTGTGTCTTTGTACTCTCCCTTGTGGAGAAAATGTCTCCCTAATGCACTCTTCTTCATGACTCCTGATGGCATTCACATCTTCCTCCGCTATACACAAAAAAAAAAAAGAAAAAGAAAAATGTCTGAAATGAACCTACTTTCCCCCTTCTACATACAGAGTTAATGACAAAATTGGCACACAAAGAGTTCAGAAAATTAAGCTTCTGTATAACATAATAACTTTGTAATCAGCTATTCAAAAGTAGATCAAATTACGAGTCCAGCTATTGTCTGCAAAAATCACACTTTAACAAGAGGGTGCTGATTAAGACATGACTCCTGTGTTTGCTATGATAACACCTTGGTGAATGGAAAAGAAAAGTCAGATTAAAAGAAAGAGATTGTGCAGACGTTTCAACATATAAAGAATTAGGAGCATTATCAGGAAGCATTATATTATAGCAGTAAATAAGTCACTTTTATTTTCTTTAAACCTTTACAGTAGGGGTGCACAGTAGCAGAGTGGTTAGGAGGTCATGGGTTCACTCCGGGTCGGACCAAATAAACATCTCACAATCTCTGGGTGAAGTTGGCATGTTCTCCCCGTGTCACTGTGGGTTTTCTCCGGGTACTCCGGTTTCCTCCCGCCTCTAAAAACATGCAAGTTTAGGTTAACTGGGCATCACTGTAAATTTCCTTTAGTGAGTGAATGAGAGAGCAGCCAGCTCTGCGACAAGTTGGCCACTGTCTAGGATGTTCCCCGCCTAAAGCCCAAAGTCTGGGATTGGCTCCAGTCACCTGCGACCAACATATTTTCACAATGTTATCACATTGTTTATATCGTAATATGAGTAAATGTTATATTTACAGAAGTTTACAATCAAATATAATGAACACAAACATCTTCAGGAGAAATGTAATGTAAGAAAAAGGATCCTGAAGTAAGGAAGTTTAATTTAATTAGTTTAATTTACGCAATCTTAACTCTTATAAGCAAATAGGATTTAATTTGATTAGATTTTAAGATTTTAATTACAGCGTCATTTAATGACACATTTGAACTCAAATAGTAAAATATTAGGCTGGTTGCCAGGTAGATATAAGTGTTCATTCCCTGCCATATCGTGCGTGCATTTCAGATTGACAGTTATAGATGTAAATAAAACTAGTTTTGTGCCACATACCGGCAGTTGACGCACTGATAGTTTTTACAAGGCTTTTTAGTTTGTCCTCTTCGCTGATCTAAAACGAGAGTACATGTTCACACACGTGTATTTTCCTGGCTGTTTCTTGTACAGCTGAATGCCTCTCCTAGTCTGCTCCTTTTATCAAACAGCACTGTTACATGCAGCAGGAGTACAAGTACACACTCCAGATGTGTTTTGGGGGATGTCTGAGATTTGAATCAAGACACCTCATTTCTAATCCCAGAGTTTATTTTTACTTTTTCATCCACCTGTCAAATGTGAACATGTCCACCGCAATGGGACCTAAGCAGCAGGCTACACTCACAAGCATGGAACAGCTGGCAGGTCCTGTACCGACGAACTGTCTGTCCCAGATGTGGGAGAGAATTATTTATTGTGTGTCACAATAACGAGGTTCCTATTTGTCAAGTTTGGGAATACCCTGATTTATAAACTTACTTGCTTACTTACATGTGTACAAATCACTGTCAGAAAATGTTTTATTAAAGCCTAATTTTGGTATTTAACCTTTTCAAATCTCCATTAGTTTAACATAAATCAAATTAATTCTCCTTGACTTCACAGACTCAAGCTATAGTATCTCTGATTTAACACGGAAAAGCCTAAATGTACTGTCACTTGTGCAAACCTGTGTTCCGTTTACAACCTGTAAGTGCCATCCTGCTGTTATCTTACGGACAGCTGCTGCAAAAGCACAAGAGCCCGCCGAAATGGCAAAGATCTGTGAGCAGAAAGAGCACAGATTGTCTTCGCTGATTCTGCTCAAATTGTTATCCTTATCTGAGAACGCGGCTCATCAGTGTTTTCACAGCAATTCTGGAATATTAAGTTGCCCATGCACCAATTAACATAAGACGTGACGAGGATGAGAAAGCAGTAAGAGAAGCCGCTCCAAAGCTAAAAAGCTGTTTTGGCCTGTGCCGCTCTGAACAAAGCTGGGTCATTTGTAATGGAGCCAGATTATCTGGTTATGATCCAGTTATCATTGCTCCGCCTGACTGGGCACAATTGAGATGGTCCTGTTTATCAGTTCTATAGCTTCTGCACTGCATTTGCTTTGCACCATCACACTCTCTCTCCTTTTCATCAGCTCAGCGCCTACCCCACTCTATGTGCTCTGGTGCATTTAGTGAGCACACAAGAATAAACATACAGTATGAAAACAGGAGAAGAGGTTTGGGCTGTCTGTTAGTCAAGCTTACATTAGGACAGAATATAAATAAGATGTTTCATATTCAAAGATACAAAGTCAGGACATCTTTGATTGCTGGTTTGTTTGCCCATGTGTTTTACAATGCCACAGAGAGATTAAAAACCCATTAAGTTTAATTTGATGCGTGTGTTTCTATATTGGTGATGTTGACATAGCGTAATTCAGTAATTCTGTTTTCCCCCGCTCTCTTATCCCATTGGCTAAATTCTGACTGAACAAGTAGATTTAACCCCCTAATGTGGAGTGGGCTTTCATGAGCAGCAAATAGCTTTAGTAACCTGATCAAGATTCAAGTGCAAAATGTAATAGCCTCTAAAAATGCATATTTGCACATCCACAATGATGAAACATAAGCATCCATTCAGTTTTGGTTATGTTGTTTCTGAAGCATTTGCATTAACTTAAGTAAAGTTACAAGGGCAGGACAATCCCATTCCTTCATTATGACTGACATTTTATTAGCTGGCACTGAATAGCTGGCACTGAATTTTTAACAGTTCAGCCATCCTTAGCAAAGTTGAAATGCAATGTCAGTTTGTTGTGGCCTCCCAAATCTTAAAGATTGTGCATCATAACTTTGATGTATTGGCGAAGCAGGATGTGCGGGCCAGGACACATGACTGTTTCAGAGTGTCACCAGTGAGCCTTGGCTTGGGATGTCCGCGGCGGAACGGACAAGTGCTGTAATGGAAAGCATGTGATTTATGGATGTGTACGCTTTAACAAATAACCCGTGAGGCCTCCGCTGTGTCCGAAAGTTGATCTGTGAAACTATATTTATGTTTTGTTGGAAGAGGAAAATGTGCAGGTCACTAGTGTTAGCTTTTGTGGTTTGGTCGGGGGTGAGAAGGCCAAGCAGGGTATGATTATTTACTCCAGGCTGTTTGCTCGTGACAGACACATTGGAGTGGAAGGGTTAATAACTAGCCGTGACCCAAAATCAACACTGACAGACCACAAGGGTCCGTTCTGCTGGTGCATAGTCTCCACACCAGCCCCTTTCACACAGAAAACATGGATGGTTAAAAGGGCCCCAGCTCTTTTGGTACCCTAGACAAGATTTCATTTGGAGCCTCACCCCCCAAACACCAATTTATTTTTATACAAATGTTTTCTGAATTTAATTATGTCTATAGGCCTTTATCGATTAATGTTGAAGGCAAAGATAATGTTTAAATTTATGAAAAAAATAGACACAATTCCCGATTCCCTGTAATAATTTTACCCATTATTGCATCTTTTACAATTGTTAAATTATGCATAATTTTGTAGTATGTAGTAAATCACTAGTATTTTAATAAGAGCACATTGCTCCCTCTAGAACCCAGCATATCAGCTTCATCCTCACGCTGGATTTTTAGAAGTCTGAATTTTTTGTCAGAACAAAAACCCTCGTGTTTTATGAGACTTCTACTGCCACGGTTTGCGCAATTAAATCTGCAGTTCTATAAATTCATTAGCTTTTTGTGGCCATAACTCAATGAATATGTGTCCTATTGAGACAAAATAAAAACTGGCCAATAGCTTGTAAAATGTAGAACTTTTTTATTTTATTTTGCGAGCTATAATTTGGCGCCCTCGCCACTAGATGGCGCCCTAGACAATTGCCTAGTTTGCCTATGCTCAGGGCCGGCCCTGGACGATGAGCTTATAAAGTACTGTACATTCACTTGTTCTTCTGGCATATTATACTGTGCTGCAGCATTATTTCAGCAGTTAAAGGGCTATTATTCAAGTTTTGAATTACTTTGGACACCAAAGCATAATAAAAAAGCTAAGAAAATATTGTAGCTGACTGTATACGGTAACACAACAGAAGCACAAGAGCTGTGGGCTGGTCAGAAGAGTAGATCCACTTCCACTTTAAAGAGAGACTTAAGGTGTTGCACTGTATGTGGTTGACACCTCGGTGACATTGGTGGGCCTCCCAATGATGACAGTGACCAGAAAATCTATAAAATATTAATGAAAAAAAAAAAAGGCAGTAGGGGTGTTTGTCTTGATATCTTCACTGTAGGCTGTTTTTCTTTTTTACAGTGCAAATACCTTTCTAAAACACAACTGCAGAAGAATGAAGATGGTGTTATAATGATAATCATAAAACTTATGAATGTGATAATTACACATTAAAATCCATAATTAAATTAAATCCATCCATTACCCAACTTCAGAAAGCAAAAGTTCAAAGTATTGACATTTCGGCTGTAATGACTTTGTTTCTCATTAGAATTGTTTTGAATACTCAGCAGTGTTGAAGCCATAAGAGCATTTCTGGTACTTGTGATTCAAATGAAATGTATGAGGTTATCTATTAGCTATATTCAGAATCTGTATTTATTTAGATGTTTCCTTGAAATCAATTGAAATGAAACAGCTGCACATTACTAACAGTGTTTGATTTGAAAGAAGATTCATGCGATGGAATGTGCTGTTGTAGGCTGGAATACATAACAAATACATGTGCAAATCTGCTTAAAGCTCAGATATAACGTCTTTACACTTCATCAGTATTTGTCGATATAAACTATTTGAAGCCCTGACCTCTCGTCGTAATGACTACTACTTATTGATGGACTATTGTGTAACCATGCATGCAATCCACAATTAAGCCCCCATAATTGTGCAAGGCTTATTCATTCCCACCCAGAGCAAACACACATACATTTAATTAAAAATCAGAACCAAAAAATGCTTCGGTTCACAATTGCTCGCCTCATCCTGCTAATGATGCACAGTAATTAATTAGATAAGCTGCTGCAGCTTTTGACGAGGCGTGTTTGGGTGACTGTTCAACTGGCCGCCACGCTGGATACAGGCATCGCCCACAGACATATTCCACTCAAACTGCCTCTTTGTGTCACTCATTTTATCTCTCACTAGCACCACCGCAAGGCAGGTCACGGGTGCAACAACAGCAGTTTCACTTAACTAGACTTTATTTGAGATACTAAGTACATTACCAACAATTCTCTGACGTTATTTTAACACTTCACCCTTTTTAATCTGTTATGAACTCCATTTTAAGTATTTACTGCACCGATCTGAAGTATTTCTATTACAATTTGATTTGAAAATTGTTTTAAAAATTCAATTCGGTTTACATTTCATTCAAATCCAGGAGAATTGTGAAAAAGACCCAAATAGTAATATAATTTTGAAGCAACTTTGTTTGGGTTTTAGCTCCCAACTCTCAGCTGAGCACAATTTCTTTGGCTGCCCTAACACCTCTACTAAGTCAGCAGAGAGATTTTTCATTCAAATTGTGTCCAAAAAGAATTGACAATAAGTCTGAATATGAACAGACTAAAAACTAAGAATCATGTATATTTTACACCATGTTTTAAAGATGAATTAGATGTTCTTAGTCAGAATAAGGCAGGATTTTTTTATTATTTGAGGTTAAAATTAAGAACCTTAATAATTGCAGTCTTTGCACACAGGAAAAGAAAAAAGTGCAAGATGTTTCGTTTCAGAAACATGAATGTCCAGCTTTCCTTTAGAACTATATGTCTGTAAAACTTCTAACAAGGAGCTTACTTCTGGCAGCAGGAGAGAAGAAATGAACAAAAACTAAATGACACGTTTCAAACGCCCCCAGGTGGGAATGAATACGCCGTGTATCGGTTCAATCTAACTTGCACCTGAAAACTGATTTATCTTTTTTCCCATACATATGTCTAATTTGTGACAATTAACAAAGTCTGACTTTTGTTTTTACTAATAGAAGATTGGGTTTTCAACAAACACAACCAAATATTTGAAAATTTGGCATGCTTCAAATTCAATATGTCAAACATTGCCCAGCCCGACCTGGATTCTAGTTCTTCTTCAAGAGGCTAGTTTCAACAATTCACAAAAAGCTATTAGGTAATGGTGTTGTGAGACTCTCTCTTAACAACATCCACTTTTTTCCATATCTCCTATTCCTGAATCAAGCCTGTTAAAGGACGCTACATCACTTGTGGAGCAATTCAAACTTCCTAAACATTATAAGACAGTAGACACACTTTAAGACACTCCAAATCGAGTCAGTGAAGCAAAACTAAAACAAAAACTCAACTAACAATCAACCACTTGACGTAAATAATAGAAGTGAAAGAAAATATGTGGTTCTTTTATGTGTTTGTCATTGGTCAGTAAAAGAACCATCACAAATCCACATTAAAGTCTATCTCTTCTTTATCTGGCCTGTCGTTTTGAGAGCCATACAGTGATCTCTGTGTGCTTTAACCTGTGATACGAAAACTACACACCTACTATATAAAATATAAATGCACAGGGAAAACTTGTCCTCCTGCACGCTTGACTTAATCCCATCTCCTCTATAAGCAGTGGAACTGTGGCGCTCTATGCCTGTGGGGCAGAATAATTTATGTGCCTCTGTGCGCGCATGAGCTGTGCCATGTACGCATCACAAGGACAGCTTGTTGCATAGGTACACAGGGAGCAAGACGCTACGCTCGTGATAACACAATTAAGTGAGGAAACGCGATTTTGATGCCATGTACACTGAAGAACGATTCTTAAGGATTTCTGTAAAGGTGAATGTGAATGTTGGGTGAAGGAAGTCTCTGAGTCTAAAAAATAACAATTGCAAAAATGCAAATATATGGTTTACATTTCAATATAATTCCTACTGTCTGGGGAAATACTGCTTTAAAGTTATATCTGGATTCCCATGTTAAATTGAATACTTTTTTTTGCATTTCAAATTGAAGACCACATAGAGTCCAACTTTAAAAATCAGACAAAATCTATTAAGTATTATGTGTCATGCATTTTTGCATTATCTGAAGTAACAGCATCAATTTTGTTTAATTTATTGCAGTATCAAACTGCTCAAGGTGTATTTGTTGAACTGAAAGAGATGTCGTAGAGTATGAAAAATGCATTAGAAGATGAGGCCAGTGACAAATATAATCATAGGCAAAAAAAAAAACTTTCTTAATGCAAGACTTTTAAGGCATTATTATTTAATTTAATTCAATTTCTAATTTTGTTCCAGGCAAATGGGAACTGGGTTATGTCCCATTTCCCACTTATAAATATGTGAACGCCACTCAAACTGGCAAATACCACTTCACATAGAACAATGAGCACAAAAAGTGAATCTGAGGAGCTTAACTGCCACAAAAACTAATTGGTTACAGGTTATTTACCATTACTTCTGTTTAGCCTAAAGGTTAGCATTAGACAGAACTGGGAAATATCTCAGCTCCCAGTTGTCTAGAATACAGTATGAAACTCAGGGTCCTCATATGTCACGAGAAAGTGTTTATGGGTGTTTATTCTAATGATTGTGTAAAGCGGCAGACAGGCAGGCGGGCAGGATAGGCAGGCAGGCATGCATACATACATACATACATACATACATACATACATGCATACATACATACATACATGCATACATACATTTAATTTTATGAATTTAGAAGACTTTAAGAAATGACTACCAACTGACAAATTAATTAAAACTTCTACAAGGTTTTATTATTTGCAAAATCAAAACGTCTGTCTTTTATGTGGATTTTGGCTCAACATGGTTGCTAGGGAATAGTTGTGAAATTATCTCTACATAGATGTTGTAAAACACAAGACAATTATAAACCTCATCAAAACAGCTAAATTGAGACAAAACAAGCAAAAATGCTTCGTAAAATCTTAAATCTAGTCATGTTCACTGTTTACTGAAACAACTCCTTTACATTGCAATAATTCCGGTCCGTGCCTGGAGCAGCTCTGTTGTCCTGCTCACTGCCAGACTCCATGGTTGGTTTAGGTGTCCATGTGTTGCATGGTTTCGCCGTGGTAAGGTTAAACTTTCTGACAGCAACACAGACCTCGCGCCTCCTGCAGCTGATTCTCACATACTTAGTGGTGTGATTTCCGCACGCTCCATTTCTGTTCATCACACATGATTACTCCGTGTTACGTGGGATCCTTATTGCTAAATGTACTGAGAGATGAAAGAAGGAAAGCACAGTGGGCACCGAGCTGAAGGTCTAAATGGAGCTTGATGTTCTCTAATGGAATAGCACACGCCTCACTGTATATTGTTGTACTGTAGTCCATAGAGAGACTGGCAGGTCAAGGCTCATGGTGGTGAGTATGACGCAATCTTAAGAGTCAGCTCTGCTCCGACGCAGATGGGAAAAATGACATTACTTTACATTGTGTTTGAAAGTCCACGCCTAATGAATCATCTTTATCACTTCCACATAGAAAGAATTACTTTGGCAGTGATTAGTTCATTGTTCATGAAACTAATGATGAAGTTTTGGTTTTGGAAAGTGTGTCAGCATTGAGTTTAACCTTTGACCTTGAGGAGGCCGAGAAGTTCACAGTTAATATTAGCTAAATTCTCATTTAAAACTTTTCCTCATATTAGTAATTCTGATGCTAAAGTGGTTGTCAGTATGATCTGTTGGCAAAGCTCCAGCTATCAAGAGCTTGTGTGTCAACAAAGTAAACTTGTGCTCATCATGATTTAATCAATATGTAAAAGTGGTTCAACATAAACAACACAATATTTAATTCAACACCACAATGTAATTTAATTTAACTTCACACTGCAAACAAATGATGCTGTAAACAGTTATTGCCTATGTTTTTTTTAAATTGAATACAGTCAAGCTTTTTTGTCACATCTAGATATCTTCTATAAAATTGTTGTTGTTTTGTTTAGCACAACAATGTCACATTAGAGACGTAGATAACAGGGTAAGTTAATTTGAGATGAGTTTCTCGTACTTTCAAACTACAAACCTTATTTCTGTACCGGTCACTGCCACCTCCGTCAAGCCTCACCAGTTAGGTCACACCACTGTCTTAGTCTAAATCATGTAAATATGCTCAGATTTGAAATTTACATTCAGTTTGTACAATTGAAGCTTGTGTACAAATGCTTGTATCCACTGACCTGTTTGGAATTGATTATGTGTATTATGTTTTGCATTGTGTAGCGTTGCATTGACTATTTTTATGTAAAGAATAGGACATTGAATCAGCCTGTAGTAGCTTGAGCTATAAACATACTATTTGATATACCGCTACTTTTTATGAGCTTAACTATGGCTTAAGGCATGCAGCAAATTATAGATCCTCATTTCTTACTATGAAATCTATGTCTCATTTTTACTGAAATCAAGTGGCGCTACATCAATAGGGCAGAAAGTACTTGTTCCTAAAATAAATAAAAGTAAATAAAAATGATGGCGTAAAATACAGGCTACTTCAATAGTCAAATTTGGTTATGAAATCGATTTTCTTCTACACTGTTGACTACGAGCAGAAGTGAAAGATGACCTCTATATTGTTGTTATTGATGACAATAGTTTTTGTAAAAGCAGAAAATCAAATCTGTACACTGTCTTTATCTAATTATTAAACATTTGATCCTTTTAGTTTGTGAGAAAGAGTCATGTGATTTCAATGCCAGATGGGCCTGTGTCAGTTCGGAAGTTAAAAGAAAAAAAATAGCCCATGCAAGATGGGTTTAAGCAAGCTTTAAGTTAGAAAGGTTTACTTTTTACTGTTTGAAAAAATCACCCTCATTAACACTTTTTTTTTCATTAGCTTAACATTTCTTGCACTTTCATTATGAAATACTGTTCAAACAAACGAGCAAAGGTGGAACTCCATCGTTTCACTCCACTTTACAAATTAGGTCATCATCATTGTGGAGTACTTACAGATGCTAAACTTCACAAAACAAGGGAGGGGGAAGCTGAACCCTTATTAGTGTGTGAAAATAGAGATAAAGTACCTATTGGGAAGCATAAAACACATTTCTGCACTTCTAAATATGCAGAAAATAAGAACAGATCTTCCCTCGCAGCTGAGCCATTTAATTAAAAGTCTAAAATAAAGGTGAGGCAGTTATGGCAGAACATAGAGTCCGTCTGTTGGAGCCAGTCAGGCCAATAAGAGCACTTTTATTGCCAGTGCACAAAGCCAAATGGCCCTGGCTGTGCGGCAGAGGCAGGGGCAACTGGCATGGTCACGAGCCGAGCAGTTCACAGCACGGTCACTTTAAAAGTCTTATTTACGTAACAATTGTGATGTTGTGTGAAATGTAAATACTAGATCATCAAATATGGAAGCCAGCCAACGCACTGCCTCTTTAACACAAAGAGAACAGAATTACTTCAGGTAAAAACCAAATGTCAAGGTTTTATAAATCACTTTCTAACATCTAATGCATTTTTTGTGCATGGCATTTGTATGTTTTTCTAAATGAGCTGTCCCCTGAACCAGCAGATAGAAGCGGCAGGATTTATCAGTGTTCCTTTATTTCAGCTGTGTTCACATATGATTAATGCCACCTCCCTGGGCAGTGGAGAGGGTCTTAAACACAAATTTAGAGTCTACGTCCTTTGAAAAATGATGCCCTTCTAACTTGGACATCTATTCTTAGACTTAGAACATCAAAGACCCAATTTTCACCAAAATACCAACACCTGCATCTTTTTAATGGGCGTCTCTCCTGTAAAGCTGAGAACGCTGAAAGAGATGGAATAAAGACACAAAAAGTTAATATATTCTTTATAGATGAATGTTTTGACTGGTAAATATCTTGGCTTACATGTATGCTTTTTATCATTGGCCTTAGTTCTACATCAGTATTCTGTTCTCTAAAACAAGCTTTATATTAACACCTCAGTGCACAAAATGTGATTATTACTGTTTTGCATTTAGATATTTTCATTGGCTCAATTAATCAGAGAAAGTGTGACACTCTGCAGGGCATTGTGGGTGCACTTGAGACAGTCGGAAAGCAAAGACTGCTGGAGTAGTTTACAGAGGAAAAAGCTTTGAAGGACGCCCACATTCACAGTCTATTTGATTAGTGACCAGAATCAAAAAGTGACTGTCCAAAAGTAAACAGTGACCAAACATCACTTGATAAATGACATAATAAATGGTCGTATTTCTTGTACGGGTTTTATCCCAAGGAGTGTTTACAGCCACTCACCCATTCAAACACCAGTGTATAAAACTCAGTGTGTGAATGTATGTCTAATAGTATGTATCTGTATTAGTTTAGGGTATTAATATTATTTTTTTTATTGATTATTAAATACATGTCAGGAGTAGGGCTGCAACTAATAATTCTATTGATTAGTTATTTGTGTTGCAAAAGGCAACACATAGTACATTTCTGTCAAATTTGACCAATGGGTTTAGGCAAGTTATTATATCTTGGCTTGAGCAAGTTTTGTCAAGTAATAATCTGCCAATGGATCAATATTCATGCTTGATGTAGGCCACATACACTTTACTTTTTTTTTTTACCTACCTCATCTTAAAATATTTAATACATTTTTTTTTTTATTATTTATTTTTAACAAGAACAAGATGTGTTTTCTTATTTTTAGTACAAGAAGTATTGTTTCACTGGCAGATAAGTACAATTAGCTAAACTCAAGATAACACTTCATTACATTTTAGCTTGCCTTTTTAGTAAAACAACTGTTTTTCATGCAGGTGTAGTAAAGTGAAGTAATTCTCTTTTGTCTGATTCACCCCTTCTATTAGCACTTGACAGGCTTTGGAGTCTGTGATTAGTAAATTAATGATTATTCCTTTGGTAAATTATTTGACTATTAATCATTGGTAACACTTTAGAATAATACAGAATATTAGAAATTATAATTATTAATAACACTTTAATAAAGACTTAATCCAATATGAACAAAATATAATTAATTGATGAAAAAGCTTATTAATGCTGAGTAACTACTTAATTACTCCGAAACCTGCCCCCTAAACCCTAAATCCTAACCTTAGCTCATTAGTTAAGTTACTAAGCATAATAAACTTTTTCCATTCATTAATTCAACATTAGTTCATGAATAATTAAGGCTTTATTTATGCTTTATTCATGATTTACTAAGGAAAATTAAGGTGTAGTTAATATAAAGTGGTACAGAATCATCAATTAGTTGTGATTAATAAAAACAAATAATAGCAGGGACGGCTTTGAACATAGGAAACTAGGCAGTTGCCGTCTGGTGGAGAGAGCAGCCAAAAAGAGAGAAAAAGTTCTGCTACTGTAGTGATAGAAGCCTTGTTGAATTTAATATAAACAAAAACTTTCAAACTATTTGAATCTTATTGTACATTGCAGTAAAAAATAAGTCAACAAAAAATGCAATTATTGGTCTAAATACTTAGATTGGAGAGGATTAAACTGAATATCTATTGGGCAGAAGACATACTGTTGACAGCAAGTAAAAAAAAAAAGTTGATTCTGTTTTGGGTTATAATTAAATGCGGTAACAAAAATACATATCTGTATATGTTTGTTTTCAGATGAAATAAATAGATGATTGTAAATGCATACAGTCCTAGAGACACAGGTGCCTTTTGCCCTTTAAATAGAGTAATAAAGCGTGTAAAATCAATAATGTATTAAAAAAGAATAGGGCACAATCGGGTGTCTATAGACTACACGACAGAACAACAACCTGCTTCTTTAAAAGGTCACTGAGCCTGTTCAGACAAAAAAAAAGAAAAAACAGACTCTTCTCAATCTTCACTGACAATGTAGACTCATATTTTCTCAATGTTGGCGGTAATTATCATCTAGAAGCCATGAAAAACCATTTAGGTCCTTTCTCCACCTAAGTAATAGCTTTATTAGTGACACCAAGATGAGTTTGTGCAGTTATATGGATCCGCCGGGTGTAATGAAATCGGACTCTGTCGCTGAGTAACAATATCATAAAAAGGAGACATAGAGTAAAATCAATATGATAAATGTGTCGCTTGTTTTTCTGCATTTAAATAACTATGAATTGATTGGGTGTCATTGGCGAACGGGGAGCGTAATAGGTTATGTGAGGTTGCCCAAAAGAAAAAAGTTGTGATATATTTGCTGCAAAAGGCTGAAATGCAAACTACGCAGAGAATGTTAAACTAGGTATAAAAGTGGAGGGGAAAACACTACGAGTCAGAGGCAAGAACTGAATGGTAATACAGATAACACGTAAATAAAAGAATGTCTTAAAAATGTGTCAAAATACTTCCTGGTTCTTACATGTTCTTTGGCACATGCATTTGGAGCGTTTTACAATTAGTAAAGTGAAACTGAAACGGACCACTCAACCTCAGCCAATCAGAAGGCTGCTTTTGGCTATCTATTAGAACTAAACTGCACAGCGATTTTGTCACAATGGGCTATCATTACAATAAACTTTTAGAAACGTTTACTAATTTACAATCTCAAAAGTTAGGTACCCTATCTGTTTGTCAGATAATTAACTTCTGTAACTGATTATACATACAAGCTAAGTACTAAATTCTGCAATGTGTTTAATTTAGAAAAGATTTTACTGGGATTCAGCTTTTCTTAGTGTTGTATAGTGATGCTTTTTTTTCCTATAACAATATATCTATCTCTGAAATGTGTTACTGTTACACATTTATTAATAAACATTCATGACAATACATTACATGAGTAACACAAAACAGGCACTTATCTTTGTTGTAAATGAAAAACTGCAAATTAAATAACAAATATTATATGTATTGTATTTTTACACTTGACGTCTATCTAATGGTCTACTGTTGGTCTATGAATTGATTTGGAGCTTCGTCTTCTGGTTGCAAATTAAATAACATAGGGAGAAAACAATTGCCCTCAACATACTAATACAGACACACAGTTCAGTTGATAGCTGTCCATAAGAGTTTTAGAGGTCAACCTATGAAGTTGTCAAACTGAAAAAAGAAAAAAGCTGAGGCTAAAGATGATTTTCTAAAAAGGGATTGATTGACTAAGTTGAATGAAGCTAAATACAACTTTATGTATGTTTTTGATGAGGGAACAATGCTATAACTAGAAATGGGTGATATATCGGTATCAGTATCGGTCAATATTTACAATATTTTGACAATATCGGCAATGGATCAAAAAGTTCAGATCAGTCAGGGGCTATTCAATTATATTTACCGACGAGCCAGGTCTGAGGGCAAGACTGAAGGGTTTTATGTTCATTATGCACAAACAACTCAAAAGGATACTATTCACCAGTGATCTCTTTTTTCATTCATTCATTTTCTACCGCTTAATCCTGTTAGGGGTCTCTCATTCACTCACTAAGGGAAATTTACAGTGATGCCCAATTAACCTAAACATGCATGTTTTTGGTGCACGGTAGCCAAGTGGTTAGAGCTCTGGCTTCCCAATAAGGAGGTCGTGGGTTCGAGTCCCGGGTCGGACCATACTAACATCTCACGATCTCTAACCACTCTGCTACCGTGCACCCCTGATGATCTCTTTTTACTGGGATTAATAAAATACATCAATAAAAAACAGATAAACAAAAGAACACTGAGGTTCTCTTACATTTTTATTGAGAGATTTTAGAATCACTCACAGTTCAACACAATGCGTTTTTGTCCTTAATATAATGTTTTTGATTTTGTTTAAGAACTTTTTTAGTTTTGCAACAGTAGAAATGTCTTAATTTCAACAGCAACAAAACAAACAATAGAACAAAACGTACTTAGAATTCGCAAAAAACCTTTGTTGCAATGTCCTCGCATTTAAATGAACAGAATAGCAAAAAACATTTTTCTAGGCTACTGGAAAAAAACTACACAGGTTGGTAAGTGTATCAAGCTGGCAAACATATGTTGTGTCCCATGAGTAGCCTGTCATAGTCTTAGCTGAAATCTGGAAAAAATATCACGATTTTTTTCTAATGTCCTGATTCAATTTCGAACGATTTAGCTAACCTTCAAAAACAATGAATCATTCTGAACATAAACTAAACTAAAACTTTATTAGTCCATTATGATATTTTTTAAAGCTTATATCATATTCTGTCTCTAAGATGACTTTTGCTCCAAACTACACTTTTATGACAAAGTCAGTTCGATCTTCGATTCAAAACCACCAAATAATTGACGATTCATCGATCGATCGATCCTCGATTTTCATAATGCACAGCTAATATCATGGCTCAAAAATCACAATGCCAAAGTTCTTTAAGACAAATCCCAACTGTATATGTCACTCCCTACGGCACGTTTAAATCCCAGTGACAAATACACAACCAGCCAGAGCTGTGAGACATCTTCATGTACAAGCACACCCAGAATGTGGCCTGCATGCTTGATTTCCCAGTACAGTGAGCTCCCAGCTCCACAGGCCCAACATATGTAGCGGCTAATACAGTTATAGCCAGGTCTTTGCTTCCACGTCTACTCACATAATAATATTAGGGTTGATTCTATACTTTGATCCAGCTATCAATGTCAATCACGTTAGCGCAGCATACAGCCCCAAGTCCTTGAGGCAGATTGGCAGTGAGGGGGAGGAGGGAGCGTGGAGAAGGACTGGCAGCCTTCTAATGCAATAGTGCGGCTAGATCTGAGAGCTTTATATTACATTAATACGATCCAGGATAATTCTATCTCATCTCCTAATACGACTTAGCCTAAAAACTCAATTCAAGTCGAATATCTGATGAGCTCAATCGAAGATGGTGACACAGGGGCGAGCGAACTGTCATGTGCCGCCTACAGAAGCTCTTCTTACAGTAGCTGCTGAGCATGGATAATGTGAATGAGGATTATGCTGCATTACATTGGCTGGATGCCTCAATATTTACATTAACACAACGAAATGCTGTACAGCGCCCTGTGATAGACAGGTGTGACTGGAGATGGTAAATAAGACAGATAGAAAAAGAATTATCAAAGGAAAGATAAAATGAAACATGTTACAATGCAATGAATGGACTCCCTGTTCCATTTACCAATGTTCTGTTTACCATTTTCTGTATTAATCATATTTGATTATGGCCTTTGTCACTTCAGTGCCACTTGGGCTCAACTGTTGAGTGGAATACTGAATACCTGCTATAAAATACACAGTATTTTGTTTGAGTTGATCCAGTCACTGTATTGTATAACATAAGACAACAACTGTTGTTATTTGTTTCACAGTAAACTAAACATTTATCAAATATTAGAGTGTTAGAGAAGAATACTGCATTTAAAATATTAGTTTTGCACCAGACAATGAATGCTATATAAACTGAACCACAACAAACGATGCATTATGTCTGGTTTCATTTTCGTAGTTTATGTTTTGTCAAAAATAAATAAATAAATGCATAAATACTTGAATAAAAAAAGAAACGGCATCTCGTATGGACATGCTTATACTTAAAGCTGGGGAACCTAATTTTTAATGTCTAAATAATACAATTTATCTTTTCCATCAATGAGTGTACTTTAGCATTTTGTGACAAAAATCTACCTGCCGTGTACTGTCAGAATCTAGTAATAAAAATTTATTTCTACAGTTGAAAGCAGATGGGTGGTCGCCTCAGTTTTACGTTGCTTTCTGTAAAAAGCTGTTCTAAAGCCATAGCTGAGATGTTTATGGTTAACCGATTAACCAGTTAACTGTGACTAATGGCTTAACGAGTGTGCCTGATTAACTGTCACAAATATTCAATAGCTCCAGTAGAGGGCGCTAACTGCTCCTGAACAGCTCTGCCAGTTGTCTGAGTAGGAACAAAGATCCCTAAAACTACAAAACACTGTTTGTCTCATAAGGACTGAGCAAACCTGTGTGACACTGCAGTGTTTATGAACAAATATCAATCATGCGTGGATTTATTCATTTGGGTTACATGTTGATGAAGAAGGATTATTCAACTTTTGCATTTGAAACTATTGAAGTTTTAACTGTTCAAACTATGGTAAGCAGCTAATGTTAGCATAAACTCCTTATTCATGAGTAGTTTTATTGAATGTAGCAACAATAAAAAAATACTGTGTTAACATATTTGGTTAACTGATTATTGACCGTGAAGGTCAATAATCAGTTAATCAGTTTCTTAACTAATGGTTAAAGAAAAAATTGAAAACATGCATCCCTATGTAAGTCAAAACAAATGTGGACATTAATGATTAATGTGCCAAAGGGTTGGTGTGAACTAGGAACTATCGAACAGATTTAAATTTGTTTTTCCGTTTTGAGGTCTGAAATTCAGGTACACGTTGAGTTAATACGCTTGTGTTTAAACTATAGCCACTAGCCAAATACGTCCTTGCATAGTCGCCTATAGGAGTCATCCTCTGAAACAGACATCCCAGCTTTGATAAGACGCATTGTTTAGTACAAGCTCTGTACACTGTGGACTGCTGCTTGTCGTGTGGCACATTAGGTGTTGACAGATGGATGGAGGGCATGGGACACTGTGGGGACTCCATGATTTATTGCTGGCCTGGGATATTTAACAGTGTTTCTTCAGTGACTATGGGAGGATAACAAGAGTTAAAATACCAGTACAAACCAATTGAAAGGTTTAAAAATCATTGAGACGAATGTAATCACAAGTGTTGAATTGTAGACATTGCAACGTGACTTAAAAAAAAAAATAGGAGAAACGTGTTGCACTGAAAAGATAAAAGTTGAACAGGAAGATACAAACGAGCAGGCCATGAGTTCCAGAGATTCACTCAAAGATATTCAAAGTTATTAAATCAAAATATGTATGTTTGTGGTAGTGGAGCGCCCAAGAAGACGAGATTCACCCGTGAGATTCATCTAAGGAATATCATCTTTCCAGAATGTTTGGTTCCCTGGGCGAAAAAGAAAAATAGGACAGCAGCCATGTAATGAGCATGCGGGCCTGCTGAAGAAAAGCAAAATTGCAAAGAAGATTGCCTGAGTTCGCCTCTGTGTTAGCCCTGTCGACATTTACGTTTCGATTATTGGTTCACAAATCAGGCCCATGTTTTCAGCAGTACAACAACAAAGCACACAGAGGCTGATTCTACTGCCTGTTTCTTCTACTTCCTCTAATAAGTCGACTAGTATTGTCCTTGAAGCCCACAACGTTTACAATTAGCCTTCAGAAAACCCTGTTAAGACAAAGTCACACATCCCATTGTTACAACTGCACCTTTTGGCCAGATTTAGAAGAGACAGACGGAGCAGCCAGGGACTCGGCTGCTATCGATTAGCTTTGTTGTTTTCCTCCTTTTCACATTTTGCCCATGGAACGATATTCTAACAAAATGTGTAGGTCAGAAGGACGTAGAGAAAAACATTGTATGAATCAAACAACCAGAATGTTACTATAGACCAGTGTACAAGAACTTACCAGGGGTTTTTCGGAGTTTAGGGTGAACAATGGCTATTATACAATCTTGTATTTGTGTTTTTGAGAAATTTGAATCATTTTTGGAAGATTTTGTGTCTAAATGCCAAACAATCCATTCTTCTACTTTGTCATCTTATGCTTTAAAACTTGACATGACAGAAAAACAATCAAAGTGACCTTGCCTGATATTCTAATGATTTATTGCTTTTAAAAGAGTCTAGATTATTTATGGCTTAAAATGATCTCAAAACTCAGGGCATTCAAATAAGAGTTTTCTGAGCTCAGAGAAAAACAAATAATATCTTAAAGACAAAACTCCAGAAGTCTCATTGATGAGAAACCAAGGTTACAATATGGTTAAAAACTCAAAAAGTACATTTTGCATAATACAACTGGGTTTTAAAAGGTCTATAAAGTCTGAATATAAGACCAAATGTTTGCAAAAGTCTTATTTTTTTACTGAAGCAATTTCTGTCGGATTTTTCAATCTGCTGCAGCATTTTCTGTTGCAAAATTCTCAATAATATAACCCAGCTGGCGTGTTTGTTCTACTGTTGTTTGGTTGATGGAATGCTTTGTTGCTGTATGAAGTGGTTTCTTTTTGTTAGTTTATTAGATTTGTAGCAACATTAAAGAATTGTATCATAAGAAGATGTCTGGAAAAAGCAGCATTGTGAAATACTTTTTCTGTGTTTTGTGGTTTTAAATTTCATCTCTCCAGCCTGATAACCGTCTTTTAACAACATACAGTAGTGCTGCTATAGACCACAATACAACATCCAATCCATTTCCTATAACAGCCTTTCACCTCTACTCCACTTTCTACAATCTTAGTTTTTAGCTTCGACATGCTTCAACCCTGAGGTTTACAATTGATCAGTACCTCCACCCACCCCACCCTGTGCCAGTCAATGCTAAGAATTCACCTATGTGAGAGAGAAAACAAGTCAATATGCCAATAACGTCTCGCAAGAGTTCATATTTAAAAAAATAAATAAGTCTGACATTCAAAATCCCAAACCTCCACATTTATATGCATGTGCACTTCTGTCAGTCAAATCGACCAATGAAGTCTATAAAAAGCATGTTGTCACTTGTATGAGGGAAAAGACATCAACCAAATAACACACAAAACCATGTGGAGCACTTATGTCTGCTTTTCACTGCTCACTGCATAAATAAATGATTGTAAAGTTAAAAATATACACCTGTTCCTAAAGTGCATTTTATTTGTGCCATAACATAAATAAACAACACACGTAGATTCTACAAAAGCTTTATGTTGGTTTAAAGGTACACTGTGTAACTTCCTAGCCAAAAATAAATAAACTTGAATAAAAGTGTTACATACTTTTTTGTGTGTTTGAATAGAAATCATGTTCTTTAAGTTTAAGTTGTAATATTTCCCAGTTTGTCATGAGACTGATGTATTTCAAGAGAGAATCCCACAACCTGAGGCGTTAACTGTCTATTTTAATAGGTTGTGATTTTTCACCCCCAGAAGGTTACATGGTGTTGCTTTACACATTTCTATGTATTTATGGGTCTATCAACATAAAAGTTTAAATAACGCTGTTTTCTGTAATTAAAAAAAAAACATTTGGAGATTTCACCTGTTAGAAGTCATATTGATAAAGCTTAGCATTTAGAAACTTTTCTATTGGATTTTTTTTAATGAGCAAAGATAATCAGGTACTTGAAACATAAATATATTGTTTGAGCACCACATTCATATCTCAAGTTTTGTGGGCGTGATGACGTAGCGAATTAGGAACCTGCATCATTTCAAAATAAATACCGCTGCTTACAAGTAGAAGTCTTCAAAGTAGTCATCTGGACAGTGTTTCCGAAGAGCAAGACGTTTCGACTCTCATCCGAAGAGCAAGACGTTCGACTCTCATCCGAAGATCAAGACGTTTCGACTCTCATCCGAAAGTCATTTTCAATCTGATGAATTCAATTCAGATTGAAAATGACTTTCGGATGAGAGTCGAAACGTCTTGATCTTCGGAAACACTGTCCAGATGACTACTTTGAAGACTTCTACTATGGATCACTCCTGGATGAATGAGGGACTACACCGTCTCGCTGCTTACAAGGAGAAATTAAATGAATAAAACATTAAACAAAAACAACCAAAAAAAAAAAGAAAACTCTTGAAGAGTTTGTAGAATTAATGAGCAAAGCATAAAACTATGAATGTGTGGTCAGAGGCGCTTGATTTAGTTGTATAAAACAGGACAATGAGATCCTTTGCTTCTTGTGTTTTATGCAAAGAAAATAGTAAATCATTTGATTGCATGATACATTGTGAGTTTGATTCAAGACGTGGAAAAAGGGAGTGATGATCAGGTCCAAGTATTGCAGAAGTATTGGTTCTGGATTCTGAGCAACAGGTTCTTAACCCCTAGAGTTAAGGTTAGATTTTAGAATGTGAACAGAACCTAGGCGTGTCATTTTTGTAGATGAGAGCTGCTTTATTATAAATAATTTAACTTCATGCATAGGAGAAAGTGTGTCAAAGACCTATTGTGTCACAAACTCACGGTTGGCCATTATTCGTGACATTTTATGAGTCAGATTAGTGAAAACTGTGACTAGCCCTAATGGTGGTGGTGGACAGTGCACTCGTCTCCGTGTAATCAGTCAGCTGCTTGTTGATTGAGCTCCAACATGGAAACTCCCTCAGGAGCTGTGTGAGCTGGACAGCCATCACTCAGAGCCAAATGATGAGGAACCTGTTTGATTTTATGTGCCACATTTAGCTAACAGTGAGATTAGTGCTCCTGCTCTCACGCTCTAAATTGTCCACACCACTTGTCCCAGTCTGTGCCCTCCTTCACCCGCCGCGGCTCCAGGCTACGGCTATATTCTACCCGGGCTCCCTTGACCCAAGCGGGTAATGCATTACACCCTGGATCAATTGATAGATTGGCCCTGTCGGAGCTGCCGTAACTAAATCAGCTGCTCCTGATGATTCAGCACCGAGCGGGAGCCGGGCCTGCTGTCACCAATCACAGATCACCAGCCGCTCAGACAGGTATGGACATTCCCCTGTCACTTGAACCTAATTTATTGCCAGCTACCACATTGATTAACCTTGTGCTGTGGTTTAAGCTTCCTATAAAATTTGTGTGTTGGGAGCGAAGAACTGTTGACTGGGAAAACAGGGAGAAACGCAAGGAAACAGAGCGTTAAGTTAAAGCGTTTTCTTATATCAGACAAGTATCGGTAAGAGATAGTTTATTACCTGACTAGTTTCGACGGTTCACTTCCGTCTTCGTCACTTGACGAAGACGGAAGTGAACCGTCGAAACTAGTCAGGTAATAAACTATCTCTTACCGATACTTGTCTGATATAGAAGAAAACGCTTTAACTTAAGTACTTTAAGAAGACATGATGAACATCCTAACCTATTAGAAACAGAGCGTTTGTATGACTTGTGCGAACTTGGCTCCAAAAAAGGCAGCGGAGGAGTCAAGCAACAGTTGGGAATGTTATTTGTGAATTCTTTGTGAAAAGACTGAGTTCAGTTGGAAGTAATCCCAAAGATCATGAGCTGTGATGATGACACTGTCGTTTTTATGTCTGCTTTCTTTTTCTCAGCACAAAATATCTACACTACTATAAAAATTTTACGTTGGCTAAGCACTCTCACTGACTTCAAAACCAAAACCTATCTAAATGTACAACAAATAAATCAAAACAGCACTTATCCATTTCCTATTTGAGTAAATGAGCAGCTCCAGTTTAGACCATTTTCAGCAGTCTAAACCCTACTTGTGGATTCAGTCAGGGAGGACCTGAGCTGTGAAGAGGGAGCATTTTGTTCTTTGCATCTGAATGATTCACTCTCTGTTCTTTCTGGGATAGCTAGGGGCTGTCAACAATCTCCCAGCTGTAGCCTCCAAAACACAACTCACAGATCCAATGAACCAGTGCTGAATTACTTAAGAGACTGATGTGTAACAATGCTACTTTCACTTATTCAGCAGTAAAAGTCGTTTTTTTATCAGTCTCACTACGTTTTCATTAGCGTAGACTAACAAAATTGTAATTTGAGAGTATAATTATTTAGAATATCCACTGTGCATAACAAAATAGTTTAGTATGTACATCTAATTTTTTTTTTTTTTTTTAAATATCTCAATATAAAATTTTTTGAAGCCTGTTGATTAGAAAGTAGAAATGTAGGGGAGAATTGAATGTTGGTGCCTTTTTCTGACTTAAACTAATAAAACATAAAATCATAAACTCTCTGCATAGGTAAGTAAGCTTAATTTGTATACATTTTTCACAGTGAGACCCCTCCCCACCCCTGTGCAACTCAGCAGAAGAGAGTCACCTAAACATCTCAACCTTCGACCACCACCAAGCCTTCCCTTACCTGCATGTACACGGAGGAACATGCACACAGAAAGGCAATTTTTTTCTCCCTCTTTCATTTTCTCTTTGTCATTTTTCTCTGTAATTGTGACCAAGTGGTGTTTTCATTAGCTTTATGATCTTTTCTTTGTTCAGGATTAAATTATTTGATATTTATGATCTGGTCAAATTTATATCTAATGTATATACGATATAATGCACAGCCCTTGTTTCCTCTAAGTTTATTGGAAAAATATAGACCTCTATAGGTGTTTTCCCACATGAAACTACCAAGAACTCCCAACATTCCTTCAGCTCCTGTTTAGTCAGAGGAACTATCCTGTCCCCATGTTTGTGTTCACACAGCAACAGTTAGTGAAAGTGGGTCTAACTAGCTTTAGCATTAGCATCTGTAAAGTCTGTAAATAAGTCATTATGTGGAGTTAGAAAAACAAAAGCTGTCTTTTTTCGATTCCACACAGAAACTTTAATGTGCAAACCTAAAATTAAGAATTAAACAAAATTATTCACTCTAATTCCTAATAATAGTGTTACAGGCTACTATTTACAAATTAAACAAATAGATTTTGGGGAGTTATTGCTTTTAAATAATTTTTCTTAAGTATAAGGAAAGTTAAATGTGAGAATGTGTAAAACATGTTTCCAAACAAAGTTAGCTTGAATACATGTCACATTCAGAAGTTCTCTGATGACACTGCAATTGTGGCATGTATAAGAGAGGGTGAGGAGAGGAGTACAGATCTTTGGTCCAGAAGTTCGAGGGTGATGTCAGCAGAATAAGCTCCAACTGAACATCTCCAAAACAAAGGAGATGGTGCTGGACTTTCGACGAGCTCCCCCTCCTCACGTCCTATTACCATCCAGAATGCGGAGGTGGAGGTGGTTAGCTTGTATAAGTACCTGGCACTTCAGATGGACGACAAGCTCAACTGGTCAAAGAACATGGAGTGTGTGTATAAGAAGGGTCAGAGCTAGGGATGTCACGATATCAAATTTTAGAATCATATCTATCTATCTATATACCAAGGCTGTGTCCATGTACATGGGTAGCCTAGACAGGGCACCCTTCTCTTTCCCCCCTTCTCCTCTGGTCCCATGTTCTGAGTGTATGAGTGTGTGTGTGACTTGTGTGTTTTGTGTATGTTTGTGTTTGTACAGCCTTTTTATTATGTCATTGTTCCAGAATCCTGTTTAGTTTTTGTTTATTATTTACCCTCTTGGCTAAGGAGACCACACTCGCTCCGGCATTCATCCACCCGCCCTCCCATGAGCAAGAGGACTCAATCGTATTTAGAATCACGATTATAGCAAAAGGAAAAATCACGATTTTGCGATTATTCACGATTATCGGCATAAAGAAAAATAAATACATTATATACATATATTTATTTTTTAAATCTAAATTTATTGGCATTTGATTTGCTGACCAGTGACAATACACTGATTGTATTACATAAATATGATGTAGGTTTTATTAAAAAACAATAAATGCAATCATTTAAAATAATTATCCTTTGAAAAAAATTATTTAATGTTTTAAACAAATTATCATTCAAGCATAAAAAAAAAACATTATTGTCCCTTTAATGATTGCTTTAATATTCTCATTATACTTACAAGGAGAGATTGATTACTAATAATATTATTATGTGTGATCTGTCACGTGACTCACGAAGGTGACGTCACCCACACGTTTTGTTTTCCCAGCGTGTCTCACGTGACCGCCTGGACACTGCTTTCGTTTTACTTTCAGGTCGGAGTTTATGTCAAACGAAGCATAAATACGCGGTTACTTTTGTCGTGAGCTGCGCGTCACTCTCTGGAGCGCTTCGTTTAAAGGATTTACTTTGTTTCTTTACCTTTACTTGGACGAACAGCGAGGGACGATCGTATCGAAGATGCTGGATCATGTTGGATGTGTTAGCACTTTTAGCAGCTACTTTTCAAAGGCACGTCTTGCATCTTGGACATTCTTCAGCCCGCACAAAGCCCTGGTCATCTTAAAAACAACCCTCGACTTGATACTTTGGATGGATACAACTCCTGAAGCGCTAATTCAGCAGCCTTTCAACTAGCGGTGAGTTGACGACACACACGCTATTCTCCGCCTCACGCTGCCCACGCACGGCAGTCACGTCACAGAAGACGTAAGACGTGTTTGCGGTTTACCGTGAGTTGTAAAAATTCCACGAATAACCTATCGTGGGGGAAAATATTCACGATTATTGAAAAAACGGTTAATCTTGACATCCTAGTCAGAGCAGGATGTATTTTCTGAGGAGACTGGCCTCGTTTAAGGTTTGCTCTGTGCTGCTAAATATGTTTTACCAGTCTATTGTTTCTAGTGTCCTTTTCTATGCAGTTGTGTGTTGGGGGGCAGTGCAAGGAAAAGGGACACTCAAACGATAAATCGGATCATTCAGAGAGCGGGCTCTGTGGTTGGACTTAGCTTGGACTCTGTGGAAAGGTGGTCGAACAGAGGACTTTAGCCAAACTAAGATCCATCTTGTCCAATGAGAGTCACCCACTGCATCCAGTCTTCTCCCATCAAAGGAGCTCTGTGAGCACAAGGCTCCGCTCACTCTATCTATCTATCTATCTAGTATTGTAAATGTGTTTGTGTCACCAAAAGGTTCCTGGAATGTACCTGCCCAGAGCAAGAGCTAAAAAAGTCCCTAAAGTGTGGCCCCAGTTCATAGTTCCTGCTCTGTGTGAACGCTCCCAAAATGCGGACAGGAAGTAAAATACAGAATTGAAAATCCTACAGTTGGAAAATCCTTATAATGCTGGTTTATACTTATTTGTGATAACTGGTAACTTTAAGCCCATTTAAAGCGGTTAAACCGCAATGGAATATGTTTTAGGACATTTTAGTACATTTATCAGATGAAACTAAAGTTCTCAAATGAAAAAAAAAACTATTGTGACAAGCAGAATGATGCTGTTAGCTGTTGTTAGCAGGGTGGACCGCCTTGCTTGCTTAATGGTAGGGGAAACACGGGTACAAAACAAGACTAAATATAGTAGTTGTATTTTAGTTTGTGTGTTCTTGTGACCTTCACAACTTTTTTTCTTTCTTCCAAATGGACCAAAATCCATAATCAGTTTAGTAGTAAAGCATGTGTCACGTCCATGACACAGTGCCCAAGTTGAATAGAAAGCTTTGGTTGTAAAAATGGATTTTGTGGAGTATTGATCACGGTGATAGTGCATCTCTAGACTAGCAGAGTGACATCAGAGCATCACAGAAATAGCCTTTATGAGCAGACAACATCTCCCCACACAGTGTCACCTGTTATGGTATTAGATTATTGAGCTACATGTGCATCATAGATGTGGCCCAGAAATCACATTGATAAACTCCTATAGTCCAACAATGTGTTTACATTAGGACCATATTTTGGCAGCACACGACAGAAAAAAACAAGAACAATGTCTTAATTGTTAATGCGCGAGGAAGAAAGACTACAACGATAGCCAGAAAAGTCATTCAAAGTGCAGAAAACAAGTAAGTTATCTGATGATACTAGTTCTTTAGAGCTGGGCTACCTGATTTAATTGTTTGTAAATTAGTAAAATTTAATATTTTTCACCAAAAATGATATTGTAAACAAAGAACTGTGAGACAAAATCAGACCTCTGTGTAGTGTCAAAAGCAGCGTTTTGATTTATACTTGTCTGCCCACTCCAGATTCACTTTGTTGTCTGTAAAAAGGATGCTCTTAAGTCTTATTTGCAGACAAATATGAATGTATGTGGATATTACTCATGTACCTAAGGATTTTAGAAAGCAAGCAAACACGATTTAAATGCCGCCAGTTTTGATGTGCAAAAATGAGGTACCCATCTTTAAAGAATGCTTTGAAAACATAGCCACGTCTTTCTTACTGCCATTAATCCAAGGGACAAATGCAAAGGTTTATTAAATGGGGATCAGAAGGAGCACTAGAGAGAACACTGGAGATTAAAAATGCTGTTTTATCTGTTAATAACTAAACAAGCGTGTGAGGAGAGACTGGACTGTTATGGGCAGCACAGTCGTCCCTGTGCTGCAATAATAAATTAGTAGATGCCATTTTCACTCAACACTTGCAAAAACCTCATGAGACCTACTAGATAGGGATGCATTTAACACTTAGCATCAAAAGTGATTCTTAGCATAAGAATTAAGTACCCCGTCAACAGATGTGTTTACATGATGCCATTACCGATTTATAGCTTAATGCTTTTGTCAAACCCTATTGATCTGGTAATGTAGCAGAGTTTAAGTGTATGTATGTATGGAACACAGACATCAATGACTATTATGTTAGCAGAGCACTTACATTGTTCATGTATTCACTGAGCAGGTCTTGAAGGGCCTGTCGGACCGCGTTGCACTCGGCTACGATTCGTTCTCTACGGTCGTCGCGAGTGCAGGAGGAGTCTGCCATCAACGCTGCTCCACTGATGATGCTCTCCAGGCGTTCCTCCAGGGATGGGCGGAAACGTGCCTCGCTGAATGTCAGAGGGTCCAGGATGATCTTGTTCTGGAAGGTAAAAAGACGGCCAAAAGGTCAGAACAATACTATGACATCAATTGGACTCAACGACGACGAGAGGAGGATTTGGAAAACCAGACACACGAGAGACTGTGAAAGATCAACAAGTCACCGTGTGGGCAGCTCTCCTTTTGGTCAAATGATGAGGAGCCTGTCACTGGTCATATTATGATGTATGTAAACACTGAATTAGAGGGCATTTGGACTGACAGCCATTAACTTTAAGTAAGATTTGTGTAATTCTAGTGCCAACTAGGATAATTTCAAGAAATAGTCTTGAAAGTTGCACAGTATAGTTATAAATGTTTCCATCGTGCAATTATTCAGTACAGGTGTTTTATTGCCTCATGACCATTCTGGACTAAGAGTGTCACCTGCTTATATGGCTGGGCAATTTAATATCATGTTTTTTTTTGTGATTCACCTTTTCTCGATTTAATACAGCTGTCTGCTTCATTAGGAACTACTTTCCCTCTCAAATCTTGTATTGGTCAGCCTTTGTCTAGAATGATAGTCGGGCTTAACCAATCACAATGAAGTGAGAACTTTTTGAAGAAGCACAGGATTTTGTTTACCTCAAAACAGACACAATATGTGAATTGTGACCAAATCGAAATGAGGAACTAGTCTCAGAAAATTGAGATATCACTTTTTTCGCCTACCCCTGCTTGTCTCCATAGAGATAAAAAGTTCAATGCTATACTGTGAAACATTCCATTCCATACCAAGTAAGATGTCAAAGGAAACAGATGGCAGACCTTCTATAGAAGTGATCCTATTCAACTAGGACAATACAAAAACAAAAGAAAATGTTTAATGAAAGAAAAGCTAATTCAATCAAGTCCTTTAGAAGAGCTCTTGCTGTGTGGCCAGATCATGTGTTGGCTACAATGCAGTTTATTAGTCAGTTGCATATTTGCCTTAGGCCAGACAGACTTCCACTTACTGACCCACAACTGTGATTAACCCACAAAAATTCCAATTAAACAGAAGCAATTACATTCAACACCAGCCCTACATTTCCAATAACCTCTAAAGCATTCACTGAACAAAGCATCAATTTCTTTGTCTGCCAAATTTAAAAAACACAACTTGAATAATAACTGTGCAGCTCATTTGTGCCACTGCTAATGTTAATTGCTAACTAATGGTAATTGTCTGCTCATTTATTCACTGTTGGTATCTACAATCACTTCCTCCACACGCAGGCCTGACCACACCACCACAATCTCACGTAGCGATAACCACTGAGCAGAGCCTCACACACTCTCGGTTTGACACTGAAGACCAAAGACGTGGTTGTGGGAGGAAGTAACCCCGCTCACTCTAAACTGCTGCCCTTTTTTGCCGATTCTAAAGCTTTGAAATCTGCTAATTCATGTTGCTCTTTTCCCGGCGTCTCTTCGGTGTTATAGGAATATGACCTGCGCTACTCTCCTCCCATTCTTATTGAGAAGATACAGCTTTTAGCGCCACGCTGGATTGTAATAGGTCATTTAAAGCAGCTTGTGGTATGGCGTTTTAGAGAGGCTGGATTCCTTGAACAACCTTTCTTAAAAAAAAAAATTATTGGCCTGCGCATTATCTCCCTGGAAAGAGGAGACATTCTGATTTTGTGCTGTGTTAATATGTGTACTGACTGAAATGATAACTACATTTCAGAGTGCTCTTGAGTGCAGATGAAGTGATTTGACTCCAAAGCCAGACTGATCCTGGGCAGAATGACAGACTGTTAAATGATGCGGAATAAGGGGAAAAGGTAGAATACTTGCTAGTGTTATTACCTGTGTTTTTGTTTTTCGTAGCAAATGCACCGGCACAGCTATGAGCTTTGTAATAGAAATGTTTATGTAGTTTTGATTGAAGTGGGTGTGCTTGATATTTTAATGTATATGAAGTAATAAGTTTTGCCCACTGTAGATACAAAGGAAATTAGTTTGCATTGCCCTGTCTACATCCAAACTTGTTCAGGTTGAAAACTGAAAACTTGTTCAGGTTGTGAATAGCTCTTATAGACTCACTGTATACCAAGTGAAGAATAATGTGCATTACAGTAAAAAGGGTGACTGAAGCAGCAGTGACTTTGGGCCTTAGGCCAGGAAACAGGCCAACTCATCGCAGGATTAGACAGACAACCATTCACTCTCTCATTCATTCACAGAGAGGAAATTAGTGCTGCCCAACTAACCTAAACATGCATGTTTCTGGAAGTAGGAGGAAACCGGAGTACCCGGAGAAAACCACGGTGACACGGGGAGAACATGTAAACTCCACCCACAGAAATTTTGAGATGCTGTTATGGTCAAAACTTAGAGGTCAAAACCACAATCTCCTTATTGGGAAGCCCGACCTCTAACGACTGCTACAAGTCTGGCAAATCAAAACAAATACTATTGTTATAAAAATAAAAAAACAGGAGAGTTGAGTAGTTTAGATTGGGCCCAAAAAACCAGCCCGTCCTGGCCCGAGCCTACACACAAAGTGTTCGAACTCGAGCAGAACACAAGTCATTCTCTGTGTGTCATTCTATAGGCCAACAATATTTAATATAGAAGAGGAGCAACTAATCATATTTAAAAGTAGCTTTTTGTTGTAGATACAAGAGACTATACTATTTTCTTTTTTTTTTTACAATAACTTCAAATCAGTGTACCCCAGCACAGATACCTTATTAACGTATATTTAGGTAGAACTACATAGTGTAGGAGTGTATCAAACAGGGTAGTGAATATAAGATAGCTTTCCACCCACTCCTTTTCCAGAGTTGTGCTTTTCTGTATTTACAGTATGAATAAGTATGTAAACAATGCAAAACCTTTGGCATTAAACTCAAAATCGATCAATCAACCAATTTAGCCTGTACTGTACTAACTACATCTAACAATGTCCTGTGACTTAAACCAATCTCCACTAAGTTTGTCTGTTGTTTGTGCTAGCATTGTGGCTAACTCCCATTAGCATACCGACACGTCTCGCTCTAACAGCTGTGAAAAAAAGCTTAATACACATCATGATGAACAATTCGGAGGCTCAGAATGCATTAGGTTATGTGCAAAATGTGAGAAATTTAACATATTTCTGTTTGTTTGCATCGGTTATAGTGTCTTAAATTGGTCTGTCACAAATAGAAATGATCAGATTCATAGGGAAAATTAAAATATTTCATGTAAAGTACAATGTTAATAATTGGAGAAACTGTCCCTTATCGACTATCTGGCCTCATGACATCATTATATTCTCGAATGTGAACAGCTTGGTCAATTTGAGTAAAAGATTTATATGTTAAATATCCCCAAAGACAGAAATCCAACAACATTGGTTTGCCACTTGAAGATAGAAAAGGAAAATCAATGTTCAGGACTGGGCTGGTGTGGGTCAAGAAACATAGAACAAAATTGAAATATTTAATGGTGAAATTCATAATTGACTAGACACTGGATAATGCATGCCACTACTGTCTGGACATTGGAAAAAATACATTGTATCTTGCTGCAATTTGCGTACGATGCTATTAAAATGTCAGCATCAGAAGAGGGAACATGGGAATGCCATAAAGCTGGGCGCATGAGGGATATCGCTGTGGAAGGATACAAGGAGGGAAACATGAAGGAAGTCAGACCAAGTTCCCTGAAGAGAACACTCCATTGTTATTCCACACTCATGTCAGGTTTCAATTATCAGCGGGATTGGGAATAGGAGAGAGAAGGAAATGCTGGCTTGACAAGAGCTGGGAGGGTTTCAGCATAATTGGCAAGAGGAAAGAGGCTTGCATGTGCAACTGGGCCCATAATGGTATTACATAGGTTTTAATTCCAAAATATAAATAAAAATATAAATGCAAATGTTGGTACACTTCAAATAGGGTTAATCACTAAAAGTCGTTTAAGCTTGTCAATTGTCTTGGCTAATAAGCACAACATGGTTTTCTTGTTAATAAATGTTAAATGTTTATAGACAAACAGTGCTTGGTAGCATGTTAAATTTAAGCTTTTCTGGCTGTTCAACTGTGTATGATGTTTTTATAGCAAGTGTTCTGAGTCACTTTTAGTGCAAATCAAGTTTCAGTATGAAACAGTCACAAACCTTCTTCTCTCACTGCAAATCTCAGTGTCATTTCCAGACTCTATGTGACATCAGCGTTGATTTTTCCACTCAAAACTGTGTGCTAATTATCAAACCAATCACACTGCTGCTCCCCACCCTCAGTCCCTCCTTTCATTTTCTCCTCAAACTTTTCCAGGAAAAAGTTTTGTTTGAAATGTGTTTATAGGAGGTGTTTAAGGCCTAATTCCCACATTAAATTGCCTACTAGGGAACTTTATCTTTTTAAAGATTTGTATTTCAACACAAATGTTTAAATAGAATAAATCAATTGCATGTCCTTTTTATTACCATTTTGTCAAATATTTGTTTATCTGTTTTGGGTTTTTTTTTGCGTGTTTTGTTTTTTTTAATTTGCCAGCAAGTTTGTTGTATTAAAAGTAAAACGTGTTCATTCAGTGGAGACATGAACCAGAGGCACTTTGGCAGACAAACAAACCAGATTAGCAGTAAATATGTGAAATATGTAAAACATGTTAAATGTTCTGATGTTTTCTGTGACCTACGACCCCTTTCCACACAAAATGTAATAATGCATAGACCAAAACGTAGACAGTAGTAGTTTATGTTCTACATTTTCTTTCACAAACACCAAAATATCATTGATTGTCTTCATAAAAACTGTTAATCCTGTTCTGTTCTGTCCTGATTGGTTAAAATGTGATCTTTGAACAGACTAAAATACAAAGACAAAATCAAAACATAATAGCAAGAAAAATCACAAATACATATTTTTAACAAATTGTGCCGCCCTATTAGCCACAAAGTTCATCCAATTAAAATGTATTTGTTTTAACTTAGTGATGCTAACTGAAGATTGAGTTGTCTTTGACTGGATATTGATTCTTTTCTTAAAATATTCAAACTAAATAAACATGTATTCGTGAATGATGAATAGCGAATTGTCTATGGCGATTACTTTCATGTACATAAATGCTTGAAGCTCAACACTTGATTGTAGTGAACACTGGCCACTGGTGCTGTGTGTTTGTGTATGTGTGTGTGCTAGCTCCAGAAAGGGTGAGGTTATTAGCTTGACCTCACTTTGGGGCATTAACCACTGGGACTGGACGTGTGTCGCATCAGCCAATGTCAAGCGAGCCTCAAGGCAACGAGCGGTATTTGACTGGTGCTGTTCCGTCTGAGAGCGAAGTTGGGCCAAGTCTCGGGTATGACACTGCCTTGCCTCTGGTGGCCCCCGTCTTACAGTTCAGGAGTAGTTTGCTTGTGACTGTTAATGTGTTTGACAAAGCTGTAGCTATACACTGGCCCGTAAGCAGCGTTAGTCATAGTCTCCACTCTCATTGATTAATCTAATGTTCCTGACTCAGGCTTTAGCTCCAGCTCACGTCAGGCAGCGCGGCCAGCTAAAGACAGTGTAATGACCAGTGTAGCAAGGTGTGGAAATGCAGCAAAGAGCAGTTTAGAATGATGAAGAGCTCTGAGATACGCGTCCAAATGAAACGATGCGCGACTCAAATGAGCATTAGGCAAAAACAGTTCATCTTGTGTGAGTATTATAATTTACTAATGACAAAAAGTAGGTTTGTTTGGATTTACTATAGGGCAAAGGTGTAAAAACAATGTCATTTGTTTGCATACAAGTCTGTATTCAGTCTTAACATTTTTGAACAAAAGCCTGGTGCTTTAATAAGCCATTTAATAAACATCAAAATAATTATGATACACTCAAATTTTGACAAAACAGTATGAGGAAAAAGTAAAAAAAAAAAAAAAAAAAGTTTTGTCTCTATGTAAGTAACATTTCCAGTTTAAAGCATTTTGTGAAATAAGGTCAAAGCATTGAAGAGTTGTACTTTTAGGAGACAAAAGAAAAAAATGTTATAGATAAAAAAAAATCTCTAAGTCTTATGAGACGAGCTGATCATAATTTTACACTCTTTTTCACACTTTAGTTTATAGTATATATATATATTGTAAAAGCAGCTTATAGGGTCAAAATGAGATTGTTAGGCGCAGCTTGTATTTAGCTGGCTAGTAATTGTTACCTTTACCTGATGGCAAATCTTATCTCAGTGAATAGATAGGAGGTAAACATGTACTTTTAAGTTTTTTAAGTCTGTAATATCAGGAGCCTGTAAAAAACAAAAACAAAACAAAAAAAAAACAGAAAGTGCAAATGTACGCCCACTAGAGGCCTAACTCTCTGGTTCAACTTGCTCCTTGTGTAGGCCTTACTTTTGTGTGGTTGTATTGTAATGTTGTTAAGCCACCTCCAGTGTTGTGCTTCATCAGACACTTTTTTCAAGACAATTAGTTTTGCACAAAAGCTACATTTTTTTTCCTTATCTCTAATGAATATTTCAAAGATAAGACAAATGCTTAAATGGCAAGCAAATATACAGTATATACACAGAAAATATGTGCATGGAAAATGTATGCTAATCAAATCATTTGAAGCTTATACAGACAAAAGATTCAATAGCAAAATTGTCTTCAATCAATTACACCTAACTCGAGTGGCACGATTCATCAAAGCCACTGTGACCTGTAATGCTTTTAGTGTATTTAATCAATACATTTTCTTTTTTCCTCTAAAATGGGCATTCAGATTTCAGCAAAAGAGATTATTCCTGCATCCTTTCAGCTGAAAGGCAAGGCCATACAACTCTGCAATTTCATTGAATAAATGACCATAGATTGATAATTACAGTCAAAAAGAGTTAAAGATTAAGGCCAATAAGAGAAATAAATACATTTAAATGATTAAAATGTGCTTTTGATGAACTACTGTATGTCTAATACTCTGACTCTGAGATGTATGTTTGCAAGGGCAGAACAATATTTTATCTTTGTTGATAATATTGCAATAAACATGGCGATGATTCTGTATTAAACCTGGAGTTTTGAGACGGAAGGTAAAAATGATTCTCAACACTGGAACATGTCGAGTTTACTGAACATCGCCAACATACACAGGAGAAGTCTACAAGAACCCTCACCTTAGACAGAACCAAATCATCTGAACAACCCACATCCCCAAATACCACAATAACTTTGGCTAAACACCTTCTAAAACCTAGAATTGAGTGACTTTAAGCTTGAGCGCAGCGTTTGAAAAATGAAGAGAAGATGTGAGGTCTCAAAAATAGCTCAAATGCAACTAAATAAAATTATATAAAAACTAACGCATTGCAAAAAGTGAATTTCTAGACAGTGTGTGATGCTGGGATCTGAACATTAATTTCAAGCTTTAGACTAATTTAATATATTTTTATTGTAGAGATTTAGACCATTGTTTTTGTTTCAAACAGCTTTGAAATTATTTCAAGACATTATTTCTTATTTACAGACAAATAATTTGCTAATGCGTTAAGAACCCGTTGGCAAATTTTGTGTTTCTATTTTTATCCAAATTCTCTTTTAACCCATCAGAAATGCCCTGAAACAAGTGAAATATTCTACTTTACATAAGCAATTAAATCTTAACCAGTTAAAACCACTCAAATCCAGATTAAAATTCGCAATGCAAGACACTTTTAGCAGGTCTGGATAAACACTTTTAGAGTGTGCCATCTATAAGCTTGGATATTATGTCATAAACATATATAGTTATTGCAAATGTTTGCTTTTATATCACAATGTCATATCACATTTCCATTTAAGGGGTGCACACTTTGTTTTAGAACACATGAATTTGCCCCTGACGGGCAGATACACCCCACAAAAACCAAAAATCCACATAAAAAGTAATGCCGGTTTAATTATGTATTAAGAAACAAGTGGAAATTGAAGTGGAGAAAGAAAACGACGCATGAATTAGTAAAATAACATAACCAGAAGGAAATGTAACTAAAAGCCTTATGCCTGCTCTGAAAATAGTGTTCTTCTTCGGCAAGTATATTGTACGTATACGGGGCCATGAACTAACACAGCGCAATCACACCCACTCAAGGAACTCCACGCTTCTCCGCGCTCTGTTTACTGTACATGTAGTGCCCTCATTAGTATGCACAAGTTCACCGAGACGCCACGAGGGACGCATTCATCTAAACCGTGAGCCGGCGGTGATGTCGTCAGTATTTCCAGGAGCGCACCGCGGTATTTCAGAGCCACACTGGAAGAGGGGGGGGGGGGGGGGGTCCGGTGACAGGCTGCGGGAGCGAGATTATAAATGTTGAACCTCAAAAGCGCCGGGGTTTTGTCAGGAGGGCCGTTGTTGATGAAGCGTCGAAACGTGCACGCCGCTGGTTTAATTATGTCAACCTCCGATCTGACTCACCCCGCTCAGCCTCCGAGGGTTCTGCGAATAATCAACTTGATTAGGAGAACGAACCGGCAACTTTCGGCATAATCAACACTTTTACATAACGCTAACAAATTGTCTGTCTCTGGGCCGTTTGTAACCGTGGCGTCTTTTCACGTTTAAATTTGGATTCAGATGTTTATGTATTGGTAACTTTTTCCTCTGGTTTTGTACAAGCAGACGGGTCAAAGTCTTTTCTGCACACAGATTTTCAACCAGGCCTATTAGTATGTGAAAAGAACAAATGGATCCTTCAAATGCACCATCATCAGAATGTTCAAAATTCTGTAATGAAGGCGACTGGAGGCAAAATGAAAGACACAATACACTGATTAACTGACTAATGAATTGACGTCACATCTTTACAACAGTGTTTACTGCAATCATTTCAGTTGGTTTTCTGTTCCAAAGCAGAATACAAAAGAAAATGAAGACTACTATACTAAAACTAGATACTAAAAAAAATATTATGAGGACAATGTACAGTAAGCACAATAAGCACAATGGCTGAGATCCTTGTAACAGTTTCTAGCTTTACAGTTTATTTCCATCTGCAAATGTGAAGGAGTTGCTGGACATGTTTTTAGTGGTAGTGAAAACCAGAGCATCCAGGGAAACCTACACAGACATGGGGAGAACATACAAGCTCTGCATAGAAATGTGACGGACCACCCAACAGTCAATCCCACAAAATTGTTGCTCTGAGGCCAGAGCACTAACTCCTGTGCCACCGTGTCACAATTACAATGTATTGTACTATATTTATATAAAATATTTATATACAAAAGTTGTGGGAGGCAAACAGAGATTTACACATACTTTACAAACCTTTGTGTCATTGTCCTAATATAGAATTTCATAAAAACATTTTTTTTTTTTTTTCATGTCATTTTAGCTTAATTGTATCATAGTAGTTCCGGTTAAGCCTGGGCAATTAAAGTAATCTATTTTTTGACAGTGCAACAATATTATGTCTACATACAGAAACGTGATAAATCGTTTCTTTAAAACTGCCACAATGTGATCTCTACACTCTCGTGTGTAGGTCTGGAGAATATTTTTAAGTTTTCTTTTATATATTATTTTTTATGGCATTTTTTACTACAAAGGACTTACTTGATATTTAGCATCTGCATATCTTCAAATCAACATACAGTTAATGTAAAGGAATTATTGTGACAACCCATGACATTATTGTGATTAGTTGACCATATTATCTCTCATATATTGGCTCTTGTTGAAGCCCAAAAAGTCAGGCCTTCATCTAAAACTGCATTCTAATGTGGAAAAAATCAGGCTCAGACAGCATTCACAAAAGTCTGAACCACCAGAGCGAATTCAGGTTCCTTCACTGAAATCTTAATATGTACAATGAATTTGTTTCTCATCACTTACAAAGAGTCAGCAGGGCAGGATTCAAACTTATGATGAGGACAAGAAAAAAAAAAAAAACACTGAAGAATTGAAGTCAGTAAGGCCAGTGAAACTATTTTTAAAAATCCTGTGATCAACTAATCTCTTCCACGTCTTTAAAAAAATCCTAATTCATTTCCAGATATTCAACACTTTTAGCATAGCAGATGTAGACGACGTGCTTGCACAAAGTTGCTCCATTCTCAGATTACATTCATCGCCTGTTGCCATGACGACCTCTAAACACCTCAACAGGAAACTGCAGCAAATGATCCGAGCTGTGTTGCCTTCTCTGTTGGTCTTTTCTGGGTTTTCTGATTTTACCATTCTCAAAATAAAAAAAAATAAAATAAAAAGATATATTTATAGATATACAGTATATATATTCATTTATTATTATTATTATTATTATTTATTTTTTTTTTTTCCAAAGACTATGCCAGCTAGGCAGAGATACTGGTGATACAGTTTGTATTCAAAGCTCAGCAGGTTAAATTATGAGTGTGTGCCCGAATGTTTATTAATGTAGCAGATGCAGATAGACAGAGTCATAAATCACAGAGTACAGTAGCATAATAAGGCCAACAAGCCTCCTTGCCGGCACAGGTAATGGTAGTTGGAGCTGCGCCCGGGCTCTCTGGCAGCCCACAGAAAATGTAGACCCACAGCAAGTTGCAGGAGAGCATTAGGAGAGGGGCGGCTCGGACGGAGACAGGACTTTGGCTCACAGCGGAGGAGCCAGACACTTTCCAATATTTCACTGTGTCAGCTGATGGCAGGGGAATACTCAGCTCCTCATTTGACTTTACCCCCCTTAGGTACATTAGGTGTAAAATAAACATTTAGTTTAATCCTCAAAAGAAATAGAATGGAATTCTTTGATCAAGATGACACCTGCTGTTAGCAGCTATATTCTCACTGTGCTGAATGTGGCTGTCCATTTAGTTGTGCAGAATGTGGCTAAAGCTCAAGTGCGTAAACCACGTGAGGGTTTGTTTTCTCCCTTTGGTCTCTGTCAATCAAGCTTTTAGTCTAGTTTAAGCATCCATACTCTTATCACACACAATATGTCTGTATGTGAAGCATTCTGCCAGTAAAGCATGGTGGGTTCACTGTATGCAAGCTACAAGGAACACTATGTCATGTTTTAAAGAGAATCTGTTTATGACAACACCTGAACATCTAAAGCTGTTTATGAAAGAAAAAAAAAACTGTTTCCAAAGTCCACCAAAATAATAATAACAGTCCTGTCAAATGACATTGTCATTTGTAATAACAGAAGTCCACAAAAAGGTCAAGAGCCAAGTACACCTGCTGTTCCTCCATAATCTCATTTGCTGTGTTCAATAGATAGGGCTAATCATTGCTTCTAGAAGGCTTTGTTTTCCCGGCAGTCCACTGTGAAGAGATAACAGGATCCCGGGAATCATAAAGTCAGAGGTTTTATAGAATTATTTTTCCCTTGAAGAACCATCTCATTTCTGCTGCGATATATTTGTTAAAGAACACGTTTGTGTCACAAATCAAACATCACACTAGATGCAGAATAACAGATCAAGTGACCCCAGTACTGCCGGTCAGTGCAGGTCTATAAATGCTAGTGGTTTGAAACATTCTGAGCATTTATGTGGGAACATTACAGGCTTTAGAGAGTCACATAGCCGTACCTATAATCAGAAGCATTGTTGTTGATGATAAGAGTCAGATCTTTTAACCCCAGCTAGACATTGTGGGGTAATTTGAGTAATAACCTTTTGTATATTTGGCTGGGTCAAATCACATTGCACATTGCATTTCAGTTAACTTGGTGAGACGTGAAGGCTTTATGGGATAAAAGACTAAAAAAAAAAAGTATCACAATAAGTCTGTGCGTCGTTGCTCCAGTAATTTGTTCTTTGATGATTTGGAGGGAAGAGGACAGAGGAGATTAAAATAAACATTGTAGAAAGATATTTAGAGGAAAAGTCCTTTTGGGGATAATTAACACCTCCACAGTTCACCTGCTAATCTCATTAACAACTGTTTATTGCAATGACAAAGTAAAGGTAATTAGAACTGTGAGGCACATAAAGCTGCAATTACCATTTAAATATATGTGTCCTTAGTCCTCCCCTTTGGTGACAGAGGAGGGACGAGACTTTCTTAAATCCTCAGCAGGATTGACCTCTCACACTGGGCAGAGCTGAGTCACGCCGCTGTCCTGATGTCTTAATGAAGATTAGTAACACTCACAGCACTGAGAGCTTTCTGAACTTTGTCAGGCCTGGAGCAACGACGATGTGTGCAAAAAACAAACTGCCTAAGCAGAGGTGTTACTGTGTCACTGAGGGACCATGCACAGTACTATATGTTCAGAGTGACACAGCGTTCTGCACCAAGAGAATAACTAATAGAAACTGACGAGAGATTAACCAATATGGGTTTTTCTTTGGCCGATGCCGATATTTTAAAATGTCGTCAGCCGATATCAGAGGTCTGTTTTCAAGGCCGATTTCTGAGGCCAATATTCTTACTTTAGTTTGTTTCTAAAATTTTCACCCCTTAGCTGAGGTAACAAAAAAAAAAACTTCACCCTAAACTATTATTCACCACGGTACATGTGCGTCTTTTTCACACAATGTAATGACGCTCGATTGTATTTTGGCTCAAGAAACAATCATTTAGCGTCATGAAAGACACTCATATTGTTCAATATGATAGACAAAGATGCACTTATTGAAGCTTGTGCTGCAGCCAAAACATAGAGACGTGTTAATGATAAAATCAAAACTGCAGACTTAGAAATAGAGCGAGATAAAAGAAGTCTTATTGTTTGTCTCCAAAACAACTAAGAGCTCAGCTGATCACTGTGCGAGCGGCTTTTCCACAGAGGAAAAGCCCAAACAACTGCCTGCTCAGATATCGGCCAAAATTGAGGCTGATAGCTGATATGGTTGATATACAAAAAACAAAAAAATCCAAATATCAGCCCCAAAATATCAGCTGACCGTTATGTTAGTCTATCTCTAAACCTGACCATAACAGGGCATGGCATTACTGACTAAAGCCGGATGCACACAACAAGAGTTTTGGCCTGATTTTAAGCCCGATGTACCCCTCGACGAGTTCGGGGAGCCATGGACAGAGTAAGGATTTTCATAAGAGATGTTTTGTTTTTATGTTTGTGCACTGCAACTATTTGTCAGAATGCATCATCGAGAGGTTCACTGTGCACGATCATTACGTCATCTCCAACGCACACTGCTCCTTAAATAATGTGCAACGCAACGACTTTAGCCTACTATATAGAACATGGCCAACACGGAGTTTGTTTAAACTTTTTCATTTGACGGCCACAACACGTCAGTCCTTACCTCCAATGACCCTCAGCTCTCCTGTGACCTTTATAAACCTGCTTTAATCCACTTGCGTTTCATTGTTCATTTTTATAACCGCGCACACGAAAGAAAACAATCGTTGTCAATGTCCTTATGTCTGTGGCCTCTTCTTTTCTTTGGCACGTCAAAAATTGCAAAAGATCCTAAACTCCTGTAGTGTGCAGCCGGCTTTAGATCACTGGAAAATGCTAAACACTAAAATATCAGAATTATCTGGCATTAGTAAATTTTATTAGTTACTTACTAGTTTTATTAGTAGTAGTTACGTTTTGTTTGTTTCTTTATTCATTTTGTGCATCATCTCCACTAAATATATATGTTTTTCAGTATTGGAAAGAGCACAAAGAGAACTTCAGCTTGGAGTCAAATATTCTTCCGTGTTTAGAGCCTGATGATGATGATCAAAATAAGGCAATCTTCTTTTCAGCATGAATCCTCACTCAAAGCATCCCCATTCTAAGAGGAAGCCACTGTGGCATGTAGAGAGAGTGTGTGAATATGGAGCAATGCAAATGGAAGTGAAAATGAATGTGTGAACAGAGAGGAGGGCGGACAGAAAAAGAGACAGATGGAAAGTCATTTCAATGGAGGTTTCAGCCACACACACATTTGACTAGCATGACCAACCCTGTGGCAGAGCAGCAATGTGGAGAGTGCTCTTTCCTCCCAGGAGACACTCTCACCTGTGGGCCTAGACTGAGCTGGAAAAGAGCTGCACTGAAACAACACTGGGACAGTATTTGACCACTTCAAATTGGGCATTGATTAGAAACTGTGTGTGAAATAACCAAAGTGAAGTTTGTTTGGCTCCACAGTGACCAAAAGCTTTGCATCATGGTTTAGGAGTCTGTTCAATGTACAACAATCACACCTTTATTTCAAATTAATAATGACAGAACTTTGTGAGGGAATTGGAATACTTATTTTACTTGTGTTTACAGTAAATACAGAAAGTGTTGCAATTGTGTGGCAGATTTTGTTTCATGTGGACAGGCCCACTAATGTTGACTTACGGCAACAAAACTTCAGTGACACTTCTACCACAGAACAGAGCACCAAAGCATGGAGGGATTCTCCAGGGCTTTCATTTTTTCACACAATACTATCTACACTTAACCCTGTAAGTATGTCATCTACATCATGCAATACTGTAACATCATGTGACTCACGACTGCCACAATACGATAAAGTTCATACGTGAGGATTACTGTTATCTTTGCTCTACAGCAGAGGTCTCAAACTCAAATAGAGCAGGGAAAGAAATAATCAAAGTCAGAGTTGGTCGAGGGCCACATTTTAAAATATAGGCCTTACAATGTTTTATTCTATATAAATAAGGCTACTAAACTATATAAAACATATTCTAATATGCCCACATTTTATGTTTATGTTAGTTTATGTTCTTTTTATTCTTTATTTGTCAGGGACCATGTACAAAATTCATTAACGTTATTAAAAGAAGAGATTAACTGTACAAGATTTAGCTATTGCTACTTTCCATCAGCAGCCCCTGGGCAGGTGAGAACACAATTTAAAACAAATACAATTTCATAGCTCTTGTCCAGATTTGACATCCTACACATACAAGTGGCAAAGTTATTAAAAGTGGGTAACCAAGGTCCAATTGTTCTCTTCAGGAATATTTTTGACAAATTATATGTAATTTGTTGTATTCTAGTGCATTTTAGTGGTTTTATAGTCCATCTCAACAATATTTGATTGGTGGGCCACTATAACTACCGTAATTTCTGGACTATAAGCCGCTACTTTTCTCTTGAGCTTCAACTATGCGGCTCATATGGCAATGCAGCAAAATGATACATTCTCATTGACTTACTAGTGTAAGTGGGCCTATATATGTACTTTATCATTTTTCTTACTTAAATCTACTGGGTGCGGCTTATATTCAGGTGCGCTCAATAGGGCAGAAATTACAGTAATAATGAGAAATCATCCAAGGGCTGCATTTGGCCCCCGAACCGCCAGTTTGAGACCCCTGCTCTACAGTAAAACACAGGCAGAGTCATGGCCACTTATTGTACATCATTTGTATTCTTCTATTCCTACTGCATATTATAGTACTTTGCAAATCAAATAGTTTCAAAGATGAACATGTGTTTAGACTGTCCAACCACCTAGCTACTGTACTGACAATGTAATAAAATAATGGAGAAGTAGAAGTGATGCTAAGTAGCAGCAGCTGTGTCCAAAGTGGATCCTCAACTTGATCCTCAAGAGTTTTCGTTGGAGTATCTACTGATTTCATTTGGAACTAGTCTGCACTGCCCTATAACAATACACACTAATTACAACAATATGTTCATGTTTGTGAATAGTACTTGTAATAATCAGTATTTTTTCACAGTTGAGATGAAATCTGATATGCTGTCACAACTGAAACATAACTTGGACAAAAACATGCTTAAAACATAATTATATAAACATTAAAACAGTAAATCAAAACAGAAAATGACATAAAACTCACTAATTACTTGTATTTCTGACTTTGTTTAAATAAATCGGACTAGTTGTGTCAATAGAACAAAAATAGCGACTTTTTTCAAAGACACATTACAAAGTTGCAGCTAAAATGCTCTTACTCCAAGTACACTTGCTGCCACCGACCACTCCATTATCTCCAAATGACAGCTAAATTGGCCTGTCAACAAAGCCACTCTGATCTGTGCCTCTTCAGTGGTGCATTAGAGCTTGTTCCAACCAGATCTGGGATATGGGGCATCTCTCCCATTCTGGAAGCCACAGGGGGAAATTAAAGGCTTTCTGGTTGCCACGCTATTCAAATGTACCGCCCAGGCTTTCTGAGTGTATCTAAGTGTGAGCTGGACTGCTTTGTACTTTTGCAACAGCCTCATTTCGAAGCAAAGAGAAGTAAAAGAACAGTGCGTCAGAGTAGTTGTAGAAACATCAATGAACACTATCATTAACACGGTTCTTTCTTGGATAAAATGTGTTTTTGTTGTTTTATTATCAGTGTTTTATTTGTAGATTTGTCTAAGCTATTTGTTACTATGTTAAAACAAAATAAGAGTATATTTATTTAGATTTAGATATGCAGACACAATGTAATAAAAAGGAAAAGCTTGAGAAGTCTTTGGTAAATCTATCTGGTATTCCGACTATCTCCACCTCAAGCTTTAGGGGACACGTCCTGTTAACATCCACCTTTTATCGACCAATAAAATGTCCTGTTCACTTTTATGTCAACCGCTTAGACTGAACATTTGCTAGGAGGAGAGCTTTATATTGTAAACAAAACAAACTTCTGACTTAAAAGGTAGTGCAAATAACTTTTCTACAATCTTACCCAATAGATTGTGTCCAGACAAAGAGAAACTACTGTATTTGTGTTAAGATTTCCTTTGAGGTAAGGAGCCAGTTTAGGTACAAGGAGAGCAGAAATCAAACAGGCAGCTCATTTATAATCTTTTGGTTAGGTTTTGTCTCAAATCCACCCGGAGTTTTCTGCCACACTCATTCTCCCTAAACGAACTGTTATTGTTTGTGTGTGCATGCCACTATTATTCAGAGAAGCAGGAGAAAATATGTGGGAGAATGAAATATTTAGAAAGTGCTCAAATCTTTTGGACCACACGGCTTTTTAAGTGGAATTTCTGTGTTCTTTTGCAGGCTTGAAGCTGAAATAACGAATTGGCCGGAGGGGCTTTGTATGCAACCGTAGTGTTGCTCCCTGAGGGGACGCCGGACAGTCTGTTTGTACAATACAATTATTGTACGAGCCACCACAATAATGAAATAGAGTAGAAGTGAGTGGGCAAGCTGGTGTAAGAGGCTCCTACAGATAAGACCTTGACTTGAAGGCAGTGCATCTTTTTCAAAGTCATTTTCTGCACCCACTCAAAAACACCCAAGAGTTTTATGCTGAGATGTGCTGCTTCTGCTTTGTAATGTCGAAGTTTGTCCTTGTTTAAAGGCAGGGGATGAAAGATTGTCCAAAGACGCTGTTAATCAGCCTTCTCCTGACACACTTAATACAGCACTTTCATTTTCTTTCACTGCATTATGCACTGATGGCACTAAGTAGTTTGACAGAAATAATGATAAGTGAAGTAGTACTGTAGCAGTTTGGGAAGAGCAATTCTATAAGCAACACAGTACATCTGCTGGAACGTTTGTTTTTAGAATTGTACTGTATTTGAACTGTTACTGCTTAAAGTTAACATGGATGATTTTATTCATTGTTTCATTGTGCAGTCTTAATGGTCCTTGATTGTGTCTTGATTTGGTTTGGTCTCTCTTTTTAGTTTGACATCGTTTGACTAAATAAAGGTTGTACACTGCAAGATTTGTATTTTTATTTTATTGTTTTATGTAACTGACATTATGATGTCATTATTGTCACATAACTTGGTAAGTGGAACTACAACACAACTAAACCAGCTTAGCCAAAACCTTCCAGATCCAACTGTGCCTGCACTAGCACTGATTAATAATGACTGGAGTAAGGCTTAAACCAACTGGATTTAAAGACCCAAATGAGAGTCACATCCATCAGGGTCATTTTGCTTTTTGATTGAACAATAGCCTTGAGAACCAAGACATACTTTTTTATGAAATTAGGAATAAATCGCATAAAAAATATTGATTTGAATATGTTTATCTCATATCCGGAGACATGTGAAATCAAACTCTTACATAAAGTTAGAATGTCATATTGTAAAAGCTACATTTTCATAGCTTCTGTAATTTACCAAGATTGAATTAATCTATGATGGATTAATAAGAATAATAGTTTGCCTGCATCACTGTAAATATTATAATCCCCCATTATAGCCCAATCTATGAATTCATCTACAGTGGCCCCCAGTGTCTCCTCCATCCTCCACAGCCTATCTATGCCTTATTGCCACGACGATGGAGCTAATTAGTGTACAGTAACAAACAAACCAATAGTTCTCCATCACCCCGGTCATGTCCCATTACACCAGCTTAGCCCCCATTCATATTTCTTATGACAGGCGCATCTGCCCTAGGAAAATGAGGCAGAGTTGTAATCGGCAGGAAGAGGATGTCGTAATTAGGAGTAGCACCTCGGGCGAACGCGTGACTCCACCCAGGTGAAAATAACACATGGAGTGGAGCTTGATTGAGAACAACAGGCGTCTTGTCAATAGACCTTGTACTCTGTCATCAGAATGTTCAAATATCCAGAAAGGAAGTGAATGAACATAATACATTTTTAGTGATGGACAGTCAAACAATCATTTTAATGAGCAACCATTTTGAATTCCAAGGTAGTCATTATTGCGACTTAATAAATCAATCACAAAGATACATTTTCGTTTGCAAAAAGATTTGCATTGTAACACTTTTCATAATCACATTATGTTCACTTTTTGTCTCCATTACAGAATGAGCTTTACAAAGTCTTTCCATAACTATAAGGCAGCCTCTCATAACAATCCGTGTGCTTTTACATTATAGATGTGTAGAATGTAGAGTCACATGCTGGCCTGTCTTCACTGTGCTGTGATCATGCTGATCTGTCACTGTCGAACACCTCTGTTTAACCAGCCCATCAAAGTTGAGAGGAAACAATGATGATAGAAGCTGCGTGCATGTGTGTATCATGTACGCACAGACCAGACGACCACGAGGCGCAAAGAAATAGAGAGACGAAATGAGACAGCAAAGATAGAAGTGCACAGATTGATATAGCAATTACCAGGAAAGCCATCCCTCAGTTAGGAATACATCTACATACATTAGATCCAAGAGGCTCCTACAGCCACTGCTCCTGACTCATGACTCACAGGCAGCATCAGCCACAAATGAACCATACCAAAAGGTCACCGCTGGACAGCCATTGTTCAATAAATACCTATCTATCAATAAATGTGTCTGCTTACAGGAGGAACACCGTTTCAGAAGCTTGAAATACGACACATGGGTAATGGAATAAAAGCAAGAAATAAGACTGAAAAGCATGTCTTCATTTGTCTCCTGCAGAATCTGGAATTTGCATAACTGTAACTCATGGAGCGTCTCAAGGTGTCATTTGATAAACATAAATGTAACCAATTGCCTGGCACAGACCAGATGGAAACATGCAGCCTTCGAAATGACTTACACTGAGAAGGCAATGTTTGCCACAGTGGGGCTCAGAGAAAGCCTGTTAAGGGCGCCTTTCCTGAGCTGAGTAAATCCGGTTATAGTTAGTCCTAAATGTATGCAGACCGAAGACCAGCATATGCTGTGCAATATTACAGAGGAGAGTTTTGGTTGAAAACACAACGCACCAACTAAATAGGCTCAGAGTAAGCATGCAGGCACAGTCACATTCAGACACTTCAGACGATAGAACAAAGCAAGAGGAAGAGCCAAAAGAGGATAGGGGCTGAGGGGGTGTGAGAAAGACGCTGTGTACATAACCCCAAAAAAGAACAAAGAAGTGGAGGACAAGCAGATGGAAATAAAAAGCAACTCAGACTGATAGTGTGCTGCAGGCTCCACTGAGCACGTGTGTGAGAATGAGTGGGCCTGAGCTGTGTGTGCAGAGATCTATGTGCGGTCAGTGGGGTTCTACACAGCACTGATCACTCTCCTCACACACACCAGAAAGAGTGAGCAGGACAAGCATTCCTGCAGCATCCACAACTCAGAGGGTCATCTCTGTGAGGATCCAGATGGCCATGTAAAAAATACATCCTCCTCAAAGTGCAGAGATGGAATCTTACAGAAACATCATAGATCCAATCGGATTCCTCTCTAAATTGCACATTGTAATCTAGGTCTGATAACAGTGAACGGGCCTCTGTGAAAATCTGTTTCTAAGGAAAAAGGGATAAAAATGGAAAATACAGAGCAGGGTGGGGAATTGTTTAAAGAAAAGCTGGACAAGTGATGCAAATAACTACTGCCATCTGCTGGTCAGCAGAGGAACTGCACACGGTTCATGTTTTTATAGCTATGCAACAGATTAAAATTCATATAAGGTAACTGGAGTCTGTGCCAGATCTTTGTATCAAGCATGTGGTGTGTTTGGATAACTTTAGTGCCACAGACGTTCGATTCTAATCTAATGATGAAACAAAGCCACAAAATATATAGTCGAGTTCAAACATGTGGCCTGCATTTACTTAGACAAAGAAGAAAGGAAAGCCCACAGGGGTGTTGTGTGTAATCAGATCACAGCAGTTTCCAGGCGACAGGTAGGGACTGTTTTTGTTTTCACAATGTGTCCGTGCACAGAAACTGACCAATCCTCCTTATAGCACAACACTGTGCTCCAGCACTTCTCAGTATGGTGTGCTTTCTGCGACCTAAAATCTGCTCTGTAAGCTTCAGTATGTCCTCGCCCTCATGCCCACAGGGCTTGGACTCCATCTGTGCCCACTCATTGCAATAGGACAGCCTTTTCTCTGCTTAGCCTGTAGAGGTTCTTTTGTACTTTTGTATTTTTCTTGTGCTTAATTCAATCCAACAATGCAGCAGTATTACTAAAATATATTAATTGTAATATGCTAGATATTAAAATGCCAATAGTAGTTGTAGAGTATGAAATATATATATATATTTTTAAGTTGTTGATTTCAGATGCAGAATGAAATAATGCAGATTTAAAGTTAGATTACTTTGTTAAATATTCAAAAGTTACATTTAAAAATGTTTTCTGATCATTTTTATATGTATATCTGTACTTAGACAAAACTGATTTTTACATTAAAAAAAATGCAATCTCTAAACAACCACAAATCATATCCTGTTTTACTTTACTGAACTAACTTGTTAACATTTTTGAAAGCTGAATCAACAATTGTGGATGTTTTCTGACACAAATTCACACAAGGCAGCTGCATGCATTCTCCTTCTTTACAGATAATCACATGTACTTCATGTAAAACTTTGGACAGCAGTCCGATGGTTAGCTCACTTGTCTAAGGGATTCCAAGACTCATATTTCTTCAACATCATGCCAAAAACATAGGCAAGCACACTTTTTGGCTTTAATGGAATAAAGTCTGTATTATTAGATGCAGACAGGACCCTTCAGACTATTTTTCACTTGAAACGATATTTTGTCAATATCCTATCTGTAGTAACAGAATCTTACGTTATTTAGCTTATGTAAAAATCACATACATGTTGCTGATTGTCCTTAATGTTATTTTAGCGCAGCATCTGTGGTCAGCTTTTACATTCATATCTAACCTTTATGTGATGACCTGTACATGTTCTGAAGCACCTGAGCCACGTTCAGTGTGGGGCCACAAAACACTGACACAACACTGTTTTTCTCCCGAGTTAAGTCCAAATCTAATGAGCTTATACATGAAAGAAAGAAGTACTCATGCTACATTGAACACATCATTTTCAACAGTGTGCAACGTGATGCAAATTCACTGACAAGCTCTAAATCATTTAGTACCGGAAAGATGGGGTAAAATATCACATAATTCTATTTAGTTACGCATATATGCTTATGAGCACCAAATGTCATCGTAAAAAAAAAGATCATCAAATTAGACAAATTGTTAAAGCAAGCACAAGGTGTCTGTATTTATAAGAGTATGACTTACAGATAAGATTCTAAAATGTTTACATATCAACTTCACAAAAATAATCAGTTCTGCAGCTTTAAATATCAGACCCATTACTATTTCTAAGCAGTTTTAGATCAACACTTGTGAAAATAAAAGTAACGATGTCTTCATACTACAGTTCAACACTAAACCTGAATAAAGTAAATATCTGCCGCCTACAGTTGCTTTCTTGAATTTTACCCAAAGAAGTGGACATCAGAGACATTGTGTAAGCACGCATCCAGCCAGCAACAACATGATATACGGATGAGGACAGAGAGCAGTACCCTCAAACCAAGCAAAGCACAACTACTGCAGCAGCCAGGGAAAGTCCATTACTGAAGACAGAGCAAGCGTGTCATAGGAGTCATGGGTGAGAGCCTAATCATAGCACGCCCCCTCAAAACAACACATGCTGGTCAATCTGCTGCCCAGCCAATCACAAACTGTAGAGACACTCCAAATGATGTCCCACAGGTCATCTGCAATATGAGGCTATTATTATTCTGAGTGGATCTGACCAAGCTCTGGTCAGCAAAGGGCAATTTGTCTCATTTAACTGCTGCCTGTCTGCCATGTCTGCCAAATGAAATGGAATTATGCCGCACATTTGCTTTTCTAAAAGGCTGTTCTGCTTTACATAAAACACAATCAATGCTGTTTTGATGGGCCCATGCTCTCATTTGGACACATGAAATGTCAATGTCTGTGTAGCCTTCTGAATTCAAGTCGAATAGAGACTGCACAGTAATGCCTCAACATCACCACATGGGGTCACTGTCTCACAGTGAATGCCATCAAACCAACAGCTTTCAGAAACAGAATAATAAGATTAAATATATACAAGTGTGACGGTTTTGTGCTGGAGATATACGACTGAAAATATAAATAAATACTTGCAATTTAGTGTTAGACCTCTAATATCAATCTATACTAAGCAGAATAAAAGTACACTGTAGTGACTAAAAGACTGCATCATTGTTCTGTAGCCACTAGATGGCAGCAAGAAAATGTCATTTACGCCACAGTTTTGCTTTTACAGTCTGACTGTGTCATACTACAAGACTAGAGCAAGTTAAGTCGAGAAACTGTTTCAATTCATTGTGCTTGTTGTAATGTGTACTGAACTGAAGTGTGTGTGTGTGTGTATGATTAGATCATCAACTACTTTTATTCAAAACTACTGTATAAAAGTACTTACATCAAACTCATTGAGAGCCGCTGCTAGTTCCCCAATGCCGGCATGACCGTGCTTCTCCTCAGTGGGAGAGTTGGCCTGGGCTGCACTGGAGATGCCTCCGATGGCCTCCTGCACCTGCTTAAACACGTAGTCCCGTTGGCACGTGTGGCGGCCACATCTGGGTGACGCAGAAAAGCCTGTGAGGCTGTGTACAGCATCGTAGCATTCTTCTTCAGGGCCCCACGAGCAGCTGCCATCTCATCTCGACACTGGGGATCTTTGAGTTCCTGGAAAGTTCATGTATTCTGTTTAGAACTTAAAATACAGCAATGGCTTTATAAACTCTAGTCTAACACAAGCAAGAGTGCAGTGTGTGCAACACTGTGCAGCGTCAGCAGGTCAGTATCCCTGAAGCTGGACAGGTTTCAGGAGCTGCAGGAGCATATATGGAGCAAGCTAATTTCTGCCAACAGAAGAGGTAAGTATGCAAGCCAGCTCCCTGTTGTCGCTCTCAAGGCAATAACAGAAAAAAACACTACAGAGTAAGCATATGTCACCTCAGGGTCCAGTTTATTCTGATGTGGACAACATGCAGATATTTCAAACTGTCAGTTTCTTTTACACACTTCTACTTTCCCAACTGTTGCATTGTGCTGCACACTACATTATGGCTCTGCTGATACAGAAAAAATAATATTCCAGATGATAGTTGCTCGCCAATCTCACCTGCTGTCTCCTGGCTGCTACATAATTAAGCTTCACCATTTCTTTCCCAAACTCCTTGAAGCGGTTTGCCAGATCCTGTTCATTGGTGGCATTCTTTACTCCCTCCAAAGCCTCCTCCACCTGTCAGAAGACAAAAATTCAGTAAATGCATTTGTCAAGCTTTCCTAATAATGCAAAAGTTAGGTTAAGACTTCAAGCTAAACTTTAAGCATGCAGTTACAACAATGAGTAGCCCTAACTAAAATTGTGTTGCCAACAAGGGCAGTATTTCTCCTGGATTGAGATCTCTCACTCTTCTTAAGATTGTCAGTGAGAGTAAAGCAACTACAGCATTGTGTGAAACAGAAACACAGAACAAGGGGACAGAGGGCTTCTGAAGCATTTTGACTCCACTCTCAGTACGAAACTCCTCTTCAACTCTTACGTTGCTGAGCTTAAAATAAAGTCAGGTTTATTTATACTATATTTATATGAGAAGTGTTTCAATTCTCAAAAGGTTTTTCTAAATGTCTTTCTATTTTGTTTTAGTATTTTTATATGAAAGAGGAATCTTGTTCTTGATCAAAACATGCACAATGTACAAGTATATATAGCCTCTCCCCATTCAAGCTCGATCTGTTCTATTAGATAGAGCTTTTAGGCCTAACAATCCGGTTATTGTTCTACATGCACTGTACCTATCAAATACATAAAGAGTCGTTTTTAACAGCAAGACTAAGAGTTTACTATTAGTATAATTTGATATACAACTAACAATTTTGAGATGCGTCAAGAGTCTCATGACGTCAGCCATGTCGGCCAGGATGAGAAGGCGAGTGACGGCAGACAGCAGGGCCCGGGCAGCTCGCACCATAGTGCCTCGTTTCACTGAGGAGCATGGATCATCAGCAAACTCAGACGAAGCCATTCGCATGGTTTCACCTGTGACAAAAAGAACACACACTATTAGCACGCATCGTTTCATTTTCTTTATTTGTCAAATAAAGCTAATCATGTTTTGAATTTTTTTTTTTTCTTTTCTATAATTGGATTGATTTATATCTCAAAGCAATCGTGTATGATTGAAGTGACATTTTGTAGTGAATTTACTGAAACTAAAACTGTTGTTGGAATTATCTTATGATTAGGGCCATTAAAATAAAACCCATTAAAACAGAAAAAAGTCCGATACTCGCTGCAATACGCTAAAAATCCTATCTGTAGCTTTCAGTTCTGGTGACTAGTCCTGTATGGCAAAAGTCTTGTGCACGGTGATGTGGCAGCACAGTCACATCGAGTTTAACAGCAGCAACAACCAAGTGAAGCTGACAGAGCAGGACGAGGAAAACAACTCATACAGACTGCTGAGCTCCATTTGCTTTTCTGCTGATGTAGTCACTGAAACGGCAGTCCAATTCCATTTGGGGAGAAACATTTGATTTACATGCTCTTTTACCATGTGGACCTTGGAACTAGGAATGGATGATATATACAACAATTATCTCGTATTGTGTCTGCAAATGTCTTAGTCATTGCACTACACAAGCTAATGTTACCCTGCTTCCGGACATCCTCCACAGCGGCGATGAGCTCCTCCTTCAGGTCCTGGCTGTCTTTAGCGATCTGTTCTCCCTTCTCCAGAAAGTTCTGAGTGGCCTGCTCCACAGACACAGCCAGCACGTGGGCCTTCTTGGAGCGCCCCTTCTTCTTACTGGACGGCCCTTTGTTGCTTGTGTTCACCAATGTAGTCACCTGAAGAGAAGAAAAAAAAAAACACAGACAACGTTAATGAACTGTGCAAGTGTAATTGTGCAGTTGGACAAAATGAGAAGTGAAGGTTTCAGGTTGTTATAATACAAGACGAAGGCAGCTCTGTAAGTTCCTATACAGAGCTGCTAAAAGCAAAGTGCTGTTGGTCTGTCAGCTCTTTCTCTGCGGGTGAACACGTTAATGATGTATGCTGAGGTGGTTACAGGAATAGAAGTGACCCATGTCATTTTGATGCATCATGTATTTTAGTACTGCATAGGGCTGGGCGATATTGACAAAATGAATATCTCGATAATTTTTTGGCGAATCTCGATCACGATATTTGGACGATATTTTGTCAGCTCAACATAAATGTGTTCAAATTAGTTAGACTGGAAAAACAACAAGCTTAAACATTCAAATCAGTTTAAAATCGGCTGAATGACGTCGTGTTTAACATGATTTGAGCAGGTTTGACAATAAAGTAGAATAAGTACATTTATTGATTATCACAAGAACACAAGATGCAAAAAATAGGATATTTTACACTAAGGTTCAAGCCAATTAAAATCTACTCAAAAAATGTAAAATACTAATTCTAGACAAACATTGTCATTGTTTTCTCATTTAAGATGGTCATATGAAACAAATATTTGTCAAATTTATCCCAAATGAGCAGCATTCTCCTATTAAAAACAAATGTGTTATGCATAAATTCTGATAGTTTATTTTTATTTACTTTTTTTAAGATTACGCATCACTATTTTCATTTATTTATTTTTTTTTGGTAAATGAGATCTTTTGCAGCACGATATACAATATTCATTTTGGCATCTCTTCAAAACAACATTCACTTATTATCAAAAATTCGATATATCGCCCAGCTCTAGTACTGATAACAGTAGCCTATATGGTATCTACTACACACACAGAGCCCCGACTCAAAGTGAGAAGTCTATGTTTTATATCATTTATATCACTTAATCTTGAGCTCATCCTGGTGACAATCTGCTTTTTGATGCAGCCAAATATAATATTTTCCTAGCTGATTTTAACCAGTCACAGTGAAGGCAATAACATTGAAATTGTGATCTGGCTTCAACTAACTTGTGGTCTACGTTTTTTCCATATTGCCCACTTCTACATTAATGTTGTAAATATACAATTAATGATATGTTGTTGTGCTGATGTAACACCAAAACAAACAAGCAAACAAACAAACAGGAGCTTAGTTGTAGATTGTAGTTCTTAAAGTTTTGTTTTCTTCTCCTGAAATGTAAGTGTATTGGAAAAGCAGAATTTTGTGGGGAAAAATAACTGCTACATTTAATTGAGACCTATAGTTATTTTTCCATATGTTTAGGAAGAAACTATGGCAAAGGTAACAACTGCTTAAAAATAAAAACAAGTTCATTGATTTCTTGTTCAAAACAGAACACCTCTTCATTGTAAAATTTAACTTTAAAAATTAAAGTCAACGTGCAATTTTGAACCCTACATGTTTTACTCGATATTCTAATTTTTGAGTAAGCGCAAGTAAGTACAGACAAGTAGGCAGGGATACTTGGGAGGTCAAAACAAATTTCCTGAGCACTGGAGAATCAGCTAAAGAACAATACAAGATTACTCAAACATGCATGAATCAATTCAAATACAACTTTGGGTAAACTAATGATGAGAGAACACTTGTAACATGGTTAAAATCAGATTTACATAGTAGGTCTTTTTTTCTCTTTTCAATCTAAGAAAGAGCCCTGTGAGTCACTACATGACTCTTTGGGATAAGATCTGATTGGTTGTTCAGGGATAAGAGCCCTGCTGTTCAAAAGAAATTCAAAAATGTAATACCTGACTGTACTACTTCTATTTCTAGGCTTCAGTAGAAATCTCAGTCACTTTCGGCAAGATTGCAAATGCTACAGTTTTGCATAATGTAGTGTAAACATTTAAACAAGGTAGCTTTAAAAACATTATCATTTCAGGCTTGTATTTATTAATAAGCTGAATGTATGTTTTAAGTTTTTATAATTAGGTGCACTGACACACGTTTTAGTGTGAAAAAATGTCTGTTCTGGGTGTGATAGATCTTCTGGTAATCAAGAAGTTCAGTCTCTATTGGTGCTCACAAACAAGCTACGTCACATCCCAGAGTTTGACCAAAGGACGTGTGTCATAATAGCATTAGCATAAAAGTTTTTAATGTGCTCACTTTGAAGAAGAGCAAGTTAATCAAATGAAAGTACAGCATTAAAGATTCAGGCTGTTGCTGGTACACTAGTCTGTATGTGGAGCGATGTCATTACTGTACATAATCAGGGCTAATGACTGTCATAAGTTGGCTGCCTATACCACCGCAGAGCTGCTGCCAACAGCTGGAAGTGCCACTTTGAATCAGCTGCTACATTATAAATATATCTGCAGGATTTGTGCTCTGAGAAATACAACTTAATCAATGTGGATCTCCAACATTGTAACAAAACAGCTGTTTGACCTAGATCTGTGTGTACACTACAAAAACTATATGTCTAGTCTCGCTTAAAAGACTGCCATTCAGAATTTAATCTGGATTTGAGATTATGTTGAATATTTCAGTGTTTCTATCGAATTATTGAAATTTGACAATAAGGTACCGTAAGTACAATTTCCTTAACCCAGAAGCAAACAATTTGACTCAAAATCAGTTCAAAATAATCTAAGTCTCTAAAACAAATAAACTTAAATTTGTCAAAATGTCCTAAACTAGAGTTGAAATCCTCGAATCAAGCAATAATTTGACTTGAAATTTATGTTATTAAAAAATAAACAGCGTCATCAGAAGACATGTATTAATGACCAACACATCCACACTATTTGAAAAGAAATTCAGCTTTTTTTTCCTCACTCATGACCAGAGTCCAACATGTGCTTATGTATTCATTAACAAGCTTGCTGCTGAGCAAAAACTCTTTTGAGATCAATGTAAAAGTTATTTTCTACAGAAGTTCAAGCTCAATGTTCTGCCTACAAACACAATGTGCTTTTTTTTTTTACTTTATGTGCTTGAACTTTAAAGACCCCTGAAGAAATAAACACATCTATTCAATACAAAGTCAATAGATCTACTTGTTCATGATTCTTGGGAAAGCAAGGTGTTTTGGCTGGTAGAACTCTCGTCTCACAGCAAGATGGTTCTCTCTGGATCTCTTTGTGTGGATCTCCTGTTTCTTCTTGTGACTGTGAATTTCTGTTTAGGCATGGGACGATATTAAAATTGCACTCATAATTATTGTGACCAAAATAATCGCAATTAACAATATTATCCCGATAATTTACTAAATGTAAAAGTGCACAGATTCAAAATCAATGAAATATTTATTAGCGCACAATATGTATGTGTTTGAACAACTACTTATTCAGGTCTATTTTGCCCTTTGTCTTAGCCTTGGTCTTAATTATTCCTCTGTTGGCACTAGTGCTCTCTCCAGGCGCTATATATATGGTTTGGCTTCAGCCAGATGTGGGGTGCAATTTCCTTCAGTGAACCTTATGTAAAAGAAAAGACACATTTTTAGACAAAGTTGTTAAATCTGTCATATAAATAGACTTTCACCAAATAGATTTCTATTATTACACCTTTTTCCAACTGAAGCTGCTGCAACAGTTCACTTTTGCTGTGATCTTAATGCAGCAGCTCACTTGTCACAGACGTGACACATCTCAGGTTCACTGAAGGAAATGCACCCCACATCTGGCTGAACCTGCACCTTCTACACTGACAATGTATAGCGCCTGGAGAGAGCACTAGTGGCCAACAGAGGAATAATTAAGACAAGGCTAAGACAAAGGGCAAAATGACCTGATTGTGTTTTGGTCCAAGTACAATCAATAATTATTCAAAGTGAACAAATGATTACAATATTGAGCAAAAATCTGCTAACTTTGTCTCAGAGTTATTAATTAACTTTAACACATGAACCTTTTCTTTGTTTAGCCATATTACAGCTTCTTACTGAGTTCACAGCATCAGATTTTGGATGCTCTTATGAAGTCACAGGCGCACATCTGCTGCTGTAATTGCAATTATCGTCACGTACGATTATCACGTTTATGAAAAAATGTCACGATTATTTAATTGCCGCCCTTAATTATAGCGATTTGTGATAATATCGTACATTGTCCCATCCCTATTTCTATTAGCCACTCCAGTTTCCCCTAGAGTTTTAAGAAAAACTTTTTGATATAGCAAAAATTAAATATTACTACTTTTTTGTATTTACTAGGTTTAACTTTTCGTTATTTTCCATCACATTTTGTACAAAATTGAAAAGCTTCCAGAGATTAAGTCCAGATAACCACCAAGTTAGATCAAATCAAAAAACCGTCAAGTGTTTGTGACAGTAATGTGAAAGTAATTCTTGGTTTTGCAGCTTGTTCTAGACAGTTTATTGAGAACAAGTGCAGTTCTGTTTTACACATGTACAAGCTCTGAGGGACAGGCCAGCTGATGAAAAGGGTAAGTCACAGGAATGACAGAAGTCTGGTCATGTTTGCATCATAAATGAGCTTAGAATGTACGCTCAACATAATCTAGAGCTGCAGACTGTGATGCTGACACGAGGAGGGAAAGCAGCCAGACAAAAAAAAAAAAAACACTTGACTAATGTTACATCTCAAGGTCCTCAGTCTGCATCGCTCTTTACTCATCCTGCTTTAATCACTGTCACATTCACTCACACTGCAAATGACACAAAACTGCTTCTTTAACTTTAGTTCAGCGTAGGAATGTCACGATATCAAATTTAAGTGTTATGATTATTGTGAGACTAAATATCGCGATTTAGCGATTGTTCACGATTACTGTTGTCATGATCTTTCATTTTCTTTTATTCTCATTGTCCAACATGTCGTCACTTTTACTTAAGCTTGTGACCACTTTTATGATATCAGATCTTGTGATTATGAAAACCTTAATGTGATTAAAAAAACAAGACATTAGACGCTTCTGTTTTACTATTGTAAAACATTAAAACTATTCTTTATTACTCCAATTGGTCTTCTTTTCTTAAATACATTTTAAATTCCTATGTCAGACCAGCGGTTGTTTATTTGTCTTACCTTTAGAGGTTATTCTTTATTGTAATGAAAAGAATCGCCATTATTAGAGATGGTGTGGCAAAAAACAATATTCATTATTAAACTTTCTGGTGTTGCAAATAGATTTTTTCCAATATTTGAATTTCCAATATTATTTTAGTATTCATAACAAATCTCAAATATACTGTTCATAACAACAGTATATTGAATTTAACAAAAAATAATGATAACAATTATTTATTTGGGAGAATAGATCATATGTAACATCTGTGCTAAATATCAGACTTGTTTTTCTTAGAAACCTGGTCAAGGCTAAAACAGAATTGATATTTTGTTGTGTGTACAATGTGGACTAAAAACAACAAATTTTGCTTCTAAACTAGTCACGATTATTTTTCTTTTGTTCTTACGATAATATTGTGGCTTAAATAATCACAATTATCGATTAACCTAATAATCTTGACATTCCTAGTTCAGCGATGGAGAACAAATTAAGCCTGGCAGTTTGTAGTTCACCAAATACGTGAGCATAAAGCGTTCAACAGCATCAAAATAAGTTGTTTCAGTCTTTCGCGTCATTTTGTTAGCCAAACACTCCAGTTAAAGTGAAAAAAAAAACATACTCTACTATTTTAATCGGTTAAAAAGTGTTAAAGGTTCAAAAATGATATAATCTTAACATAACTTGAGCAGGAGTAGTTGTGGTTAGCCTGCCTCTGCCTCCACACAACAAGTGCACACTGCTGCGCACCGGGAGCATGTGACGGTGCAGTTTAGCATGCGCTGCACTGACTGGACACGAAGCAGACACAGAGGATGAGCAGAGCACTGGAGTGTGAGTGTGTCTCAAGCACAGCTCACTCTGACATACAGTCTGTGAACACACTCGCATGCACTCTAAAGCTAGATCTGCTTGATGGTTGTTTATCTTGTTTTGTTTGTCCAAATGTCTGATCACTCAAAGCAGGAGAGGAACATATTCTACCACTCAGAAGCAATTAGCCGATCTATAATTTGCAAACAATTATATGTCTGCAGATTTATTCATGTCAATTACCAAAGTAAAATATGGCACTTTTCTGCACATCTCTGTTGGATTCTGTTATTTGTCCTGACAAAAGTTTCATCAGAGTTTAGTTGTGTTCAGAAGGGATGCTGCTTACTTTCAGTGTGCGATGGAGCAGGAGCAGTGACAGAGAGGACAGGGGAAGAGGAGAAATGTAGAGATTATAATAAAAAAAAAAAAAAAAAAAAAAAAAAAAAAAAAAATAAGTATGAACAATCCAACCATCACAGTTAAAATAAAATAATTAGAGCTGCACGATATATCGAAAAAATATTGATATCGCAATATTGACACGTGCTATATCTATATCACAAAGATGTGCGATAATGTATTACATTTTTAAGGCATTCTTCATCTGTTTTTAGCCGGAGTGGTTTAACTCTGGCGCACCTTAAATCTGCACCTCCGATGGAGCTGCTGATGCCGCTTAGCTTTGCTAGAGCGAGCAGCAGTGAATCATGGGAACTACTGCAAACAGATGAAAAGATGAGCACAAACGAAAGCAGCAAACTACTTATCCTAAAACACTGCATCCCGAGACTTTTGGACTATTTCTTTACAAGACAAGTATTTTTCTATCATGCCGGAAATACAAATGCAGCCTCTTCAAACAACCCCACAAGGACCACCGTAAAGTTATATTATGTCTTTAGTTGATGTTAGCTGTGAGTTAGCATGTTAGCGCTGCTAACAACGGATATTGCTAACAACACGGCACAACCAAACCATAAACCACGGAGCAAATGGTTTAAACACCACTCTGTTCAACTTTTCTCTGCCTCAGCATCATCTCAAAGTAAGTCCTGCGTCCTTGTATTCTGTGTGTGTAGCAGGCATGTGCATGTGTTTAGCACTGTGTTCTCATCTTCTCCTCTTAAACAACGACTCGTGATGGTTTAAAACCAGATTTAAAAAGCAAAAAAACTATAATTGTGATAAAACTGTGATCTGTCAGGTTTAACACGACGCACAAGCTCACCTTTAGTTCACAAACAATGTGAAAGGTGTGTAGAGGTAGCGACTGCAGTTGCCATATTTTCAGAGAGTAACAAGCGACTAAGCCTTGGAAAAAGAGTCCTAATACACGACCGCACTTCAATAAAAATAAGTAAATAAAATAACTGAGCAATTACTAAGGCGCAGAATGTGTGCTGTTTATATGCACATCGTTTTAATAGTGTAATAACAACTTTAAATAAATGCACAGAGAATTTCTTAAGTGAAAAATAAATATCGGAAAAATATCGAATATCAGTCTCAGAACCCATATCGCAGAAATTTTCAATATCACATAACAATAATATTATTAGTACATGTCTTACTGTGAGTGGGGGAAGGTGGATAATATAATTTTGGATAGGGCACTCAAAAACCTGAAGCAGCCTAGAGATTCAACCACAAACACAAATGGAAACAGCAGGACTTCTGACTTCAGTCTTCATGCTATGTTCCGTGATTTACAGACTTAATTACAAGATAAGAAGTTTTCTCTCTCTCTCTCCAGCTGATAAATTGGGATCTATACAGTGACACTAATTGTATTGGCACAACAGAATCTGAACAACAATAGTTCCTCTACCGAAACTCCATGGTTTATAATTACTATTCTGGGCACAAAAGCATCCACCACACAGTTGGAGCCAAACTATCGAGCACAGCATATTGCACAGTGAGAAATGAGGATGCTAAAGACAAAAAGGTGCAAAAAACATAAATCCAATTAGTTAAGATGCCAGGAAAAACTTCACAGAACCATTTATTATGCTTATGTGCAAACATAAAACCCTAGAAGTCCTGGGGGTTTTATAATAACAAATACATCGAAGGTTAAAGTGTCAAAAATCAAATGCATAATCCCACTGAAACAGACAGTTAAAGCATTAGTGGGGCATTAGTGTACTGTTATAACTACAGGAACAACAGGAGGAGGGCCTTCATGCCTGCTCAGGGTCATGACACACATTTTTTGTCATGTCTTTTTTGTTTGAGTGAGGTAACTGATGATGAAAGGTACATTTGATCAATGACCCTGAGGGATATTCGTTCTCTACATTTGACCCATTTGGACTTCTCCATAGAGACTGAAGAAAACTCACTAAGACACAAAGGCAAAAATGCACAACACACTGAAAGGCCAGATTTAACCCGGAAGTCCCACTCAGAAGCTGTAAGAGTGAGTGCTATCCACTCTGCCACCGTGCCGCATACCCTCTGGAAATATCCAAATGAGTCCTCATTTGACTGGTTTATTTTAGCGTAACATAACACAAGGTTTCCCTCTATAAACCCCAAAGAAATGGTTTATGCCATCTAAATTGATGCAGACTTCAAAGATGTGCACATAAAAGCATTCACAAATCCCATCCTCAAGTCTGAGGGAAGGTCGCGCTGATCTGTTTCTGACACCAGCTCACAAAATGTTACTATTTCCAAACATTATTCAGACTCAATTTGAACCAATAAAAACTGCACCACAACAAATTTGTAGTGACTTTTTGTTAGACTGGTTTCACAAGTCAAATCAATCATGCAAGAAACAGCAAAGTTAAGTGTAGTATACATTACAAATAAACAACAAAAATGACCAGTTTACTCTGAGCATACTATGCTTTAATGAATAATCCACTTTTTCCACCAAAAAACATGCAGTTTCAGAAATGAGTAAACTTGAATATGATCGCATCCGTGAATAGTTAGCTAGCAGCAAAAGGTCCAGACTTAGTGAATGTGAGATTATCTTGCTCCATCTCTGGCTTTCATCTTGTTCCTCGTGGTGCGTTCTATCACACACTGAGCACAACAGGGGAGGACAGACCCCTATTGGCCCATAAAAATCTCTTTGAAGATGCTAAACAAGCATTAAACTCTATTTTATCATACCTGCTCCTCCACATTCTACAGCCTTATGTCACATGCTCCATATTTCTTAGCCCAGTGGACATTACATTGTTATTATACAGGAAATCTTGAATCACTCATGAACATATATAAAATACTTAGTCTTAAAAGAGGGTAATGTTTATCTGCAGATTCAAAAGCTGAATCATTACCTCTCTAATTCTGAATCTTTATATAGTGCACTTAGCTGTGAATTTACCTGACAGATTGCAAACGCACAGTAGGAGCCCTGTACCAAGTGCACTACTCTCTTTAAAAGCTATTAGCAAGAGCTAAACATCAGTCAAATACTCAAAGCTGGTTGAGCAAAACGGCACAATAGAACAATCAAAACATACAATATTTCTGCACAAATCACTTCCCTTCCACTTCCCACGTCCAGCTATCGTAGCAAGCACTGCGTATCCGCGGGCCGGCACGGGCGATTCTATTGAGTTCAATGGTGGCGGCAGGGAGTACATTGGGTATTTTTGAACTTGCAAATTAGCAAAAACAGAAGAAAGTCAGGCCATTTCTGCTAACTGTCAAACGGCCATTTTGATGAAAAAATTGGATTTGTGCAGCTAAACCGACTAGAAGGGAGTCAAACTTACTGTTATTAAGCTGCCGATGTAGATTTATATTTTAATCTGGTTAATAACCTAACTATCATCTTAAAACAATTCAATATCTTTGTTCCAGTTGTGTATTGGCGTTTACATAGTTTAACAAATAAACAGAAGAGTGAAGTGTGAGAAGAAAATGATAGCAAATGTGTTTCAAATCAGTCTTATATATTATTGCTTAATAAAAGCACAAACTAAAGTTTGTAGAAGAGCTGCGGCTGATTGACACAAGCTGTAGCAGCAACGCTAGCCAGCGCTGTAGTCAACTAAGTACAAGAGTTTATCACTGTGCGAAAACAAAAATTATGCTGCTACTTCAACAATTATGAATTACAACCCATAAACGTTACATTCAGGTGACTGAAAAAAACAACGAGAAAAACACTTCAGGAACCAGACGTTCGTCATATGGGTTCAGACCTGATCCAGTTAGAAGCTTCCCCATTTACACAGGCAGATGTCTTCCAAAGTGCTTCACACAGCAACTTCCCACCCCAGTGCAGGCAGCCCTGGGGCAGAGGCGCCTAAGCACCTGGCGCCTCAACCTCCGACCACCACCGAGCATTCCCTAAGCTGCATGTCATTGGTTGGAGGGGAAACCGGAGTGCCCGAAGAAAACCACCAAATGCCAAAGAAAATCTACAGAAGGTAAATTTTCAGGCTTTTTTCCATTAAATGCTAGCTCCACTACTGTAATGGTGACTGCAGCTAATTTAGTCACATGGATGTAGGAGTCAGTAACAGTCAAATCATTGCTGTCATCATGTCTATTTGGTTTACTTGGATTTTTTTTTCCCAAATACAACACTGTCATGTGTTTGTTTTATGCACTGTCGAATGCTCAAACATAAGTGACAAATATTGTGAGAGATCATTTTGCTGCCCAGTGTAAACATTAAGTCTCTTCTGACGGTTTAGAACAGTTAAGAACAGCTGCATTTCACAAGCTTTGGGTTTGGGTGAAACTACCTGAGGTCATTTTTTTAAAAATAGCCAACCATGGTCACTGCCCATTTTGGTCTGCTGTGTAAGCATCAGGGGATTCAGAACATGCACTTTTCCCAGCAAATGGCTGTAGCCCAAATTTACAGTGACAACCCATCCATCCACAGGCTCCCAAAAGCTTGGAAAGATTAGGCATGACTCATTGGGTATTGTATAACAAATAGTCCAAGAAGAAGCTGGTGCAAACTCTACAAACAAGCCTTTAGACTAAGATTTGAGACTTTCCTCTTGATGTGAACTTGTGCAGTGATGCAGTGTATTTAGTGTGGGGGAGAGATAAGCAGCAGCTGTACATGGCTGCTGCTCAGAGCCTCGGGGTGAACCATATGCTGACAGAGCAAGGTGTCAGAGAAAACAGCCTGAAGACAGATGAAAGTGGGCTTCACCACAGCCAGAGCTGACCTGCAGCTCTCCGGCTGTAATGAGACGGACCAGATAACAGGGCCACTCTGCATAATGACACGCCTGTCATACTAATCACAACGTCATGTAAAAATACTGTCTGCTTTCTCCCAGCACCTCCAGGTCAGGAACAGAAGTGATGAGTGTGTGAGAAGCTGTTCTCATTTCAAAGGCTCTAACAGTGGGTCAATGGTCTTATCATACAGTACACTGACACTTAAGGCACACGCATATTCAGATCAAGTTTATAGATAGAGTTTGTAACTTTGTAAACACACCATCTCCTACATAGACAATAATGATCATTACTTGAAGTTTTCTTACACTCCACAAGCTCAGTCTTCACTCTGTGCCAGAAGAGAAAGGGAAACAACAAGGACTGTCTCTGAATGAACAGCTCCACACAAGGTTCAAAGCCTTTCCCAACTCATCGTCGTCCAAACTATTCAATGATGATATCGTCTCAACACACTTGAAAGGACAGAAAAGAAGACAGCCACAGTGAATCATCACTCACTTCTACTGTCCCACAAGACCGTTGGTTAAAAACAAGGCTTTATTGAATCCACACTGAATGCTTATTGCATCTGAACGACTGATTTTATTATCATAGTAAATAGTCACAATTAGCTTATAGTGATACTTATAGCCCTGCTTCAGCCATTCAAAAATGCCTTTTCTCCACTAGTTGAAAGGTTTTCGACAGACGCAGCTGCCATAGTCTTCCAGCATTACAGCAAAGCCTCATGACTGGAGAGAGTGGAAGTGTGTCAGGTGCCTCCAGCTCTTTCTTGTGTACACTTTTCTCACTGCTCCAACAGAAATGTTCAAGACGTGAGCATCAGTGCTGCAGTAAGACAGCCGCTCACCTTTTTTAGTAACAAGATAGTTTAAGATGATTACAATATTCATTTGTCGCTCTCCAACACGTCATGTCATCTACCAAATACTGGTGGTGGTGGAAAGCGACACGTATCCAAGATGCAGAATTAGGCCAGAGAGAGATCAGACAGAAAATCCACCAAGCAACTTTTCTTGTAAGATGTGTCACTTTTCAAGATTGGTGTTAAAACATGATAAGAAAAGTTTACTCAAAACTAGATCCATAAAAAAATTTTAGTAATTGTGACTAGTCCACTAATATTGTTTTGTTTTTTTTTATTTTACTGATGATTCAGGTTGGGCGATCTGTCGAAAAAACATCAAATCTATATTTACAATATAGATTGGATTTTGTAGCCTTTTAAAAACAAAAGCTAACATATTTAATATGTTATATTTCATTTAAAAAAAACTAAATAATTTACTGTATATATCAATATTCTACCTAAATGTTTGGCGAAAAGGAAACCGTGGTTTTTTTTTTACTGATAAAGGATTGATTATTGATCTTTCTATTCAAAACAATCAAACAATTGACAATTTAACATAACAGAATTATGATCTCTTGATATTTTGATGAATCACCCAGCCCTACTTATAGTAACAATCTAACAGTAACAGTCTTCAACACCAGCAACAGGTGGGACAGGACAGTTTTCACAAAACAAATGAAGGGGTTCAAGAGAACAAAAATAGGTTTAGATATAATTTTAAATAATTGCTTCAATGTCTTTAGTCATTCTTTTGTTTATCCAAATTGACAAATGAATGTAACATTATGTAACAGCACATTATTCACATTCTATACACTTATTAAACATTTTACAGGTCATTGAAATGACTGCACTCGATCTTCAGTTCACTCTGTGGCCCTTGTCTTAAAAGGTAATATATTGAATGAACAGTATGGTTACTTCTGAGGATTTGAAGGAGCAGGGTCTCCAACATTTAATGAAAGTGAACAATCAGGCCATGATGGTGTGTTTCTATGCCTGTGTTTTTGTGTCCAGTCTTTCATCTATGCTCTGCCTCACTACTCGACCTTTTCTTGTACAGACATATTAAATGTTTCTATTTTAGTGCAAACAAAAATCTCACGCAGACACCAGCCAGCACCTCTATTTGTTTCAGTTATTGTCATTTCTTATCCCTTTAATAACATGTGACTTTATTAAACAGCATGGTAGTACAGTCCTATTAGCGGCAGAGTCATGTCAGGTGTACAGCAGCAGTGCTTATGATGAATGAGGCTTCTAGCACTGGAAGCCTGAGCTGTTTACGCTTCCCTCAGAGCAAACTTTTACTCACCTGACTTCACTAAATCATCCAAATTGACAGAATTATAGAAGCTCCAGTTAGAATCTTGTTCATATCTCAAAATGTTCACACTTTGAATGCAATTTTGCAGAGGATGAACTACTTAAGTTGCCTCCTGTGTATTCCAGATGTGAGTGGTGAGCACATTTCAGCTGGCATTTCAGACGCTAGGCAATGGATCATCTTTAACTTAAATATCCATCAACAGCAAAATAACAATTGTATTGTAGGGAGCAGTCTACGCTGTGTAGAGTTATGTATCTGTTGGAAAAATGCATCAGAGATCTGGCACAGCTCACTTTTAATCTTTTTTGGAGTCACTGTCGAGTGAATAACTGATCTAATGTAAAAACTAGGTTTCAATAGTAAGAAATGTATTCCATCTTGAACATCAATAATGATTCTGCTAATTGTTTGTTGTAGCAGTTATTCTTTCCACTAATTGATTAGTTGTTTAAATGATGAATGATAAGTGTCCTCTATTTACTTATAGAGCACTTAGGTACTCAAAGATCTTAAATGAATCACAAACACTGTACTAGTGTACACTGGGGCAAGGCTGATTAAGTGTCTTGGCCAAAGACAGTTTGCTCTAGTCGTGCCACTGTGGTCTCTAGGGCTGTAGTCCTTAGTCGTGTAGTTGATTAATCAATCAATGGCATCTTAGTCAACCAAACTTTGTATTAGTCGACTAATTTTTTAGATAGATTATAAGGTTATAAATTGAACAGGGACAAAAAGTAGTGATTTAGTTGAGGATTGGGGACCAAATCATTGGTCCGATCTGCTGTTGTAGATCTAAATATCACGTTTCCTATTAATTTTGTGTACTTTTTGCATAAACTCCAATGAATTTTTAGTCTTTTTGTTTGGGTCAAATAAATAGAAAAAACATACTTTTAAAAAGTCAAAAGTTTAGCCACACCCCATTTTAGTCGAATAATCAGACATATCTTTAGTCGACCAAGAATTTCTTTCGTCGACTGCAACCCTAGTGGTCTTGCATTCAAGTACTTTCTCACATCTGAGATATGACACTTTTTACTGCATTTGACCCAAAGGAAGCTGCTGTAAAGTTGTCTGAGAATTCTAGTGGAGCTATAGTTACAAGAGTGAATAGTTTTCATTACTCTTACACCACTTGTTCTCGTTAGGGGTCAAGGGTGACTGAACCAACTTGTCGCAGAGCTAACGCACCCCAATTGGCTTTGTGTATGAAACTGGCTTGTTTTTGTTCAAATAGCTAACTTCTGTACATACAAGCATTTCCTGTTAGCAACAAACATGTCTCTTTTTAAATACACGGTGAATTATTCTACAGATTTGTGAAGTCTTTAATGTGTTTTCTGTAACACTCACCACAAACTCACTGTCACTGTCTGATCTTCTGAGGATGTATCATTTTAAGCTGGTGTAGTTAAAACCTCATAGAAATGAACTGAACAGGAAATGCTTGTATGTACAGAAGTTAGCCATTTTGAACAAAAATATGACAACTGAAGTTCCGTGCACAAAGCCAATTAATTACATGAGTACTTTTATATAATTGCACAAAATGTACTAAAAATAGGTGTATTTATTTATTGATACATGTTTTATGTTAGTGACTTTTGTGCCATTTCTGCTATAAATATAGACATAGTTGTTGTATGAGTGAGTGACTATGATTTACAACACATCTACCTGGCCTAATCTACCCCAATAGAAGAAAGACTTTCAAATTATGGGCTGGGCCATCACTTCGAAACTATTGTCACTTGACAGTAACATAATTAGTTTCTTTTTTTTTTTTTCCTAAAACACAGCCGTGGATAGGAACTAATTAAAGTACATGTAAAAATTAATAGCATGCTGTCCCTTTATTCTGCTGACATTAAGTCACTTCCAGACTGTCACTGATGATGCCTCATGAGGGCGAAACACAACACTCTCAATCATCATGAAGAACTAAAACTAATCAGCTGGTCAGTCACTGTAGTCAGCCTCACAAATAGTTTATTTTATTAACAAAGTATTGAGATGATACTGCGTCGTTTGTATCCGAGGAGCTTCTAAAGTCTGAGTTTTAGGATTTCGGAAAGATTGCATATTGCAGAAATGTGCCATAGCATTTTAGACAATTACAATCAGTTGCATCAGCAAGTGCTTGGTAAAATAATAAATAATTGTGACAAACTGTGCTAAAACTTTTTTAAACTATGTGATTTCCTGGTTCAAAACATCAACTAAAGTGAAGAGTGATTTGCAGCACTTAAACTAAACTGCCTAAGAGAGCCTAAATGATCAAGTAGAGATAAAAACAGACTTTGACTTGTGTTAAGAGTAGTACCTGTGTGACCAGTGGCTCCAGCAGCCGCTCCACTGTCAGGGTGCGTATTTCCAAACTCTTTGGGTCCCATTTTAACAGAATGGGGGACGTGGCAGCTGTCATGGTAACTGTTGGGAGAAAACACAGAAGATTAGCCTCAGCGATGCTTACGTGAAGTTTTGTATTGGGTTTTTTTGGCCCATCAGCCTTGTAAATACATTTGTTTTTCAAAGTGTACAAACCAAGGTTATTTTGGGTGAAGCTGAGCCATGACAGTTGGCATTTGGTTAGCAAGTCTGTTGTTACTGGGAGAATGCTTGTACAGTAAGCAGTTTCCGAATGACCAGCTGGGAATAGCATAGTCCACTGCCAGTGTCAATGAGGCAGAAGGGAATAAAGAATGTGAACAGAATGACAGATCTGGGCCAGAGGTCTATCTCAAATACACACAGAGGTACAATACAAGCTCCTGGCAGCACACCAGGCAGTTTAGAGCTCCACACACCTTTGCACACCTTCTCCAGTCATTTCCAGTGGAACTATCACAGGATTCCCCGGGACAGATAAGTGTAAGCTGGACAGGTCAAGAGGGACAGACTTTTTAAAAGTTTTGAATTATCATTAACATGACTTTGGGTGCAGCACAAGCTTTTAATAAGTCCATGTTTGCCTGTCAGTATGAATAATATTTCATCATGACGCTATGAAATCATTGTTTTTTGAGCCAAAATACAATCGAGTATCATTACATTGTGTGAAAGAGACGCAGATGTACTCTGGTGAATAATAGTTTAGGTTGAATGTTTTTTGGTTATACTATTTTACCCCAGCTATGCTTTTAAAACAAACTAAAGTAAGAAAATCGGTCTCAGAAATCTGCCTTAAAAATCGGCAATTGATATCAGCATCGAAAAACTGGTATCAGCATCAGCCAAAGAAAAACTTATTTGGTCAAGTCTAATGTAGAAAACATTAACCACATGTGATATACAGCCAAGTTACTAAAAAACAGACTGGTTATGTTAAATCTGCCCAGTGTAAAATGAAACACTGTTTACCACAGAATGGTACAAATCATTAAGAGGCACACTTGTAGGCACACTTGTAGACACTTATAGAAAATAATTTTTGCTTTTGCATTAAAAGCCTGTTGAAGATAAAACCTTATTATTTAATGTCCATCATTCAAAGTCTACTCACTTTATTCTAATAAAATAACTGACAAAAGTCTAATCATTTGACTAAACTGACGGTCATTACTCTAACTTACTGTAGTGTTCTAGCTCCGCCCCCTCTCTAACCGCAGCTGCTGCTGTCATGTTGGGAGAGGGACGCATAGTGGAGGAGCGTGTCTTTCCTACTTTTGACAGATTATATATGAGGTGGGTTGTAATCTCTCTTCATTTACCAGCAGCCTTTTATAAGGGTGAAAACACAGGGGCTGCTCAGTGTGTCACTTCTGAACAGGCACACAGTCCACACAGCCCTGAGTGTCCACAGGCCATAACTAACTGATTAGACACTAACCATTCATCAAAATCTTATCAATGTTTAGTCATCTTGCGCCTCAGTACTTGTCAGGTCAGCTGATCAGCTAAACCCAGTTGTTCCAAACACCCAAAAAAAACAGACAATTTGAGCCAACATGATCTATAAGCACTTGATTAAAATCAAATATTACTAATAAAACAAACTAATCTTGTTGAAATGGGTTTCTTTTAAACAACATCACCAACAGCATTACTCATCAAGTTTTTGTAACCCACCAACTACAGTTCTAGACACATGATACATGACACAGATGACATAATGGCATGCATCCCTGAACGTCCAAACGACTTACTTTGTCACATGAATGTTCCGTCCTCATAAAGCAGTGAAAGCTCCATGATGTCCCTGAATGACAGTGCTCTCTCTGGGTGGCTCAGCATCTGGAGTGTGCCTGCCACAAGCTGCCACTGCCAATAAGTCTGTTCATTTGTCACCAAGTGTGGGTTCTTCTTGATACGCTTTGTTTTTTATTGGCCATTAAACAATATTATTACCTCTGCTTCTGCCTCAGTCAGCTCTTAGTGAAATAATGCTGATGATGGAGCAAGAGACAACAGCTAACAAATGTAATTACCTCACAGGGCCAGGTGGTGACTGGAGTTGTGTTGTGGTCGATTATATTGACTAATCAACGGACTTCTCCAACTGGAAGACTACTTTACTGTAAACAACTATTTTACACACTGATCAGCCAAAACATGGACGACTGAAGCAGCATATCCTGTTGGAAAACAACTGCTCTGGGGACATGATTCCCTGTCTGTTAATGTGCAGTGAGCGTTTGGCCTCTGGTCTCATGAGTTTATGTAGTGACTCTGCCTTGGCACAACCTGACAGCTCCAGTCTGGGCTCAGCGTGTCAGATCACTACTTCCACTTTTGCAGAGCAGACTATGGACAAAACAGGATGATCAAAGAGGAGAACAGGCTCTGAGGTTCGCATCAGTCCTTCTGTGTGAAGCAGAACATGAAGCAGATCTAAACACTTGAGTCACGCTCTGGAAGAACTATGTTACCCACTTTCTCTATGTTGTTGTGCCCAAGTGCAGGACTTAACCTACTTTGCCCCTGTCTCCAAGGTTTCTTTGACTTACATGCATACCAGTTGAAGATCAAAGGTTAATGTGTCCAATTACCAGGTGATAGTTGGCCAAAAGTAAAAACTAAACACACAGAGATAGACTGATGAGTTAATAGTGCTTTCAAAGGCCTGTCACAGCTCTGAATGAGACAATAAGTGTCCTCTGACAGAGCATTAAGCCACTTCAGCCTGAGCACAAAGCAGCCTTCATGTCACACACATCAGCACACATTCTCCATGTGTTAGCACCGTGATGATCACACTGTAAACACACCACTCTCTTTTGTACAAATGTCACACATGACAAGAGAGTGGGCTTTCTGACAGCAGAGCACAAAGGCTTTGGACTCAATCTCATCACTGGCTCCATAAATATGAAGAGCTGCCATGTGATTATGTGACATGTTGCTAAAAGACCAAACAACTGTTGGTGGCTGCATTAGTCATGCTGACAAGTGCAGTGGGATTAAGCCAAGTCTGCTGCAGCACACTGGCCTTGACATGAGTCCAGTGGAAGTGGGTCAATCCCAAAGTTGAGCAGGATTATAATCCCACATCAGACTTGGGCTGGTGGGATGCTCTGCAGCTCAGGAGGATGAAAAGGACAGCAGCAGCTACACTTCTGTCACAATATTATGTCAGCAGCAGACACAAACGTCTTGTCTATTCAAGTGTAACCTGTTTGAGCTTCACAGGACAAACCACAAGGGTTGGACCTGCAAAATACAGAGAAAAATGTGAATGTGTCAATTTAAACTGACCACATACAATTACAAGCTCCAGCAAGAAGATCTTCTAAGAAGGGCTCTTTTTCATTTCAGATCAAAGCTTGGCTTAGTATTAGTAATAATTAGGATCTCTTTGTAAAATTTGTTAAAGGTGTGAGGTCTGGCTAGTCATCCACTTCACTACCTCAAAGAACAGCTTCATGTGACAAAACAATAGTGAAGACAAATGTCAATGATACAGTGAGACTTATGCAGCAACTTGTCAAATGAATTCATCCTGACCATGTCCTGAGGACTAAAATGTCAATTGCTAGAAGTGCCTCTGGTCACAATGGTCAGAATATAGATTTTCGGTTTGATGGCTCAAGAACAGCTTCACCCAACAATAGAAAAGTGAATGCAGCACGACAGAGCCCCACATGGAACAGTGTGGAGGAAGGATGGGGGGGGGGTCTGGTCTGGTCTGGGACAACAGCCCTACACAAATATGTTCCATGACGTCTCTAGCTGCAAAAATAATAATAATACTTAAGGCATATGAAGTGCAAAGTCACACACAATACTGCAAGTGAGTTAGTGAAAAGTAGTTTCTGTAATGAGAGCAGAACAGTGCATAAAAATGTCTGTTTCAACAATGTGATAGCATGTGACCATCTGGTGCTGAGTGACCACTCTTTGTGTCTGGATCAATATTTCTTCAGTGGCAGCAGCAGAAAGCAGAGGAGCTTATTAAAACCACAGTGATGTGTTGGAGGAGTCTCTTCTCTAGTCACATCAGGTGAATTAAAGGCCCTCCCTTCAATATCAATATTCACTCCTCAGTAGAGCTGTACAATTTCTCAGACAGGTAGTAGCTTAGTTTTACTGGAGTAATAATAGTTTGAACTTCACTCCTTGATGATCACCTCTGTTCATACTGTGAACAAAATAAGAAAGTTATAAAACTAAATTGCAGCGTTTTGCCATTAATGTCCACTAATATTCAGCGGTTTATTAGGCTCAGGATTGTGACATCATACATCATAGAATGTTCAGTTGGCCCCATGTTAAAACAATGGAGATTTTAAATAGCTAAATATCGAAAATAGCGTTAATTAAGTCATATTTTGACATCAAAGATGATCGATAAATTTACCAGTACCGACCCAGCAGTTTATTGGGCTGTTCCCAGCTGTTTTGATTACTTTTTTAAATTGTTTTGTCTATATATTCTTATGGACATTCTGCTAAACTTACAACAAACATAGCTGATTTGCCATTCTTTCCATGGTAACCACAGATGCTTCCCGAGCCTAAAAGGTAATCAAAAAACATATTCTTAATCCCCACACACTTGAGTTAGAGCGTGAAATTATCAAGAGTCGATAAATCCAGAGCAACTGTAACATTTTGTTAGAGCAGGGGTCCCCAACCACCGGGGCCGCGACCACAGAACCGGGCCGCCTGGTACCGGGGCCGCAGGACAAAAAAGTTGGGAGGCAACTGGTCTAGAGGGCCAAATTGGAACAAATTCTGTGTTTTCATAAAACACCGGTTTTTAATCTACTATTTTGGACAAGGACAACAAGCAATATAAGAGTAATACTTCTTCTCAAAAATGTGCCACATCTGGCCCCGGCCACAGTTGGCTCCATTCTGACATAGTAGCAGCCTACAAACAAAATGGCAAATTATGTTATTAATAAGCAATATGTGGCAAAAATATACATTTAAATCGGATTATTCACCAGTAAACTCAGGACAATCATGAGATTAATTGCATTCAAAAATTATAATTGCTTAATCGCAGCCCTAATATTTTTACAGCTTCTGTACAAAACTACTCAAACAGAGACTGAAACTATATGTTCAGTTCATTCATAAGACAAGACAACAAACTACACCAAAAGTTTCCTGCTTAAAAAGTCAAACTTCCAGTGATTACAAGCAAACTTTCCTAAACTGTGTAGCGTCATGTTCAGTGGCTCCAGCTTGTTACTGTTACTGTCCCCTTACATAAACATTATCCAACACGATTGATTTAGTGCTTGTACGGCACAGCCTGTCAGTTTGAGCGCTGCACATCCTCCTGTTTGGAGTTAATGGGGTTATGAGTGGACTAAAAAAATGATTAAGACAATGAGGCACTCGGGTTCCCTGCACCCCACAGCTGCTGACACCAGACTTTCAACACTTTATTGTCCCTCCTGCAACAATAAAGGGCCTTTTTCATTCTGCTCCACTGAGTGATAATGGCACACAAGACGGATCGGTGAAAGTGGAACATACTGGGATTTGCACATCTAGCATCTGGTGGGGATAGTGAACATAACAGACAAAGGACTGGAGCTAAAATACATATTGCTGTAAATGTGGGTGGGTTTGTAGACCACATTTACACTATATATACTGGGGTTTAAAGCTTCTTCTGCCACCATTCTTAGCATAATAGGGGCTGCAAAACAATCACTGAACAACTGAGAAGTAGGGCGGGCGATATGGTAAAAAAAGTATCAAGATTTCTTGGAGCCAGATGACAAATTTCGATTTTATCACGATTCATGTCTATTTCATTTTATTTTTTGCCTTTGAGGTACAAAGAAGTATCTTTCATAAAGTTACTTGTCAATGGCTGAATCCAGCTGTCAAAGGCTGTCTTGCTGCCAGATTTTCAGAGAGAAACCAAATATCCAAGCAATCTTTAATAATCACAAAATGTATAGCCATATGAAAATAAAATCTCGATTTTTTTTTTTTTTTTTTTTTTTTTTTTTTTTTTTTATTTTTTTTTTTTTTTTTTTTTTTTTTTTTTTTTTTTTTTTTTTTTTTGTCTTTGATTTCATTATGATTTTTTTTTTCTAAATTTTTTTGTTTTTACTTGTCATAATGGTCTGGTTATCACACAGGAAAGAGCTCTGCTCTTTTGTGAAAAAAAAAGCTTAGATCTTTCTAGAGAGAAAATCAAAAAACAAGTGACCAAGACAAATAAAAATAAATCACTAGAAAACAAAGCAAAGACTCAGCCTACTTAAATAAAAAGCTTACCAAAAATAATCGTATATATTAATGAAGACAGTTGTGTGTTGTTCTGAGAAGAGAGAGCTGAAGGTGAGTGTGGCCGCTAACAAGGATGAATGATTTTCATGTTTTGGTCGTATTTTATATACATAAGTTGTTTTCCTAACAAGATGATAAAACAACTTATAAGCATGAAAATACTGTTTGTTAAGGATCCATGTTTCAGTCATAATTGATATTTTTTCAAACTTGACTTGAAAAATGCTATATTTACCTCTTTTATGACTTGAACGTGCAGCCCAAAAAAACCACAACCTTCAAAATGTATAAGAGACTTTGAAAAAAGATTGTGGGAAAATATGACGATTTCGTGAAAAAAGCAGATTGTCAGGAAGATGAGCTCAGATTCATTTTCATCATGATATTGCCCAGCCTTATGTAGAAGCAAAATCTGGTAAATCTAATAGACATAAGGACTCAAAATGGTCAAATGTACTTTCTGAATTTTTATTCCTATTCCAACAATGCTTGCTTCCTTATCAAAAACACTATAAGAGTCTATAAGATACAACTCTCCAGAGCCTCAGAAAACACAGTTGTGTAATTCCCATGTCATAAAACGTATTCTTTACATCTGCGTAAATCATACAAACGTGAAGCATTAGCACATCCAGTAAGATGAGTTTAATTATGTCCATATTAATTTCCTTTTGCAACCAGTAGACAGAGCTCTAACTCTATTACTGATGTGGGAACAAAAGGGCCGTGCTTTATTGCACATCTTCATCAAGTTCCAAAAAAGCAAAAGTTCTCAAGGGACCGTTTAAAAGACAACAGAGCACATAAAGCATCGTTTTTGTTTTTTAAAATTAGTTATTGTAGCGACCGACTAGACAAAATACACTGTAAAGTAAAGCCAATGGCAGCTTAAACTAAAATTGCAAACTAAATGAATAAAAACAAGTTAAAAAGCTGTTTTTGATTTTTGACAATAATGGAGAACTATGTATATATTTCATATTTCAAACATTTGGCTGCAAAAGTCTAAATGTACAAAAGAAAAAAAATTGCTGTGTAGCCAACTAAACAATTGTGATAGGCTTAAATGATAAGCAAAACAACAGAGTGAGGGTCAGAACAACCATGAGGGTGGCAAAATCTTTCTGGAGATCGTCTGTTATGTGAAAAGTTGAACATTGAATTTTAAACAAGGTTTGACACTTTTCAAATGCTGAGAAAGTACATTTCTATGTGTTGGCTTCAGATACATTTGTCTAGGCTTATGGATTCAAAATAAAATGGAAAATAAGGCTAAAAACTTTGTCGCTTTGCAGGCAGCCTACATTTTAATGTTTGGAGATTGTGAATGCCCCACTGCTGTTCTTATGGGGGTCGTGACTGGAAAAGTAAATGCAGTTGTGAGAAACACAAGGCAAGTTTATTTCACACCGTTTGTTGTTCAAATGTATTTCTCATTTAAATGTTTTACCATCATTTCAATGAGTTTATAAGCAATTTTAAAACTTTCAGATGCAAGAGCAAAACATTAGTATTAGATCCAAACGTATTCTTGACTTTCTGACACATCCTCTTATTCCCTACATTCTGAGTTTAAAAACAAATTCAGAGACCATAGTTTGGTCATTGTAACGCAACAACAATAATAGCATGCTTGTACTAATGTTGTTTTTTTTGTTTGTTTGTTTGTTTGTTTGTTTTTTTAATAAGCCAAATTGCATACTATTTCATCTCATTATTACTGCAATAAAGTACAACTAAATGTGCTTTTTTATCTCAGTTTGTGCAACATTAACCTCAGCAAATCCTTAGTAGCATTTTATCAAGCATTCATAAGAATTCATACATTATAAAGAAGTGGTATTTTTTTTCTAAATTTCAGCCAGCGTGATGGAAAACACTAGTGTGTCCTGAGGACGTGCCAGGTAAATGTGAAAAAATGTCTTGATTTATCCATTAAAAATAATACTTTTTGGACAAAATGCAAGATTCCCTTTGCTAACGAGACGCAGTGAAGTGTACATTTGTTTGTTTGTTTGTTTTGTTTTTAACTATTCTTTCATTATAGTCGAAGTCGCATATTTCTGGAACGTTACTGTGACAGGAGCTCAAAACCTGCTGATTGATTTGCATGTTCCCAAAAGTTAAACTCTAGTTGGACTGAATTCTACAGACCTGCAGCAGAGGTAATGCTGTTCGCCATGGCTACAACGTCAACAACAGCGGCTTTCTCAATGTTCGGACAATATCGCTTCCTCTCCCGGGAGACGGCTGACACAATGCACCGCTGACCACTATTGACTGCATACTTCCACACATGAACCGTGAGGAATAATAAGGACAAATCTATTGGAGTATGTGAATTTATACAAGATTTACAATTACTTCTAAATAAAAAAGAACATGGTACGATAAGTTTGCACATGGAGAACAGACATTGATATGATTCATGCAATACAACATGTAAAACGTATTGCGATTTTAGCAATAAATAAGAAGTCACTTTGTTAATTAGTCAAAACTCAGACTAAACTTGGAAAAAAATCTAAAAAAGAAATTTTACAACAATGTGAGTTTTTTTTGTTTTTTTAAGCATGTAAAATGTGCTGCTGATTAAGATAATTCAATATTTTGTCATTATTAGTTGCCTGAAAACGTTTTGACTCATGCATGTTTGCGTAAACCTGCAACTGGCTCGAGTAGTGCTCAGAAAAAAAACTAATGTCCGTTAGTAAACAGTACTGCAGTTCACAAAGTAGCCAGGTCACAAACTGCAAAATAAACTGCTTTCAGACAGAAAAACAGCCAGAGTTTGCAAAGGCTTTAATAACTGCTGCTTTTAGTAAACATTTAGGTTGTAATTAGGATTTGATTGTTATTAAGTCCAGCAGTTCTAAGCTTAAACTTAACAAATGCTATAAGAAACATTAACAATTTCATTTTGAAAAGGTTGTGTAGTGGGAGTCATAAAGTAATAAAAGTGTTTGGGTGTAGGTGTATGAGCAGATGGGAAGAGACAACATAATATACTGACACACAGTATCTATGGATTTACTGTATATTGTTGCAGAACTTGACAACATTTGGCTAGAAGATAGATTAAGCAGATGGTAAATTAAATTCAAAGGCATTTTCCTGCACTTGAAATTATACGCATTTGAAACAACAAGCTACACAACAACAATAAAATATTTTCAACACTGTCAAAATAAAACCTGATATTCACAACATGGTTGTGACAGACACTGTCCATGGCCAGGCCTAACACAGCTTTAACGGCTGACACTGGCATGCCTTCTGCCATCACAACTTCTTATTCTAAATACAGCCTCTGTGTGACCCCTCCAGAGGCTGCACAAGTTCAGATCCAGTTTCAGGGGAGTTGCCAGATACTGTGGGTCAACAGAGCACCCGAGCTGCACTACGGAGAGCACTGTCAAAGCACTAATGTTCTCCTGACAAGCATACCATGATGGGACCACAAGCTTAATTATATCTATGAGCAGAGCAATGCTACACTTTTACAAGTGTCAATACATAAAAAAGCTATAACACAATACTGTTTGCCTTTAGATTGAAAACTGAATCACTACAATCTTTCAAATAGACTAGGCCATCATGTTTATTAATAGGCTTTAGTTTAGTATTTGTAGCTTCAAGTGGCCTTTGGAAACAAAGTGGCTCAGTCAGTTAAAAAGAGTAAAAGAATGGTCGCTGTTTTATCCTAAAGCTGAGGAAATGATCGGAGACATGGTGTGACCATAATCTAATTAAGTTTACAAAAAGCGCGTGTATAGGACACATCCATACAACCAAGAGGCAGAGCTGGACAAAGAGCTCTACAACTCAACAACACAGAGGACTGTGGACATGAGCGGGCTGACTCCTGCTTTTAAATCAGCTGATTCAACCATCAACAAAAAACAAACCGGGTGTGGGACAGTTATCTTCTGCACACGAGTTTTGGGCTAGCTGTGCTAGTGTGCTAGCATTAGCTACACTGCCCGAGTGTTCCTCCAGAGCAGCCGGGGAAGTCTTTCAGCACTGGATAGCTCAGCCCCCAACCTTAGCAGTGCTGTGATTTAGCCAAGCAAGAGTAACTTAGCAGACAGCTGAAGCGAGCATAATGAACAATTTACGCACTAATATCCTAAATCTTTTCTGTATTGTTATTCTATATCGTCCTGGCAGACACGTTTTTCCTAAAAGCCGGACCTCGCCTTGCTAACGCTAGCCTCGCAGCAGCAGCAGGTGCATGCTACAGACGGCTAGCCTCAGCTTCAGCAGCAGTGTACAGACCACTGAGCATCCTGCCCTCGTACCCACCTCACTTTTCTGGAGATCACTCCTCTTGCACGGCTGTGAACTCAGTGAAACGCCGCTATTCCCACAGAGATTGTCCTCTTCCTGAAATATCCACTTCGAACAGTGGAGATTGCAGAATGTGGACGCTTTCCTCAGTGATGTGGTGCTGAAGCTGAATGAAGCTACACCTTGTGTCGGTGTTACGGAAATGCCTCCTCCTCCTACAGCTAAATAATGCCCCTCCCAATCAGCGCTCCCTCTGCTGTGTGAGAGAGAGCAGGTGCAACTGAGGGTGCTCCAGCCACAGACACGCTGCGATATAGCTGTGGAGCAGGGGCAGGGGCTCGGCAAATCAGGGCGGGCTCCGTCATCCGCGCATGCGTGTTTGGGTGTGAGGATGCGCCTGCTGACCGTGGACACACAACAGATGTGGGGATAAAAACTCCTGCTCTCTGATCTGTGGCGTTTACTGAGAGGGGAAAACTAGCTATAACATCTAAAGGTCAAAAAAGGGCTAAGGGCTGATTGATTTGTAGGTATTAATTATTTATTACAATTTATTGATAAAGTATTGTAATATTTTAATATGTAATATTTACTTCGGACACAAAAGTGCACATTTGTATGCAAGTAGTAAACATGTAAGCCACTCCCTTCCTAAGCATTTTGAACCCTCTTTTGAAGCATATTATAGTAGAAAGTTTGTTTGTCAGTAAAGAAAGGAAAGACGGTGAAGTAAATGGAGTTAGTTACTAATATGATTTTCAATTTAATTAGCATGGCTATATAATAGGTTGCGCTTTCTTAGTAAGCTACTGCAAGAGTTCTCAAACGTTTTGGCCAGAGACCCCTTATAAGTTCAAATATGTCATATCGTTCTTCACAGTGGCATAAAAATTCTAAAAGTTTGAATAATCTTTTACAAATAAGAATTGTGTTAGGATTGTAATACTTAAAAAAAGTATTACAAAGTATTACTAGTGTCCAAGGGACGCCCCCATGCATCCCGGACCCACAGGACTACCGAATGAGAGTGGGAAAACTAGACATCACAGAGGACCTGTATAGTTAAAAATGGGGTAGCTGATTTTCACATAGCAAACACAAATTAGGTTTTAAAACTGACAATTCTCATTCTCAGAGGTCTCATTTTTCACAAGTGCTGCATTTATCATGTACCTTTTAGTGAAAAACACAAAGTTTACTAATTCAACAACAAAAAGTTAGTTGCACCAACTTTACGGTACACTTTATTGTCCTTGTAGACTAAATGTTGTACAAGTGAAATGAGGCAGTTGCTATTACTGGAGAGTTCACAGTATGTATGTTGTTCACTAACATGCCATGAGTCCACCAGATTAAATACAAATAATTCAACATAATACTACAGTAACAGGATTACAATTAGTTTTCGATCTTCTCAGAAAGCAGAAACTACAGAATATATTTATGTTGAAACTTGACTCAACTGTGTTCAAGTTTTTCTAACTTTTCCAGGTTAGAAATACACTTCTTAGAGGCTTTTCCCAGATGGATCGCATTTCTCCAACATCCCCCGAGAAGGTTCACAGGAGATATCCCCTTTAATCAGAATTGCTCCAGTCAACAGTCAGAGCTGGTATCACAGCCCCACACCAGAACGCTCGGAGCAGCACCTGCCTTTTCCAAAAGTCACTCTCATACAGGCAAACATTCATTTGCTGATGGTAGTTGCCTTTTGGATTTTATGTTCAGTTGTGGCTATATTGAAAACGATAATTATGTATCACTAAACTTAGACAAAAGCCTTCCAGTTTTCTTAATATTCTGCAGGTGTTAGCACTTGGGGAAAGCATGGACGTTGTGGGAAAATGTTTCACTTTCCAAATACGTGCATTGTCTTTTACTACAGTGTACTCCTTTGTCTTGGGAGAAGAAAACTGCCAGAACAGCAGTGCATTGTCTTCCATATGCTTGTGTTTTCAGTGCATGGATGGAACCACGTAGAACATTAGCCATTCTTCATCTGTCAGATAAAGTTGAGTGTGCAGAAGCCCCAGGGTAATCTATTTCTATCACGATGTGTGGTTTAATGTTTGACGCTTCACATTCTGATCTTGCCCTGTTTTTTAATGTTATATTCATAAGCTAAAATACAAGACATGTTTGCATTCTTTGGCAGTCATCATACGACATCTGTTATGTGGTCATTGCACTTGGGATTGCAATGGAAACTGTCCTATTTTATGAGTTAATCACAAACTACTACATTTTGGAATGAAAAAAGTTTGATGTGTTCTGTGTAATATTTGGTATGAACTTGAAGATAACTTTTTGGATGGAACAAAAACGTGTTTCCAAGAGCAGTATATGTAAATGAATCTATCTTTACTTTAAATCAATCAATGAAAAACGGACATCAGTACTAACTTTTTGATGCCATGTTTCTGGTAAGAATGTAGTTACCGTGAAGTATTTTGTCTAGATGAATGAGACAAGTGAAATAGTTTGAGAAAACTGTAATCAGGAAAAATTTGATCTACATTTAAACACAGAGATTGAGATGTGAATCAAATCATTTAAGCTGTTCATAATTTTCTTGAAGACAGATCATATTTTGATTTTATTAGCTAAATCCAGCTTTTAAAAGCCGTCCGGTGTTGCCAGATTTTCAGAGAGAAACAAGCAACCTCTAACCTGGCTCACGCCAGATGGATGTGTTGAACTCCTATTTGAGTTCTCACTATATTCATCTGCACTTGACTCGCTGAAAGCGTTCGAGAAAAGGTGGGGCATTTAGTCAAATACTTCTAGCTGATTGGGTGTGGGGCCTACCTTATTTGAGCTAGCAACAACTCGTAATGGTGTATCCAATGTCCGCTTGGTATAGAACAAGTACGTGTCACACATACCGCTCTTCTTTCAAAAAGAATTACTCCATATTCTGCTGAAACCGCATCAAAGCAGCAGACAACATGTACATCCACACAAGCCGCCGTCTTTGTTTAGCTTGAATCAGACTCGTCTGCGGCACCGGGGAGCCAACCTCAGCCCTTCAATAAAAAGTTAATTGTTGCTGCAAAACAAGATTTTGCCATATCATGTGTTTTTCTTACATTATTAATGACTTTTGGACATGGAAACATGATAAAAATAAATAATGTTTAATTCACATAAATTGATATATTTTAATAAATCAAACCTAAAAAATGCTATGATTCATTCCTTTTATGACTTAAAAAGCAAAGTCCAAAGGAGACTTTAAAAAAAGAAGCCCAAAGTCGCTATAAAGATTGGATTTGGAAACTCTGAGACTAAGAATAATAGTTTGGAAAAAGTAATCTATATTTGAACAAACAAATCCATTAAATAGAGAAAAAGGAATTCATGATATGACGATTTCATCAAAAAAGCAGACTGTCACAGAGATGAGCTCACAATTGAATTTTTATCACATTTTTGATGGTATCATACTCCCTAAAGTAAACATAGGTTATAAAATACAATTTTTCTAGCAGTTTCTTGCAGGTATTTGAATTTCTGAAGCCTGAAAATGTTGTATTTTGCAATCAGTGCATGATGCCTGTAGACCATTAGCCATTTACTTATCAACAGTTTTAATTAGAAACTTAACAGCTGTTTTAAATACAGTTCCACAGTTTGCGGAGCTGAAGAGAAATGGTTTCCCAAATTGACTATCTGAAGAGATCTTGTGCAGAGCTGTTGACATGATCCAACTCATCTTTTTCGGCATTTTGAGATATAATCATTTGCAATCAGCGTGTCATTTCTCCCGCTCTCATCATCTGACTTCTTATCATTACTCTTGCATGAACACATGTCGACTCACTTGCTCTACATAACATTCACTGTGACATGGAGGAAACTGAAACTGTTCAAAGTACAATCATCTATGAAAGATCGAGGAGGGATTTTTGCCTGGAATTGTGCTTGATTGACTTTCAACTCCTGAGTGCAATAATTGCATTTAAATGAGCTCTCCCCTTTTCAAAGTCATTTTAGTACTTACAATTACGTCACTGCTTTGAGACATGTCTAGTGAAAATTGAAAAGGTTTTAAGCCCTCATGTTTTCAACCAAGGAGAATGTAAGAGTATATGGATAAATCAAACCTCAAAAAAGTGAAAGAGAGTTTAAGGAGGTCACTTGAACCCATAAGCACTGCTATGTGTTTATGGAACACTGTAAACATGCTTTAATAATGATCAGCGGAATGGAAATCATATATTCATTGGTGGTTGTGTTCCCAAATGAATCTGGAACACACTTTGCAGCTACAGACAGCATTGTCACTGTAATTAGAAATATTTGGTAATTTCAAAAATATTGGAGATTATTTATGTAGCAACAAGGGTTGTATAGGAGCAGAGTGTTGTGGCTTCCCATAAGGAGATTGTAGGTTCGAATCCTACCAGTTTGCATAGTAAACTAATGACTGTCATGTCTGTCTTTTTGTTAGCCCTGCGACAAGTAGAAAATGAATAAATGTTGCAAGAAATACAATTTCAATATTTTATTAGCTTGTCCCAACTATGAAAGGTCTTGACTACTGAACATTTGAATAATCTATGACTGTTCAGAGATCCATGTTTTGTATGTCTGCGTGGCCCACAGATGCATATATATGCAGCAAGTTGTGTTATTATGGATGCTTAATGACTTCGTTGCAGAGTTTAAGCTCTAGTGCACAGCTAATCTGCTTGGAAATGGGATCACCTTCTGAAGAGAAGCAGGAATGGAGATGCCACCAGCATGAATGTAATTAATGCTGTCACTCCAGCTAAGAAGATGTACACGACTCGCACATCAAGAAACACACAGCCCAGTCATGTCAAGATGGAGATCAACACCTTCACATCATATAGAGCCAACAAATCCATCTGCTCACAAAAAGCAGACATAAACAAACATGCATGCTCTTTACAAGGCCATTTCCATTCTTTCTCAGACAAAACAACTGCAACATACTGAAAGACACATGCACTGGTGAATTGCACTTGACCTTTTCTCACTAATAACAAAAGGAGCTTCTGCTGGCACAGTGGGAGACTGACTGTGGGCTGAAATAGGAGGGTCTGTATGGGCCAAATGAAACAGAAATAAATTGACAATGAAACATTGATTCTTCATTATTTTTGTGGCATTCTATATCCAGCCTATTACAAGGCATTTTTAATCCAGTTTTAGCTTTCTTGCAGAGAAAGAAATCATTCCATGGAGCTGTGGGTAAATGTAGCAACAAGGCCCTGGGGCTGCTGTTGTAATTACTTTTACTGGCATTTGTCCAGGAAACACGGTTAATTTTCTCCTGGAAGCCCTAAAAAGATTAAAAAAGCTGAAACCGGCTTTGTCCATTCTATCAGACACTGCAGTACACAAGCACTGATTTAATGTATATGAGAAAACATCGACATATGGCTGTAGAAAGCACACATCTTTATTCAGATTTGAAAAGTTATCCAGAATACATTACTTCATAGAAATGCGTTGATCTAAGAAGGATAATTAATAGTTAGAAAACAATTTACCTCTACAACAAAGGGATCTTCTTAAGGAACTGCAAATGCACGAGAGATCCAATCATTTGAGCTGCTCTGTTCTACCTGACGCCCCACAGAGAGGAAGATTACATACAGTCTATGGCTTCACTGTGCTCTGACAGCAGCAGCACAGCGGGGGAACAACATATGCAAAGTGGAATTATCACAAGTTTTGTATTACTTATGAACGATCGGGTTGAGCAAAGGTGCAACGTAGAAAAAGTTGTTCAAAAGGAAAACAAAATGAAAGATCACATGTCTCGTTCTAAGAAGCTGGTTTTAAGATCTGAAGAGAAAAGTTAATGGGATGAAAGAATAGATTTTGATCCATATTACAATATATTAAGATTTGAGGCGGTCGCAACTAAGCAAAAGATCAAATTAAACATGCAACAACTACAGACAGTCTAGATTTGAATAGTAGAGAATGGTGCAGTAAACCACGGCAATTTAGGCATAAAAAATGTAAAACTATAATGACAACACAAGGCAGACCAACGCATTTTCAACTTTGTAGCTGTGGAATACTAATCCTCAAACATTTGTGAATGAAGCAAAACACAACTCCATGTATGTTTTTGCTGAGATAACATTTTAACAAGACTACAATCTCAAATAGATACATTTTAAACCAAGACTAAGTCACTGATGTTTCACACCAAATACCAGCACAGCCTGGACTTGTAATCAGAGCTAAGTAAATGTTAAGATGCTGTCTAAAGTAAGTGTAAAGCAGGTCCAAAATGTGATCAAGCATGTACTCTAAATGAAAACTAACCCAAAGGAAAACTATAATTGAGTTTCAAAATGCAAAATTCCAGATTATATGCAAAATCCTTGACATAGATAGAGGACAATATTATTATTGTATTGCTATAGGAAATTATTCCATACGTATATTTGCATGATTTTGTGAGCTGCTTTGAATGTTTTGTCAATAATCTGAAGTATTATACCAGTATGATGTAAATTAGTGGTTCCAAAGTGGGGATCGGGACTAGGGATGCATCAATCCGACACTGGGATCGAATATCAGTGCCAATCCAGGAGATTTTGCTGGATCGGATATTGGCTTCATGATATCGGTTCTGCCAATATTTTGGTTGTGCCTTTAAGTTTACATATTGAGACAAATTTTGGCTGGTGTTGACCCAGAACATCTCATATTATTGGACATTTTATCCAGATTAAGTTACTTGTACTATAAATAACAGTTACATAACACTATGACAAAGTATCTTATGTTTTGATAAGAAAGAAAAGAAATTTCAGTCCTTACACTTGTATCGGTTGATATCAGGTATCGGCAGATACCCAAAGAAGAAGTATTGGAATCAGTTTCGGAACTGAAAAAGCTGGATCGTGCATCCCTAGTCGGAACCCCTCGGGGGGTCGCGAATCAAAATCTGGGGGACGCGAGATGATTTCAAAATGTGATTTTACAATTATGTAGTGGTTTGTATTCTGTTTTTATAACTTTAGCATCAGCTTTGACTGTCATATAAAGCAACAATACCCAACTTTTAAAAATTTTTTAAAAGACATCCATTTTATTCTGTTGCGACAGTCACAAGTTGGTTACATCAGTATTTTGTGGATCCTGGTGTGAAAAGTTTGGGAACCACGATGTAATGATATGTCCTGTTTCTGATGGACGCCTTGCAGTTAAAGCTTTAAATGTGGCTGTGCTGGTTTCTTTAAGAGTTGCACTGCAAATGGTACACATTCAAAAGGAAAATACTGTATATGCTTCCTATAGGAACAAAATATGCCGGGTGACGATGCATTCACTTGAAGAGGCGTGTGTTAAGCATAAAGGGAAAACTAGTTCTTTATAAGCCTCATTCCTGATGCAGTGATGGAGCAGGCTGCAGATGACAAACAGTCTTTGCCTTTAGGAACACCGGCGGGACTCTGTAAGGCTGAATGCTTTCATCAGTGTGAAGGTAGAGAGGGATTATTCAGTAAGATGAATAAGGCATGGTAACATCTTTTTCTTTTCCCAAGTCAACACTAGCGTCCTCACAAATGCAGACGGATTACAGCCGCAGCGGTGCAGAATGGCACAACTCTTGATCACTGTCTCTGGAAACAGCAAGAGATGAGCTGTTTGAAATATGAACTGCAAAAACCTATTTGTGATAGATGTGTTTGCATGTCTGGTCTAAATGTGGAACAATAATAACAGAGCATGCCATTTATGAAGTGTCCATTAAAACCAGTGTTTTAGAGTGTTTATTAACGCTGTTATTTTTATCAGTAATGAATAATCTAATTATATAGTTTATAGTCACTTTCAATGCAATGTAGCTTGTTCTGTTTCTGTGATCAGAGTTGCTGTCGTCTCATTCAGAGCAGTCAAGACAAGTTTGTTTTGGGAAGTGAACAGGAACAAGAGATGATTGACTAAACAGTATTTCCCCAAAACACCTGACTAAAACTGAAGCTGCTTCTAAATCCAGTGGTGTATTGACTTGACTCTTTGTAAAAATGCACTTTTCTCTCTGATGACTGATTTACTCTAATCGGTTGGTTACGTTGTAACCCAGGTTCTCTGAGTGGAGAGACTCTCTCCACCCTACATATTCCATATGTATGGGAACTGACCCCACGGGGCAGCATGACGTGGATACTCTTTAAGACACACCACCTGTGGTGGCCACGCACTGATTGGCTGCGTGGGTATATAAGCCCCACGCATGCGTGGGCACCTCGATTAACATTGATTGGAACGCGTTTGCGAGCGGCCTGGAGTGAGAGAGAGTCTCTCCACTCAGAGAACCTGGGTTACAACGTAACCAACCGTTCTCTTTCGTGTCGAGACTCTCTCCACCCTACATATTCCATATGTATGGGGACACTGTAAGACACCCGCGAGGAAACCAGCAGACGCCTTGCTCCTCCGGAGGTAAGCGATTAAAGAATTCGAATGAGACGTCACCGCCACCAGATATCACCCATGTGAAAAAACTATTTACAAAGTGCATTCATCTTTTTTTTTTTTTTTTTTAAGCTTTTTTTTTTTTTTTTTTTTTTTTTTAGCTTTTTTTTTTTTTTTTTTAGCCTAGATGCAAACGCAATAGCAACCAACAAAATCCATCCAAGCCCAGGCGCCAGACGCAACCAAGGGCTGAGTCACCCCGCCAGACGCAAAGGTAACTATGTGTCGGCCGCTATGTAAGCCTAATGAGTAAGGCTAGGAGGAGGGCGAAGTGCCAGGCTGTTCCTGAGGTCTTCCTAGCACCCTATCGCCGAAGGTACTGCTGGAAGCAACGTTCAGACAGTAAAATCTTGCAAAAGTGGAGGGGCTTGACCAAGAGGCCGCTTCACAAATCTCTGCCAAGGATGCACCCCGCCATAAAGCCCAGGAGGTAGCAAGACTCCGAGTGGAGTGTGCCCGCACTGACCTGGGGTGTGGCAAGCCCAACAAGGTATATGAATGCTGGATTGTCTCCACAATCCAATGGGATAGCCTTGTTTTTGTCACAGCCTGACCCAGATGTTTAGATTGAAAACAGACAAACAGCTGGTCAGTCTTCCTATGCACTTCTGTCCGGCGTACATAGAGCTGCACAGCCCTGACAGGACACAGCAGCGCATCACCAGAATCAGGCCCACCTTGCTGTGGAGGGCAGAATGGTTGAAGTTGGATAGTAACACCTCCATGCCTCCCAGACAGAACCTTTGGGTGGAAAGCAGGGTTTGTGCGGAGCACCATACCTGTGTTTCCTGGCAGTATCCGACAGCAATCAGGGTGTACAGAGAGAGCATGGAGCTCTCCAACCCGCTTTGCTGACACAATAGCAAGAAGGAAAGCTGTCTTAAGAGAGAGCCACTTAAGCTCAGCTGACTCCAAGGGTTCAAATGGGTCATGGCGGAGGGCTGACAGCACAACATCCAACTCCCAAGGGGGGATGTTGGATCGTTGCCGACCTGGAGCAATTCTCAGAGCACCTCTGATGAATTGACTTATTAGGTCACAGCAGTTTTGGGAGAGTTTGTGAGGCCCAACACGTGCTGCTTTAATGGCTGCAACCATTCCACGTAAAGTAGACGGGGATTTGCCCTTCTCTAGTGCTTCTTGAAGAAACCGGAGAATGACCGGGGCTGTGCAGGACAGAGCATCATGTTCTTTGGCTCTGCACCATGATTGGAAAACACCCCATCTATATGAGTATGCGGCTCGAGTAGAAGGCGCACGAGCTCCCTCCAGTGTATTGACCACAGACTGGGGCAACCCATGGCTAGAAACTGGGTCCTCTCAGGGGCCAGGCCCAAAGTCTGAGCCCTTGAGGGAATGGGTGGAGAAGCGTTCCCTGAGCCTGAGTCAAGAGATCTCTGCGAGGTGGCAGCTCCCACGGCTGGCCTTGCAGGAGAGGTGCGATTGCAGAGAACCAAATCATCTGGGGCCAGTTGGGGGCCACCAGAATCACATCCACTTCCTCCACTTGTATCCTCTGCAACAGAGTGTGTAAGAGAGAGAATGGGGGAAACGCATACAGGAGGCCCTGTGGCCACTGGTGCGCCATTGCGTCCACACCCAGGGGAGGATTGTCCCGCAGGATGGAGAAGAAGAGACGGCAATGAGTGTTCTCTCTCGAGGCAAAAAGATCTATCACTGCCACCCCAAAGCGAGCCCAGATTTGGCTCACAATCTCTGGGTTCAGTCTCCATTCTCCTGGAAGTGGACCTCCTCTGGACAGACAGTCGGCTGCTAGATTTGACGTACCCGGCACATGCATGGCCCTGAGGGAGAGGAACTGTGGGTATGCCCACTCCCAAACCAGGTGAGCTAGTTTGCACAGGCGTAGAGAACCCAGCCCGCCTTGCCTGTTTACATAGGCTGCGGCTACTGAGCTGTCTGTCCGAACTAGTACATGGCGACCCCTGAGTACTGGCAGAAAATGTTGTAGAGCCAAAAACACTGCCTGAAGTTCCAACAGGTTGATGTGCTGTCCTAGCCAACGTCCTGTCCATCGACCCTGAACACCCCTGCCCTCGTGAACGGCTCCCCAGCCTACGAGGGAGGCGTCGGAGGAGAGCACCTGGCGACGCAGAACTGGCCCGAGTGCATTCCCCTGGGCTAGGTTGTCCGGGACCTCCCACCATAGCAAAGTCGACCGCAGTTGACGTGTGACCAACACCATGGTCCTGTGATCCTTTTGTGGACAAAGACCTAGCCTCCGAAAGTAGCGCTGCACAGGACGCATGTGCAGGAGCGCTAGTGGGACTATGTGGACAGTGGCTGCCATGAGTCCTAGCAGCCGCAGGCAGAGTTTCCAAGGCACCCTGGCCCCCAGGCGAAAGAGGGACAAGCAGTCTTTGATGGTGGCTTGTCTCTTCTGAGTTAAAGACAGTGTTCCTGTGCTGGCATTCAGTGACATACCCAGAAACTCCACAGTCTGAGATGGCACGAGACAACTCTTCTTGCTGTTTAGGCGGAGGCCTAATACTGAAGATGTTGTAGCAATCGAGAAACATTCTCGTTGCACTGCCTCTGGGAATGGGCACAGATCAGCCAGTCGTCCAGATAGTTGAGGATACGCAGTCCTCTTGCCTTAGAGGGCCAAGAACTGCATCCATGCACCGAGTGAAGGTGCGTGGGGCAAGCGATATCCCGAAGGGCAGGACACAAAACTCGTAAGTCTTGCCTGCAAATGCAAACCGGAGGTAACGCCTGTGTCCCTCCCAGATCGGTATCTGAAAATAAGCATCTTTCAGATCTATTGTGGCAAACCAGTCGCCTGGAAGGACAGCTTGCCTGACTCTGGGCACAGTTAGCATTTTGCACTTGAGGGGACGCAAAAACTTGTTCAGGCTCCTCAAGTCCAGAATGGGACGCAGTCCTCCGTCTTTCTTTGGGATGAGGAAATAACGGGAGTAAAACCCGGTCCTCTGATCGCACTTCACCTCTCTTATGGCCTTCTTGGTCAGGAGGGTGGAGATTTCTGAAGCCAATACTTGGAATTGTTGAGGGTCCACTACCACTGTGTATGTGGGTGACCCTGTTAGTGGAGGACGACGCAAAAATTGTAATCGGTATCCCTGTGTCATGGTGGAGACCACCCAGGGACCTGCTCCGAGGGTCTCCCAAGGTTCCGGGGGGTTGCAACTGGACGTTACAGTTGCAGCCACCTCCACATTGGAGACCCACATCCCGTCAGGATCGAGGCGGGGGCTTTTGGGGCCCCCGACCTCTAGGCTTAGAGCTCCGACGGTCTCTCGCCGATCTGCTCCTCCTATTTGCGTCTAACTGGACCCGAAGGTCATCTGGGGCTATAGAAGGTGCACGTTGAGCAGAGCCTCTAGATCCTCTGCTGTACTGAGCCCCACGGCTCTGGCGAAGGATCGTTGATGCTTCTCTTGCACAGCGACGGGCTTCCTGAGCTTGGCGCAGCATGTCGCTGGCATTAGGACCAAACATGGCAGATGGCACAATAGGCAGCTGGAGGAGGCAAGTTCTGTCCTCTCCACTGAGCTGAGACTGGGACAGCCAGAGGTGGCGCCGTGCCACCCAGAAGGAAGCCGTGGCTCTGCCCATGGCAGTAGCTTGCTCCTTCATGAGTTTCACCAAGAGAGTAGAAACCTGGTGAAGTTCTGCAGCCGTATCTGCACCACTTTCCCCCAAACGCTCAGTCAACTGCCTTTGATACAAGGCCAGAATAGCCCCTGTGTTAACCAGCTGTCCATGGACTGCCATGGCTCCATGTAGTTTGGCTAACATGGCATCCATAGTCTTAGTGTTTTTACTAGGACAACTAGCTTTTCCCAACACTGACTTGGAGGGAGACAGGAAAGCCCCCAAGGCCTGATCCATGGGAGGAGCAGGCCCACAGCCAATCCTCTCCTTGCCATGAACACGGGCTAGGCGACGGCACAGGCCCGACCAGCGGTGAGCTTCTGAGGGCTTAGCAAATTCCTTTGTCACAATCCCCTCCAAGTCAGCCAGCAGCGGCACAAAAACCTGACTGGACTGACCTGGTGTATCATCAAAGAGGGAGGGGACATGAGCTGGTTCTGCAGGCATCTCAATTCCCAGAGCCTGAGCAGCTCGTGCAATAATCATGTGACAGTTGGAGGAAGGGGCCCCAAGCTCAACATCTGTCCTCAATTCAGTGGGCTCCTGGCCAGAGGGCGCCAAGTCACTCTCCGACCCAGAGCCCAGAATATCAATATCAATGATATCTGAACCACCAGACTGGGGGCTACCTATAGTCTGAGTTAAGAGAGGCTGATGAGTCATAGTGGATGCACCAATGAGTGGATCACCCACATTAAGAGCTGAGCCACTCTGGGGGGGCCTGGAGGGGACTGGTGACTAGGGATAGCCAGCCTAGGTTGCTTAGCCTGAGCGAGCTGTCCCGGCCCAGCTGCAGGCCGCTTACGAGAACATGCCAAAAACCTGGCCTCCCGTACTTTAGCAGGAAGTATGAAACAATTCATACAAGCAGCTGGGTCATTGCAAGCAGTCTGTGCATGTTCTTGACCCAGACAGTGCACACAGCTATCATGACCATCCTCCATAGGCATTTTAATGCCACAGTCAGCACAGGTGTGGGTCATTGGAGCCTGCCTGTGCATGTTTTTTTTTTTTTTTTTGTGCTGTTTGTTTTTTTTTTTTTTTAGCAACGTAAATCACATAAGCCACACGTTTCTTTAGTGCTCTTGTTTATTTTGACAGCTTAGTTCTCGCGATAATGATCCGCGAGATCCCAGCGCCGTCTAGCAGCTCCGCTCATGTGACTAACAAAGAGCAAAATGGCGTCGTAGCTATTGCTACCCAGGTTAGCAGCTACGTTACGCCTCAGCCGGAAAATCAAATACTGAGGACTTTAAGTTTTCTCTGAATGTCACAACGAGCAATGGAGCTGCTGCTTTTTTCACCTTTTTTAATCTAGCGATCCAGTGTTATTTCCGCCTAAGCGGCTCCCACGGATCAATGAAACTGCTGTGCCTCCTCCGCCAGTAGCAGGTTTAGCACGAGCCAGGTGTTGCACTCCGATGCTTCCTCCGCCTGGGGCGGATTCCACACGGATTCAAGTGAAGCCTACGTTTCCACCGACTAGTCGGATTTCACGCAGATCACTACAGGTGTGCCGTGCAGCTCGCAGCTACGGTTCTGAGAGGAGCCCGTAAGCCAGCTCTCAACTCCGGTGAGTACTGAACCTCAACGCCGCGCTCTGCTGCTTTACTTTCTGCTTCGTTTTAGCTGTTAGCTCACGTCGTCTGCTGTACGCGTGGAAATCAAAGAATCGAGGTGCCCACGCATGCGTGGGGCTTATATACCCACGCAGCCAATCAGTGCGTGGCCACCACAGGTGGTGTGTCTTAAAGAGTATCCACGTCATGCTGCCCCGTGGGGTCAGTTCCCATACATATGGAATATGTAGGGTGGAGAGAGTCTCGACACGAAAGAGAACAAAAGTTTCTGCCTAAATATTGTTTGGTGTGGTGTTACATTCGCAGCCTGAATGGCACTAATGTAGGGATGTTTCCTCTGTAAAAGCTGAAAGGAATTTAATTTAAACAGGCAATTTTACAGATTTTTTTTTTTTACTTTCAATTTAAGCAGAGACCCTAAAAAAATGAGGTTAGAATACAAATTAATTCACCCCAGAATAGAAGATTTGACTACAAATAAGACCATTCAGATTTTCTTTTTGTCTTTTTCCAGGTTTTGCTGTTTGTTTTTATCAAATGTTTCACAAAAAGGAATTAACCAAGAAAAAAATGTCTTTTCAGAAGGACGTTAGAAAATAAATTTGACATACTACAGTGTTAATCAGTGTTATGTCACCTAAAAATAAATGTTACAATAATACCTTACCCAACGAGAAAAAACTTGTTTGCATTGTCCCGTGGAAGTGTATAAATAACACATTTTAACACTAAGATGTGTATATTTATCATGACATCTTATTAGCGTATTACGAGTATGTTTCTAGCTCTTTTTAGCCTGTTTATTATACACTGTCTCTATTTCACGCTTTTCAGAGCAAAAAGCGTACGCCTTAGCGTCTGATGCGTGTATTGGTTGAAGCCACGTGGGGTTTTCTTTGGGTTTAACGGCTCAGTTTAGGTCGGAAGTTACAAAAATGGGCAAAATGAGTCTGGGGCTTGGGGTTAGTTAAGTTTAGGATTTTGTTCATATTCATAAATAGTAACACATTTTTCCATCGACCATAAAAGTGAACTAGGGCGTAACATAAATATACAGAAAAAGATAAGTTACGTGAATGCATATGCTTTTCTATGTATCTAAATGGTGCGTGGTAAACATAAGCATTTCAGTTAGATCATGCTCTATGTTTTGTTTCCTGAAATCCAGAAAGTGGGCTTGTTATTGTTTTTAGCATGAGTTAGCTGCCTTAAACTTGCCAACACACTTCTTAAAGTTGTGAAAAGTGATTCTAAACTCATCTAGGTGAAGAATTTTGAAGAAATTGTACAAATGCCCGTCAAAATCGAAATAATTTAGATCATTGTGATGAAAACTGTGGATTAACTGCTTAGTTTTGGTCTAGTGTTCATTGTCTTTTATAATGTAGAAAATAACCAGCACAGAGTTTGAGGAAACTTTTTCAGTTCATCACATCCACAACAAGAATGTGTAACCAGCTCCTTACCTCCAATGGCTTTCCACTCTCCTGTTGTCTTGACCATCTTCTGCTTGGAATGGCTCAGCTGAACTCAGCATGTCTGTGGTGTCTCTGTCTTTCCTGCAACATGATGCAGCTGTGAGACAAATAATCACTGTAAAATATACTTCTGTCTGTACTGGCCTGTACTTTTTTTACATGTAAAAAAAAAGTTAAAGCTGAGATACCTAATTTTAAGCTATGCATTAGTAAACGTTGAGATATATCATAAATGCAGTGTTTTGTGACCAAAAATAGAAAACTGTTTACTGATTGAACTGAATAATAACAAATTTTTGTTCTCATCAGGAGGACAAAGCAGAGTTCTGATTGGTTGTGCTTGGGTGGTCCACTGTTTGTAAAATAAGGGTTTGAAGTTTTAATTGCAACTAAAAATGAAAACATGTTGATTTTTATCACTTGTCAAAGTATTTGTTAGAGAAAATAAACAAATAATAAAAAAAAAAAGGTCAAAATTAGGTACCCCACCTTTAAATAATGAATTCCATAATTTGATATTCATGACATACTACTGTGAGACTTTTGACAACACAATGTCACAATATTTTGATTGTTGTTGCATCTCAAGATATTGTCTATTACTGTCAGTTATTATGGTTTTACTGTATTTTTCCTCACTAGCAAATCAAAATCACATGGGATGATGCACCTAAAGTAACAGAGCTTAGAAACAACTCTCCTAAGTGACAGATGTGTCTTCTTTCCACCAAGGAGAAGCTCAACTTTTTATTGAAACAGAGATACAGCATGCTGCTCGAGATGCCAGATAAAATAGAAAGACCCACAGTTTCTCAGTCTGGTGAGAGCTGAGTGGTCAGTTTACAGCTCCAATCGCCTCTATTATTCCCCACAGAGGACAGTTATATATTAGCGCTGGCAGCTTATCCAACGCTGTAAATTCTTCTCCTCTGAGTAATGAATGCGATGCAGTGAGTCAGAGTGTTGCAGAAGGAGCTTGGCTTTGTCTTTCTTTGTGAGCTTGATGATATTTAAGTGCCGTCCAAAAGCAAAACTCGCCTTCTGAAATTGATTTGTCAACTGAGATATTTCAGTTGGACCGATGTGCATTTTTCTGTTAAAAAAGATGTGCCGGCTGAAGTTGTTCGACAAGGAAGAAAAACTAGAAGGCCAAAAGTGGTTTGAAACACAATGGATTGCTGAGAATTTGTTCAAGCTTGTTTTTACTTTAGCTTAGAAAAACGGAGTTTAATTAACGGCTTTAAGTGAAGATCAGGAGGTCATGAGAAAATAAATTAAAAGTTAGAAGTGAATGCATTGATAGAATAAAATGACTTTTCGTGCTATGAAGTCCCATCTTAAAACAGACCAAATTAGAAAGTTAAAAATGCTTTTCAGTGCATAAAGCCAACCAATGTCCTTCAACGAGGACCGTCTCGCAGCATGATATGGATTTTTGTAACTATATGAAACATCAAGATCCTTAGAGCAGTTATCTGAGCTTAAATACATGTTTTATTAACAATTATGCCTTAAAATGTATGCATTAAAAGTTGTTGCCCTCTCCAGTCTTGTCCATTTCCCACAGCTTAGTTTCAACTCTGACCAGGCTGGGCAATTTGGGGGGAAAAAAATCACATCATAATAAAATTTATTTTAACCTTTTCAAAAAACAAATGGAAAAATGCCATTCGTGAACATAAACCAAACAAAAACTTTGAATATGTCCCATTTATTTTTGGAACTATATTCTATATTCTGCCTCAAAGTTTGACTTTTGCTCCAAACTACACATTAGATTGGTTTTCGATCTTTCGATTGAAAACCCACCCTCATATAATTGACGATTTGGTTTGATTTAATCTCGATCTTTCAATTTTTTTCTTTTTTCAATTAATGGCCCAGTGTTGTCCCAGGAGCCACCCACAATTATTTATTCAACACAGTCTCCAAACAAAATGCCAAAAACTTCTAAGCACATTTTCAGGCCCTTTTTTTTTTTTTTTTTTTTGCCTCTACACATTACAAAAAGACAAAACATAAAATAATCCTTTCTTTTCTTTGGGTTTAATGGGTAACTTGCTAAAATGGTGAGTGTAGAGATTTTTGGCAAAAAAAAATGTGCTTGTTGTATGTTTTGACATTTTGTTGTATATCTACATTGACTGGGCTGACTTTTTCGCCCAAATTCACACAATTTACCTTTCCATATCTTATAGATGTTTTTGCTCAAGTAGAAGTAAGACATTTTTGTCATGACACTAAAGTCTGTGGGATTACTGTCTCTCAGAAGAGGACAGAGTAACTCAAAATTGTTCTTAGGTTACAATAAAGTTACTTCTAACTAAAGATCTAAGAATGTCCATGATACAAGATATGGGGATACAATTACTTAAGAAAGACTAACTGTTTCAAGGTAAAAAAGCATTTCTACCTCAACGTCATTTTGATATCACATTCAGTGTATGTTTCAATACGCTGTCAAGGCCTGGGAGCTCAAAGTATACCTAATGCATAAAAAAAATCTCTGCGGTTGCTTTGGTAGTAGACAAGTTGAATAAAAAATTGGCAGCAGTCTTGCTTCTAGTCTGTGTTTATAAATAGGTGTATGACAGAATCCCCTGCTTTCCACACCTCAGCTAAAAACTGTCTGGACCGATCTATTATTTAAATGTCTTTTTGGACATCATGAATGTTGTGGACGTCAGACAGAGAGGCAGATGAGGAGGAATTCTATTTGTGTTTTAACATCATAACTTGGAAAGCAATGTAAGCAATGAAGCCCTTATGGGAAAACAAACATGCAGTACATTTTTAAAGTTAACATTCTGAGAGTTCTTTTGTTCACATCTAATAAATTAAACCATTCTGGACATGTTATAAGATAAAAGAACATTTCTGTTAAATCAGCCATTCTTGGGTGACTAAAATCTATTCAAAAACAACAACAACAACAACAACAACAAATTGAAAAAATTACGTCAATGTCTTAATTCAAATAATCCAGCCATTTGTTTGTGCTCCAATAATTCAGAAACAGCTTCAGCTTGAATTGAAGAATGTTTTAATAAGGTGTTTTGAGGAAAACAGGCCGGATGGTAAGGGGTTAAAATGCACCTTTTTAGTTTGTAAATGATAAGGTTTTTTTTTTCTGCTTTGTTCATTGAAAGTGCACTAACTTTTCTGGTGATGGGTCAGTCACTTAGGTGGTTTTGCCCGTTGGTTTTTTTCAAATACTTTCTCACAAATGATGCACTCAAACAGCCTAGTCTCCAAAAAATGCTTGCCTATAACACACAATATAAAAAACGTGTCATGTCTATTCATTGTCTATAGTAGTTTCCTCAGTTCATTTCTATGCTAAGGCAGATTATTATTTATGAATTCTAATTATAATCTTAACCAACCCCAAGCTCCAGACCTAAACTTAGCAGTTAGCCTCACATAAAACCTCTCTGCATGACTTCACCAAACGTGTGTCTATAAGACGGAAAGAAAATGTCAACTCTACGTTGTGTCAAAGACCTGCCAGAAAAGGAAAAGGCAATGTTATGACACACATTTCCATGGAACATGTTATTATTCTAGCATATTGCATATATTCCAGCATATTGCATATATTCTAACATATTGTATATATAAAATGTCTGACTAACAAGTGTGAAAAGTGACATATACAGTTGAGACCTCTGACCATGTAATGTGGCCTGTTTATGTTTGTTTGTTCATTTGTGTCAGGCAAAGCAGTCATTCTGTAAACTCATAGACATTTTTCAGAAAAACAAAGTATAACTATACAGTATTTAACATTTTGCTCAACATGTTACTTGTCCATTCATCAGTTTTCTTTTGCTTTATCTGGAGTCTAACCCTTTCTGGAGGATACTGAGGCAGTCTTAGGGCTGACAAGAAACATAGTCCCTCCTCCTCACCCTATTCTCAAGAAGCACCCAGCCACCCTGCGGAGGAATCTGATTTTGTTATGATTTAATAAATTGTAATGTCTTGTAACACTTTTTTTGTTGTGAAATGACAGCTTAAACTCCCAGGGAATTGTGCCAGTTGTGTGTAAATTGTTTTTACAATTTGGTACTTTTTGATGACATGTGGATAGACTGTGTTTTAGAACTCAAATTACTTCCTTTCATTTTTATATTTGTATAGGCCTATTTATAAATGCAACTTAACTGTAACATTATAACAAATATTTTTCTCACATGGGCTTTAACATGTTTTCAGAGACATGCAGCTCACTGCCTGATTCAGAATGTAAGATTTCATTTTAGATAAAAGCACAGATTGAGAAGCATGTGTTTTTATTGAGATTACATTTGTGTTTATATGTTCACGTGTGTATATAGATAGATACATGAAGATGTGAAATGTAAATTATTGGCTTATTGTATCTAATGTAATTATATTTGTAATGTAAGAAGAAATGTGTCGCTAATGGGAATCCAAAATAAACAATAAACAACATATAAGCTAGCTTTTGTAAATACAAATAAACTATCTGACGTTTCATGTACACAGCCAATCACTTACTCAATCTTTAAATTGATTTTCAGCTGCATACAAAATAACTTTTAACATTTTTTCAGCTTGTGCCCACCCTCAGCAGAAGGTGCATGTGTCTTCCTTTGTCTTTCTACAAAAGGTGAAAAATGCAGAAAAAAAAAAGCTGTTAAATCCCCTTGCTCGAATCACGCTGTGTCTGGTGAGCTACAACACTCCACAATAGAACAAGAAGCCTGCTGTGTAAGTCTTCGGAGAGAGTTCATAATCAGCCATGTGTTACAATAGAAACACCTCACCGGCTGTGTGTTTTCTTTTTGTCTGCTAAAAAACCACCTCGCCTCGTTGTCATGGTAATGCTGTCACCCCATATGTTATGAAGAGATATGCGCCAAGATGTTTTCGGCTAATTATTTCTGTAAGTGTGCCGGAGAAGCCCAAAATGTAAGAATCTGGTATGAATATTGTGACAAGTGACCTTTACATGTAATTGCTGCAGACCTTTATGGTAATTTGTGCTCTATTGGAAATACACTTCACTTTTGGTTGCGCGGAAGAAACAGGGCAAAATTGTTATGCAGGAGAGAAAAATGCACAAAAGTTATGGGGAATTTACATTCTTTAGCATATTGCTTGTACTGAGAGAGAGAGAGAGAGAGAAAGAGAGAATGAGAGAGACTGACAGACAGAGAGAGAGTTTTATTTAGCTACCAGTATATTGATTTTTACTTCTAGAATATTTTGTTTATTTTTGTATGATTACATATATACGCACAGACATTCTTTTATTTGAAAAACGCTCCTCAGATTCTGTTATTGTGGCAACATGTTTGCTATACAACACTGACTTTTTTCTTTAACTCAGTCATGCCATATCGTCATCACGTTGCATTGGCTATGCAAGCAAAAGCTTATATTTTAACATTAGTACTTCAAATATTTGGGAATGGTTAGGATTGAGGTTGGGCTTAGGTTTAGTAAAAGTTGGGGTAGCTAACTTTTTTAGTTGTAAATAAGTAAACTTTGTGTTTTCCAACAAAATGCAGCACTTTGTGAAAAAATAGATCACAGAGTAATCTCTGAATCAAAAAATAAAGGATTTTAGTTCTAATCTGGAGCAGAATGGAGCGTTCTGATTGGCTGAGTTTGGGTGGTCCACTCCAGTTTCACTTTAAAAGAGAAATACATAATACATATTGATATTAACAATGTGTTGAAGGATTTATGAGAGAAAGTTTTTAGATTTAAAACCTAAATTGTGTTAGCAGTGTGAAAATCACCTACCCCACCTTTAATTCGGTCAAGTTTAGGGATTTGGGAACGGTATACCTAACTCGATCACGGCATGACTGGGTAAAATAAAGATGCATTCTTGCTACAGTGCTAACATTTAGAACTACGTAATCTTTATAAGAACAAACATACAAGTTTTATGTGTTGATGTTTTTGCATCACGGTGCTGAGAATAACTCATTACAAAAGTAACTAGTTGTCCTTTTCAGTAAGTAATGTAACTCATTTACTTACTACAATATATTAATAGTTACAAACTGTGTAACTCAAGTTGCTTGCATATATAAATGATTTGAACAGGGCACTTTAGGTTCAAAACACCACTGACACTGGTGTAAAAGTTGTGACTTCATTGATCTAAAGGTGAGCGAAATATTAGGCTATGAGGAAAAGGTGCTGGGAAGCCACATTTGTATTAATAAACCAAAGTTAAAGGAGACCTATAATGTAAATTTAACTTTTCTGAGTTTTTAACCTTGTAACAGCAGAGATCTCTCATCATTAGTTTGTTGCATTTGGATTGATTACTGCATGTTTGAGTAATCTTATATTGTCCCGCCACTGATGCTCAGAAAATCTTTGTTTCACCTACCACCTATCCCCACCCACTATTCTGTATTTACTTGCAATTACGCCAAAAAATCTGATTTTGAGTAAAACACGTCAACAACAACACAAAATAGCAATTGAAAATCTGTGGCAAAATAAAGTTAAATTTTACAACAAAAAGGAGAGCTTATTCCGTAGTTTAACAGGAAGTCAATGGACATCTTTCCATTCCTAATGACAATGAACAGAATGTGAATTATTGATGAGCATATGTCATAGTTTTTTTCTAAATACACATAAAATCACAATAGGTCTCCTTTAAGCATAAATGTAACAGGACTTTTATTGTGCAATGTCTTAACAAATGTGTTTAAAGTAACTCACATTTTTGAGACAGTAACATTGTTGTACAAATGTATTGCATTTTATCCCCGCAACTAAACAGTGAATTCAAGGATAATCATTTTTGGTAGGGAAATTACAGTTAGAGCTAACATAATCATGCACAAACTCCAACCACATGGGGGCAGTGTAAGATCAAAACCGTGCGTTGGATGTAACTCACAGCGAATCTGCTTCAAGGTAGGCCTTACTTTATTACAAATATAAGACTATTGAAATTTAAGAAAGTTTTGTTGTTGTTTTTTTGACTACACACCTGAACTACACACAGCTGTCTCCGTATTGTGAACTTACTTTTAACTTTTTGGAACTAGCTTCCTTGAATATATCAGCATCTGTTTAAACAGATTTGAAAAGTGCTTTTTCGACAATATCATAATTCCACCAGGACGTTTCAGATTTTGAGGTGAAAATTCCGTGTGAAATTCCTTCTTCATTAGCACAAAGCAGTGATAATCCAGCAGCTCATTACTTACTTTGAACTGGCGGAGATAGCGGTGCAAACATCTTCTAAGTGAGTATTAACCCAGAATCCCGCGCCCTGCAGACACACTCTAGCTGAGCATCACCAGTGTGCATGTCCCATAACTTTGGGTTTTTAAGTCTCTTATCTGCTGGCTCAGAAGTGTGCACAATCATATTATGTAGCACAGTTTGAGATGAGGTGGAAGGAAGGGGTATCCAATGTGATCAGACAGGCATGAGTGGAGAACAGCAGTGTCAGAGCGCTGCCTTGTGGGTAACAGAGTCCACTCTATCTGCACCAAACACACGTGCAGGGTTTAAAGCAGGACTGTGGTGTAGTTTAATGGTGAGATGTGAGCCTGTTATGATGCAACTAAAGCAATACTGCATCGGAAATGTTGGATTGCATTTAAAGTCATTGCATCATGTGGTTTTGGGTAGTCTATATCTTTTTTGTTAGACAAGTGTATTCAAAGAAGGGAAAGCATGCTTTAATCTATGTTGATGCCTTGGCTTTTATTTTTACATGATCTTAAAGGTGAACTCTGTAACTTTGTAATAATGACCTCCAACTGCCTGATGTTATTGCTTTGCATGGAAAGTTAAAAAGAGGGTTTCAGTAACTATCAAGTATTTATTCAACTACAGAAAGTAAAAAAAAAAAATCTTATGTAACATATTCTATACACTGCAGAAAGCAGTCCAAGGTTATATGTGGATTGTTGTTCTATCTTATCTTTATTAATACGCAGAGAAAAAGGAATCTGTTTGTTGAAAGAAAAAAAAAAAAAAGTAAATTAAAAATTGTTGGACCCGAGAAATGGAACCCCATAAAATGTTTATCCATGAGCTTTGTCACCAAGTAATCTTTAAATTCGCCCATTGTTCCATGCCAAGTGACACAGTCAGAACCCAACACATTAAGCATTTTTGTAGCAAGAGTAAGACTCGATCTATGCATCAAGGCTTTACTGGGCAGGGTCCCATCAGGCAGCATGTAGTTAGCTCGACACACTGTAGGGCAAGACTTTCAGTGTAGACCAATTTTGTATTTATTATTAATATTAGGTTATGGACATTACAATCACTTTGGACCAGCCAGATGCACTGCTTTGAGTGTTTTAGCAAGTGCTAATTTTCAATACCTGTTCGTAGAGATACAAACATTAAAAAAAAAAAAAAAAATCACATTTAAATAGCATACATAATACATTATTATGGAGAGTGTGCATAATGAGTTTTATCTAGAATATAGTTCTAGGACAGCTTGTGAAAGCTACACATCTTAAATGCAAAATTCGACAGAGCAACATTACAGCGAGGTTGCAAAGTTGTTAAGCCAAAAGTTCTATAATGTTCCTGCTCTATCTGTGCATGTTATAGCATATGATGAATAATCTGCATGCAGCGTCGTTGAAGGTTTTCGAGACAGTTCATTGAGTTTTTCCTGCTCCACAGAACAACACTGAGCAATAGCCTACTGTAAGCATGTTCTAATGTAGGCCTTATGAATACGTAGTAGTAGATCATTGCTTAATGATGTTAACTTTGCCTTGGCAGTCTCAGAACAAATATCTCTCTACGAGTTCTTTAGCACAGTTCTTCAGCATGGCGCTTTAATTATAAGTCACTTGTGAATTTTTTTTTTTTTTTATTTACCTCTCTTGAGAAGGGTATATTATGCCCCTCATATATAACTTGTCTTTTTATTTACATTGAACATGTTTTTATGAATAGCACCTGATGAGCCCCTGATTGCCTTTACATGATGGGGAACCAGAGAGCACTCCCACCCTTCTTCTATTCTAAAAAAAGATGTTGCTTTTCTCATGACTGTATTCAAACATGACATGACATGATTATCAGCTATTTTCAGGTTTAGATGCTTCGACCAATCATTCTGTTTTTGCCCAATAAGGTGATAAGGCGTTGAACTCAATTCGGAGTTATGCACATATTAATCTGGTTTGAGCCAAGTTAGTCATAACCTTCACCAGAAATATTAGTGCAGCTTTGAAATAATGCAGCCTCTCCAATGTCACTTGTTACAGCCCATTGATATAAAATACATCTTTTTCTCATAGAGATATTTATACACAAGAGCGGCAACCAACTCAACCCATTTGAACAATGAGGATGTAAGCGAAACACAAGACACTGTGACACTCCCCAGCTGTCTCCTGTCCAAACACAACCCTGTTAAACAAGATCACATGAGATCAGAACAGTCTGGCTGACTGTAAAAGACATGAGCTGCTGACAGACTGAAGGTGAAGCGGTGTTAATAAGGCTAAAATATGTTTGAGCTGGCACCACAAATGTTATTAGCATGGACAGTCTCCAAGTGCTATAAATAAAGTCAGTGTGGTATGAAGAGAACTGACAAAAGCTGAGTACATTTTGTTTTCCACTTGAGTGATTTTGATTGGCACATGTTGAGTGATTTTAAAACTTTGAACAACACTGTCTAACCGTGTTTTAAGCGCTGTGGTATTTGTTTTTACACATATTGCATGTGAGATCAGAGATTAAAGATTATAGTTTTAGCATTAAATTTTCCAGTGTGCACTTTTATCTTTGAGGAAGTTTTTAGTTTGTGAATTTTGTGCATTGACAACAGCAGTGGTGGTGGTTTAGCAAATTCATCATCCCTACAGCATTTGTAGTAATGCCTACCACATTTGTAAAAGCCCTAATATTAGACATATCCTTGGGACTGTCCTGCGAGGTGCAAGTCGACCACTAGGTGGTAGACTGCTATCACTTACTGTTTCAGACAAATGCAATGACCTGCCTGCTGTGTCCTTATAACACAGACATGCTAAATATTACATTCTGAAATTATAAAAGCACAGAGGAAAGTTTTCTTTGTTTTCAGACTTAAGCTCTAAGCTAAGAAAACAAAAACAACTTTTAGAGCTTGACAGGAAATAATATATGTGATATGTGACATTTGACTGTGGCTGTGTAGAAGCCACAATGTAAAGATACACTATGTGTGCTGCATATAGAGTAGTCCTGACACTTTAGTCACGATGTCTGCTGCATGAATGGATATTTATTATTTCCATTTCCATTTACCTGAAGCTCGCTCCGGCAGGATTGACCAGGCTAAAAATACCACAGCATGACTCAGGGGTGAATTGATTAGCATCACATTCTACAGACACCTTAAACCTCAGAACTGGTTCCTGCATTTAGGAGGTTTAAGTGGTTAACACTCTCACCTCAGGAAGCTTGTTTCTTCAGTGTCAGTGTAAGACTAAGATAAAACAAAACACAATGCTTTTAGCTGTTATTTCCACTGTGAATGGTCAAACGGAGATGTGCAAAATCCATGTTCTACCTGTTCTTATGGCCTTTACCCCAATAAATAAGCTAAAAAAAAAATCACATTTCTGCAATCAGCTTCTCACGGCCCTAAATTTAGCTACCGCGATGTAATGCTGATTTCTTAATTGGATGGCAGCACTGCAAAGCATTTCATGAGTGACAATGCATAACCCACTTTAGTCGGTGATTACACAGCAGGTGGGAAGAAGAAGGGATTTACGAGGGTGGGAGATGTACAGCTTTTGAGTCTAACATTTTATAGGGACTCTCCATGCATGACTAAAGGCACAAATTCACTCTCAAGGGTCATCTTAGGCAAACAGGAAATGTCAGTCACAACCAGGCCACTCGTTAGAAGAACTATGATGACACAAATGAACGTAGACTGTGAAGCAGAGGATTCGTTCTGATTTGCATGTAAATCCCCAAACTCTTAATGATAGCTGCAAACCAGAGAAGCGTTACAAGACAATTACAACTTGGAACAGAAAATGACAGTTGAATTCTCTGGTGTTTTGTATTGGAGCTCTTTAATTGTGTTTTATTAGGAAACAATTCTGGTTATGACAGCTTTTATTATATGCTGTGCAATGGAAGAGCAGTGTGATAGTAAAATCATTTGAGAAGTGAGTGGAGGAAAAAGAAGGCATCAGAAATGGGTTTACTACTACTTCTACTTGAGCTCAGTTTGTAGAGAATTGGTCCACAAGATTTGGAGTTCAGATTTTGCTCCTGGCGGTATCTCAGCTGGATCGGTCAGTCTCTCTGATGTTTTCTGCTGTCTTGGGCAAGGTCCCTAACCAATCTTGCCGTACACTGCTGTGAAAGCTTGAGGAAACGGTGAATCTACTTGATCTGAAGTGCTGGATGCCTATAGAGGATATACATTTCAAAACAAAAAAATGTGTTCAAAAAGTGTTCAATTCACCCTTTATTAAGAACTTTGAAAAATCAAGTTCATAGCTAAAAAATCAAGTTCATAGCTAAAAAAAAAAAGAAAAAAAAAGATAAGAAAAATGAAAACCCCATATTAGTGGCAAAGGGCCAGACCATAATTTTTGTATTAGTATAAGAATTTATCATTGTTCTGAGTGCATTTTTCATAAAATATGAGGTATTTATCTGTTATAGTGTCCATTTATATTAAGAACTGAAGTGCAAACATGTGCTTCATAGCCAAGTCAATCGAATATAGAAAATATACATTGCTAAAATGTCTTGTAATCTGAATTTTAATCTTTATTTTCTGGTTAAGATGGTTTTATTGATGGACAAATATTCACTTGTTTCGAGGTGTTTCTGCCTTCAGGTTCTGCATTGCTTCAATAAATTTGCAACTTTGATTCAAGTTAAAATATCTTGTAAACAGTCAAAAATTCTTAAACAACTGAAATATGCCACCACAATTAGCAATTTTATTCCAGTCTTGCTAAAATATGTAAAAATAAATACTTATGAATCATAACCAAGACTTGATAACATTTCGGGTGCATCTAGCCCCTGGGTCATAGTTTGTCTTCTTAGGACAGACTTGAATGATCTTGTTTGACATATTATGACATGATACATAAATGAATAAATACAGTATCTGATGGCAACAACACAAGATCTCACACCACAGTTAACAACATTTCACTGGCACTACATCTTACTGGACCTTCAACAGTGTCCTCAGAGAGTCATTATGCACCACAGTCAAACTCTGCTGACTCTTTTACTTATAGCTGCGCCAACAGAAAGTTTTGTAAAGTGCATTTTAACATCGAATTTTGGCATTAGAGTGAAACTTAACAGGAAGTAAATTAGCCTGCCCATAAACTTTACACTGGCCATCAAGAATAGATGTAGGTAATATAGTGTCATCGGTAAAGCTTCTTTTTGTGTTCGTATTTGTCTTCTTGGTATTCGTTTTTGTATTTTTCTTTGTATTCTTCTTCGTTTTCTTCCTTTCGTATTCTTCTTTGTATCTTTTTGTATTCTTCGTATTTGTTTTTGTATTCTTTTTTTTTTCATCTTTTTTTGTGTTCGTATTCATAATGATATTCTTCGTATTGTCTTTGTCTTCTTCGTCTTCTTCTTCATATTTTCTTCTTCGTATTCTTCTTCTTTGTCTTCTTCTTCTTCGTATTCCTAGAGAAACATGCATCTGCAAATGTAATTCATCAAATACATAAGAAATAGAACATAAAAGAGTAAGTAAATCAAACAATACCTCAGCCATTTAGCATTTAGAGGAAGCTTTGTTGATGACCTTCACTAGGAATGATCAAGGCTAACTTAATTGCCCATTTACGTATCAAGTCTTTGTACTTTTCTAAGACTAAAAGTAATACCCTGTGAGCATTTTGACCATTCCCTCCTCATACTTGTCGTGATGAACTGCTTCTGCCCCACAGCTGCCCATAGGCTATCTGACAGATCCTTGGCTTGTGGATCTCTTCCTTTTCCCAAAGTCAGAAGATTGACAAGAGGCATGACCATGACTCTGCTCCCATGCACCCTGGTTTATTCAAGTGACAAAGCAGCACTGGCTTGGCTATCTCATATTAGTGAAAAAAAAAAAAAATGCATTTTCGCCATAAAATTCACCAGATGTTCTCAGTGATTTATAACAGGCAAACAAAGTCCAGTTTGTGTTTTCAATTGAGAAAAGGCATTTGAAATAATTGCCAGTCAAGTGTATGATTGCCGTGTTTGTGCAGGAAGGCTCATATTTAACCCTTTTCTGTTTCTGCTTTTTGCACTCTATCGACTTTTCCTCTTCCACTTACTCCCGCTGAAGATCTGAGGGCGGCCTTGTGCACAGGTAGCATAAATCACAGAAGCACTGCCAGCTCTTCTTCTTGACTAACCGGAAACTTCACAAAGAGTGCACTCAGATGATGAAAGCTAAACAGAATGGAGATACAAGGAAAAGAACATGGAGTCCCTGGTAAGAAGCCATTTAGGTCGAAATGTCAGAGTGAAGTGGAGGATTAGAAGCGACTCTGTCATTTGCAGTCATTACACTGAAAATCAGTCATTATGTGTGTCAACATGTCAAGATAGTAAAAAATCTGATTTTGGGTTGCGCAATCTATCAATATCAAATTGAAATCACAATATTAACAGCATACATTAGTTTTTACTTGCAATTACAATTAAGAGTATATTTATATATTCACTAACAGCAAAGTGAAACTGGAGTGGATCACCAAGTACAGTCAATCAAAGCACTGCTTTCAGCTCTTGACGAGAACTTTTGTTCTAAAGGGGTGCAATTGCATAAATACATATGTATTTTGTTTTGTTTGCACATTTTTATTACAAACATTATTAAAAAAAATATGATAGTCAGCTTTAATAATCAGACATGAAGACTTTTTCTGCAAATAGCTTTACTTTTTTCCTGCTGTAAGTTGCAGTGTATGTGCATTGCTCATTGCAGTTTTAGGTTATTTCTGAAAGTGTTCAGAAAATATGTACATCAGTTGCAATTTCATCTGGTTTTGTTAGAATTCACATTTGTTTGTTTTTTCAGAAAAAAAAAAAACAAACAATTCTGTTGATGTAGACGCGCAGTTCGACTCGGATGCTGTTAAACACTTAGCATCTGAGCTAGTCCGGTATGTTTTGGAGAACAGGAGCATTCTCCTGTTTGTTTTCCTATAGCCGTTAGCATTAGAACGCAAAATACGCAAGTTATGATAGATGTGGAGAGTGTCTGCTGGTACAAACCTACCGACCACATTTAGCAAAGGTCAGAGCCTCCTACAACTTACTGTTGAGTTTACAAACTTTTTAGTGTTTTATTATAGGCTGGTTTGTGTATAAAACTGCTAACGGCTAGCACACTTCAAATAGAGATTTCTAAACTAGTTCATCATTGAACTCTAATGAACAATAAGTGTCCTCTTTTACATGTTACAGTGAGAAGAGCAGAAAATGATATAAACATCACCAAGTAAAAGTTGTACATGTACTTCACTTCTGTGGAGTGTTCAGATTGCGGCGGCAAGTGTTGGAATTTCAATCAATCATTCAATCAACCCTTTTTATTGTATCAGCTCATAAAAGTGCAACTTCTACCATTGTGTTCAATTAATTTGCGCCATCTACTGGACGAACATAGTGTTGCACTGTTCACGTTGTAGAAACAGAATAGAGCTGCTGATTGTGTGTCTACTAATATGTATGTGAGCTCCATGATAAAACACATTTATTCAAAAGTTACAATTGCTTAGAGAAAGTAACAAAAAAAAGAACTTCTTAAACACAAAGTGTAACTTTGTTTTTCTTCTACCATCTGGCTTAGATCCAACTTTCTCTTGAATGAGTTTGCTGATGTGCAAATGAAATGGATGCCACTTCAGTTATAATGAATGAGGATGCTTTAGCGGCTGCATTAATATTCTGATTTATGTTTTTGAATGTTGAAAGGATTAATGGGATACTTGACTTAACAGACCCCAAATTAACTTCATCAAATACACTAGATAGCAGATATTTGACAGGCTGTGGCATATTGCAGATGAGTTCTAAAAAGGATTTGACATACAGCAGTGGCAGGGGACGTTTTACACCTGCTTGGCATAATCAGGCTCAAATGAATTTGGAGGAACAGCTGAGCTCTCCGTCTGGAAACATAATCATTCACAAATCGACAAGATGACAAAAACTCAAGTCCACTCATTTGATGTTTTTCAGAGTTCAAGGTTACCTACACTGTGTAATATTTCCAGTTGATGTTCATTTTCATCTGCTGGTTTCCATGAGAGCACAACACCAGACACCAAATGCAGATGTACAGCTTAAAAATGTTAGTCTCTAAACAAACATACACTCAGACAACAACAACAACAACAACAACAGTAATGACCTTTACATTTACCACTGACCAAACTGCTACTGGCAACAGAAAAGTTCTACTGCTTTGTCAAAATCACCTTCATATCTGCAAAACAATACCATGTCCCTTTGAGCAGATGCTTTACAAGAAAAGTCACATAGAATGTCTTTAAGTGGCACTGGTATTCTGCTTAACAGTCAGCTGTGTGCATCTTAGTCTCAGTACTAAACTTCACACAAAAGTTTAGGAAATCTATGAGAAATGCATCTGAAGACGTTGCATGCTCAGACAACTCTTGGAGCACAGACTGTATGCTTTGGAGTACACTCACAGATCTGGAAAAAAAAAAAAAAAAAAAAAAAAAAAAAAAAAAAAAAAAAAAAAAAAAAAAAAAAAAAAAAAAAAAAAAAAAAAAAAAAAAAAAAAAAAAAAAGTACATCACAGATCCTGGACAGATTTATGTCAGCCCAACTGAAAGTGTTCTTATTTTAACATTGTTTGGAAAGACACTGGACATGTGTCCAATAAAAACAAGTCATTACAAAGAATGCAGGGAAGATAATTGGCAAAGAACAAAAAAGATGAGTTTTTTAACAATCAGCTGTGCACGGATGGCCTGTCCCATAGAGATACTGAACGTCATTAATATGAGTTAAGTTGAGGTGTATAAAAATACATTTGTGTATGATGCTGTCAGTTTCCTACATATTTACTGATGGAATGTATGTGTACACACTTCTTATGCAGCACACTTCTGCATCAGAGTTTTGTGCAGTTTTTATAAACCTGATGGACTGTCTGGTTGTGTCATGTGATGATGATTTTGCACTATTGTGAACTTTTCAAGGTTAAAGTTATATTGTTTAAAGGCTCTGAGGTACTAATTTTCAACAGGAAGAAAGAAAAGTTAGAAAGGAGAGTGAAGTTATATTTTTCTATTAAAAAAGACAACTCCAGCTGAAGAGAGGGGCCCAGTAGGGAAGTTTTAGTCAAAACTTCTTCTATTAGTCAGGACTAATATGAACTCAGGAGAGTCTGGGCTCTAGCTGCTCGAATCATTTTTATCTGATTTTGGATAACATTTGGATGGACAGCGGCACACCTTGATTTCTAAAACTGTGTTCTGATGGCTATTGGAAACTTTCTATGCATGGCCACTCCAGTACAAATGTGGCGTAACATTAAACAAAGCTTCCCCTTTAGTTTTGTAGCACTGACTATTTTAGTAAGTTTTACCTCAATCAAAATCTTGCCAGATGCTGTGTGCATCCTCTGGGATTGATCACCCTCAAAAGATTGTTTCTTGTGGGAAATCACTGGCAAAATGTGTTCCGTGGCATGATGTAGTAAATCCATTTAGCAAACATTTGCATAAATTCAGTTTTAATCTGTTCTCACATGTTCTTTGAAATATCAATATACATGCTTTCTATGCCAATGAAGGTAAAAATAGCTAAATACACTACGCTCTCTTGCAAATCTAAATGAGGCGTATGACATGTGATTTAGTCATGCTTCCTGGGGTATGTCATCCCTATGTGGGAGCAAGGTTTTCAAATGATTCATATAGCCCAGACTCAAACACTGGCACTTAGATGAGGGTCACTTTTGCTCTCTTTTTATCACTGACATTTTCTGAATCAATTGTTTGAGCTATTGCCATTTATCTTTTATGTCTTATTCAATTATTCTTTTGCAAGATACTCAAGGTTGAATCTGCTGGCTTTTCCATCTACATACAGTATGACTAATATTCTCGATGAGTGATGAGTTACATGACGCAGACTTTGGGTCATGTTTCTTACAAGTTTTGAATATTCCTGGTTTACTGGAAAAACACAACATCCACTTGACACAGCAGAAAAAAATGTGCTATTGTCCATCTTGTGCAAAGTCTTAACAAAGCCACTTACATTTTTTATTATTAGTCACACTATGCATTAAGCTGTATCTATGATGGGCACCATTCAACTGCTGCAGAATTTGTCGTTCTCTAACATTATCAGTTTCCTCAGTGAACTCATCTCACAATGCAGTATGCTATGCGTTTCTCATTACTGTAGATCCTGGCCAACTTGTTTTCAAGCTGCCCTCCCTTAACTAATATTTTGTGGAAGCATAGACATTCTTGGATAGCACGTACTAGTGCAATCTATTGAGTATTTATGTTTCTGGGTCCCGGACTGATCAACCTCCCTGCCTCAGACATCCAGAGTCGCCTGCTGTTCCTTACTACTAGTGCTGGTTGCCACAACACTTATAGTGATCCAAAGGTACTTTGACACTGCTCAAGTAAGAATAACCTCTGGACAACACTACAGTTGGAAAGTGCATAAGTCTTTATTATCTAAGAAAAGATCAAATTCAAAATGAGAAAACTCAATTTGTCAATCAATCAAGTAGCTTGATTTGTCCCTGAAGTGTAATTTGAAAGAGTCTAGGAGACAATTACACACATAAATACTAAACTCGATAGAACGAGAAACAAACAAGCAGCATTGTCTGAGGATCAATCTTTTTGTTATAGGCTCGATCAGACTCTCCATAGCTAGAGGATTTTAAGATAATGATCCATCTTTTTGCTAGGCTTGGTCAAAATCTCCTTAGCTGGAGGATTTTAAAATGCATGTTTTTGGTTGTTTGGGGAAATGAAGTGCCCTCAACCAGACATGGTGAAAACATGCAAACTCTAAACATACAGCCAGGGACTAGAACCTGCTTTTGTCCCTCATACACTTCCTCACAATAATATACAGTATTAGTCATGAAGCGGGTTACATAAAAACATTAGAGGAAATTTCTGCAGTAAAATAATTACATTAAATGGCATATCATAAAGTGAGATTCTGTTGTGTTTATAAAAAGAAGAATAAAAGCACATCATGTAGCATTGAATCTTCTTGGAATAGGCTTTTATGTCTCACCTTGATATCAAATTCACACCATTTACAGAGTAGGCTGGGTGCCAAAAACAGAACAAAACCATCTTTTTCAGTGACTTTCCAACACTCTGTAATTGGCATATCCCTCCACACTTATTTAGCTGAAAATATTCAAACAGCAAAAAAGAAAAATTTGAAGAAATGCCATTTTGTCTGTGATGTCTGAAGAAAACGTGACAGCTCCTAATGCCAGTGTCATTGTAAACCATGTTTGTCTTTGATCCAGTTTCATGCCATCGCTGATCAAATAAGTTCAATCAGAGTTTTCTTTGAGCATGAGATAGTTTGAAATGCATGAAGTCTTATTTTCACTTGAGAACAGACGAAGAATGATTTCACAGTAGCAAACATAATAAGTTTAATATATACTAATAATAATGAGAAAATATCCAAATATCACGACTACAAACACACCAGAGGCAATGTTTTGGATAATAAAGATGAAAACAAATAAGATGAATTCATTAAATCTTCGCTGGGGTTATGAGCATGGTTTGGGAACTTATTATTGTTGTAATTCAATTGAAAAGTAATAAAACATGTTTTTATTGAAGATGTGAACAGAGATTGATTTGTGGTGATAAGGTGTTTTAATCAAGTGGATTCATTTCTTTACTGACACGTGGGTCAAAAACACACAAAAATGACTTACAATTAAGTGAGATTGTGACATTGCACGCAGCCAAAAGGGTTTAAAGTTGGTGAGTGAGTTACACCTTTGAGAAGCTGCAGTTCTCAAAATATGTTATAAATGACAGCAAAAACATTAAGCATTTGATTTAGTTTCTCACTTGATGAAGATGAGTTTATCTAAGTTTGGGAGCAGAACCACACCTTTCCACGTCCCTTTCAGTGGCTACACTACTTAACCGCCTTGGCCACACACTCACACACTACTGTTTGTGTTTCAGTGCCTCTTCCACCTTCCCTCTTTTCATTATTCTCTTCTTATTCTCTTCTTATCTCCTGAGGGGTTTTTGAGGCCGGGAGCCTGCAGCCAGCTTTTGAACCGGCAGCCCCAAACCGGCAACGTCTCTGTTTAGTTTGAGCTTACATTTATTCAATAAAGCTGCTGCTTACAACTTCTGAGACTGTGGTCCTGCTAGTGAATTTCTTAGCAGTATATCAATGCATTTTCTTTTGATACCCCAACTGATACTCTAATTTATACAATATATTTACAACATAAATAAAGACTCAACTTATAGTTCAAACAATAAGATACTAATAATAAGTTTGACACAAGTAAACCACATATCTTTATATTTCATAGTTGTTAATGGTTGTCAAAATTTGGCAAATTATTTGAAAAACTTTTTTTTAACCTTCTTTCTGTAATAGAATTATAAGTCTTAGGAATCCCCGAACGGTTTTAGCAAAACAACCAAGACTCAAAAAATTCAAATTCCAAAGTTTCTCCTTTTAGCATCTTCGTTTATTGTTCAGAGGTCAACTGAAAACCAGTGTCCTTTGAATGTCTATTTTTTCCAAACACCATCAACCTATTTCTTACAAATGCATATTCATCATTTGAACCATTTGAGTGATTTCAAATTATCAACACAATTAAACACAATTAGAAAATATTTTTTCTAACAGCTTACATAAAGGATATCACTTATTCATTCATTCAGTCATTCATTCCCCCGGACTCCTAGAGAAATTAACTGAAAAGGTACTTCCAGAACATTTTCAACAAACTCCATTGTTTGTATACTCTACGTCCAATAACATGCAGGTAAGGGAACGCTTAGTGGTGGTTGGAGGTTGAGGCGCCTAGTGTTTAGGTGAATTGCTTCCGCTGAGCTGCCCGAGGGCTGCTTGCTGAGTGGGGAGGGGGGTTTCTGTAAACTATCTCAGTGTGAAACATTTTGTGCTATGCAAATAAAGCTACTAACTTACTTCCTTAATTGAACCTGTCATATGTGTTAACCTTGCCTTTTCTGAATGGGGAAATACACATTTAGCACCTCGCCTCGTCAGACGTTCTACAAAGCATAAGCAGGAAACAGAACTTCTAAAGATGTGCTGTTGGTGTGGTGGTCAGACCTTCACTTGTTGTCAAACTTGTCAAGATTACTTTGGCAGAGGATGCCTTGGAGAAGAGGCCGTGTGCCAGAATGTCATACTTGAGTTGATAAAGCCTGCCAACCCTTTTCCGCAGACTGACAAAGCAGTGCACATTTAAAGTATTGATGCTCATTGAAGCGGTATTTCAAGTAAAGAGCCAGAGCATTTTAAAATGCCTGCCACACTGTTCAGTTAAATGTTTGACACCTATTCTGAGTTGGTATTTGTGTTTCTGTGTGAGATGCAAATAATCGCCCAGCAGGTGCACTTTTGTTTTGGTATTTACAGATGAACAAATTTGCTATATGACATTTACAGAGATTTATGAACATTTAAAAGCTTTACACATGCCATTAATACTGTGCAACCCAATATTGTTGTTTATGTCCTTAGGCAAACAACACAGAAATATGGTAAGTTCTCATCATAGATTGCTTTCTCAAAAAAGATCTGTGTGTCATTTTAAATATTATGTCATGGCATGGCTGAGCTCTAGTGTAAAGTGTGTTTATATTCACACTTAAAGTCAGTACTGAAGTGAAGAAATCACACTCATTTACATTTACATCTAGAAAGCAAGTTAAACTTCATTTTTACCTCGAAACTTGTCAAAACATTCTTATCTCAGTCTGCAGTAGTGAAAAGAATCTATTAGGTGAGAACGGTAGCTAGAACAATAGCACCAGAACATTACATTTTTAATTGCAAATAAAATAAAAATCATACCACCACACATTTTACAAACACAAATGTAACAACAGACTGCAACAGACTGCAACATACGGCATTTTGCAGTACCCGCCCACTCTGATCCAGCGGAAGTGTAGCAAATGTGCAGCATTCTCTTCTTTTGCCAATAAATGAAACAGCTGGAGCCACAGAAAAACTGCCGCACATTTCTAAGGATGAGTGAGACTGACTGTCAACAGTCAAGAAAATCGAGTTTTATTTAAAAAACCTGCCGATTACCACTAGCTTCTTTCTGGTGGGTGAACAGCTCCACACACTGGCCGTCTTTATAATAGCATGCTAACTGTAGCGTGAGTTGACAGTCACGTTATTAGCTATTTTCATACTTTTTGTCGACCGTAAACATTGCAGTGAAGACCACAGGCACTTAATTTAACATAACGAAATCCACAAGTACATCTTAGCTATTTAGAAACATCAAGCTAGCACAGAAAAGACTACTCGTTGTGGATAAAGTCACTAGCTTAGCCTATACGAAGCGTGTGGGTACACAGAATGTGGAAAAGCCATTTAAATTATCTCGTAATTACGAGAAAATTATCTCGTAATTACGAGAAAACTATCTCGTAATTACGAGAAAGTTATCTCGTAATTACGAGATCTTATCTCGTAATTACGAGATAAATTTTTTTTTTTCGTGAGTACTATGGAGCGTAGATTTGCCTTACATTTTCTGGTCAAACAAGTGAGTTCATAGTGAAGGGGTTCTTGTCATTACTCTGATATAAAATGGGTATTTTCCTGTCTGTTTCTGTATGGAAGTCATTATTTTTATTAACAAAATTAATTGTCAAATTGTTAATTAAAGTGTTATTTGCTAAATGTCTTTTCAAAAAGAACAATGATTTTGCAAAATGCATACTGTTGTATAATAAATCCTTATTCTAAACAAAATATTAAATTCTTACTTAAATAATTGCTTAAAAACTTTGCATTAAAGCTTCTCCTGACTCTCTTTAAAGGTGCTATGCCAGAATTCTGCTGTCCTAAAATGTAAACAGAAAGATTTTATTGTACATTTTTAGATCTTCACATTGTCATATTTACCAGTTAAAAACACATGATTAATAAATAATATCACTGTCCCTGCAGGCCTTTGAGCCTCAGAATTGTTCACAATGAGGTCTTTGATGAAAACTGCTGTTAGCCACATGCTAACAACATAAACAGACACTCTTTTTGGATAGGGAACAACATATATATCATTAGACAAAAAAGAACTATATGAACAAATTTTCACCCAAATCTAAAGTGCCTTTTAAGCAGTGGCTATAATTAAACTCAAATAAAATGATCATAGCATAAGTAAAGTAAGTTATTTTACATTTTTAGCTTAAATTGTAAGGCCTTTTTTGCGACCATTTTGGCTTATCCTTCATTAACCTACAAGCTCAGTGATCAGATTGACAATGACCTGTTTTTGCCACGTCTTTGTTTGACTGTTTTCTTCAGTGTTGGACATATGCAAAGCTTCGGCAGGACCTCACTGCAGACCATTTGCACTTGACCTGGGTTTGAACTTACTGGTGACTCAAGAGGAAGAGAATGTATTGGTAAAGACCAGTTCCCACAAACTTTGACTTAACCTTTGACCTGTCCATGTCCCCTGTGGCTAAAGACTGTCTAACTGAAAACACAGCACAGAGCAGATGACACATTCAAATCTGTAACTGATACACAAACAATGGACTTTCAATCAAATAGACAGAAAACTAAATATGTTGGCGTAAAACTTAAACTATTCATAATCTTCAGCATCATATGAAATAGTAACTGCAACAACATAGAAAAAATGTAAATATTTATCTACGTATATTTCTTATGAATGCAATCACGCGCTTCTTTGTATTAATCATGTGGTATACAACATGCTAAACAATTTGTCATTAGAGCATTGGCAGTACAAAATGTGAAACAGCGTGATATTAACATCAAATTATTGGAACAAGTCTAAACAATGGGCCCATATCAGCGCTCATTTGCTAACACAATGTGCCAATGGGGGCAGAATGAAAGAATACCATTGTAAAACAATAGCTCATTAGTGTGGATTTCTCGAATGATTTATTAATAATAAAGCAGCTAAAATCCAACATGGAATGCAGAAGATGTTTGCAAAAGTATAACCCAACACAAGGAAAAGCCCTGAAAAGATACTACTGTTTACATTTGCGGATGACATCACAACATTGGAATTTTGACAGTGAATAAGAACAATTTCTGACATTTAAAAGTTAACTGTTGCAATCTAATAACAAGTAAAGAAGAAAGTCAAGTCAATTGTCGCAGAAAACCAAATAAACAACATGAACACTACAGCAAACAGGGATCATACATATTTGATTATCTTAAATTTAATGTTTCTAAGAATATTATTTTGTGTCATGCTGGATGCTAATTTCAACTTGACTCAAATCTTTTTCTCATTGTTGTTTGGAGGAAAGACCGGAGTAGGCCTATATGTTACCAAAAGTTTAGATTTCTCCATCGTTTCCACTAGACAGACATAGACTTTACATGTCAACCTGCCACCCTCACAAGTGGTGCGAACACATCATTCGAGAAAGCTAGCTAAGCTCTGCACAGAAAAAACTACTTTCAGTTTCAGTTTTGCCATAAAAGGTCATTTGAGCAAAATATCTCCACAAACAAGAATGAGACAAAGAGACCTATTTTATTAGTTTATCAGGGAAGCTTTTTTTTTAATTGATCAAATGTCAGTGCTATTTGTATGTTGTGTTGAAAAATCCACTTGGACCGCTCTGCCCGAAATTCTGTGCTACACACTCTCTCCTTGTGCCATTTCTTTTTCTTTTATGACATATGACAAAGACCTCCAAAAAAAAAAAACCAAGCAAATGTCATGTGGGCAGTGTTTTAGATGTGGAAAGAACATAAATATTACAAAGTAGAATCCTTAATCAAATAAAATGCAGGTTGCGGTGTCAAAAGTTCTGAATGGATTATTACATTATAGCTCATTTTACATGTTAGATCTAGAGATAGTGTGAAAGGCAAGACTGAAATGAAAAATGTAGAAAGGTGAACCAAGTTTCAGCATGAAAGAGACCATTCAAAAGAATGTGGAGGATGAAGATGTTTAAGTGTGATGAGGACGAAAATGGAAGCCTATGCATTTCTGTAGGGATGTACATGTGAATCTACTTATGGTAAAGATGTGCTCAAAAGACCTTATCATAAATCTATCTTTGCAGGTCCATTTGGTGCTTAATGTTACTATATGTCAGTGAAATGAGGGCTATTTCTGTAGAAGCTACACAGCCTGCATGTTTAGTATTTTATTAACCAAATGTAGACTGCTAAAGAGGATGTATTGAATTCGGAGGTGTAGATTTATAAGCGGGCAGTGACTGAAATGACCCTTCAGAACCATTCTTGTGACCAATCAATCATTTCAAAAAATCATCCTAAGAGTCGCATTGGTTAGCTCTATAAATTATACATTAACCTTTTAAAAGGCTATTCTGACACCGGTCTGTGGCTCCGTGCGGCGTGATTCATGGTCTATTCATGTGGCCAAAAGTTTAGTTTACCGAAAGCAAATGATGAATATTACTGTGAAATTTTCAATCGTTTTCGTGCAAAATGAGCAACTCGCACGACTCGCAAACTCTGCCAATTCAAACACAAATGTCATTATGGCTATTAGTTTCACCTGCACACAAAAAGTACTCCGCCGCTCTTGTTCGGTCCAGTTTCTGTTATCAAGCGATCCATCAACAGGCATTATGTAACGGGAGAGCTGACTGTGGAAATGAAGACAAAGTATGAAACCTCAAAGCGGCGCTCGGCAAGGATTATCACAGAATCCATCACACCTTTGTGGAGAAAAGTGGACGACTACATGATCAGCTGAATGAGTTGGGTCAGCTATGTTTGGGGCATTTGTCAAAAAGACATTTGTATTTTTCAGCATTTGCACTTATAATTGATATTTTCAGTTGTGTTTTCTTGAATATACCAAAAACATATATGACCAGTGAAAGAAAAAGATTAGAGACATAATTATAAAAACGTTATTAGCCAAAGCAGAACTAAAACAGAAAGTATTGCAGGAGTTCTGACTGCTATATATTCTGAACTTTATAATGTCTCTAAGCATTTTTCACAATTTTCAGAGGCCCAAACAAGTTGTCGTTAGCTTCACAGTAAAGCTAACAACATTAGCATTCAAGCGCACTCCTTAGTTTCTTAGAATAAAAGGCTCTGTAATTATATATCGGCTGAACAGCGCAATTGTATTCTTTTTTCAATATGTTAACAATAAATTTGTACTGTGGCAAATCTAATTTTAAAATGTGAATATGTTGATCCAGTCCTTGATCGCTGATTCAGTGTCTTTTCCATTGAATTGAGTATCTTACTCATTGCCACATGTTTGTTCCAAAAGTGTCCATTCATGGCGTTTTGGGACAAAGAAGTTATGAAGTCCAGTAGTATTGATTGAAAGAGTCTGCAGTGCTTTCCTTTTGAACAGTCCCATGATGAGCATGCCTGGAAAATCCAGATGAAACACCGATTCATCTGGCCACCATTTTTATCTTTCTTGTTTCACTAGACGTGATTGACAGATGAACTAGCCAATCAGGGAAGCAAACCTTCTACTGTAAGAAAACAACATGGCTGCTTACAAAATAAATAAATACATACATAATACATTCATAAATAAATACATAAATAAATAAAAACAGAATTGCAGAATCATTGAGCATGGCAGATGAGTGCAATTAGATTTTATTCTAAATGACGGGTGACCATAGAACTCTTTTGTTTCATGTTTGTCACACAAATAAGCAGTTTTGATTGTGGAGCTGATTTGAGAAGAGGTGGGGTAGTGGGGACCCAGCCGACCCACTCATTGCGTAAGAGTGAATTCTGGATCTCCAAGCAAATGATGAGCTACTTGACAACCACATTTTCTCCAGCAACCAGCATTTTGTGAATAGTCAGCTTTTTGAAAATATGAATACAGTTTCACAGGAGAATTCTTTCCAAACATGTTGCTTTGTACTCCACTGGCATGTGCATATACTGTATGTTCACATAGTTCTTGTGGAGTTTTGTCCTTTACATATTTCATCATGTTATATTTTCTTGGTCTGTTTAATTGAAGTTGTTATGCTGATGTGCTGGAAGCTCAATGGCATGCCACAATATGCTTTGATTAGTTTTATTTGTTGTCTAGAGTGGTTTCTATTTGGCCACTTTTTCTCCCTTTGTGTTGTATTACAGGATTAATGACGTGAAGTAAGGCTGTGCTGTGTCTATTACACTTAATATGAGGAAACAAGCTGAGTGTAGCATTAAATTAGAAAACAGACTCATGCTAAGCAGCCATAGAGAAACGATCAGAAAATGAAATGATAAAATGAAAGTAGAGTGATTCACATCAGCTTAGTGGTTTGAAAATGGCTTGAAACTTTAACAGATGTCTGTCTATGTAATTGTTCATAGATGCATAGCAGGGTTTCTCAACTCCTTACACTTGAGTTCTGAGTACGTAAAGATCAATATTTGATTTATGACAGCACTATACCAGGGACAAATGGCAAAACCTTGACTTGGGCCACCATTGTCCCAGAAAAAAAAATCAAGGTTGAACAAAAATGTGAGACGTGAGAATGTAAGATTTTAAACTCCTATGCAACGAGCTTTGATGAAGTAAACACTATAACTGACGGTCCATTGAGTACCACCAAAAGAGGCTTACATACCACTAGTGTTACATGTTCCACACTTAATGACACTCTTCATTCTACCATACATTTGGCTATATACTATATACTATACTAGTTTAGAATCTTTTGAAAATATAGCACAAGTCACAGTCATAATGACATTTTGCAAAGATTATTTGTCTCACAGTCACATCATGTCACAGAGGTTCAGAGACACCTAAGACATACAAAGGTCAGTGGAGATTTTCTACAGAGTGCAAGGGCTACTTGATCGAGGTTAGTGTAGGCTCGAGTGTCAGAGTGAAAATGGTACTACAGGAGGCAAGCTGTATGTTGTTACTCATAAAAGTGACACAACTACAATGAAGTGAGTGATGATGAAACCTGGGGAATGGATATTTATAAAAGATCAGGATTTGGAAGTGATTAAATGAAAAGATTTGTAAAAAGTGGTTTGGTTATTTTCTAACCAACCCACTTTGTTCAACATTTTAAGATCCACTCAACACGCATTGAAGCCAGACGCTGTTTGGCTGCTGTAAAGGTTCTCTTGCTCACGAATTGGAGCCTTAGGATGGTACAATCTTACAAAAACTCATAACAGAGTTGCCATGACGAGTAAAGCAACAAATAATCTTTTACAAAAATTGTTACTTGGATCATGCCTTCTTGAACTCAATGAAGAACACATCAGTTTTAATATCAGCCTTTTAGAAAAATTAGCATAATGTTTTTGACACTTAAACATAATTTAAAATGGATCAACAAGGAGATATTTGACCCCATTGCATCTAAAACCTTGTAAAAAGTATGACAGACGTGCTCCTTCTTCTCTGTGTGCATCTGTGTGCAACAGCAAAGGGGGAAGAGAAAAGGGGCAGAGCCTGAACCAGAGTTCAGTCAAAGCTATAGCATTAAAAAAAAAATACTGTTGACATGATGAAATGTAAATCAAATAGAAATACAAATAGAAACAATTAATGCAAAGTTTTGATAGTCCTGCATTACCATTTTTGGTCATTAAAGGCTTTAATAGCATAATAAATAAACCCACCCGTGAAACAATGTGAAAAGTTAAGTCATTAGACTTTTCACCCTGCACATCTGATATTCTTCACCGACAGACCTGCTGTCCTTGTTCTCTGCCTCACACTTCACCAGGTCCTAGCAACAGCATGTAATGACTAGGTATGAGTCACCCCATTGAGCCAGCACACACAAACACGCACACATATTGTGTTTTCAGATTTCATGGGGACACTACATTGACTTAGAATTCATTTCATGGACTCTTACCCTAAATTTAACCATCACCCTAATCCTAACCTTAACCTTGTTTGAACTTAAAACCACGTTGCTGATTTTATAATGGTTGGATAATGAAGAATTTACATGGGAACCTGCTTTTTGTCCCCTTAAGGAAGGCAGGTTCCTTGGTCTTCACCATGTGATGAATAACCCCCCGCTAACCCCACCACGTCCATTCCTTTCATTCATGCAGGTGTGCTTGATTGTGGAGTCTAATGACACATATCTTGTCCGCTAGGTCTTCAGTTTGATTAGAAGAGGTGGGATTAGGAACTCGATTTGTCCAACAAAATGAAACAATGCAGGAAAAAAAATTAAACTGCTTTGACATAATTTAGAGGAAAGTTCATGAAATGTATCCTATATTTTAAGCTTAATTTCCCAGTTTAGGTCTGATCAATACAAACTACAGTAGATAAGGACACGTAATATCATCATCAGCATTTAAAAGTGCTGTACATTATAAAAGTTTGACATTTTTTGTCATTTTAAAGCATGTCCAAAAAGTGTAGGCCACTGATCTAAGAACATTTTGAATTGAAGATTTTTTTTCTCAGTGTTGCAGAAAAAAGTTTGATGTGCTTGTAAGCTCAGTATTTTCATCCAGCTGTTTTCAAAGCTCTCACTAGACAGAGTAATCTGATGCTGTCTGACTGGCTGTGTTCCTCATGTTGGAACATTACGATCTGACAAACAGAGTTGCACTTATTATGCTGCATTTACAACCCGTCATCTAAAGTTTCACTATGTAACTTTTTGACCAAAAATAGACTTGAAATAAAGCATGTTTTTGTCGTTTAGATTTCTTAGTTGCACTACAGAGATGATATACTGTAAATCTTTGAATTTACACTGAGCAGGTTTGCATGACCATAGAACAGATCATTGTTTTATGTGTCCTAGAAGTTTCCATGTTTCCATGAAAATGTGGTTCCTTTAGCTATAGCTTTTCACATTATAGCATAAAATATATTAATTCTCATTCACATATCACAAATTATTATTTTAACTGTATTTGACTTTCACCTCCAAAAAAGTCAATACAGGTTCACTGTGCAAAAGTTGCACAGTGAACCTTTAAATATGAGTTATCCACCAAAAGTTGCTTATGAACATGGCACAATGTTTTTGTGTATAAGTTGGAGAAATGGAAATTTAGAATTGTGACATAGTGAATGTGAGCTTGTTGGAATGCAAGTAACTTCATTTTAACAGAACAATAAGCTTTGACAAGTACAATAAAGAAACTATCAGCCCCAAAATATTGAGTCACAAGCACTTAAATTGTGTGTTTTGTGCATTCGATCAAAAATGTGAACGCTCACAGGTCGGGTAAACAAGCTCTGCCCTCTGAGAAATTTTCCATTCAAATTGTCCGACATGGTTGTGAAGTTGTGGAAAGGCAGCAGGCCAAAACCAGGTCTAAAATTGTATAGTGCAGAAGACTTTCAGATTCACTCAAGAAAACTCAAGATTACCATTCATTGATTTTTTTTTTTCATTTTCTATGAAAATGAAAAAAAATGTTTTGCTTTGATTGACTAGAGCATACCCTAATATCTTTGGGCTTTAGGGGGCAGGACAATGGTTTGGACAAAATGGACAAATAGTTTCAGTGTTGCCGTCTAACCTGCATGTTTTTGAAGGTGAGAAGAAGCCAGAGAACATGGAGAAAACTAACAGTAACACAGGGAAAACATGTAAACTCCACCCAGAGAGATCGTGAGATGTTGATTTGGTCCAACCATCGCCTTAATGAAAGCCAGAACTGCCGTGCACTTCGTTCAAAATAATCATTCAGGTGAACACACAAAAGAGGAGAATATATTGTTTTAATTGTTCTCTGAGTCACACACCAGACATAACTCAATGTAATATAAAAATGAATCTAAGTAGTAATCACACAGTGCATTTGATTTATACGTTAAGGGACAAACGATTGTTCTATGTAATGAAACAAAGCCCTACAGGGCGGCTCCACGCATGTTGCCAAGTCATAGCAGGTCATTCAAAGCGCATTAACTGCGCTGTTAATGTGTTAATTGGTTGCCATGAGAGAAATCACAATGAATGAAAATCCAATCATATTCAGCTGTGCTCACATTGTTCTAATGAGCACATCTGTATGCGGCCTGCTTCTAAATTACTCTTATTACTCATAATATACATGAATGAGGCCGCCAACAGTCACTTCTCTTTGTAATCTGTAGTATCAGGCAGCTTATCAAGGATGTTTGTCCACTAATCAAGAGGTTTGTGGTTCAATCTCAGTCGTTGTGTCCTTAAGCAAAGCTCTTATGAGGAATTGTTGTTGCAGAACTCGGGGAATTAAAATGAGAAGAGGAGTCAGTCTATATCATGTGTAAATGAGATATAAAGTGATATAAAATGAATCTTTTTGACATAAAACTTTCATGAATAATGATTTGAATGTTATGCAAGCCGAATATTAGACCTTTTTGTTCTCAAACATATGTGCAGGCACATTTACGACGTTGACCTTTAACTTCATGACGGAAAATCCTTTTTAAATATTGGTCCATGCTTACCATTTAATAGCTTCAGACGAACAAGTGCAAACAGTCAAAGACATACTCAATTAAAATATCTGCAGGCTGTATAAACGTGTATTTACACATGAATTACTGACAAATGGAGAGGCAGACATTTTATTGACTGAGATAAGATTATGCTCCCAGGTTGTTTCAGTTCATGTTCTTATTGCAGAATTTGGTCAGGGTCAGTTTGTGGAAATGCATTTCACTTTTTCTAGTTTTTGTTTGTTCTTATCCAGGAGAAATCCAGAAACTGTTTTGTCCTTTTCCCCAACTCTTGACACAACCCCAATTATGTTCAAATAACTACTGGTTCATTAAGTTTTGGACAAATTATAATCATTTAAAAATCTAGCCAGATGACAGAGGCCGGAGATTAAAAAATGAGCAAAAACAGTGTTGACTTTTCAAGCAGACAGAGGATTTGCAGTCATGCTTCTGATGTTTTTTGACTGTGCATTAAGACCAGTGTGATGCTACCTTTAAAGACAATTTATGTCAGTGCCCTGGAATTAAATAACATCACTGCACTATTTTGTCTAAAAAGTAATGCATAGGGTATATTTATGCATTATTTATCATGGACAATTGTGATATCGGAAGAAACAAACCCACTGTGGCTTTATTCTGTCTGTCTTTATCTTTTGCTCCACGCTTGAATTTATCTTGGAGAACTGGATTTAGAGGCTCATGTGTGGTAAAGAGGAGGCAAGAGAGAAAGAGCATGGATAGAAGGAGGTGAGGGTGAGTCCATGGGGAGAAGGAGGTACCTGTGTGAGTTCCCCAGAGGAAAGTTAGAAAAGTCTGTGTGAAAATAAAACGAAAACTTGAGTTGAGGCATCAGGTTTACATGTTAAGTCAATGTAAACTCAAGTCAAAAACAACAATATGGAATCGGATAAAGCTTGAAGCCGAGCTCACATGGATCTTTCAAAATACATCATACCACTGTTTGGACCACTGCTACATGCTGTGACAATGGAGGAGTCTAACAAAGAATAACTAGATAACCTGGGAAAACATAATTGACACATTACCCCTGTAGTACTCTAATGCGTTACCAACATGTTATCCCCAACACTGGTTATGGCATTTAAAGCCTACAAGGGAATTTATGATATAGAAGTCAAGTACTGCCATTATTGTGTGCACAACCATTGCTAATAAATTGATAATACAAATGTCTTTTTTATGCTCAGCTATAGAAATGAACTGACTCAGTGTTTGGAGTAAAAAAAACAAACAAGCAGAATCTTTTTCATCTCACGTATGAAAGGCTGAAGAGCTCCATTAGGACCCCTCCATCAAAAGCACAGATAAAAAAACTGCAGTAAGAAAACATTAGTCGCAACATCAAGCGAGGTGCTGCTGTAAAAAGGCCTCTAATCAACAGTCACCATGGCGATGGCGCTGCTAACCACAGTGTTGTTTGGCTCAGTGATGGCGTCACGCTCTTGATATCCTGCAGAGAGCTACACCAGGGTGACACTGGGCAACCCATGTTGAGCTTTGATGAGACCCTGTCTCCTCTGTGTAGCCTCTCCTCGGTTTGACGCTGGTATAATGAGTCTTTTTATCTGCTGTCATTATGATTAGTGCACATTCACAGCCATCACGCCTGCTCATATGCCCTGGTGAGGTCAGGATGTCCACTTAGTGTACAAAGAAATGGCCCTACACTGTTTTTTATGTGTGGGAATGAACTGCTCTGCATCAGGATAGAGGCGCATGATGCTGTTTGCTTGATAGTTTTGGGTGATCATTTTTATATAAAAATATCTTTTACATTTTCTGAAAACTTAAAGTAAACGAAAAGAACATTCCTGACAACTACAGCTCTTTTTAAACCATATACACTTACAGTTGGCTTTATGTTGCCAGAAAAGTACATCTAAATCAAACTGGTTTGTATCAAGTTAACACAAAAACATATGATGGACAATAATGCCAAAGGATAAAACAGAGAACATCAGTGTTTTAGAGCAGTGAATTTACAGTGCGTTGTGTTGTAACATTGTCAAGATACATAAAAAATATACTTTCATTTATGTTTTTTGTTCATTTTTCACACTTTCCTTTGTGGTGTCATGGTCATATTTAGGTATTGTCAGAGGTAGAAGTAAGTATCAAGTCCATATAGCCTCAAGTCCAGGTTCTCTGCTTTGAGTTTCAAGTTCTTTCAAATCGTTGGACCAAATTATTAAATATGATTATATTTTTTGTGCAATCTTTACAGTTTTAGCAAACTGACTAACTTTGTAGTTCGGGACACAAAAGATAAATTGACGGACATATTTAAACATATTCTAAATTGTTCCTGCAAAATTCTCTGTTTTATTTTTTAAGGAGAAGCATCAAGTCATCTCAAGTCTCTGTTCTACATCCAAGTGTTAAGTCACTGGGCTTCAAGTTCAACTCAAGTCAATGCATTTTATGACATCTTGAGCAATTAAAGTCCTCGAATTATAAATGAGTACAAAATCATAACATTGTTAGTATGTAATTTCAGTTAAAATTTACTTGAATTGTTAATAACTTTGAAAGGGCATTTTAAAGTGAATTTAGTGTCATGTTATAATTTATGACAAAAAAATCGAATCGGCACCATCACAGTTTTACAAGTAGAAAATGTTACATTTTAAACATCGGATTAAATTAAAAAATTGTAATGCTGTTTAAAATCATTCATAACATCCCTAGTCAAAAAATCCTTTTGGATTTTACACTGTCTTATAAGAATCCTACAAGAATCTTTTAGGACAAAAGAAATCTTATAAGATTCTTTTCAGAATCCAATTGGACAATTATTTGTCCTATTGGACTGTGTCAGAATCCTTTTGGACTACATCAGAATCCTTTTGGACTGTGTCAGAATCCTTTTGGACTGTGTCAGGATCCTTTTGGACAATGGTTTGTCCTATAGGACAATGTCAAAATCCTTTTGGACTACATCAGAATCCTTTTGGACAATGATTTGTCCTACAGGACTGTGTCAAAATCCTTTTGGACTGTGTCAGAATCCTTTTGGACAATGATTTGTCCTATAGGACAATGTCAAAATCCTCTTGGACTGTGTCAGAATCCTTTTGGACAATGATTTGTCCTATAGGACCATTAATGTTACAATCATATTAGTCAATGTCAGAATCCTATTTTGTATTTATCCTTTAGGACAGAGTCAAAATCCTACGGGACAGTTATCAGTCCAAAGTCAAAATCTCTTTGGTAGTTACTGTATTGGTCTTATAGGATATAATAAATAATCTGTTAGAATCAAATTGTTCAAGAATAAATCTGAATTCCATTGTATTTTACACACAATCTCACAGATAGGCCTTTATGTACATTTTTATTATGCTACACAAAGCAGTTGTTAAAAAAAACAACAAAAGCTTCACTTTCTTTAGTATTACAGTTTTTTTCTATAGGTTTGGCTCATTTCTTGAAACTGAGATGACATTCTCAAAACTGCAGATCATTTGGTCAAACAATTTGACACTTCGTCAAAACATCACAGATCACCAGCAAAAGCACATTTCTCTTCCATAACTGTTTGTACATGTTTCATCAGTAAGTTACTTTTCCATGTAAAGAGTCAATTCCATCAAAATCACAAAGATCCTTCTCAGTTGCTTTGGCTCTTTTTCATTCACTTAGTCACTTTGTCAAAAATAACCTGGATGGTTGAGCACAACACCATGGATCACCTGCAGAAGCTCATATCTCTCCCAAAACACTTTGGATATGTGTCCAAGCCAGATGTCTTTGTCATGTGAATTGTCATTGCCCCCAAAACACATGGTCCTTTGGTCTTGTGTGAGCTCTGACAGTCAGAATGTTCAGATGTTTTCTCACTGTTGCAGAAGTCCAGCGAACAGAATAGAATTATACACTCGAATACGCTAAAGCTTTTCTCTGTTTGTTTGGCTTAGTTATTTTTACATCTTTAAAATCATTTGGACAAAAGATTTTACATTTCTGTGGAACATTACAGCTCAATATCAAAAGCTCATCTATTTACCAAAACTGTTCATACAAGCTTCAAAACTAAAAGTCTTTCTCATCTAAAGAGTCAGAACAGAATGAGAGACCAGTGTAAGTGTATTTCTGTTTTACTTACAAATGTACTGCATCACTGCAGAGACTGGAGAATGACCCTAAACTGGATCAATCATTTCTGATTCTGTATTTTCTTTGTCATGTTTATAGTCTGATTGTTTGTCATTTCTATAGTATCATTCTTTGTCATGTTCATAGTTTCATAATGTAACATCAAAATAAGTCACATCTTGAGAAGATATCACAGTGTTTATGGTATTTTATTCTTGACTAACTTTGACAAATGAACAGAGTCTTTTGCTCATGAGGACTTACACAGTGAAATCCTGCTGACATGTTTTGGACATAACAACCATTAGACTGAAAAACAGCTCATCAGTTTGATCTGAAAGATCTTTTGATTTGAAAAATGTGCTAAATGAGAGAACATTGTCCTGTCTGTAGGAGACTTGTACAGAAACATGTGCAAAGCTGTACTGAGCCATTGAGACATGGTCTATGACACTGGAAGTTTGATGAAAGCAATGAGAAATGACATTCAGTTGTGAGCAACTGTAGCTTGGTTTGGAAATTTGTCCATGTGATTCTGAGAATGTCATCTTGGTTTCAAGAAATGAGCCAAACCTATAGAAAAAAACTGTAAAGAAAGAAATATTAAATGCAACAGTGTTAGAATAATTTTAAAGATCACTTAACAGCCATTTTCAAAGCCTTTATTTCAAAAGTCAACGGTCTCCATGGCGACACAAAACACAACAAACTAGCTAACAGTGCTAAAAGTTGAATACTTCAGCAAAGGTGAGCTTTCTTATTTTGTAATCTATTTTTACATGTTCACAAATGATTTTATTATTAGAATAAGCTTCTGTTTTCCTGTTCTGATAATGTTCTTATATGTTACAGCAGTTGACACTGCTTGAGTGGACATAAAGGAGGATTCTGCTGTGGATCAGTTGTGCTGCATTTACAATCTAATCAAACACGGATCAAAAGACAGAATTTGTCGCCCAAAGATAAGTTAATGCGTCTTAATTTCTATAGTGATATGTCTCATATGTGTTTAATTTCTCCTCTCTCTTTCTGTTTCTCTGTTCTTAGCACCATTACAGGACAACTGATGATTTGTAAATATTTCTTGTGTCATTTGAGAAAATAAATGCATTTCTTTTACATTTACATTGTGTTATGTATTATTTGTAAAGGATTCTAATATCCTAAAGGATAATTCTTATTGGATTTTGGAACCAATCTTATAGGATAAAATCCAATAGGATTCCTTTAGGACACTTTCTATTGGATTTTGGAACCATACCTAAAAGATAAAATCCAATAGGACTGAAATCCTAAAGGATTCCTTTAGGACACTTTCTATTGGATTTTGGAACCAATCCTATAGGATAAAATCCTATTGGACTAAAATCCTATTGGACTAAAATCCTATTCGGTTCCAAAATCCAATAGGATTATCCTTTAGGAATCCAAAAGGATTTTTTGACTAGGGATTGTACTCGTGGGAGTTATTATACAAACTAGATATCTAGCTATAACCTAGTGCAGAACATCTGTTTTTAGAACTTAATGTCTCTGTACATTGTCCCTTCAAATAAAGACTAAAAAACCTGCCGCGCCACAGCATCGACTGCTGGAAAAGTGTGCAGTGTTTCATAATCCAGAACCTCTTTTGGTCAGTCATCATTCTCCTGTCAGGCCATACGCCTATAGAACACTGATAATACAGAATATAAAATGTTTACACAGTCTTTGTATTATTGTAATAGGATTTTGTAAATCTTTTGTAAACAGTGTTTGGATGTGTGCAACAGTATTGTGGAAGTCTGTAGTTTTATGAAACATATCACTGGATGAGTGAAGTTACTAACAAATATTTGGTATGTAAATGTGTATTTTATTGGCATGTATGCCATTTTAAACATCAACCTGTTGAGGTATTGCAGGTGGAACTGAGCAACTTTGCTGTAACCTGGCACAAGCATCTTTCCTTTTCTGTGTAGAATAATGTCGTTAATGCACTGTCCTTGATAAAAAACAAATAAACTAAATTAAATGTAACTGTAGTGAAGATGCTCTCGATAATAGTTGATGACATTATTGGTTATAACATGTTATGGATTGGACACAATCCAAACTAATTTGTGCTTGCTATTGAAATGACAATACATTCTTTCAACAATTCTCAACAATTCAATAATTTCTCACATTTTTCCAATTTTTTTCTCTAAAACAAACAAACAAACAAAACAAAAAAAAAGTTTGCAAGGGGAAAATACATGTATTTACTAGTGAACACTGCTTTATGGATAAATAAAACGGTTAGTTCAGAGTTGGACCAGAATCACCAGTGATTTATCTGGTTGTGCAATATCCAAGAACACACATTTTATCTTCAGCACATAATCACTTGATTTGATTTTATGCAAAGACCCACCTTTCAAGAGCAGAAAATACTTTGAACAGATTAACTTTGATAAAGTCCATGTGTTTAAAATTAGCTCAGTTTATTATTGTTAACAAACATAGCATTTGCATAGCATCTGTTCTTTGTTCTGCTAATGAATGTGGCAGTAGTTTACCTTTTATGAACCTAAGCATACTCGGCTTTACACAAAGCAAATGACCTTTTTTAAACTTGGGTTTCAGCGTTTGAATCTGTAAAAAAAAAAAAAAAAAGAAAAGAAAAACACTTGGTCTGAGCGGTCTGTAACATTAATAACCAAAGTTATCCTATTCAACAGAAGAAAACTGGGAATATTCACTTAGTGGCTGAAATTGTCAGGTTGTCATATCTTATTTGATTATTTGTGTAATAAAATTAAACTTTTACAGCCACCACCAATGCAGAGGTGGTCCTGTTGTGCTTGATTTCATTAAATACACTTTCTAGCAGTGCAATTCATCAGTTCAGTAATTGGCCTATGACATAACCTTTGTCTCAGTGATTAATGATTGAAATCCACAGATACTTGTTTTCTGAAACAATATGGCATTTTTCTGTCTTGAGCAAAGAATACTTATATTAATTGTTTGAAAGTGAAAAGTGAAACCATAGCTTTCAGCTCTTTCTTCTCCTGCCATAGAAGACTGATACTGAAACTTTACCAGCAGGAAAGAAAAGTGAGTTTTGACACTGCAGTTTTGTTAAACCTCTCTTTAGTTTGTTTGATCATCTTCCAAGTTTGTCTTTGTCCAATATAAACCTAAGAGAGTAATTAACTTTTCACAGCACGGTTGTTTTGCCAATCTGTCCCCAGGTAACTTAACCTGGCTCACGTGGATAGCTCTGTGTTGAACTCCAACTTGAGTTTTACCACATTAACCATCTGGAACTTCCGTGGCTGAAAGCTTTTGGGAAAAGGTTAAACGTTTAATGGCATACTTTGAGCTAATTGGGTGACTGGTTAACTATTGCAGCCTACCTTAGTTTGTGCTTAACCAATCGCAACGAATCCTAATGATGTATTCAATGTGCATGGGATAGAACAAAAAGTGTATACATGGACACCTCGAGTTTGAGAATTCACAATATTGCAAAAGAAATCTGGCTGGCCGGGTTAGTTTTGACCATTTGTAAAGCTGAAATTAGAAAAAAGCACACTGAATTGACATGTGGGTATGTAGGATGGATAAAGTTGGATCAGCAAACCACTATTATATATTTTAATCAAACAACTATATTAGATACAATTTTATACATTTAAAAGACATGTAAATAAAGACAAAACATTTTTCTGGTCTTAAATTGACAAAATTGCTCCAAACACTGGATATAGTGTTTCTTGAATGAAAGTCCTGCTGTTGAATGCAGCATGTGCAATATTAGGTCATATGTGGTCATGCTGACAGTTTGCCACATTTCTTTGTACTGTATCAAAACTTCCAGACAGATTAGTACGTGAAGAAAAGGAAGAAGGTGTTTGATTTCATGGTTTTGGCATTTGTGTGCAGTTACTGTGTAGCTGAGTGAAGTCACTGTGCAAGTAATTTGCTGTAAAATAATGCAAATAATGGTAAATGATAATGGATCTGAAAAACTATAGAGACAGAGACAAAATCGTTTCAATTACATCAACTTTTCCATATTTTGAAACTCATTATCTGAATGCCAACAACATGCCATTTTCTTGCAATAAAGTTTGCCCAATATTGTGTTTTCTGGCCAAGAGTCTTAGCGCATTTAGCTACTTTTCACCATCTGAAACCTCTTACTTCTGCCATGTCAAGTGTGTTTTTGCTATTCATTATTATCCAGTTTTTGGAGGAAGTTAACCACAAAATCACATGGTTTCTTTGGCGAGGTGCTGTAATCAGATATGGCCTAATGATCTAACCCTAGCTTCTTGGCCCATACGCACGCCTATCATTGCACTGCGCAAACGACTCATTAACTTATTATAGGAATCTAATTGAACTGTGTGTGCATTGGCCGTTCTCCAAGCATTTTCTCAAGCTTCGGTTGAGAAAACTCTTGAAATCTACACATGAGTCTTTTGTTCAATCTTTTGTTGAGCAGCAAAACAAAGATGAAATTGCAGCCTTATTTGGCAGCCCGTTTCTGCGCTTCTTGTTATGTAATAAAAAGCTGTAGCGTTTACTCTTAATCACTTTCTTCTGTTTGTAGCTGCTGGTGTGCTTATGCGCTACACTCAAATGTTGGAATGAAAGGTCAAAGAGGTTCAGGATAATAGTAATAGCTACAAGTTTCTCTGCGTAATCGCCAAAGTAACGTTGCTCATGAAGAGGACTTGTGTCAGGGTTCAAAGCTGCCAACGTTAAGCACTGAAGATATGCTCTACTTGTCAAACCGCAAACAGCCGTCAGTCCACAGCTCCTGTTAAATGTCCACAGTAATCCTGATTTCAAACTGAACGTCAACTTAATTATTATAACAGGACTGCAGTGACGCATGCACAGAATCTGCATATGTTCAAATTACTGCTGGTGAAATCCTGTGAGTGGAAAGACAAATGTGAAGGGTTTATATATATAACCTTAATATTGCTGCTGCCTGAACTTTGGGGAAAAGCTAGCTGCCTCTTCCAAGAATAAATTTCAGAAAGATTGCTGTGTAAATGACTACCAAGGCTCCAATTTACTACTGCCCTGAGAGAACAGTAAAGTCTATGTTTGAGTCCTGCATTCATATTCTATTTACCATTCTGCTTAGATTTGCAGTATTTGAATTAACATTTGTTTTAGGTAGTCCAAACAATTAGATGTGACTAGAGTAATTGGGTTCTGAATGTCTTCTGGTAATTCAGCAATAAAGAGCAAAAACACCAGCCTGAATTCTAACACACACACCAAAATCATTTTCAGATTTCTGTGTGTGAGTGTGGATATTTTCAAATATGGGTGTATGCTTTTGAATGACGGCTTTTGTTTTCAAGTTTGGGTCTATACACTTGAGTCGGTGTTTTCAAATTGTGATGCATGTTTTCCAAATTGGGTGTTTGTATTCAATTTTTGGATTGTATTTTCAAATTTTGGCTTGTGTTTTCTAATTTGGGTGTGTTTTTTGCTTTTGGATTTGTGTATTTTGAATTTATATGTTTTGGCCCTTCAGAGCCACCATTCTTTTGTCAGTTTTCAGCTTCTTCTTTTCCCAACAATCTGTGAATAATAGTAGTATTTACATACAACTACACAGTTGTAACATTATGTAGATAGTATACATCTTGCTTTCTACCCAGGCCTTTCTAAATGTACATACTAAATTATACTATTTTGTTTTGTTTTTTCTTATTTGACAAGCATTATGATTAGAGCGGGGTGTTATATCAAACTTTAGATCATATTGTGAATGTTGTTTTCAATATATCCAAATTGAATATGAAGTATATTGTTTACAGAAAACTGGTACAAAAAGAGACAACTAAAAATAAATAAATAATGCTGTTGCAACTTTTAAACTCAGGATATAAATTTATTATGCATTGCACTTTTGTTAATAATTTTTCTAACTTTTCACATTTATTTGGAAAGAGGTTGCATTCACATGACGGCAAAGATGCGTTGTAACACAAAAAAGTTAATGAGTTTAGTCAAAATGTGTGAAATACAATGTTATTAATTGAATAAACTGGCTTTTAGTCACCATCTAGACTTATGACATCAATGCGAGCGTATTAACATGAACAAAACAATTTAAGATATCCTTAGCTGCATTTCAGTTGGATTGAAAACAAAAATATATATATAGCGGCTGAATATTGTTATTGATACTTAAAAAAAATCTATATATTCAGTTCTGTCAATATCGCCCAGCCCTAATTATGAATTGGTGTGCTACTAGTGTGCACTGACAATGAATCTTTTTCTTTCATGAATGATTTAAGTTGAGTTGTCTTCATCTTTTAATGAGTTTTTTATTCCCAAGGTAAGTTGAGTCATTGCTGTCACAACACAAGTTGAATTGTTTTCATTCGTACATAATCACATCTGAGTCAGGTCTGTAAATGGTTTTAAAGTTGTGACTAGAAGTAACTTAAGCATGAAGCACAACTAATGTCATCTTCTCTGAATTTCTATTGAACATCACGGGGTGAGTTTGTTTGTAGGGACAGCAAACAAACACACGTGGTCACTGGCACATTAGAACAAATGGAGTGCGAACGCCACTGTGACTTTAATGGGAAAAGAATTCAACACTGCATCCTTCAACATTAGCTGTATCCAAGAGAAAGGTGCTTGTCAGGGTAATTTGCTAATGCGCTTCACTTCTAATTTTAGCCTGAGCGCTGTGAGGTCTAACCAAAGATGAGAAGTCTGGGCCAATAGCAGAGTCAAAATTTGGTATAATTTCTACATCGAGAGCTCGTTTTCACAAATCATGTTAAATCATCAGTAAATTACACTCAGCTCTGCAAAGTTTTCAGTGATAAAATCTAGGTTGTCCGTGTCGACTAAAATAAAATCATCTTCCTAATTACTAGAAACTGTGTTCAATAATCACTCTCTCCAATGACGTAGATAATTTATCACTGGGCTATTCTTTCGTTTTGCAAATCCAGTCGCAGCATATGTTTGACTGTAGCTTCTTTTCCTTGTTATCATTCACAGCACACTCTAAGTCAATATTCTGAGGGAAAAGGTTTGATGAAAAATAAAAAATCAGGTGAGCTTTATCATTAATCTTTTATTCGGTAGTTTCAGCAGACAGAAGCAGACGTTTATGAGTCAGAGTTCCTGTGATGGATGTGTTCTTTATTGTATCAGAAACAGAAACACTTTGTGCAGCTTTATCTTCCTTTGGTCTCCCAGGTCCTGTCATGTAATGTGAAAATACCTTTGGACAAAGCTAGATTTTGCATGTACATTTCACCACAGTAATTCAAATAGTATCTTTCAAAACATAGATTTAACATTTAAACTTTAAGAATTTGTCTTATGTGGAGCAAGTTAGATTAGAGTAAGGGTAACAATTTGATTTCATTTGAAAAGAACCTATAAAATCCACTTTTCTGTGTTTTAATTGGGCCTGAATAGTGCTCTCTCACTCTCCATTATCTTACTTGTAATTCATGATTCATGAATGCTTGAGTAATGTCCTTCACATACTACCTATCCTTGCCCATTGTCTGAATTCACATTCCGATAAAACACGTAAAATGTTAATTTGCTTTCCTGCTAAAAAGTTCAAATCTGCTGCTTGATTCTCTGCTCTGCTACCTTTGAGTTGTTAGCTGCTGTGGTAGCAAGCTCACATCCCCTCCTCCCTCCTCTGCCCGGCCCGCAGATGCATGGACTCTCTCCTTTTGAATACAAATGTAAAATACAAAAGTGCTGCGGACTTCATTAATAAGTCTATACTGCAACAAACAAGAGAAGAGCACCCAGAGATAACCTTTGTGTTGTTTGTGAAGAGCTTAAGTGCAAAATTTGAGAAATGGTAGCAGTTATCTTCTCCTGAATGTGGACAAGACAGATGAGTGAAGGAAAATTGGTCAGCTTGACAAACGGATCCAGAAAGCTGCGTGGTCACGGTTGAGAGCTGGAGACATTTGTCATAGTGAGGGACAGGATGACAATAGACAAACTAGTTTCCTGCTCACCCAGTCCACAGGACAAAAGAGAAGGCAACTCTCCAACAGGCTGCACAAGCTTCACGCCCTCAGGGAATAAAAAAGAAGTGCATTCTTATCATACTCCATAAAGCAATGCAACACGCTTTTGTCAGAGATAAACTGTCAGGTCAAATTGTCTTTGTCATCTATGATGTAACATAACATGTTAGTTTTCCAGGGCTCTAACTTGGACACTTTATAGATACATTCTATTTTGCTTTGCATTTCTTCACCCTCATTTTAAGTTTTAGCTATTTTTTTTTTTACTTTTGTCAGTGAAATCTGTTATACATTCTCATTCATTCTAGCCATGTGAACAATTTGGCTATCTTTATTTTATTTTGTCATTATTTTTGGTGGCCACCACCATACACACACACACTCCCACAAACACTAAAATACATTTTACTACATGCATACCGCGTACATTGTGCTATTTGAGAAAGCACTGTAAGAGGAGCCAGTCTGAGAAGAGATGAACCCAGGGTCATTGGGTCAGAACCTAGCAGCCATAGCCGACCACAGCTGGTGCAGAGGCTCCTCAGAGGAAATACTGAAAAGAGATCCTAAAAGTAGCAAAAAAACTATACACAAGTATGCTAAGTACCAACAACTTTGATTTATAAAAGCTTAGAAACAAATATGAGATATAATATAAAACTTATAGAATACACTCAAAATGACATATAAAACAATAAAAAATACTCAAAATCCAAGTTATTCTTGCTTAGAATTTAATTGATACTATTTTCCAATGTGTGACCTACTGTATCTGAGTGATTTCCCTTGTGGATAAATAAAGTTAAATTGCAGTGCCATTTAATTATCATTGTGTTATTTGCAAAGCGAGACCACGCTACCACAGCACTGAGAAAACCACCGCAGCTGCCAACTTGACAAGATGATTTGTTTGTGTATTCAAACTTTTGTGACCCTCCGAGTCTTAGTGTGAGGTAAAAACATCCAGCTATACCGCTCTGTTTGAATGCATCTTCGCTGTGCTGCGTTCTAGATACACTATTCCCAGATGGATTTTGAGATGCCGTTTCTCCGCTGACATCTGCCGTGCATGGAAGAAGCTGTAGTGGAGGGTGTGACTGTTTGTTATATGCAAATGCCGTTGCTAGAGTTTGCTGCTGTCATCTCTTGGGGTCATTTCATTCATAAATAAAAATGACACATTGGAGGCTATTGCATAACTGAATATTTTTTCCAGGTATGCAAGAATAGAATGATGCGGCTTTAGACTTTTGCACATTATTGGAGGATACAGCCTATAGGGAACTTTGTTAGACGAACTGACACTGTAAAGCGCCTTGATGACATCTCAGGAATGTTCCCACGACAACAGGTTTCATCCGTTTACCGGTAAAGAGACGGGAGTGCTCCTCGCTCCTCACAGTGGCCCTCGGCAGTATTACAGTTTTAACCTGTCAAAACAAGACATGTCTTCTCGGAATCTTCTTGGTTTGGAATGTATTTTTATTCTCATTGAAGCTTTTTGGTCATGAACCTTCTACATGTCTTATATAATGTATAGAGAAAATGTACAGCTGACAGATCTGATTCTGGATATCAAATTTAGGATTTTTGAGTAAACCTAAGCAAATGTTGCCTGGTTTATTATAGTTAAATGAAGCGAATATTTAGAAATCAAATTCTTTTGTTAAATTTTGTGTCAAGTATAGTTACAATATTTCATAGAGCTGTGAGTTTAGGTTGTTTCAATGTATGTTTCCAGGTAAAATGTCTCACTTTAATGTGCAGTGCATGCCTCTTATTTGCACTGTGGCACAAAGCCAGACCAAAATGTTTAATTCAATACAAGTAGTCTCTTGATTCAACACAGGCAGTGCGTTTGGCTTGTGAACACTTCGAGACAACCAATCGATATAGGGCTTAGCCAAGAACTTACAGCTGGACTAAGAAAACCCAGGATTAAGATTGCCTTTGCTATCCCTGTTACTAAAGTCAAAAGAGCAAAAGAAAAAGCACTATCGTGTGGAGCTTAGCCTTCCGCAGGCAGTAACTAAATAAAGTTAGAACTGCAGTAGCTTCACGCCTGGGTTCTCTTATTAGCCCCTCTGTAACAGTCTGTGTCTGTCTGTGTGTGTGGCACGAAGAGAAGCAAACTTCTTCTCAACTTACTTTTACATTTACTTTTTTATCAAGCATGAGGCATTTCTAGCAAAGACAAAAAGAGTATCAGGAAAATTGCTATAGTTTATTAACGCCAAAACATTTCGACTTGGGCAGCCTTCATCAGAGCATAACACAGGTGTTTAGATGCACATATAAATAAGTTATTTGACTGGTCACATAATCATAAGGTGTCACATGATCACGAAAAAGAGGTGTGCAATGTATCGAACTTTAAATAATACAGTGACTGTTGTCTTGAAGATATGCAAAAATAAATATTTAGTATTTTGTTTGTAGTAAAAAGGCAACAAAAAAAGGCTGTAAAAAAACAACAATTTATGAAAATTACATTGTAAATCTGCAAATAAAGTTATGGTTAAGATAAGATATTCTAGTCAATCAATCACTCATTGGTCTCTTATTTGACCAAAAAAAAAGCACCTTGCAAATGTATTCTAATTTCTTTTTTTTTTTTTATAAAAAAAAAAAAGTAATTTAAGTGTTTTTTGTTTGGGTCAGATTTTTGGTCAGATCATTGAGACACTGAAGTTTTGTTTTTAGTCAACTAATAGACTGGTAGCACCTACAGTAGTCTTAAGTCGACCAAAAATGTCTATACCCAGACAAGCATAGTTTTTCAAATTATTAAACTTCAACTAATGCATTTAAAAACATGCTTGATGCTTTGAAATACTGTCTGATCATAATTGAGATATGAAAAAAAAAATGAGATAATTATTTTTATCAACTGCGCCCCGCCCTAGTGTCGACACAAACATGCACATGCACATACCATAAATACATCTATGATTAAAGAGTGCAACAACAGTACAACAACAGTACATAATGAATGCCATTAGGCTATGCTGTTTACGACCTCTGTGACAAACATGTGCAATAAAGAATTCAAAGTTTATTTAGACCAGGGGGCCACGTTTCCTTGAGTGGGTGTGTCCAGTAGTTTCTCTCTGAGGTAATTTCTTCTTTCACTACAGGCATTTGTTTATTGATGAACTACATATGTTATTGGTTTAATGTAAATTTCCATGCCTTTGGCTAATTCAGTGTTAATTAGCAGATTAATTCAACAATGCTGCAGTCGGGCGACACGGTGGCGCAGCGGTTAGCGCTCTGGCCTCATAGCAAGAAGGTCTAAGTTCGACTCCCGGGCTGCTGGGCCTTTCTATGTGGAGTTTGCATGTTCTCCCGTGTCTGCGTAGGTTTCCTCCGGGTACTCCGGTTTCCTCCTACAACTAAAAACATGTCCATTAATGCTCCCTGACCTTCCCCAGGCTCCCTGCAAAGAGATTCTGAATCTCAGTGGACTTCCTGGTTAAATAAGGTCAAAGTCTGTACTGCACATTCTGAATATACTACACGTTCACTCTTCTTCTAATTTTACATTTGTCCAGACAACGTTGGGTCACACACGTCATAAGCTGGTTGCTGTTGCTCAGAGGTGAGAGCACTAACCAGTTCAGTCATCAGTTTGAATCCTCCCCAAACCAGCTGTTTTAATTAAGACATTGCTTCTGTTAGTCTACTCCGGGACAATTGTGGCTAAAGTTTACCACCAATAATGACAACCACCAAGTGTGAAATGAAAGACTTACTCAAAATATGTGAGACTAATGCTTAATAGCTTAATACCAGTACCTCCCACTGTTCCATTCTCTTTGGTAAGAACATTGGGGCAATTTGACCTATGCTTTAACTAAACGCAAGAGCTATGATTTCCTAGGAAAAAAAGTCTGCATGCACATTAAATACATTTGTGTCTTTTGTATTGCTAATTATAAAATTCCTAAAAAGTCTAGAGGCAGGAGTTACTGTAATTGTAAACAAGCAGGTGTTGATTTGAAAGTGTTTAGCCTGTTTGTCTGCATGTGCTACATGTCACAGACTTATTAGTGCATTTCAAAGCACAGAGAGTTCAGGTCTAATGTGACAGGTGAGCTGAGACCTGAGGCGGCACTCCAAATCAACTGCTCAACACAGCTGTCAATCACCACTGAGGCATGTGTTGGTAAACAGCCCAGATCCACACTGTTTTCTAAAAGAAAGGAGAGAGCAGATTTGGGTCAGGCAGTGGGCCAAGCCTCCAGCAGTGCATGTTTATGTTCAGACACCACAAAAATCAAGTTGCTGCAAAAAGTCAATAAATAAGGCTCTTATCACTGGCCTGATTATAGGTTCACTCATGCTTTCTCCAGATTTTTGATTTAGTTGTGCTCAAATCTTTGTAACGCTCTTGTTGGTGTCATCATGCTGCGCTTTTTCGTACTTCTGCAAAGTGCTTTTTGCCATACTTGAGAAATCCATGTTTGTTTGAAAGTCTCTGCTTGGGTAGAACTTTATAAGTGCATCATAAATTGCAGATGGAAATTAAATAAATTATATTCCAAAATACAGAAATAGATTTCTTCCCAAGCACTAAAAGTATAAACTACAGAGCTCAAGGAATTGTGTAGTGCAATAAGTCTTTTTTACGGGTAAATATTATTTGTGTGTGAGCCTTCCTGCTTTGGAATCTCGTTTAAAAGAACCGATAAAAAAGTGTTGTACAGCACACGTGATGAATGAATGGTTTATTTCTATAGTACATTTACACAGACTGATTTGATGTCTTCATAAGTGCTTCACACAGCAAACTCCTCTCTCTTACTGATGGCATGCAGCCCTGGGCAGCTCAGCAGAAGGGACGAACACCGCTCTGCCACCGTGCTGATATGGTCATGTGTTCCTACATCAGCAATTGAACTCCATCTACTGGCTGCAAAGGAAATTATACAAAGGAAGCATTCAAAGCAAGCTTGACTGATATGCTAATGCAAAAAAAAAAAAAAGTTCAAAAATTTAATTTTTTGTGTGGACTTACATTTGCCAGGACACCAAAAACAGCGTATCGTGCTTTTTTTGCGTACTTATGTTACGCCGTGGATATAGTGCGAAATGAAAAAGCGTAAAAATGACACGAGATTTTACAATGTAAAAAACATGAGTTTTGGTTGCAGCCACACGGGGACATTTTGTTTAGGTGAAACAGGTAAGTTTAGGCATCAAGTTACTAAAATGGGTAAGTTTAGGGCTGGGGCTTGGGTTAAGATTAGGATGAGGACTTTGTTAATTTTCATAAATAGGAACACAGCTTATTAACCACCATAGAAATGAACTGGGACTGCGACGTGCACCACAATTACACAAAACAGCCGTGAACTCGAGCTAATCATACGCAATTTACATGTCCTGTAATGTAATAGTATATGTACTCTTTCTTGTGAGATCGGGCTCGACTATAACATCACAAAACTGTGAGATTCAGAACAACGTTTTCCAAACATCAGATGGGAACCAAAATATAACTAGAGTGGTCCACTTTACATAATTTTAAATAAACATTTGTCCGACTACTTACAGCCTGTTACTGCTGAAACTACCTCTATCATTATAGGTTACTCAAATTAGCAGCTTCAGAACTAGTGTGTGTGTGTTGTTCAAATCATTAGGACACATCCACAGTCAACAACTCCCTTTGTGTCAAATGGCGCTAATACTAAAAGTTCAGTGTATTATTTTTGGGAGTGACATTTGGAGATGTCATGAAGCGTGTCAATGCACCAGGTGTATTTTTAGCATTTTGTGAGAAAAGAGACGGGATTGAATGAAAAGACTAATCATATTCAGGCTTTATACACAATGGCCCCGAAATAGATTGAAAAAGGTGCTCTGGCTCCAAGCAAATCTATTATTTTGCTTATTCAGTGCATGTAATTAAAACTTTGTGACGGACTCTAAATCCACATTGCAAGTATCTGAAAAATATGAAGTTAAAATGAACCTGAAAATGCTTCTTTAAGTTTTAGGTTTGAACCAGTTCTAGCAGTAACAGAGATGATTCTGCTTTGTACTTGATGTTACACCAAACTTCATCGACATGCTCGTCGGGTCAGAAAAAACTTTGCCCCTGCAGCAATAGAATATCAATCAATGACGCAACATCATTTATTTAAGCTTCACTTCCAGCAGTGTGGAAGAAACTCAAGGAGAGAATAAGAAAACTGGAAGTAGACACTTGAAAAACATTTTTGCTTCTATCATATCTACAAACTGTTTTATTGTTTTGTTTTTTTAGCAAAAGCATAGCCCAAAGGGCTTATACCCAATTTTTGCTCCCTTAAAAATACAAACAAACAGAAATAGCCTAATTCATTTTAAGCTTCCTAAGTCAGTGTACATGTTTTGCTGATATACATAATGCTTTCTGAGCCATGATGTGTTTTTTCACAGCTTTTAGGAGCGAGGTATGCTGGTATGCAAGCAGCAGTTAGCCACAATGCTAACGACAACAACAGACACCTTGTTCTCATAGATAAGCGTGTCAATACCACATAATTTGAAGCAGCGTGTCATATGAACGCAATTTCTATTTTGTGCGTGTGTATTTCACGCGTTGCTGCCCCTGTTCATTTCTATGGTGAATGTAAAGACGTGTTATTATTCATGAATACTAACACAATCCTAATCCAAACCCTAACTAATTTTGAGACGCAGACCTAAACTCACCCATTTTTGTAACTTCAGACCTAATTTTAGCCATTAACCCCAAACAAAATCTCCTGTTTGTTCTCAATCAAATCATGTGTCTATACCACGACAAAAAATGGTCGCGTAAAAAACTCTCAAAAAAGTGTTGTTATGACATGCAATTCGTCATGGTGTGATACAGTAGGCTATATACACGCAAGCCATGAGAACACTGGAACAAACACAGTGGAGTTTGGTGAACAAATGGCACATAATTAGACGTAGTCTGAACAATGTGAACAAACAAATAACTGTGCAAGGGGGAAAAGTTGTTTTCTAGTCTCGGTAAAAAAAAAAATACAAATCTTTAAAAATGACAACAATGCAATGTGCATCTAAGGTCGTGCATGCACATTTTCCAAGTGAAAGAGTCCATTGTTCATTGTTCATTTCTCCTTTTTATCACCTGCTAGACTACAGGTGACAATTATCATTCCTGCTGTAACTGACATTAGCAACTTTCCTATGACTTTTGTCTTGGTTCATGTATTGTTGTACACTGTGTCTGTACAAATAAATGCATAACATTTCTAAACAGGCTTTTTTCAAGTCAAAATTGGTCATGTCTTATCCTAGTATAAACACTGGAGCGAGGCATGTACACAAACCTCCAATTTTTATTATCAACATTTGCTTTTTTACCTTCTTGCGTCATGATTTTTGGAATATGCAAATAATTTCGTGGTTTGGATAAATGCAAGAGAGTGAATATTCAAACAACACTGGTCTACTTACAAAATGCTCCATAAATGTGACACCTGGACAAAATGTGGCCCCTGGATAAAATTCAACATTGGTTGTTGGAAAATAATTTAAATCTGTTTCTAAAGTTGTTTTCTTTTTTACTGCACGTGTCTGTTCCCCTGCTGTTCTATAGTGTGTTATAAAAAAAAGGCCTTAGATCCTCATGGTTTGTTTAACCCAAACTGTATGTTGGTTCCATTGATTTCTTGCAGATATTTTCCACAGACTCATGGCTGCTCACTCTGATGTAGCATAGCACATTGGTTTTAAAGGCACCCAACCTTTTTCGTCTTGAGTGCGTCCCAGTTATTATCTCACAGACAGAGTACCCTCTATATTGTGTTTTTTAAGGGGTATTTGATCTTTACTCATATTTTCATTTATAGTCATTGTATTTTATTGTTTTAATATATTCAATGTCAAAATAATGCCTCTTAACAAAATGTGCTGAAAATAACATTTTCCACATTACAATGCTAAGCTTCTTATCTTCCTTAGCTTACCTGAATTTAAAAAAAAAACATATTAATACCAGTATTTATTCAGGTGAAAAGCTTGCATGTCCCATCTACATCTAATAATTACTTCTACTATTAATCCACGAAGTGTGTTTGTTTATATAGTTAATGTTTGGCTTGCTTATTAGCAAACTGACAGTTGACTTTGAAGTTGTGAAAACCACATTGTTGTAAATGATTTGGAAGCTCAAAATATATTAGATAAGTGAGCAAAACTTTTGGACTGCTGTAAAAATGCAAAATTAAATATTTTTATGCGTTTACGTAAATAAAGATGAGTAGGCTTTTAGCACTTGAATTCGACATTACTGGAATATAGCTTAATCCAATTATCTTTTCAAGTTTAAACTTTTTACGTTTGTTTTCCTTATGAGTGCTTGTGGTTGATACTTAAAATCTCTCCTCTTCCCGCCAGTGTTTCTTTGTCCGGTAACTTACTACCAATGATGTGCTGGAGTTTGTGGCCGGACTTTACAACAAGACATTTCAAATTCATTGTCTGTCCTGGTTGACTTCACTACTGCACTCGGGTCTCATTTAGAAAACTTTATGTGGGATTCTTACAAGAAGTGTTCGGACAAAACACAAACTTCCACAAACTTACTCACTTCTTGTGTCTCTTGGCACAGATTTCTGAAATTCAGTGTTCATACTTTTTGGACTGGAATGTCTTTTCAAAATCATAAATCACAAACTTAAAGGTGCTATACCCTAGTCAGATGGATTCTCTCTCAATTTTAGTGAATTCACAAATTTGAGTGAAATCCACCTGGCCCTCCACCAGTTAGTTTGCAATCCAAACCAGTTTACCAGCCCAAACACATTGCAGGGGCAGTGGGGGGTTGTTAGCAAGGATAAGATAAGTAGCGCCTGAATCAAATAAAGAAAAGAGACTGTGAATGGGGGTTTTGTCTCTGCGATCCGTTCGACCCTAACCCTTACACATATCCATCAGATGTGAGCCAGGTTACCAGATTTTTTGCAACAGAAATAATACATTTTTCTTACTTGAGTTTAAATGTTTCCTTACGCTGCATTCAGACCAGACAGCATCGGAGTGTCCAAAGCGTCCAAATGACATGTTAAGTCAACGTAGACCCGCGTCTTGAGGCGTCCAGCGAATTTGCAGCGCAAATTTGCCTGTTCGAGTGTCTGTAAGTAGACTCTCAAACTTGCAGCGATCGCTTTGGCTACCTAATCAACCATCGACGCCCGAGTTGGGCTCTGCTGAACTCCCATGTCCACCAATCAGACAATGCTCTCCTTTGCGTAGCATGCTGTTCTCTCACGGGACTATTTTAATAAAAACTTTAGTAACAAAGGTTGCCTGTTTTTGAGCTTTTTTTCAAAAGCATGGTCGTTCGCTGCTCTGACAAACAAAATGGGATATGATCACATGGATCTATTAAAAATGCTCGTTGTCGTGTTTACTCCACTGCAGTACGACGTAGCAATGGGGGAGTACAGAGACAGCAAAAGAACTGCCTGGAGGAGGAGAAAGTTGTGCTAACGGGTAAGCTACGTTTTACAAATGCAGCAAGCCTCTATCTCTCTTCCTTCCTCCTTCACTCTTTCAACGTGAACTGTCTTAATGCAAAACAAAGCCTTTTGCAACAAAGCGGGAATGCAAAGAAGCGCGTCAGGGCATAAAAAGTATCCTTGTCTCACAACACCCTGAGGCATTTAGGGCGCCTGTTGGGGCGTCAGCTTCGAAAATGCGCAAGTATTGGATGCTTAAACGCAGTCTGGTCTGATCGCACCATTTTGCATTCTGAGCCTCCGAATTGTTCACTTGGGATGTGTTTTAAGCTGTTAGGAGCGAGGCATGCCAATATGCCAAAGGCAGTTAGCCACAGAGCTAACAACAATAACAGATTAACTTAGTGGAGTTTGATGAGCAAACGGGACATTATTAGATGTAGACAGGACAGTGAGGATTCATTTCACCTGAATAGATACATTGACAAGGGATTGATTTTAAGTTGCTTCAGTGTAGAAATCTCAGTTAGGCATACTGTATATGTAGCTAACATATTTCTACAAATGGACACTTCACAATGAAGAGGCCTGTTACGTTCAAATGTAATGTCTTGTACTGTCATGTTATACTTAAAGTTTACAAAAGATGTTTGTCCTTGTTACTAGTATCTTTGATACCATCACACATCAAATACATGCTCAGGGCTTTCCAGTAGGGAAAAAGTAATGCTTAAGTAAACTTGTGTCGTATAACTATTACTTAAATGCATCCAATTCAATCCAATTCTGAATGGTTTTACAAGCTGAAATGATTACACCTATTTCCTTTCACTGTGAAGGTTGTGTTACATGGTTATTTTGGAGGTCCTGCATGGTCTGAAATGTTTGGGAACCCATGCACTGATCAGCTCTGAGTGCGCCTTTAGCAACATTTCTAAACCGATATTTCTTCTACATACTCCAGACAAGCAGCCAATTTAGTGAAAGCTACAGAAGGTTTTAACTGAAGGCTACACTTAGAGTAAGTCACTCACTGTGAACTGTGTTTTTGTGAATGTCTACTCTTCTTATGAATGTTTTCTATCCCGTTCTGCAGAAAAGGAACTGGCTTAGTTTTAACTGAGTCAGGCTTGATTAAATTTGAAGTGAACTAACTAAAAATCATTTTTGTCTTATACTTACTGTCAAAGCGTCTGTTGAGGGAACATTAGTGTCCCATATAGTAGTAGACCATTTTAATTTTCTAACCCAGGAAGTGTACTATTTGCATGTTTGTTGAATTTACTGAATTATTCAGAATCAAAATAAATATAAGAAGGGCAATAGAAATTCATCAAGAAAAACAAAATAGATGTGTCGATAAGTACAGTGGAGAAAAATGTAGGGGTGTTTGTTTTTTTATGGCAGATAATACATTTCTTTACCATAGTTTGTCAATCTGTTTACTTTGTTCATAATTTCTTGTTTTTTTCTTGTTTTTTTTACTAAGCTGAACATTTTAACTAAGTTTCCAGTATGCGGCTCTAAATCATTTCATTTCAGCTATTGCAAGCACTCAAATGTACAGTGTGTTTTATGTGTATTTTCCTCTATGAATCTAAATGAATAAAACAAGCAAATACATAATGGAGTCGTGGCAACGTTAGAGAGCCAAGATAAGTCCCTGAGTGCCACGAATAATGAGTGTCTGAAGTGAACCACATTGATTACTGTTCGGATTGTTTATGCTAATTCTAACAAATGGCTTCTCAATTGTATTTCTTTAGCTGAATGCTTTCTCATCAAATGCACAGTTTATTCTGGGGTTAGCTGTGACTCCGGGGCAAACATTAATAACACAAAAGGGAAAGTGCACTGTGGATATCACATTCAGCTCCATTCCAGACAGTCACTTTTATCTAAACCTAACAATAACAAACATGATAATTGGCTGATTATGTGGGGCCTTGTCGTGGTCTGTGCTGTGGCCTTTTGCTGATGTTATGACTGGTTTGGATGCTCTGCTCTCAAATTATTTCTCATGTTTCAAAAAACGTACTTTTGGACTCAGCAAAGGAACAACATCCCAGCAAGGAAACGGCATTAAATCGGAGTATTAACTAAATAAGCAGAGGTCTAAATATTTCATATTTTTTACTGCAACAATTTCTAAGGTCAAGAGTCAGCTGACTTTAACTACACAGCTAACAAACTTATACACCAGCAATACAATTATACCAGTGTTTGGTTTTATTTATTTTTATGTAATGTAGTAGGGAAAGCAGTGGATCGGCAATTTGAATAAATTGTACTGAATCAAAATAAATATGAATGCCAATAGAAATTCATCGAGAAAAATAATGAATTTTTCTTGATGAATTTTTCTTGATATTTCATCATATTGCCACAGTGCCAGAGTGGGACAATAAGATGGAACTGTCATGGTGTCTTCGGGCAGGATATTTACCCCCACTGCCTCAGTGCCTGTGTACACCTGGTGAGTGGATCCTTGATTGTAAAGCATTTGAAATGTGGAAAAGCGCTATATAAAGAGAAACCATTTACCAAGACATGCGTTTGCGCAGCTTCTCCAAGAAAAGGCAACACAATAATAGTGGAAAAAATAAAGGCAAGACCCCACTCAACATCATTCTTAATCCCAAATATAAAACATACCCTGAGCAATTTTCTTAAGCTTCTAAAGACAACGCCAACCCAACTGTGGAATCTGGTGCTACAGATGTTCATTAATATGCACTGCCTATATCAAATAAATAAATAAAACGCTTTAGTTATGCTATAGGCTAGGTACCAGACCTTGGAGCAAATGTACCACACTCCCACAACAGGCCATGACAAACAAGCCCAGCCACCACTGAGCTCTTATAATGACTAGAGAGAGGCTGGGCTACTGGGGTAATTTAACACAGAATTATATATTAATGATCCAGACAATACAGATAACTATTTCTGTCTGTCTGGGTATTTTTCATCTGAATTATGCATTTTTAGACTTAAAACAATACTGGGCTTTATTTTAATGCAAAACTACATTTGTGTGTCATTACTTTCTATATAACCATTGGTCATTATCATATTTATTTTGTGTCTATATACTATTAAAGAAAATTTTAGAGAATGCATTAGCTAAAATTAAAAGTTTTTTTTTTTCACATTAGTTTGCTTAAACCGAAGCATTAATCATAATAAGTCCAATCATCACAGTATTATAGGGAAAATGTAAGTTAAAAGTTCACCTTCCTACTAGTTTGTATGAGTTCTTTAGTAGAATCTCACTATTCAATATGGCTGCAGGAACTGGGCGTTTGTTGCTGTCGGTTACAATGGCTATGTTCTCATTATCACAACAAAATTGAATCGACACCAGCAGTTTGATTGGTTTGACAGCAGTTGTTTGTAATCAGTGCTTAGATTTAAGTGGGCAATACAAAAAGTCTAGAAATAGCACAGACTTTTGCAGTGAGACAATCAGTTTATGTCTGTTTTGAACTGAAACTTGCTCATTTGCTCAGTTTGCAGTAAAATTACCAAAACATGACTTTGAATATTAAGCAATACACAATTTAACAGACAATAAAGTAGTTTTAGAGTTTAGTTTCACTTCAACAAGGGACCTTAAGACAGGCACCGACACATGATGCAATGAAGCAGCAGTAGTACCAATCACCAGGCTCGGCTTCACTGCAAACCTACAAAGAAATCTAATTATACACTTGCTATACTAAATTATTAACTAGAATATGGTAGAAGATTTAAACTTAACACAGCTGAGGTCATAGTGCAACCTAAAATCACATCTTACCCAACTAAGAAACCCTTATATGTATCTGAGATTGTATCAGAAGTATCAGATATTAATCGATATTGTAACTAGAATTGAATCTACATTACTCTACTAAGTATTGACACTTAAAAAATTACAAACAGGAGGAAATGTGTCTTTAGTGAACAGATACAGTTGGCAGCGCGTCATTTTTGGGAACATGGCTTTGCCATGGAGGAATTTCATAGTTAAAGATCCATAAGAATAGGCCCTTTTCATGGTCAATTCATTCCCTCAGGAGTCAGGAGGCTAGCTCAAATGCGGAAAACTAAATAAATATTTAATTGAAACAAAGCGGAACCACAAGTTACAACCAGAAAATCCTTTGCAGCAAGGTCAGAGCTTATATTAGTAAGTTATAAAATGTGCCGTTCTGTCTCTGAAGCTATGTGCTAACCTGTATTTATTTAATTATTAATTTAAAAATAACTCTACAAACCGAACTAGCTTTATATCAAAACATTCGGCCTAGGACGTCATGTATTTTTATCAAATTGTCGGCTTTATATTTGCGCTAATTTGTTTGTTTTATTTGTTAGCATGTAGCATTGCGCCAAAATTATGCACTTTTATAAACACACAGGCTTTCCCTGGTAAAGTATTTACCTCGTATGTGATCTGACATTGTTGCCATTGGTTATCTAGTTAAAATCTGCTTACTGCTTTGAATTTTTAAAATATTTATGTAGTGAGTTGACGTCAAGCGCTCCACTTTGGCCTATCGGGTGTAGGGGCGCTCTATAAAAGAGGAGTGGATCCCCTCACCTGACCTCTCCCCTCTCTGACGTCACATCCGCCGTGCAGCGCTCAGTCGCAGTTAGCTCGAGTTGTTGAAGTTGTAAACAATGCGCCGTGTTGGAGCATAAAGCCTGCGGCGTAGGGCGTAAAGCCAGCAACTAAGGTCACAACAAAGAAGCGTAATTTCAAAATGTGTTTATCATAGTCTCTTTGGGCGCTATGTTAAGGCTAAGTGCTATTTGTTCTAGCATGCTGATGCTGCGCCGACAGTGCCGTAGAGCAGGACGGGTGCGGGCGTTCGGGGTCTACGGTGTGGCTGGTCGGGGGTATCATGCTTCCTGGTAGGTGTGCTGTCATAGCTCCACGCAAAAGCACTTCTGTCAATTGTGCTCATTGTAAATGTTTTTATGTACTGTGTTCAGGGTGCGGACGGCATGGCCGCCTCCCCTTTTTGATGTCCGTGTATGTCTGTGTATGTACTTGGACGAATGGAGTCGCTGTTCTGCTACTGCTGGACGGTGGCGCCCAGGCAGCCCTAGCTGCACTACTACACACGTGCTGCTCATCTAGCTTAATTGGACCATGGAAAACATGGTTTGGACTTAGCACAACAGAATTATGGACTATGAATAAAAGTACGGACTAGAACAAAGTTTTAACAGAAACCATTTAAATAAAATATGTATTTTGCTTTTCTAACATTGCCTCTGTCTCTCAATTTAACGGACCTGTGTTGCCTTTTTATTTAGTTAGTTTTATTTATTTTCCGGGTTATACCCGGTGGCGTTGCTGGTCTTTTGTTTTATTTATTTTTTTATTATTTATAGCTACAGTTAAATTCACTTCATTTATTTTATTAAGTTAAACACCTCGCATGCCACATTTATTAGGACCAGAGGGAACTACCCACAGGTATCACACAAACCGGAGGTAGGGTAGCCGCAGTGTGAATGGGGCCTATTCATTGGGAACAGCAACTTTCATGCTCTTTTGAGACATTCCCTGACAATTTAAGTGCATTTTGTGCTATTTGAAGTCAAGTCACAATTAAGTCCTAATGAGTGTTGCCGAAGTGGTGTTATCTCAGAAAAGTAAACAGATTTAAATACACCAGGCGAGGCTAGCATCATGTTAGCATCTAGCTAGCATTTAGCCAGCAGCTACTGTTGGATAAACTTGGGTCGTTGGGTTGCTTTATTCTTCTCCAAGTCGTTGTATCTCTAGTTTGCATAATAAATCTCCTTAAGTCCACGTTTGCAGTTGTAATTTTTGAGCAGTAAATGATAAAGCTGTTGCTCTGATTCTGAAGGTCCATTTGTGGGCATGGCTTCTGATGCCGACTGTATCTATAGATTAAAGGATCTTGAGCCATATCATATCAAAAAGTACAAAGCCTAAAAAATAAATGTATTTTTGACAGTTAAAGTTGTACATTTAGTCAATTTTAAACTGAATATATTGTATCAAAAAGTACATTAATTATTGGATTACAAAAACCACACTGCCACACTGATTTGAGCCTACCCTGAACAATTGATTTCCCAACTCTGCACTGGGTAAAACTAATTTGACTCCACTGCATAAAAGAAATTCATTACGGGGCCATTCACAAACAAAACCAATTTCTCCAGCTTTTGAATCATCACAATTATCTTCTCTAGTTTGTAATGCCTCTGAAGAGACCAGCACAATGTTTTATTCAAACTGTCACAATGTACTCATTTGTAGCAATTTGGTGATGAAAATAATGCTACTTTCTATGCTGAGAGTAGTCCAGTCTTGACTTCAGTGGCTTACAAAGTTACTAAATGTGAGTCTCCAAACAAGTGTAGATATAGCCTATACTTTACAGAAGGGTTTCCAAAGTCAAGGATTATCACTTCAGTCTGCAGCCTACGACTTTTGCAGTTTAACTACTCCTGAGGCCAGAAGTACACCGTCAGCCTCACACTAGGGATGTCAAGATTAAGTCAATCGATAATCGTGATTATTCAAGTCACAATGAACAAAAGAAAACAATGGTATGAATTTTAAATGCAGCAAATTTAAATCTTTCTAGTTAATTCTATTGAAATTAGGGGATGGGAAACTTTTTGGTTGCAGTTTTGGTATCTGCAGAGTTCATAGAAAGAAAAAAAGTTGATATTGGGTGTAGACAATTTGTTTTGCTATGGATCTAAAATTCCAGATGTTAGTATTAGCGAACATTGATTTACCACAGAAGGATTGGTAAGCATGACCATTTTAGAAGCAAAATAGGTTGGTTTCATGTTCCAGAATTCAGAGCAGTAATAGGCGACACTGATGGCAGGATGCACTTTTTTTTATTAATGACATTGTACCTTGCTATAAAACATTTCAAGAATTACAGCACTAATTTAAAAAGTGTTGATTTCTGGGATGACTAGACCCATTAATCACATGTATTACAAAAATAAACTACATTTAAATAATCTTCATTTACCTGCCCTCCACCTGACTGAAATAACATTGACCTGTAGACTGCTGCATTGTCACAAGAAACCAACCTATTCTGACTTACGAGAAAATACAATTCAGCCTTTTATCACAGTATGTAGTTAAGATTAAGGTGTTTTATTTGCCTGGGAATCAGAGTCCACAGTTCAGCAAATTGCAATCAGTTTAGTTTATTTGCGTGATGCTCATGCAACAAAGGAGCTGATTGGTCGTCTCTCATTTCGACCAAAATCTAACTTCACTTGCTTCAAATTAAAATGTTTTTTTTTTTTTTTTTTTCTTTGCTCATTGATTCTGCCGAAATCAGCAATGTTTTAAAATTCTACAAGACATTTTTCCATACTTTTCTATGTATTATTATTTTTTCATCGTAAGCAGCCATGTTGGTTTTCAGGCGTAAGACAATACACCTCCTCTATTGGCCAATTAATCTGTCAATCACGGCCACTGAACTTTAAAAAAAGAACATAGATATATTACAATATATTTTTATAGATCGTCTGGAAGAACGGCAGAAATGCTTGTACCAGATTCTAGCTTTTTACAACCAATTTTCATTCGTTGTCCTGGGACAAGGGAGAAGGACGAGATTATAGTGATGCAACCGACGATAACACAGACATGGAGCAAACATGCAAACTTTACATATAGAAAGGTCCCGCCTGGGAGTTGAACCCAGGAACTTCTTGCCATGAGGTCAGAGCGCTAACCACTTCACTGTGTTGCAAAATAAATACATTCAAACTATTTTGTCACATTTTTCATTCACAAAATGTGATTCATTTCATTTAAGTGGTCACAAACAGAAACAAAATAAAAGATTGTTCTGTTTCAGCACATTGTGAATAATCGGTAAATCGTGATATTTTTTCTTGCAATAATCGTAACACAAACATTTTATATCGAGACAATTCCCAGTGGTTCCAATTCTTGATATTTAAAATATACACTAAAAGACAGTAGTTTCTCATTATAAGATGAAATGAAAACAATAAACTCCTGTTGGATTCTTGTGCACATCTGAGATTGACAGAAACCAGCTGCCTCTTGTGAAATGACAGCCAATTGACAATCCTCTTATCTCCACAACCTTGTCTATGAAAGGAGACTAACATTTAGTGCTCACCTGCCATATAGATCTTTAGAGCGCTCCTTAAGTGGTAAAGGCAAATCAGTCAAGTCGACCTAAGAATAGCTCCGGTCATTCATTGTGATTCTGCGTGGCAAGCTCTCTAAGCTATTTAATGGATATGCGGAGGTAAAAGATATTTCCCAAAGAATCCATTTCATTTTTTTGCATTAGAACCTACACTGAAACAGCACTCTGCATAATCAGATGGTCCTCGCTCAGAGATGAACACGTGTGGAGCATCAAGAGCATCATTTCAATAATAAAGCTTCAATTTCCTGCCCTTACAATAATGAGACACTTTCTCAAATGGGAACACTTTGGCCTTCGCGGTCTGTGATTGAATCTTCTGACAGAGACCAAGAGGAGATATTTTACTTTATGGTGGTATACTGCAAACACAATAATCCTTGAAATAAAAAATAAAAAAGAGAGAGGCTTTTAGAGTGAAGGAGGAGACGCATGAGCAGTGATACGGGGAAAGGCTGACAGAGTATACCTCCAGGAGCAAGGTCCATTCAACTTTGACGTATTTGTTTGTTGTTGCACTACTTTTGGTCCATGCCTTTTCCCTCACGTCTTCAACCTGAACAATAACATAAAAAATGTACTTTTTAGTTGCAATTTATCATCAACGACAAGTGAAGCTGTCAGTCTGAATGATGTGTTACTTGTAGTACAGTCGGTATCCACTCTTTGACAAAGATGGTGCTGATGTTTCTCTCAGAACATTGGACTGAGATCAAGACGTAGTATCTTGAATAAAATAAAACTTCATACATTTATTTACGTTTTTTCTTTTCAGAAATGCACATACAGTTTTAAGAGCAGAGTGTCCAAAATCCAAAGTGAGCTGACAAACTATCTCCTGGCTCACCTTAGTCCCATTTTTAAACACAATGATTGGACAAGAGATATACAGGCTCGGGCAAAAACCAGACTGAAAAAAACAAAAACAAAAAAACAGACATAAAGATCATCATCAACTGCTAACTTGATCCTGTGAAAAAAATAGATCAAAATACGTCCAAAATAATCAATTTATCAATTCTAATATAAAGCAAGATTAATATTACAATACATAGAAGCACCAAGGCTTTAAAGAGAATGGAAATAAATGCTGAAAAATCCCACAATAAATTTGAAGTTTGTTCTTAGCCTAAACCTTATCTCATAGCACCACAAACTTACAACTATCGCACGTCTTTTTGTAAACAGTTCAGATCCGCTCTATGAGGAAACATTCTAATTCAAGTACAACTTTAGCTTGATATATGAAGAAAATTATGTGTGTGAGGGGTGTAGTAGAGTGATTCTAAATTTCGCAACCCCAAAAATACAACTATAGACATTTGGTACGTTAAAATGATTATGATTTAGTTCTGTGTTTTTATTTATTTTTTTATATGTAAGATTAGATTTGTTTAGTAGACCAGCAAGTGTAGGAATCTACATCGAAGATCTCAAACTTATATATTATTAGGGGACGTCCAGAAATTATTCTGCGACCCTCATGGAGGTCCTGACCCCAGGTTGAGACCCACTGGTGTAGCAGACTCCTGTATGCAGGGACCCTGCGGTAGAAACAAAACCACCATCAAAGTTGGGGTAACTAACTTTTTAGTTGCAACTTAGACTTTTGCAAAAACATATATCAGAAATGCAGCACTATGTGAAAAAACAAGCCCTCTGACTATTGTCTGAACTGAATAATAAAGAATTTTAGTTCTAATCAGGAGCCAAATGCAGCGCTTTGATTGGCTGTGCACCTTGTTGTTTGCAAAAATATATATATTTTTTAACTATAATTTTGCAACCAAAATTAATACATTTTGATTTTAACCAATAGGTTTTGTGAGAGGAAATGGTCAGAACTGTTGGAAACGTGGCCACAGATGCTTTAGTAGAAAAGCTAGCATGTAGCCAAGCTGCCCTGGTTCAGACCGATAATCTGACAATCACTCACTGGATTCAAACCAGCCAAGGTGAAGGGTCTTGTTGAAGGACACAACAGTAGCCATTCAAGCCGAACAATGACAATAGAGTATGTTGCTGAGTAAGGCTGCACTATCTTCCGCTTTTCTTCAGCTTTTTGTATTTTCATGATGGTAATACTTTGCATGCAATTTCCCCCAAACATTTCTGTTTCCCTTTTCCTAAAATTGCTGCGGTTTATATTTCAGCTGTTTAGATTGATGTGTGATGAAAAGCATGAATAGATAAACTATTACATAGACCCAGGTAGGGACATCGGGGAGAAAGAAGAATTGCTTTTTTAGTTAAAATAGATGCCCCCGGGCCTAAACACAAGTGTTGTTTTGGTGGCTTGCCAGGTGCAGTGGAGAGGTAGCATTGTATCAAAGTAGCTGAAACTGCAGAATGATGTGGGGGAGAGAGAATGGCTTAAGAGGCAGAGAAATGACAGTCTAGTGGATCTTTCAACTTTCTATAACTTTTTGATGAATATTTATAAACTGCTGAAACTTGATGTTTTATTTTGGGGAATTCAAAAATCACAATTAGAATGTTTTTTTCATTAGAACTTGGCTGTCTAATTGGACATAGCTGTAATTATGTTGAAGAGGAGTTGATAATGGTGCTTATCTGGGCAGCCAAGACAGATCCTGGGGAGGGAGAACAAATCCATGTTGGAAGGTTCATGTGGGAGGATGTCATTAGATTTACCTCAAGCCAAATTTACCCGCATTCTAATAAGCTCCAATTAGATGTGCAGGGACTTGCGAAAATGCTTTTGAAAGAACCTAATTTTGTCTGATTCGTATTTTTGCTGTTGGACTGAGAGGCTATTGAACTCAAAGAATGTCTCATGTGACTTCATATAACCTCACTGGAGACTTGGTCCAGATTATCAACTTTAAAAGTATTTATATAAAGTAAAGTCAGCCTCCGTAGACTCTGCCATGATCTTTGCCTGCAGACATTCTTTTCTCTTCTATACCGTCTTGCATCATTCTGCAGATCTGTCTTTAGTTGTCTGAAAGTTTCAAATCTACAACTTTCTGTGTTGTTTATTGATTCAATTCTTTAAAAGGGCTTTCAACAACTGCTCGAAAACATGGCGAGTAAATAATTTAATCTTTCTACTTGGAGTGAGGCAAGACTGCATTGTCACTGTGTCGAGTTGTACTGTTTATCTGAGTCCAGAATGTCATGTTGTCGGACCTTTCGATAGATTGTGTTCATGTTTTACAGTGTGATGCTACTAGAAGTCCAGATGGTGGGCAAGAGTTATTTTTCAATCAATATCATTGTACTTTGCCATGAAATCTTGTAAATTACTGCCTTCCAACTGTAATAAATGTTATTGACAGATTAACTGAGAACCTATACAGTAAAATCCTATTCGCATGGCCTAATATTTACCAAGGGAAATCATGTAAATTGTAATATTTACGGGCGTCATCTGAGTTTCTACTCCTGTGCCAATTGCCCTCCTGTACTTCGCCAAACTCAGACATCCTCATGGAATTCTAAAGCCGTGCGAATGCGTATGTCAATCCGTGAACCCTTTATAAATGAATTAATAATGACTCTGCGGCTTATTTTACCTTCAGATTTCTACAATTAAAAAGCTAAAGATGAATCAAACGTCCATGAACCGGAAGTACAACAACCTATTGTAGCAACGGAAGGTCGAGAAGGTGAATGTTTGGGAAAAAGTTTGGACAGAACAAAACGCGGCAATGTTTGGATAGTTGGACTTTGTCACTGTAAATGGATTAAAAGAGTCTACATCTGTTTCATAAGAAAACTGTTTGTGTGGATGTGATTCTGATCGACAATCTCAACAACGTGACGAGGAGCCATATTTACACTGCCGCAGCTCAGGTAAGCCGATTCACGTTAAAGCAAACCAAAAAACGCGCATTTCATGAATTAAGTAAACGGTTGTTAAATAAAACATCTGTGTCCGTTTCCGGAAAGTTTGTAAAAACAAGAAAAATACAGACATTGAATATCCTCGTGCAAGTGTCTGTAAAAAAAAACTCAGACGTCCCTAGGTAAATATTATGCCGTGCGAATAGGACATTAATACTAGGGCAAAATACTTGGTCAATTTGCCTACTAAAAGAGCACACAAGACACATTGTAAATAAGAATTTGTTCTTAATGTTTTGCCTGGCAAAATAAAGGTAAATAATAATAATAATAAAGATCAAAGTAATTTTGTTTTATTATTGTTTATTCATTGTTATTATTATGGAAGTAGTACAGTACGTAAGTAAGTAGCCTATAAGTAAACTTCATTTATTTAGCACTTTTCACAAATAAAAACACAAAGTGCTTTACAATAAAATTACAACAAATCAAGAAAAAAATATTTTAATGGGTAGTTTAAGCTTCAAGTTAAAATGAGATAAGATTTACTAATTAAACCCAAATAAAATGTCACCACGTGGCTTCAACCAAAAATTGTGGTTATTTTACATTTTGTCTTTTTGTACTTATTGTACATTTTTGACATTTTGTTGTATATCTACATTTTCTGCTGAGACTGGGCTGCTCTAAAAGTAACAACTAAAATTTCAAATACAATTCTGAATTTAACCAGAAGCCAGCGATGGAAGCCAGAACAGGAGTAATGTGAAAAGCCTGGCAGAGTTTTGCAAAATTGAAAGTTTAATAAGAGTTGCCTTATTAAAACCCTTAAAAATTGAGTTGCAATAATCAAGCTGTGATGAAACAAAAGCATGGACATTTTTTTCCTAATCAGACTTTGAAAACCATTTTGCACACTTTAGAAATAATAATAATAATAAAGTTTAACCAACAGTTTTGAGTGGGCTTCAAAAGACATGGCCTGGTCATACAAATACAAATGTTTAACCATAGATAGAAAGTAGAATAGATTTTGTGAAATTAGATAAAATAAAGTGATATTCTTGATAATCTGTGACATGAATCTCTTTTGTTAGTCTGTGTGAGAAATAAGCTACACCTAAACTCCTGCTTAATGGACTGTGACATTATTGTCCAAGTTCACACAAGCTTCATTTTGAACTTTGTCTACAAAATACCAATATCTCACTAGATAAAATGTCCCTATTTTACCCAGTGCATTTGCTGCGTGTAAATTCCAGCTACAGAATTTCAGCTCCTGTTTTGTATTGTCTGGAAATATGTGTTCCAGCCGGGCACCGCTCACTAAATTATACAAATTTGTGTTTTGTTTTTCAACCTTATGATATATTTTACATTGCCTTGGAGCTTTGCCTCATAAGACACTATTTTTTATTATTCCTGCTTACTCAAAGCACAAAAGGCATGAAGTGAAAAATCTTTCAAATTCTTTTTCTCATATCACATTCTGTAGGTTTTTGGTATACGGCTGTCTGGCATTACAATGTCTGTGTCCCCTGAATAAAATATCAAAGACTTATGAAGGATTGAAAAACACTGCCAAACTACTGAGTGTACTGTGTTGTGTTCTCAGCCTAAATGCGTGAATGTTTTTAGGATTTTGTTTTTATAATTATTATGATGAGCAAGATCATCTCTCTGTTGTTTCTTGAAATTATGTAAATGCTGGTTTAAATTTTACCCGCACTACTGTATATGCGGCGTATGTTCTTTCACTCTAAATCTGGGTCACTTTTTTGGCATATAACTCAAACTTCCAGCTGCCAAAATGGGTTCTCCTGTGCCTCCCCATCAACATGCATGGTGTCAGTGCCAGATGAGCCCTTTGGTGAATGCAAACACAGAAGCCAGCTGTGACTCCATCTACGCACTCACCTCACTTCATCACGACTTGCTGCAAATGCCACCTGATCACCAGGCAGGGGAAGCCAGTTTGATGTGTGTAAATACTCCTTTTGCACTTAAAAAGGGTGACATCAACAGCTTGTACTATTTTTAGATTTGTCTCTGACTGTTAAGACGATGCCTCCAGTATTACACACAGAGGAAATGTTAAGATGACATTAAAGCCCCTGCTCTGCTCACAGTCTTGATAAATAAATACATCAATCAAATAATAAAAAATAAGTGGATTGTCAGACACAGGTGTTTGTGAGAAATATCTGCTGTAATAGGGGCAGTCCAGGGTGAGGTCATGAACCAATGACAGAAAAAATCTCCAGAGGAAGCTCTTAGACTCTCTTGTTAAAAACTATTCAGACCAGAATTGTGCAAAGTTTCAGAGCTTGGACTAAATTCATTAAAACATATACACATTCCAACCTTGCAGAACAAGTTGTGCTTAACTTGTCCAACTCTAACCTGGCCAACCAGATGGTTTATCTTGTGATATTTGTGAATTCACAAACTCAAGATAAACCATCTGGCCTTCCAGCCGCCCGATTGGTTTGGGAGTCCGAACCAATCACATCACAGCAGCGTGGTTTCGTGGCCCAATTACATTGTAGCATGGCGGGCTAGATGGGCTGCTAGCACTGAGATTCAGTTTTAGCAGAAATATGTAGTAATTTCTTTTTGAAAATTGAGCAGTGTGTGTAACACATGCCTTTTCTATCCCACGAGAACATAGATACACCATAATGATTTGTTGCTGTGATTGGCTAAGCACAAATAAGGTAGGCCACTCACCCAATCAGCTCGAAGTATTTCACCAAACATCCCACCTTTTCTCAAACGCTTTCAGCGAGTCAAGTTGGATACTGTGGAAGAACTCAAATCGGAGTTCCACACAGATCCATCTGGCGTGAGCCAGTTTAGTTCAACTCCATTTGCAGGTGAAATACTTAAACTATGAAAACTGGGAATCCACAAGGTTGTGTGATTGCTTCTCTGCTGTTCTTCTGCACCTACAGCCCATCAATCTATAAAATCAAATCTATATTACAACATGTTAATAGACATTTACTTTGGGTTTAACAACTACACTTTGGACTGAAGTTACAAAAATTGGCAAGTTTAGGTTTGGGGCTTGAAGTTGGTTAAGATTAGATTTAGGGTTTTGTTAATATTCATAAACAATAACACATTTTACATCTACCATAGAAATGAACAAGGACAAATAATCAAATCTACCAGTATTAGAACAATGCTAATATTCACAGTTCAGTGGCTGGTCCTCTCTCAAACAGGAAAAGCAAAAACACTTAAGTACGATAAGAACCCTCAGTGAGACACTTTAAATAGCCTAACATGCTCCGCTGGACTTCACCGACCAGCCACTCATGTTTATTCCTTTGAGCAGCTCTTTCTTCCTCTGCCGTGTGTTAGCAGAAGCAGCTTGGAGGTGAGTCACTTCAGGACATTTCATATTTTCAATGAAACGACGGAATCAATACAGTGAGGCTTTAGTTAAAAGAAAGGTTAGAGGTGGACTTAGAGGCAGGACTGAGTCTCCCAGAGCTTTTCATACTGTTTATTTTTTCAATTTGTCCTCATCCAAAACATTTTATGATCACCCACTTGCACTAAGCTGGTGAATGGTAGCAAATTCTAAAGATCTTCAACTTCACATTTTATTTATTTATTTATTTTTTTTTAAGTTGATGGTGAATGTCGCCAAGAAAACATATTTTTATACTTGCGCTTCTTTCTTTATTAAATGTTTAAACAGAATTTTTGCTTGCTTAAAATGCAAACCAACTAAAATAATAAATTTTAAGCATTCTAATTTATTCTACATCTTTTGCTCACTTACCTAATGTATTCTGGGCCGAACTGTTCACCACAATGTGTTTTAAGCTTTGTTCACAGCTGTTAGGAAATGTGTATGCTAACAGCACCTTGCTGCACTGCTAATAACAACAACAACAACAACAACAACAACAACAACAGGCAAACTTAATGAAGACTGGTGAACAGGACATCATTAGACGGAGACAGTACATTGTGGACTAATTTCCATCTGAATAGTAACAAAATATTACTTGTATTTTTTATTTTAATGTTGCTTCTTCTTCAAAAGCATACCTGCAGATGTATTTTTCTTAATTCTCACTTGTTTGACACAAAAATCTTGCATATTTAAATGGAGTTATTTTTTCAACCTCTAAACACTTTGTTCCTCCTTGTTATGTCATGAAGTGCAGTGTTTATGCAGTAAAACAGTTCAATTGGAGATGAATAAATAAATAAAGTTTGATAAAATGTATGCTAAATATAAAACTACCATGTGATGACATCACAATGTGGAACAGAGCATTTTTAATTTGAGAAATGTGGAAAAAAAAAATAATTTGTGAATAGGACAATACACAATTTTTGGTGTGATTATTATGTGTAAACATTACAAAATGTTTAAAAACTTACTTAAGCTAGTTTTACATAGGACTTTTAAGTTATTTTATATTCTCTTTAAATTTGCTTTTTGTACATTGTTTCACACAGCATTGAAGAAAATATTATAAAATAAACTGAAACAATAGAGAAAAAACACACCTTTGTAGTCACAAAAAACACCTGTCTTGTTGAGGTTTTTGGCAAGGTGTTTACCCTTTCGATGTTTGAATAACTAAACTTTTTATAACCAAAGCAGTAGCGGGTTTAAAGGGCCATGCTCAGTGTTCTCTTTTGCAGTCGCACTTCCACTGCTGATTTACAAGCTGTGAGGATTTGTATACATGTGCAGTGTTGGACAATATATTTTATGGGAATGAGGCTGTGATTTTTATTGGCTCAGACACACAGAGTTTATAGCGTGAGAACACACAGCGGTCCGACCAGTCCCTGTGCTGCGGAGGACACTCAGTATACACAGAGTAGACCTCAAGAGACCGGCCCATAATCACAGCCAGTGTCACCAAATTAAAGAGATTTACACAGTGTCAGAGCAAGGCCAGTGGAGTTAGCACCTGATAAATGGTTAGGGCTAGAGTGATTACTAAAGCAAACACAAGAGATTTCAGTCAAAAAAAGAGAGACTGAAATAAAGGCATAAACTTTATTACAGATGATCTTGTTGCATCCTTGATCTGACTGAACTTGTGTCTCCACAGACCTGACTTTTCTTGTAATGAGTTCATGAGCTGTTTGTCTCCATGGAGATGTTATTTTCACTGTAATATTCCATAGAAGAGCATGAAAATCAATCACTGGAAAATGTCCCAAAGTGTGGTTTTAGGAGTCAAGTAGTCTGTATTCATATAACTACTGCTGTATTCTCAGTGTTCTCATTTAAGTGTTAATAATACACAATGTCAGTTTTCTTTTAATTTATTATTATCATACATCAGTGACCAATAAGCTTTTCTCATACAGGTTAGTAGAGAAATGATTGGTCTGTGTCCTCTTCTGCTCTGTGTTGCCTCCAAGAATCTGGGCAACGTGGTTTCACAGAATGTAGTTTCTACTTCTTAATAGTGCATCATGTGTGTCTGTCTGTTATACGGCGTCTCTTTTTGATGTTGTGAAAAGTGTCAAAAGAGACATATAGGTTTAACGGTTTAGGTCTGAAGTTACAAAATGGGTAAGTTTAAAGGTGCTCGTAACCTTCTGAAGGTGAAAAGGCATTTACACAATTCAGTAGAAGTAGAACGTTAAAACTATACTTTGGGGCTTTCTGAATGTAGATAAATATTTTTTTTGCCATAATAGGAAAAAATCAGCTAAAGGAACAGCTTTTCTGCAGAAGCAGACATGTTTGAGACCTCCCCCAAGCCAAATAATAAACTATTTTGTGGCCACGCAAGCCGCTCAAAGTAAAAGTGCAGATTTTTAGTGTCTTTAATTAGTGTAACAAAGGCATCTAAATGACAAAAATATCAATTTATTAAAGTTTATTTTTGGCCTAAAAAGTTGCACAGTGCATCTTTAAGTCTGAGGTTTTAAGTTGGATTAGGATCTAATTTAGGCAATAACACATTATTGCATGCATCACAGAAATAATCTTGATAAAAACAACAAAACAGGAAGTGAACATTTTAATGTTAAAAGTGAACAATTAGCACGTTATCTGTCTTTTTTACGACAATATGTAATGAAAACCCAAAATGTAGAACAGTCACGAATTTTGGTTAAAGCCTTGTGGCGACATTGTCTTTGTTAACAGTTGAAGGTTGTATGGAGGATTTTCAAACAATTTGTTTGTTGTCAGTCTTGGTCAAAAACAGTTGCATAGATTTGTAACAGCCTTGTACTTATGCTAAACAAAAGAGTAATTATAAAAATATATAAACCGTGAAAATGATGAGGCCAGTAAAACGTTGAATAATAGATAACTGTACCTCATTATCTATTGGCCTGTTAACTCGTCAAGCAAACCCTCAGTGTTCCTAAGTAACTTATTGGCCCAGTTGCAGTGAAGGGCGTGGCCCTGGGAGGGGAAACACATGTGCATCGTTTGAAAAATGCCAAGCAGCTGTTGGATTTGAAAAATCCTCCATACAACCTTTAATTTAGGCTTCAAGATACTAAAATGGATAAGTTTAGGACTGGGGCTTGGGGTAGGTTAAGATTTAACCGTTAAACCCAAAGAAATGGCCACCACATCACCACTTCAACCAAAATTCGTGGATATTTTACGTTTTGGCTTTACGTAACATATTCACTTTAAACAAACAAACAAACAAAACAAAAACAAAAAAGCTGCTTATTGTACATTTTTGACATTTTGTTGTATATCTACGTTTTCTTCGGAAACTGGGCTGTATTCAATAAATGGGCCATTAGAACAATTTTACCACATGGTGATAAACTATTATAGTTAGTTATCAACAAACAATCCCTCTGTAAATTACATTGACGACAAAAACATCCACAGACAGCTTTAGCACCATGTAAGACAGAAACACTATTAGATAAGATAAGAGAAGATAAGAAAATACTTTATTGATCCTCGAGAGGGAAATTCATTCTCTGCATTTGACCCATCCTGCAGAGCCGCTGGGGCGTCTGTCAGGAGCAGTGTGCTGCCGCTGAACGGCGCTCGGGGACAGTCTCCATGATGTTGTGCTTGGCTTAGTCAGGGCCTTAGCTGGAGGAGCAGGTGCAGTTGGAGGTGGAAACCGGAGTGAGAGAACAGATGACAGTCTGGTGCAGGTGAAGCAAGTAGATTCTGTAGACACATCACAGTCAGGTGCAGGTGGAGCAGGTGAACTTCTGTTGTTTCAGTCGGTGATAAGACCATCCCCTCAAAATCTTCCTCTGCAAAAGCTTCGGCTGCAGCAGATGTAAAAGTTCTGTAGCATTTCAAAAGTCCAAGGCTAGCAAAGTTAGCTTTCATAGCTTCGTGTACCATCTCCATGGTTACAAGACAAACAAACAACTCCATTCACTAAATCCTAACTTGTGTCTGTTGAACATCACAGGGTGGATGAAATCCCAAAAATCAAACTATTTTCACTGCAACTTCCTCTGCTGCTTCAGGTGTGAAAGTCTGCCATCTCAGAAGTCCAAAGCTAGCGTAGGTAGCATTAGCTTTGCAAGGTCTCCATGGTAACGAGAAAAACAGATGTCTTCTTTTCACAAATCTGACAGTACTTAACTCCTGTTTGTTGAACATCAGAGGCCACACGTCTTAGTTGGTTGAAGTCCACAGTTGTCTTGCCAAAACTGAGCTAAAAACCAAAAAAGTTTCAAAAGTGCTCAGTGCCCCCAGAGAGACAGCAAGAGAGCAGCCAACCTCTCCGATTAGGTTTCCTCTTAACACTTTCCATTAGAAAGCAGGTCCTCCAAAACATAATACCGACTTTCCCTGCAGAAATAAGGCTGATTATAGGCAATCACTATATTGGTTTATCACTCGAGTTTATTTAGATAGTTCGGAAATACTGACTTCTCATTCACAACAATGGAACTGCAAATAGGTTTTTGCTCATATAAACCAAGTAATTCCACAAATTTCAACAAAGAACAGAATGTATGAAGGAACAAAAGTATGTGACTCAGGAACAACAGATGGAATCCTTTATTTGTGTGGACAGCAGCGATGGAAGTGTGCTGGTGCTGATGAATGGCACTCTGAATGGCCACAATATTCGTAATGTTGTCACTACTAACCATTCTTCCATATTGTTACGGCATAAAATGAGACAAATGGGACAACATGACAATTTAATTTTAGAGGACAAGCTTATAAACAGACGTGTGTGGAATAAATAAGTTTGTGTCATGATGATGATTCACTTATTGTTGGTACTCATGTCTGTCTTTTTTCTATTTCTTGTGTAAATGTGACAAACCAGACTCAAATGCTCAGGATAGTCCAATGGTTGAGTCAAGTTTACTGAAAATTGGTTGAGATGTTTAGTCCACATAAAAAAAACAACTAAATAAAACGAAAACTAAATTAAAATAATATTTTTAAATTGTTACAAAATAAAGACTTGACTATTCCTACAAAACGCAAAAAGATATTTTTTTCTGTAGTTTTAGGTTTTATTATTTGAAAGAATTGAATTGAAAAAGCTTTCTGTTACCAATGCTTTGTTAATAAAATAAAATGAAAACTTGTTGTATTTTGTTAATTTTTAGCATTACTTAATATGCATGCATTTAAAAAATTATACATTTACATTTTTTTTTTATCAAAAAATGTAAATGTGCCCATTTTTGCATGCACAGTACATTTTGAGTGGATGTCAATGAAATCAAACATTTCTAAAATGTAGGCTATCTTTTTGACTTGTACATAATGTTCTTTTCAATTTAAGTTGGGGTAACGAGCTGTAAATCTGTAACTTTTCTGCTTTAGACTACAAATTATATGATAAATGCAGCACTTTGTGGAAAAATGAGACCACTGAATTGAATAATAAAGAATTTTAGTTCTAATCAGGAGCTGAATGCAGCTCTCTGATTGGCTGTGTTGAGGTGGTCCTCTCCAGTTTCACTTTGTTATTTGTAAAGTTTGTAAGTCTTTTTTAAGCCATAACTGTAACTGTAAATGAATACATATTGATATTAACCATGTCGAAGGATTTAGAAGAGGAAGTCGTCAGAATTAAAATCTTAATTGTGTTTGCAGTGTAAAAATCAGCAAATCATTTGCTTTAATGATAAAAATGACAAAAATGTGAAAATATTTAGGCAAGTGTTTACCTAGAAAAAGTTAAGTTTTGTGGGCATAGTTGAGTTTACAGTGTGTTCTGTATTATCTGCATCAAAAATAAAGTATAGTAGTTCTCATTAAGAGATGAAAGCAGTGTTTGTAAATTACTGTATGTTCTGTGTAATTGCAACCAATAATATTGCTGTTGGATAGAACTCATGTGCTGAAGGATTTCAGCGTTAATCGTTTTTGGTCCACCATATGCTGATGACATTGCATATTAAAGGCTCTGTGCTTCACACATCATTTCCTTTTATAGGTTAGTAGGTTAGCCCAGATATTTACATGCATGAGCTACCGTGGCTAATGGATATCAGTAATTATTGGGACTCTTTTCATTAACAGTTATTCGAGGTTCTATTGAAGCAAGTCTGCTGTGAGCTGAAGATCTGTTTGTTCCATGTTCGGAGCAGATCTGATTAGGGCACCTGTAATGGTTTTACCCCGGGGATATTTAAATCTCATCACCCACACAACCCTCATGTCGCTGCTTCTCCTAAAATCAGATTCTACTGTCAAGCCACACTCAATTTGGAGAGCTTTGAGTGCTTATTAAAAGACCTCTTTATAAGAAAATACACTTTCATTTTAATGGGTTGTTTTTTCAAATTAGAAAGGAAGCTTGTGTGGGCAGGATGGGCAGCAATTTCTGATAGCAATGTTTTCATTTTAATCTAAAGGGATCAATGCAGTAACTACCTTCTTTTGCTTAAAAAGTTCAGTTTATCAGATGCATTTAGATAGTTATTATAGGTATTTCCTTTCTCACTGATGGAAGCTGTGTAATAATATGGGTTTCACACATATCACTTGCGAGAAAGAGTCACTAATCCCTTCTGTAGAGTCAGAGAAGCCAATGCACTATAAGTAAGTGGATCTGTTTGACTAAAACTGCTCCCCGCGGCCCTCAGCCTGTTTTAATCAGACCCCCAGCATATGTTAAGAATAAATGTTACTCCTTTATATTATATTCCTACAGATTGACTTGGCGATGGTGCATGTATTTGCACTTATCTTCTTAATTAAAAAAAAAAAAAAAAAAAACACAATGACACCACAATAATAGAAGAAATAGCCTCAATTTTATGCCTGCAGTAATGAGAATTTCTTACCCAAATCGTTGTGGTCTGGTCCTTTGCCACTTGGATTTGGATAAATAATTTCCCATCCCTGGATTAGCTAAGTGTGGGACTTTTAAAGATTGTATTCTTAAGTGTGACACAGGAAAGGTTTTTCTCCCTTTCTTCTTCTTTTGGCCCTGTAAGCTGTGCACAAACAGGAGGCACGTGTTTTTGCTCCTTAGAAGTCCCAAAGCAGTGGCTGCAGACCTCCTTTGTGAGTTTACTAAAAAAGTAACTGTCAAAGGTTCCTGAGCAACCTGCGGAAGAAAAAAAAAAATTCCCTATTGATCAATTTTTATTTTATTTTTTTTAACAAATTGCTTTTAGTCAGGATTTTATGAACACACACAAAACAGACATTTAATTTTTTCACAGAAATTATGTACTCTTTCTCAAAGTTTGACTTTTGTTCCAAAGCATGTCTTTACTCACAAAGGATTGGTTATTGATCATTTTCATTCAAAATTACCAAACAAATATTTGATGATTTAAGGACAACTCTGTAAAGAAGAATTTGTTTTTATTTGTTTGTAATTTGCCTGGCAAAGGTAAAAAAATAAATAAATAAAAAAAAAAAAATTTAAAAAGATGACCGAATCTGAATCTCTCGATTTTTGGATGAATTGCCCAGGCTTATTCCTGGTCTGTGCAAATGCTTTATGATTATTTTAATGCTGTTGCTGAAGTAGGCATCCTTAACAACAATAGTTGAAAATATCAAGTCTGAATGGAGTTGTTGGAGCTGCAGAGCTGTAGCTCATAGTGACATCTGCATTGTCGGTAAGACACCATGGTCCAGATCTATCAAGCATTTGCTCATGTGCAAACTAGGTTAGGGGGAGCAGAGATGACATTTTCCTCTCACACACACTCTAAAGATGCAGAATTTGAGGTGGTTCATGTCTGTTTTGTTTAGTATGTTGTATGTGCATCCTCCAATATTTAAGTTTGGGTAAAAATGCTCATAAATAATGCATTTTTTTTTTTTTTTTTTTTTTGCACCTGCAATTTAGAACCTGGCTTGATAAATCAGGCCCCATGTGTTTTGGTGATTTAGTGTACCAAAAGGTTTATTTTTTAGACGTAACAGTAGAATGTTTGTATATTCAAAGTATAAAGTCGAAGAGAAGAAAGCCTTCCCAAAACTGAACCTATGAGTTATTGCTGTTCTGTAAACAAAAACAAAATAAGAATTTCACTTCTATGAGAAGACTATCATAGTTTCATAACTCATATTCTGTTTAATATCCTCAATAATTGGAGTCAACAGTCTGAGCTGTTGTGATAACTTATCTTTAGATTCCAATGCACTCACATTTATGCACAAATATTATTTTATTACTATAAAAAAGTCACTTCTCCCTCATTGCCAATTCCCAAATCAGATCGACTAGTTTTACCAAGGTCAGCTCCACATTCAGTGTATGTCTATGCGTTCTGCTCTGTCTCAGGTCTAGTGCCATGACGTTTTTGGACTATAAAACAAAACAGTCATCTCAAGCCTGCCGATTTAAGACCAATAACATTACACTATTTACATTCCACTGCTGCTGCTAGAGCCAACTCTTCATAATGTATTATTTTACTTTCAAAATACTATATTTGGGTTATGTGGGGACAGTCCTTTGCCTGTTGTGGTCTCCAAGATTCTCAAATATGTATGTAATTTCTTTTTTTTTCCTTTTAAGATCCACACAAATTGCTATAGGACAGTAAATTGTGATGTCATTTCTTTAACACTTCATCTAAAGGCAGGTAACTTGGATAAGCAACACACCTCCAGTCAGGTTAGAAACTCAATATTTTAGTACAATAGATAGTCAGTTGGTATTAAATCAAAAAAAGAGTCCTTTAAGTTCACTACTTTCTCATGATGCAATACAAGGCAATGTCTGGACTTCTCATACGTCTTACATAATTGTCTTCTCCTCTCTGATGGATGTCACATTATGAGAACATAGTGACAATCTGACCTTTGGAGCGATGTGGGTCTTTGAAGAAAGCAGCGTGAAGAATGAAAGAGGACCATGAGCGGTGTCTCAGTACATCCCGTAGCTCTGCACAGCGCTGATAAGAACACACAGTTAGCATAGGCATTAGCATAGGCAGGGCAAAGGGGGCAGCAAGAATGTGTTTTTGTTTGTCTGCCGTGTCACTCAGAATAACTGTCTGTACAAGTAACAGTTTGAGTAAACCAAAGGCGTTTCTCCTCCTGTGCCATCCTCTTACTGCAGCGGAATGAATTCTAATGATACAATTATTACTGGAAAGAAACAAAACATTTTTTTGTCAAAAATAGCATATCTAAAATTGTTAGCCAGTTTCTAGTCTGAGAATGTAAGACATATATTTGATCAAATCCTTCCCAGCACACTATTCTAGGGCTGTGGTCACCGAATACATTTTTGGTCGACTAAAGACATGTCCCATTGACTAATTAATCAACTAAAAAGTGGATGTGGCAAAAGTTTTTGATTGCATTTTCAGTCTATATGAACACAATGCAGACATCGCCTCATACAATTGCTAAGTTCAAGCAAAAACAACAAACTGTACAGAACATGAAGAAAAAACACTGTATTTATAATGAAAAACCAACAATGCTGTCTCAAATCTACAGCTAATTCCATTCCATGTATTTTTGTTACTGTTCTATGTGATTTTTTGTTCACATCCTGTATCCTGATAACAAATTCTAGATGATATATTAATCCAACTGAAATGTTTTTTAACTTATCGTAGGTCTGCCTGAAAAATGTAATTTTTAAGGACACATACGCAAAATCACTTTTTTGCGTTTTTTATCTTATTGTAGAGTTGCTTCTTTATCACTAACACTGCTGAAGTTTTGTTTGTGAGATATTTTTTGTTCTCCCAAAAACACTGTTCTGAATATCCCTGAACTGTGATGTCATAGATAGATCTGCATTGTTTTTTAGTCTGTAAATCAATCACAATATGACCATTTCTGTGGCATTAGTCAGTATATCAAGCAAGATTGAACGGATCATACACCCTGTGTAGTTTTCTTTGGAATCAGTAGATAGAGCGCTAACTCAATTCTTGATGTAGGAAACACACACAATCCATGTGTGACTTTACTACACTTTTTTATTGGTAAAGGATTACAGGTCTACACTATTCTATTACTGGTGGCTTTGTTTTGCTGGAAGAAAACATTTCACCAAGACACTGGGGGTGCTGTGGATTTACAACAACATACAATATTGGTTCTGTTATAGAACACCTAACACACACTATGAGCTGTAGACTGCAGTGAATTAAAAAGGAACTTATGGCTGTCTGCGGACTGAAGTAAATCTCAGCTGCTGGTGACCAGAGCAGGCTCACTGACGGCTGTGTAGATTGTGGAGCCTGTCCTGCTGTAAATGTAGTCACCTCTTGGGCGATCATAATAAATAATAGGTTACTGTAATAATACATAACACAAGCAGAGTAGTTTTTAAGATACCCTTTGCAAGAGTTAGACAAACTGACAATAAATGTATATATTTTAGTATGTATATTGTAATTTTATAATACTTGACCGACATGGTTCACATACATCGGAATAATGTAGATCAAATGTGTCATTGGATGTGATGGAAATGTATTAAAGGAAACCTATTGTATAAAATCTACTTTTCTAACTTTTTCTACTTTTTAACCATGTTACAACAGTCTCTTATCATCAAAGTTGTATTTGGATTGATTCCTGCATGTTTGAGTAATCTTGTATTGTCCTGAGCTGATGCTCCAGTGCTGAGAAAATCTCTGTCTTCACCTACAACCTATCCCCGCCCACTTGTCTGTATTTACTTGAGTTTATTTAAGAATTAGAATGGTGAGTAAAACATGGAGTGTTCAAAATTGTCATGTAGGCACTCTCCAACAATAAAAATATTACATTTTTAAATTTGTAGCTTATAATTTAGAATGAATAGGTGGAGCTTATCAGTTCTGCAGTTTTCAAAAGCAAGTCAGTGAACCTGTTTCTAGTTCTAACTAATTTTTGTGTTTTCTAATGAGCAAAATATTAATTATCGATATAGCTATAGTTTCTTATACAAAAAAAATCACAATAGGTCCCCTTTAATATTTATGATTTCTTTCCCGAGGAACCAGACAAAACATGAACATGTGTGCAGAAGCTCAGCAGGAGCAGTCTCCATGCAGGAAGCCCCTGTTTATGTGTAACTGCCCCCAAGTGTAAAAGTTCATTAACAACAACAATCACTCTGCTTTGATGTCACATGTGAGAGATGCTTGAGCGTTTGGGGATCAGAGCGCTGAAACTGGGTCACGTTACAGACACTGGGGAGGTTTGAGCAGACGTGGGGGGACTTAGGTCACACATGAGGACCCGGGTCAGGATTTTGTTTGCCTTTTCAAATGTCACATACACTGCTGTTGATTCATACACTTTGGTTTTGTGGGTCATGTGCTTTTAAGACAGTGGAATTTAATTAATAATAGATTAGTTCAATAACCAATACTTCTGGTACGTATGTGTCCAATAACCCAGACGAACGACCTCTGACCTCAGCTCTCCCCCAGTGGTTTGATTGGGCTTGCCTCAGCAGTTTGCCGGGATGCATGCTGGGAACTGTGGTGGGTCTCACAAACGGGCCCAAGGACAGCCTCAAGAAGTGTTTTAGATGCCTTGTTTTGTGGTCTGAACATGATTTTACAGAGATCTATTTTGAAATGTATTGTAAAGGACCCTTAAGCCAATTTTCAGCCAGATATATCCAGTAAACTTTTACCTTTAACTGTTTATTAATACATTTAACTCTGGATTTTTATTGTTAATCATTTAAATGCCCCAAATATGTGCAAGGTTTTTCAAAATCAAGATCATTTCCAATTCATCTGAAATGTGTTCATATATATTGGAAAATATTGGTTTATTATAATGTCTTGTTGCGAATTATTTTGTTTGTCAATGATTAAGTTGCAATTATATCACTTTTTTATGTTGTGGACATTAGGCTTGACGCACTTTCATCGAGGCCATGTAATGGTTTATGCTGTGTCGAGGTTTTCTATATTTGTTTTTCTAAATATAATGAGCAAGATTTGTTTCTTTTATTATCTTATCCTGCGTGGTGTTACGCACGTACTATTTTTAAACAAGACTGGCTGAGAAGACTTTATCCTACACCTGTTCTTGCCTTTGCTGCGCGTCTGATCTACTTCAGAAAAGACCTCACAATCACGTTACATGTCTGCGCTCACTGGATTTATTAAGGATCACTAATGAGAGACACTAATAAAAGGCTCAAGTGAAAGTCTGAATGAGCGGACTGGAGCGCGTGCAGCGTGTGATTGGTGAGCAGGAGTGACGCTTTGTCGAAGAGGCAGCTGTGACGTGTGCGTAAAGGGGGAGAACTACTCAGACTTGAGGTAGCAGACCTCCGAGAGCCTCAGAGGATGCCGCCTGGAGTTCGCTCTGTTGATTTTGGGTTGAGTTTGACGCACGACGTGTTCTGGGATGTGAATGCTTTCAAACAGCTCATGACAATGCTCTCCTGACAAACTCCGTAAATCCTCTTTATGGCGCGTCAAAATGTCAAACGCCACTTCTTGGAACGACAGCCAGTATCGTGGGATGTACTTGATAGAAGCTGATAATGGATCCGATGTGCACGCTCCAAATGCCAGCAGCGCCTCTCCAACGTGCGCAAACTTCACCCTGGATTCACAGGCGCTCGGCGTCGGGCTGTTTCTCTGCATCTTCATTCTGTTTGCTATCGCGGGAAACATTTTGGTTATACTTTCTGTGGTGTGCAACAGACACTTGCAAACTGTGACTAACTTCTTCATTGTAAACTTAGCCATTGCGGACTTGCTGTTGAGCATCATAGTGCTGCCGTTCTCCGCGTCCCTGGAGGTGCTGGGATGCTGGGTGTTTGGACGCGTGTTCTGTAACATCTGGGCAGCTGTGGATGTCTTGTGCTGCACTGCATCCATCCTTAGCCTGTGTATTATCTCCATAGACCGTTACATCGGAGTTAAGCACTGTCTGAAGTATCCAGCATCATGACAGAGAAAAAGGCTGTTCTTATATTGGTGGTAGTGTGGCTTCTGTCTGTTGTCATCTCGGTGTGTCCACTTTTGGGATGGAAAGAGCCACCACCAGTAGATGAGAGCATCTGTCGAATCACAGAGGAGCCAGGATACGCGCTCTTCTCCTCTCTCTTCTCCTTCTACCTCCCGCTGTGCGTCATCCTCTTCATGTACTTCAGGGTGTACGTGGTGGCCCGCAGGACTACCAAGAGTTTGGAAGCGGGCGTAAAGCGCGAGAGGAACAAAACTATGGAAGTAGTGCTGCGCATTCACTGCCGCAGCATGTTGGAGGACACCAGCTCAAAGAGCAACAGAAGCAACCCGTTCAGAGGCTCCCTGTCGGTGCGCCTGATGAAGTTCTCCCGGGAGAAGAAAGCGGCCAAAACACTGGCGATTGTTGTGGGCATGTTCATCCTGTGCTGGCTGCCTTTCTTCCTCGTTTTACCCATGGGTATGCCTATGCGTTTCTTTTTTGAATTGTAGTGTACTTGACACAGATAGACCAAGGCTACATTAAATGAAAATGAGTGAAAAAATGGAAATACATTAATTTGTATTTAAAACATGTAAATATATACAGTGCACAATGTGCCTTTATAAGCCCATTATGTTTGTGATCATGTGAACGTGACTGCAAATACGATGGAGTCATGTATTCTGTGTGGAACATATTAGTTCAGGGCCACAGCACAAATGACATGTTTTCATGCTTATTGCCAGTAACTCTGGCATTTTTGCTGATAATTTCACATCGATCAGACATTATGAAATGCAAATGAAGAGTGTAGTGTTCATATCATTTGGGAGCAAGTGGTACACAATCAGTGATTTACTGCTCACATGCTGTTAGGGCTAATGGGGAAATGGACTGCATATTTAATATGTGACAATTGCCTTCAAAGAGCTTGTTCAGATTTACAGACTGTTTAAAGAGGCAGGCAGAGTCTGAGATGTGACTCACAATAACCACACTGTCTGTTGATTATCATCAGTTGGCAAGAAAAAAGTGAAGGTTTGCTTGGATAGTACAGCTTGTAGAGTTTCATTTATTAATTTATTTATTTACCTAAATCATTTGAGGAGAATGTTTTAACTTTCAAGTGTTCTGAAACCTTTGCTGATTTAACAACTTCATTGACATAAAAACTGACATTTGAAACATTATTATTGGAATGCCTCAACCTCAACCTTAAAAACGATTATGTCATAAGCTTATAATTTAGACTATAAGTACATACAGTATACTGATACAGAATAGATTAGAAGTGAAAATATTTAACTGGACCCTTTAAAAGATAACAGTTCTCTTGAGAAGGAGCAGACACACTTTGTCCAGAGCCTGAGACAAAGCAAACACTCGCTCTAGAAAAGGTTTGTTCTCATTTTACAGCGTCTACTTTATCTAATGAAGATAGAAAGTCATTGCTTTCAAAACTTCATCAAAGCCAAAAGTTGCGCTGCTCAAAACCCCAAAATGTCACATCGGTGTTTCCCTGAGGACAGATCAGACGTGTGTGTGCTCAAACAAAAGAGCTGTGTCAAAGTTTGTCAGAATAATCAGTCCAGCTAAACCGACTCCTGTTTTGACTTCAGGGAGCATTAAGGTACATGATTGAACTGGGAAACGTGCCAATACTAATCATATACTGTATATTATATAGCAACACAGTCTCACAAGAAAGTGTAAATATATTACAACACATGAATAGCGTAGGATGAGGAAATTTAGGTTTCAAATTACTGAAATGGGTAAGTTACGTTAAGATTAGGATTTTGTAAAATATACATAAATATGACACAACCACCATAGAAATGAACGGGGGCTACAACGCGTAACATACGGTATTTACACAAAAAATGCGTACAATTCTGCTAATCCTACACTTTTGACATGTCTTGTTATGTCGTGGTGCATAAACGCTTTATTGTGAGATGGATCAGATTCAGTTTGTTTGTAAACTTCAAAAGAATAATAATAATAAAAAAAAAAAAAAAACACCTAATTTTTTGACATTTAACAAGACTTTGATATGGGCCTTCAGGTTTGGAAGAGAAGTTGTCAAAACCCCAAATGTGCAAAACTAATGTCATCCCGGCCCTGGACGCAAACAACTTTACTGCTTCTAACATTTACAAAAGAAAATTCAGGCAGATTTCCGTTTTTGATAAAAGATTAAATTAAGGCTCTTTGGAAATAGTGGGTGAATTTCTGTTACAAACATAGAGTTATCTGCCAGAGAAGCCATTTTAACCCTTCAGAGTGCCTTGGTTTTGTGTCTACATTTTCCACTTTTTGGCAGACAACTCTCTATTTTTGTACCAGAAATTCAGTTTTTCTTCTGTGCAGAGCTTGTTCGCACCTATGGATATGATGAGTAGATAAATGTACAGTGTCAGCTTCACTAAGAGTCTAGACTCTAGACCATTGGTTATGCTCTAGAGTATCAGTATGATTCTTAGATTCATTTTAATCAGGTGGAAATATAGGCTGAGATGGTAATTAAAATTAGTTTTGCCCCAGCACAGATTTATTGTCAGTAGATTAACTCAATAATTGAGCTTGGTCTGGTTTCTGAAAGTTCAGAAAATAAATCATGCATGGCACCTTTAATTTCAACCTGATATCGATTCCTAACTGAAATTGCCTATATACTGAGGAATTAGCCATTATCTGAAGAGGGACCATTTGTCTGTTTGTAAGAGGATGTCCACATGTCTGTGCTTATATCGTTGTTGAAGATGCTCAGCTCACATCCATAGGCCTGTTGTGAATGTTATAGAGATCAGATGAAAACGGGCCTTTAGGGACTGAAATAGTAGCATACATGTTCTTAAAGCGTTAGATTGGGACATTCTTCATTGATATACATAGTTTCATGCCATAATGTGGAATATTAGAGTTAAAAGAACATGATCTCCAAGGAAACAAGCTCAAGGAGATTTTAGAGAGAGGAATGCCTGCTCATTTTTGGTCCTAAAGTTACACAGTGTGCCTTTAAGTCGATTATTTATTGGAATACTTTTACTTGAGTACAGTTGCTCTATTTTTGGGCCCTTCCTCTACTAATAAACAGCTCCATTAAACTAATAAAATGGTCACAATATTTTGCCAAAATAACAGTTTGTGATTAGAGTATATTGATATAGAGAGATTTATTCAAAGAGAAACATTATTCAGACTGGACTTTGTCATTTAAAGATAATACATGGGAAACAAAACAAGGTCATTCACACCCAAAACATTTCTGTGCTGACAAGACGTTACATTTGAATAAGTTTAGAACTTCCTGAGGACATCTTTGTACATTTTCAGAATAATCCATTGACTCTGAAACTACATCACAGCCTTTCTGGAGAAAACAGCATGGTGTCTGAACCTCTGAGAGCCTTCAAAGCAGACCTGGGCAAACGGCAGCACAGCGCTGAAGCATGTTCTGTAGCTGCGTTCGTAATAAAGATCAGAATACTTTCTACCAAAACCCTGCAAAACATGAACTTCAGGAGTCTACGGTTTTTATCCGTAACATCAGAAATGTTGACAAATGTATAAGCTATTCTTTATAGACCTAGATTATTTTTCTTTGCCAGTGGGTTCATAATATTTAATGCATCTAATCTAATGATAAAATGTATTTTACTTTTTTTTTTTCTCTTTTACAAAAAATGCTTTTGTCAGATATGCTTTGAAAGCAGTGAAATATTATATTTATGAGCAATTAAATTTAGCAACTCAAATTCTGAATCCAAGTAATTTTAAGCAAGACTGCATGTAATTTTTTGTTTCTGAGTACTATGTGCATAGGATTTTTTTTTAGCTGTATTTTCCAAGGCAGAAAACTGGCTTGAATTGATTTGAATTCATAAAAATGCATCATGCAAAACTCATCCATTTGGGTTTGAAACATCGCTTGAATTGCTAGTATTGACTTGTGAGTTGTGATGAGCTGGTGCTGCAGTGGATGAGAGTAAATTTGCTGCTCACTGATACATGTATAAATAATTGAAATAATTGCTTGTGTTTTAGGATTACTGTACTGTAGGATCCAAGATTTATTCATTTATTTTTGATCAACACAACATGAGAAATAATGCAAACTATTCAAACTAGGGCATTTTCACAGGCGGAAAGTTAGTATTTTACTCAAGTTATCGAAGAGTTATTGCTTGAGCACAAAAACAATCTGGTGACTTTAGTTTTATTCTTAAAATTTTCAAGAAATATATGTACTTTTGTGTACTTCTGTGTAACTTTCTGAATGGGGATAAATATGCATTATGCCATAACATGAAAAAATAAAGTTAAAGGAACATCTTTGGAAACAGGCTAACTAGGACAAATAATAATCTATTTTGTGGTCATGGAAGCCTTCTCAAAGTAAAGTTAGATTTATATTTACAAAAACATCTAAATGACTAAAACATGCTGTTATTCAAGTCTATTTTTTACTCTTACAGAAGTTACAGACAGTTCACAGCTGCTGCTTCTGGGTTTACTCTCATCTTCTGCTGCTTGTTCTGTTTAGAGTTGTGACTGGAGCCTATCCCTGTGACTTTGGGTCTTCAGCAGGAAAACCCTCAGGACAGTGGCTCTAATCGTTTTTCAGCCCATAAGGCAGGGCTATTCAACTTTATTTTCCAGAGGGCCAGATTTTACAGAGGACCATGGCTTCTGGGCCGGGTAGTTGCACAATACGTCATTGTTTTTGACATGAGATTGTGCCAAATATTCACAGGACTAGATTTATTTCTATAGTGATACAAACTAATGCTGCAAAATGTCCAAATCAACGATAAACTACAAAACCAAATTTGAACTGGAAAAATCTCAGCATTAAACTAGATTTAAACCAGAACTAAGCCAGGTCTTAAGAAGAATTAAATCAGGACTGAAATAGACACTGCAAAAATTAGATGTATCTTTGTTTTTGAGCCTATTTTAAATGTTTTCAAACAAAATTTACCAAACAACATGTTCTAAGTGGATTGTTTGGCTAAAATATGAAAAATACAACATTTTCTCACTGGAAACAAAGAAACAAGAAAAATACACTACATTCATTGGCAAATCTTCTTTTCAGACACGTATTAACACATTAAGAAATTATTGTAAAGTTGGTCACTATTTCTTGAGTCATTACCCAGAACTAAATCTACAAACAAGATAAATGTGTTTTTGTAATATTTTGAAAGTGGACTGAGGGCTGGATCATTACTTTGAAGGACCAATTTGGCACCAGGGCCTTAAGTTGAATAGTCCTGCCATAAGGTGTCCACACTTGTTTTGAGCATTTCATGTTAGGTGAGATGAATGTTTACCATGTGTAATTTTCTTTGCAGCTTGTAGATGGAGCAATTCCTGATGTGCTTGATTACAACTTTTTTTTTTGTTACATCTTTAAATTGGAGGCGCTTAAGAGCAGGTTTGAAGGACGGGAACAACACAAAAAGTGCATCATATTTGTATAGTTTCAGCAGGACTTAAAATTAGTTTTAGACAAGTTAGCTATACTTTTGCTTGAGTTGTGAGTATCAGTACTTTTGCCACCTCTGAACATTTTCAAACAGAAAAAATTAACTCATGCCTCACTCTCACAAAACCATAGCTAATTTTCTCATGCAGGAATTGTTTGGGCACAGCTTTTGTGAAGAGACCATAAGCTCCTCAAAGAGTCACTTAGACCATGGTTCTCAATTCATTTGTGGGGGTCCCCTGAAGACGTGAAAATGAACATTAAGATCTTAAAAAATTCAAATACAGCAAAAGATACAGTATATAGTTTTCCTATTTGCTGTTCTTCAAAATTAAATCAAACATAAGACTAAAGTCTACATTGGTGGTTCCCAAACTTTTTTGTCTTGATCATAATCTTACACACGCAGTATCCCCTAATTGTATTTGTGAATTCACAAACACGAGAGAAACCATCTGGCTTTCGTCCGGCCCGATTGGTTTGAGAGTCCGAAATGGCCGTGGTTCGGCCCACTCACATCACAGCAGTGTGGTTTTCAGGCCCAATCACATCGTAGCAGGGCGGGCTAACACGGGCCGTTAGCTCCCGGTGCCGCAGCCAAGTCTGATTCAAGCTAAACAAAGACGACGGCTTCCGTGGATGTACGTCTTTCTGCTGCTTTTGATGTGGTTTCAGCAGAAATACGGAGTAATTTCTTTTGAAAGAAGAGCAGTATGTGTGACACGTACTTGTTCTATCCCAAGCGGACATTGGATACACCATTACGAGTTGTTGCTGTGATTGGCTAGCTCAAATAAGGTAGGCCCCACACCCAATCAGCTCGAAGTATTTCACTAAACGCCCCACCTTTTCTCGAACGCTTTCAGCAAGTCAAGTCCCAGATGGATATAGTGAGAACTCAGATAGGAGTTCAACACATATTCATCTGGCCTGAGCCAGGTTACTGCCCTAAGCCAAGTACTAGCGTTTTTTTTTTTTTTTTGTTTTTTGTTTTTAAGTTATTTTGTCTTTATATACTCAAATATGTTCATTTATTGGCATTGCATTTTAATGTTTTATTAAATTATATATGAAAACATTGCCTCTTGACATGTGCGACAAATAGATTTTTTTTACACTACTTGCAATTCTACATTTCTTTTAAATCTGAAATCATTTCAAATACCCCTGAAGTCCACGTACGTTGGGAAACACTGGTCTACATTATCACTTTGCAGGTAGAATACATGTTGTGTTTGGGGTCGCGAATGGCTACGGTTGTTTTTGGGGTTACGCAAGTTTAAAAATTGTTTATTAATTAGATGAAGACAGTGTGTTGAGGTAAGGCACGTACAAAATAACTATAGTATTCTAGCTTTAACACAAATATTAACTAAATAAAATGGTAGTATTATTTGTAATAAAGAAAAGCTATGACGCAAAAACACATATTGAGCCTTCTAAGTCAGCCTGAAGTCCAAGCTATGTATGGCGCTGGTCTGTATAGGCTCATTGCCATAAATCACAAGCAAATATTGCCACAAACAGCAATCTATCACCAGCCCAAAGAATATGTACAAATAACATAATCTAGCTGAGCATACAGAGGGACAGATGGCAGAAACACAGAAAAAAAGACTGACTCTTGTCACTCTTCTCCAGCCTAATCTCATTTTGTGGAAATTGTGTCTCGTCCAACTCTTAATTTCTGTCACCATAGGCTCTGATCCAGCCTGCTGCTTAAACCAATTACCAAAACCATTAAGGCTACATATTATGCACAACCGACTGTCTGAGTTTGTAATGTTCCTTCGTCTAAAGATTATCTGGAGCTGTATTGAGCTTCATGATGAATCCTGATTTGAAATTTTCCAGATGTATGAAGTCACAGATACATTATTTTTTTACTAATCTGAATTCAAACTTTTAGATCAACTTCTAGAATAAAGACAGCAACATTTTATTATAATGTTTGATTAGGAAATACAACTACAAAAGCAATGCAAAGTTAGCCATATTTGGGATTTGATCTGATTGATCTGAAACAAGACTGAATGATGATTCGTGATGTAAATATTACAGATCTGTTACAAGGGAGTCTCACATAATGACATAGCTTAACAACAACATTTTGGAAGTAGTATTTGAATTTTTTGGAGTCAAGTTAAACATACTTTTAAATGGAGTTTTATTAAAAATCCTTCGTATGGTCCTGTGCCCCATGAGTTCTTGGAGCCAGATCACAATTTAGATCAGATAACGATTCTGTCTATTTTCTTGTTGCCTTTGAGGTAAATAAAATCATCTGCTTTTTCAGAAAGTCACCTACGTTACTCACTCAGGGCAGGACAACGGCTGACCAGTATTACAGATTTTCAGATAGAAACAAGCAATTAAGTCATTGGGGGAAAAAAAGTCCAAAACAAATGACCTCAGTCCTACACTTTGATTACAACATTGTATTTTTAACATTAAGAACAACATTTCAACATGTAAATATGCTAAATATCTATGTTTCATAATTAGATAAATACATATATTTTGGGGATCAAACCTGAAAATAGACAAAATCACCTTTCATCCCAGCACCAAGCCTAAAACAGCAACTTGCAACTTCCAACAAAAGAAACCCAAAGTTGTAAGAAAAGAGCAGATTTGGCAACTTTGAGCCAGCCAATAAGAGATGTAGATGAGGGGGAAAAAAAACTGTATTGGAACAAACAAATACATCAAATAGAAAAATGGGAAATCAAAAAACAAATTGTCACAGGAATGATTTGATTTTTATCATGATATTGCCCAGTCCTACTTGTTTTTAACCTTTACGTTGGTGTTAAAATAGACTCCCTCCCTTGTGCCCTCACAGGTTCCCTCTTCCCGCACTGAAGCCTCTGAGACTATCTTCAAAGTCATCTTCTGGCTGGGCTACTTCAACAGCTGCATCAACCCTATGATCTACCCCTGTTCCAGCAAGGAGTTCCAACGCGCCTTCACCCGCCTCTTGCGCTGCCAGTGCCAGCCAAGACGACGGGCTCTGCGACGTTTCTACGGTCAGCGCTGGAAGTCCGCGGTCAAGGGCATGAGCGGGGAGCAGAAAGCAGAATTCACCCCTGGATACTCCGTTCATGAAGCATTTGGCAGTTCTTTGTTTCAGAAAGGCAAAAACTCCTTTCACCTCAAATCTTGGAGCTTCTTTCCGCCGTTACAAAAGTCGTCGTTTCAGCTGAAGGAAAAAGTGAACAGTATTTCAAATAAAATCAGGGTTGGGGCTGGTAAGGGGACTCCTCCTGCTGTCGGACATATTGATATAGTGGATACAGTGTCCATGAGCATCTACAGCGGCTGTGAAGAAGGCAGTTACCAGTTTTATGACCTGGCTGAATGTTACAGTCTCAAGGAAACAGACATTTGACATTTTTATATTTATTTACAGCTGAAAAATATGAGGAATTTTGAGAGACAATTTTGAAAGACAATTTATTATTTTGAAAGAATAATATAAACTGAAACTTGAACATACACATTTGGTCTTGTAATTTGTCAATGTTGACACATGTCTTGCTGGTGTCATACTTTACATTTGTATATGTGGAAATATTAAGAAAAAAACTTTCAAAAGATTTCAAAAGACAAATTTGCCATAAGGTTGTTTGTCTCAACCTTGTGTCAGTTTTGAACATTTTACACCTGTTTTTGTTTGACCTGGACAAAAAGGGATATCTCTTTGAGAAGCCATATTAGCACAATTACAATATAGTTATAAAACCATTACGAAAAAGAATAGAGAAAATTGGCCCAAACTGTGCTGTGAACATGTGAGTATTTTTATGTGAGTATTTTTGTATTTTTATGTATTATAAATCATTACAGTCTTGAGAGTTGAGAATGTTTGGGGTGGAACTGGGTTAGTTGTGATTGGTTAAGCTCAGGCATTTATTTGAGCTGAAATAAATGACTCCACAGTGACGCCTCACTTTGCACTTTTGCTGACAGTAGTCCTTTTTAGAACAAGGTGCGTATGGAACCAAAACTCGCATCGCAGCAGTGCATCAGTCAAACCCAAAACTTTTGAATAATAAACTGATGAATGGAATAAAATCAGAACTAACGTTTGCTTGTAAATTGTATTATTTTTAACTTGTGACAAGGCATTGTTGATCTAATTATTTTAATATGCTGCTTCGTTGTTAAAAGGTGTTGTTTCAACATGTAATTAACACTGACCAGTTGCTGTGAAAAAGTTACATATTTGTCTTTTCTGATGTTATTGTGCAAACCTTAAGTATCAAATTAATAAATTGTTTTTGAGAAACACATGCTTTTCCCAACACATGGCAATGTAGCCACATCTAAAAGCATCTGATTTTTGCTTCTATAAAAATGTAAGCAAAGAGAAATAATTTATTGTAAGCTTCCGACATCAGTCTACATGTTTTGCTCATTCATGTTATGCATTCTGAGCCTCAAGATTGTTCATCACAATGTGTTTAAAGCTTTTATCACAGCTGTTAGGAGTGAGGCGTGCCGGTATGCTAACGGAAATTAGCCACAATGCTAACAGACTTAGTGGAGTTTGATGAACAAACGAGACATTATTGACAGAGACAGGGCATTGTGGAATAAACTCTAGTTGAATAAATGCACTAAAAAGATATCCGTGTTTGAGGGGATTCATTTTAAGTTATTTTATTGGAGTAAAATCAAGCATAGTCTCTTTCAAGTTACTACTTATGATGCGTTCTAGACAACTGGGATATTTCCCACTTCCCACTTGTAAAAAAAGCACTGCAACGCTGCGAGAATCTGGTCGAGGAAGTCCCACTTCACATTAGAGAGAAAAAGTGAATCTGCTACAAACCTATGTAAACATTGATTACAGGTCATTTAATGTTACTTTTGTTTAGTCTAATGGTTAGCATTAGCCATGACGTCTACTGGTATTTTTCAGCTTTTTGACTTTCCATTTCCCTGGAGCGAAGCAATAGCACTTTCGTATCGTAACTGAACTATATATGCATAATGCAATGAAAAAGTGTTGTTTCAGTCGGCAGTCATAAAAATTAATAAACAAATTTTATTTTATTTACATTAAAAATAAATATACGTAATTTATAAATGGAGTAGCCAATAGTAAACTATGATTTTTTTCAAGGTTTTCAAATGTCACAATTTATTCATTGATTTTTTAAATTGAAATACTGATGCGTGATACTTTTAACTCTCTAAAGACATCATATGTGCAAAATTGTCCATTGCTTCATCAAAAGCAGTTCTGTCAGGGACACACTTTTTTTCCACTGAGCCTCAAAACACACTGCTAAGAATTTCCTATATTCCTGTTGCCAGAGTTCTCTGAGATCTTGTGCACTGTTTTCAAATCATCCAATTGTAGATGGAGCTCAAACTCCATCATCTCCATTAGCTCAAACAATTCCTGATGAGGGAAACGCATGCCTGTCACTAATGGCACTTTGTAAAATGTAAAGTAAAGATACTGCAAGACTGCAAATAATACATCATATTTATTGTTTAATGAAGAAAATATTAATTCTGCATCATCAGCCCATTAACTTTTGCATTCATTTTGCAAATCTTTCCTTGTTTGCGATAGTTCCACCCATGACAAAGGCTCTTGTAGACAAACTCTGCATCTAATGAACATGAGAAACGCTCTGCGAAACGAGCGATTGAAAAAGCCATACAAGAAAGGGTTAAGCGATGAGTTAAGATAGCCTAGCCACAAGAACACATCCCACACTACAGGTTCTGTTTTGTATCCTATGAATGGGTCCACAACATTGATAGTAAAAAATGGCATCCAAAAGAGCAGAAAAACTCCCATTACAATGCCCAGTATTTTAGCGGCTTTACCTTCTCTTTTCATTGCGTTTCGATGTCTTTGTTTCTTGCTCGTATTTTTTCCCATTTGACTCTCCATTGCACTGATTTGCCGGCTTGTCTTTTGGCCACCTTGTAGATCTTCCAGTAAGCAAGCAGCATTGTCAGCATCGGCAAGTAAAATGATGCAACTGAAGCTACAACAGCGTAAACTTGATTAACCATGAACACGCAACTGTCCTTGGGAATTGGAACGTCACTGCTCGCAACATGAAGTTCAAGCATGACTGGGCCAAATGAAATAAGCAAAGGGAGAACCCAGCATAAGATGATGAGAAAAAACACACGGTTGTTGGACATCTTCAGGGAGTAGCACAATGGATTGCACACAGCGTAGTAGCGGTCAAAAGCTATACAGCTCAAATGGAAAATAGATGCACTACAGAGCATCACATCTAAGCTGGAGTGGATTTGACAGAAAAGAGGACCAAAAATCCAGCATCCTTCAATAGTTCGCACCATACTGTAAGGCATTACCACCAGCCCCACTAGACAGTCAGCTACAGCTAAAGACATTACAAATGAATTGGTAGGTGACTGGAGTCTCTTGAAATAGGCGATGGATGAAACAACCAGTGAGTTGCCCACCACAGTGCAGATAATGACCAGTGAGAGAAAGGTGTAGAGGAAAATTTGAGAAGCACGGTTCTGAAGTGTTGAGCAGGAATCATATTCAACCAAATTGGAAGAGTTCATCGATCCAGGTACATCCGAAGTGTGATTGGTCATGGTTGCAAAGCAGCTGGGGGGAAAAAAGAGTTAAGTGGTATATATGACACTGTTTGTTCCCATTACGTCTATGTCACTTACAGCATTGTTTTAGATAATATGCAGTAATAAAGTTATTCATAGCAGCATAATAATGAATACAGTAAAGTATATGAGGCATTTATCTATTATGCACACAACACAAATTCTAAAGAACATGCTCTCACCTTTATGCGCTGATGTCTTCTGGTGTCTATGCCTTGTTGCGTGTGCAGAGACCAAGGTTTGATGAAGAGGGGAGGGCTTTAAAGACATGATGCTAAATGCAGTTAAGTTATGCAAGAGAAACCAATTTTCTACAGCTATATTTAACACTTCTCGTCAGATGTTACATTGTTTACTATATGTACTATATCCGTTCACATGCCAAATTTAGCTTGGCCAAAAACAGCTTTGATCACTGTAAATATTTTAATTTAAATGTATTTATGGTTCTTGTGACGGGTTTGAAGATGCAGCAGAGCGCAGTCAGGGATTCTCTGTGGAGCTTTTTTACTGTGCATCCAGTGACAGGTGCATCTCGAGTGTGGTGGAAGTGTTCTAATTAAGCATAAGGGAATTTATATAAAGTAACACAAGATACAAACGTTTTATAAATTGAAGGTTGGGAAGGTGATGGTAAGATAAGGTAAGATATAAGATAGCATATCCTATATTTGTCCCACAATGCAACATACAATGGAATGGAAATTTAATAGTTTGTAACACATGGACTGTCCGCTCCAAAGAGCTTTGTCTAGCCGTCTCCACGCCACAGACTACTCATAGCGGAATTCGTGAATCCACACAATTCTTTGGTCTTAAAAAGTTTTACGCAGCTTTTCGGACATGGAGAGAGGAAAAAAAAGAACGGTCAGCGAGCACAAGAGAGTTTGTGATGTGTGTAGAAACAGGGAAGATAGGCAAATTTTTATTTGAATTTTTGTAGAATCAAAGATCCTCTTTTATAATGGGGTATTATGTTACAGTAATATTTCCTTATTACATCACCAGTATTAGTAAGATCTTTCTAATTACAGCTTAAACAAAATCCTGGCATCTTTGGACCTTTTTTTTTAATGACGTCATCAACTAGTAGGAGTTGACGTGACTGCTGCACTTGACTAGTCTAAAATTCAGCAGTCGTGCAACTATGATGAGGGTGAGGATGGCGATGTGGATGATGGTGATGACGATGATGGGATGATGATGATGATGATGATGATGATGATGATGATGATGATGATGATGATGACAAGGAGGAGGGTAGCGATGGTAGTGTTGATGACAAAGATGAATATGATGGTGGTGGTAGCGATGATGACGATGATTACAATGATGATAATGATGATAACCAGTAGGAGGAGGAGGATGGCAGTGGAAGTGTTGTTGACAATGATGATTATGATAGTGGTGGTGGCGGCGATAAGGATGATGATGATGGCGATGAGGAGGAGGAGGGGAAGAGGGAGAATGGTGGTGGTGGTGATGATGATGATAATGATGAATATGATGGTGATGATTATGATGATGATGATGATGAAAATGATGATGATGAAAATGATGGTGATGGTGGTAATGATGACAATGATGATGGTTATGATGACGATGATGATGACGACGAATAGGGGAAGAAGGAGAAGAAGGTGGTGATAATAATGATGAATATGATGGTGGTAGTTGTGATAATGATGGTGATGCTCATTGTTATGATAATGATGATGGGAGTGGATGAGGAAAATGGTGGTGGTGATGATGAGTATGATAATGATTATGATGATGATGATGATGCTGATTTTGGTAGTGGTGGCCGTGATGATGGCGATGAAAATGATGTTGATGAGGGTGATGTTCTTGATAACGACAACGATGATGATGATGATGATGATGATGATGATAGTGATGTTGGTGGTGGTGGTGGTGATGATGATGATATTGATGTTGGTAGTGGTGGTGGTGGTGATGATGGTGATGTTGGTAGTGGTGATGTTTGTAGTGGTGGTGGTGGTGGTGATAATGATGATAGTGATGTTGGTAGTGGTGGGGGTGATGTTGGTAATGGTGATGTTTGTAGTAGTGGTGGTGGTGATAATGATCATGATGATGATGATGAAAGTGATGTTGGTAGTGGTGGTGGTGATGATGATGATGATGATATTGGTGGTGGTGGCGGTGATGATGAGGATGATGATATGATAGTGGTGGTGGTGGTGGTGATGATGATGATAGTGATGTTGGTAGTGGTGATGATGAGGATGATGATGATGTTGGTGATAATGACAAAGATGATGATGATGATGATGATGGTGATGATGGTGAATAAAGTTGACACAAACATCGAACACTGTTTTGAGATGTACAGTTTTGAAAATATATTATTTTCAAGTATACCTACGAGTCTAATCAATGTTAACTGTTTTTGTAGCAGGTGAATTGTAAGAACTCAGGCAAAGACCACACAAATTAACATTGATTTGAAATTACAGTTCAAACATTTGCATAAAACTTAAAAAAAAGTAAAATATTTCATGGCATTAATAGGTGCAGTATACAGTGAACTCTTAGATCAGGGGTGCCCAAACTTTTTTGATGGAGGGACAACTGCAATGTAGTGTATCGTGTTGAGGGCCAAACCAAATTTATGTTGCGCTCAAAACGTATTTGCAATTTGTATATGTTTTAGGACAGAGTTTTTCAACATAATGCCCAGGGGCAGATTAGGCCCTTAAACCGTTTAATCCTGACCTATGATCCATCTTTCAAACAATAGAAAATGTATCTGTTTGACATAGTACTTAGTCTTGATCTACGTAGTTCTAGTTCAGGAACCCACAGAAGTATTTTTCCCTATCAATTAATTCAATTTTGATGTATACTGTAGTCCAAAATCACAACAGCAGTTATCTCAGAGGACTTGAAAGAAAATCAAATAATTAAACATTCGGTTAATACCAACAGAAGCATTGGAAAATCAGAAACAGTCATTATTCAAAGATGAAGAATTGTCCCAGAGCAGCCCCTGTATTTAAACTCTCCTTGACAAAAAACAAAAAAACAAAAAAAAAAACAGTGAAGGAGAGACACGCTTTGACAGACACTTTACAAACTGTGAGGGTCTGGGAGCGGAGCGCCGAGGATCAATTTCGTGGGCAGCCTTTCCAAGCGCTCAGTCAACCAATCACAGAAAACAGCGACACAATGTTTTTGTAAACATGTAGCCCGAGGATTTTTTTCAGTATGAAGCCCCGCAACACGGTTTGCTGCTCAGGTTTGAAGGAATTGGTACATTCATTGTTCAAAACCGAAGCACGAGCCGAATCAGCTACGTTCGCCTTCTTGAATGTTTTGAAATGGGGCTTGCAAGCAACTTCCGACTTTTTAGTGTCACGTGTCATAATTGCCGTGCTTGATTGGATCGTCTTAACTTTGGGAATATAGAAATTAGGAGGGGCTGGCTGGTCAGGCAAGATCCATGACAGGCTTTAAATGAATTAATTCAAATATAACTTTGAGTAAACTAATGGTGAATAGAGGCCACTATAACAAGGCTCTAGCAGTTTGGATGTGGTGAACATTTCTTGATGAGACTGCGCTGCTTGCGGCTTAGTGGAGGGACCCTTCTGCATCATCAGCTGATGTCTCAGGATCCCAGGCGTTTCATCCCTTAACCTGTACGCTTCACCTAAGTGGGGCAACAAAGACTAAGCTTCACCTGCAGAAGGTTCCAGCACAGCCACCTTGAACTCCCCTCAGCTGCCGAAGCAATCTCTCCCAATGCCCTCTTCAAATGACTGTGTTCTAGTCTGATTCTTTGGAGAAAATAACGTTTTGATGATGAAGGAAATCTGCAACAGCCTACTTCTATGGGAAAGAGGGCCACATTCCATCCCTTGGAATGAGCTTTATCAGCAAGGTCCTGATACTGACCACAAGTCTTTCCTCCATGGGACTGTAAGTTTCGTTATTACAATTGATCTTGTACTCTTCGACAGAAAGATCATGTCAGGACGAAGTGAAGTGACTACTACTTTACTACAACACATACATAATAGGTCCTCTTTAAAGCTTTATTGGTTAGAAGGTTTGATTTTCTTATCACTTTTATGTTCTCCAGTGTTTCCTCTGAAGAGCCTCTGAACCAGGAGCTGTGGTTGACTGTGGCTGCTGGGCTCTGGACCATGGGCCCTGGAGGTTTGGTCTTGACCTCATTTCTTCTCTGGGCCCTGGGCTGGTTTCCTCTGGGCGCATGTGACTCAGCTCCTCTGATGATACTGCCTTTGGTTCATCTGTACCCAGCCAATATATGTATACAAATGTAGCAGAGTGCATTTTTGTTGTTTGTGTGTGTGTGTGGGGGGGGGGGGGGGGGGGGGGGCAGTGCTTGCATGTGGGGAAGAGGGGGTAAGGTTGGGATGAAAGGTGGGGGGTATGTGGGGTATGGGTACAAATGTAATGTGGATCTTGTGTGCGGGAGTGTTGGAGTCATGTGGTTTTTAATGCACTGTAAAGGACTTTGTGTGGCATTATATGTATAAAAGCACTTTATAAATAAAGTTTGATTTGATTTGAAGAAGGATTTTAAATTAGTTTTGAAACTCAATAGGAAGCCAGCGAAGATCTTTTAGTACAGGGTGATGTGCTCTCGCTTTATCAAAATTTATGTAACTGTAGTTTATAATGTTAAAACATAATCGGTAGCACTTTAAAAGACCTCCACAGTACCTACCAGTTAAGTACCGTGTCAGTTACTAGTAACTAACAGTGACACTTACTAATACTTACTCTGGTACTTACTGTGGTACTTACACTGGTACCTAGAGTGGTACTTTGAGTGGTACTTGTACCAGCAGTTACTGGTACATACCACTGGTAGTTACTGGTACTTACTGTTGTACTTACACTGGTACCTACGGTGGTACTTTGAGTGGTACTTGTACCAGCAGTTACTGGTACATACAACTGGTACTTACACTGGTACTTACTGTGGTACTTACACTGGTACCTAGAGTGGTACTTTGAGTGGAACTTGTACCAGCAGTTACTGGTACATACCACTGGTACTTACTGTGGTACTTACACTGGTACCTAGAGTGGTACTTTGAGTGGTACTTGTACCAGCAGTTACTGGTACATACCACTGGTAGTTACTGGTACTTACTGTGGTACTTACACTGGTACCTACAGTGGTACTTGTACCAGCAGTTACTGGTATATAACACTGATAGTTACTGGTACTTACTGTGGTACTTACACTGGTACTACTGTAGTAGTTGACAGTCAACTACTAACCCACACGAGGTACCAAGTTGGAGAAGTGTGTGTTAGTGGTGGGGATAAACTCACTCCCCTCAGGTATAAGATCTGACTGGCAAACTGGGCTGAGGGAGCGTTCCCTTTAGCTCAATGAGTTTGTCGGTCGATCGCCCCGCAGGAGACCCGGGTTCAACTCCCACTCAGGGCATGTGCAAGACCCTACCGGTCACACTAGTAGTTGACTGTCAACTACTGTAGTAAGTACCACTCAAGTACCAGTATGTGTCACTTTAGAACAGGTCCCGTTGTTACTAGTACTTAACTGTCAACTACTGTAGTAAGTACCACTAAAGTACCTGTATGTGTCATTTTAGAACAGGTCCCGTTGTTACTAGTAGTTGACGGTGAACTACTATAGTACGTACCACCCAAGTACCAGTATGTGTCACTTTAGAACAGATCCCGTTGTTATTAGTAGTTGACTGTCAACTACTGTAGTAAGTACCACTGAAGTACCCGTATGTGTCACTTTAGAACAGGTCCCGTTGTTACTAGTAGTTGACTGTCAACTACTGTAGTAAGTACCACTAAAGTACCAGTATGTGTCACTTTAGAACAGGTCCCGTTGATACTAGTAGTTGACTGTCAACTACTGTAGTAAGTACCACTCAAGTACCAGTATGTGTCACTTTAGAACAGGTCCCGTTGATACTAGTAGTTGACTGTCAACTACTGTAGTAAGTACCACTGAAGTACCAGTATGTGTCACTTTAGAACAGGTCCCGTTGTTACCAGTAGTTAACTGTCAACTACTGTAGTAAGTAAGTACCACTCAAATACCAGTATGTGTCACTTTAGAACAGGTCCCGTTGTTACCAGTAGTTAACTGTCAACTACTGTAATAAGTACCATTGTAGTACCACTATTTACCATTATGTATTTGGTATTTGTCAATAAATGTTGGAATTAAGCTGAGATTGTTGTAAATTGTTTTCTGTTGTTTTGTTTACTGAAACAAATAATTACTTTGGTATTTGTCAATACCCAATATTGTTGTGACATAAATAAAGACCTTGGTGCTTTTTTAACATTTGCATTTTGTTGTTATTCATAATTTATAAGCTCTACTTTTTTAATTTAGTACCAATAATACCACCACTGAAACATATGTGTGTGCCACAAATTATTAAAAGTGGTAAGTGTATTAATAGTTACCACTGTAAGTACCAGTCACTGCTGACACAAGTACCACCTTAAGTACCAGTGTAAGTACTACAGTAAGTACCAGTAACTATCAGTGTTATGTACCAGTAACTACTGGTACAAGTACCACTGTAGGTACCAGTGTAAGTACAAGTGTAAGTACCACAGTAAGTACCAGTAATTACCAGTGGTATGTACCAGTAACTGCTGGTACAAGTACCACTCAAAGTACCACCGTAGGTACCAGTGTAAGTACCACAGTAAGTACCAGTAACTACCAGTGGTATGTACCAGTAACTGCTGGTAAAGTACCACTCTAGGTACCACTGTAAGTACCACAGTAAGTACCAGAGTAAGTACTAGTAAGTGTCACTGTTAATTACTAGTAACTGACACGGTACTTAACTGGTAGGTACTGTGGAGGTGCTACCGGTATAAGATGTGACCGGCAAACTGGGCTGAGGGGAGCGTTCCCTTTAGCTCAATGAGTTTGTCGGTCGACAGCCCCGCAGGAGACCCGGGTTCAACTCCCACTCAGGGCATGTGCAAGACCCTACTGGTCACACTAGTAGTTGACTGTCAACTACTGTAGTAAGTACCACTCAAGTACCAGTATGTGTCACTTTAGAACAGGTCCCGTTGTTACTAGTAGTTGACTGTCAACTACTGTAGTAAGTACCACTGAAGTACCAGTATGTGTCACTTTAGAACAGGTCCCGTTGTTACTAGTAGTTGACTGTCAACTACTGTAGTAAGTACCACTAAAGTACCAGTATGTGTCACTTTAGAACAGGTCCCGTTGTTACTAGTAGTTGACTGTCAACTACTGTAGTAAGTACCACTCAAGTACCAGTATGTGTCACTTTAGAACAGGTCCCGTTGTTACTAGTAGTTGATGGTCAACTACTATAGTAAGTACCACTCAAGTACCAGTATGTGTCACTTTAGAACAGGTCCCGTTGTTACTAGTAGTTGACTGTCAACTACTGTAGTAAGTACCACTCAAATACCAGTATGTGTCACTTTAGAACAGGTCCCGTTGTTACCAGTAGTTAACTGTCAACTACTGTAGTAAGTACCATTGTAGTACCACTATTTACCATTATGTATCATGGTATTTGTCTATAAATGTTGGAATTAAGCTAAGATTGTTGTAAACTGTTTTCTGTTGTTTTGTTTACTGAAACAAATTGATGTTTTTTTAACATTTGCATTTTGTTGTTATTCATAATTTATAAGCTCTACTTTATTATTTAGAACCAATAATACCACCACTGAAACATATGTGTGTGCAAGATATTCATTTTTTGTCAAAAAAATAATGTTTTTAAACGTGCACGTGGTCTTAAATTTTGCTATGCAAGGTCTTAAAAAGTCTTAAGTTTTGTTCTAGAAGGTGTGCAGGAACCCTGTGTACTAATAGTTACCACTGTAAGTACCAGTCACTGCTGACACAAGTACCACCTTAAGTACCAGCGTAAGTACCAATGTAAGTACCACAGTAAGTACCAGTAACTATCAGTGTTATGTACCAGTAACTGCTGGTACAAGTACCACTGTAGGTACCAGTGTAAGTACCAGTGTAAGTACCACAGTAAGTACCAGTAACTACCAGTGGTATGTACCAGTAACTGCTGGTACAAGTACCACTCAAAGTACCAGTGTAAGTACCACAGTAAGTACCAGTAACTACCAGTGGTATGTACCAGTAACTGCTGGTACAAGTACCACTCAAAGTACCACTCTAGGTACCAGTGTAAGTACCACAGTAAGTACCACAGTAAGTACCAGTGGTATGTACCAGTAACTGCTGGTACAAGTACCACTCAAAGTACCACTCTATGTACCAGTGTAAGTACCACAGTAAGTACCACAGTAACTACCAGTGGTATGTACCAGTAACTGCTGGCACAAGTACCACTCAAAGTACCACTCTAGGTACCAGTGTAAGTACCACAGTAAGTACCACAGTAAGTACTAGTAAGTGTCACTGTTAGTTACTAGTAACTGACACGGTACTTAACTGGTAGGTACCGTGGAGGTCTTTTAAAGTGCTACCACATAATCTAATGTTAAGAATATCCAAATAAAACCTTTGTCCCAGAAGATACCAGCTGAAAAATCTGTCCCTCAAAGACCCTAAGGTTGGAAAGCCCTGTTATATGACAATAGACTTAATTTTACGCCCATTGACACTTTATAATTTAATCAAATGAATTAAATCTAGACACTAAGCTTTCACCAAGCACTAAAATTAACAGCTCTTAAGGTGTTTTTAAGCGATTTATTGGTTACTTTCATACTATATGTTATTGTGGGCAGAGACCAGTTTCTTTAAGTCATATGTCAGAGAATTGTCTTTTACTTTGTATTGGGGGGGACAATACAAAGACCCTGTGTGTGTGTGTGAGCCAGAGCAGGGACAGAAGACCGCGCAGGTAAGGGCTTGTGTCCGGTGCGAAGGAGGGCTGAGCTCAGTCACAGAGGAGATGTTTAGCTCTTTGGCGTTTTTTATTTGATCTCAATACGATCGGTTATTTAAATACGATGGGTTGAAGTTTTGACTTGTTAATGACGTTAAATACAGCGGATTCATTTACCGCGGGACTAATTAGCGATCGATAACGGCCGCGCGCGGGGCTTTTTCGGGTTGTTTTGTCTTTGCTTTAGTGAATGTATGACTACATCAGATCTGCATTTACCCATCAGAGTTGTAGTATTGGTAAGAAAGAGAAGTGAACAAACAGAACAGCAGGAGAGAAAGGTGCAGGAGGAGGAGACAAGCTTATGATCAAGCAGAATAAATATTTTTTTAATAATAATTAGGCAAAATAAACAGAATCATTTCGAACTCACTGTGACATTCTACGAATCTTGAGCTTCTTATTGGTTTTTATTTTGTCCAAATCTGTCTTATATTCACAGAGCAAAGGTTAAAAACATGTGGTGACATTTAACAAGCCTAAATAAGAGCTAAATGCGCACGTTGTGGTGCATCGTGGAAAGTTATCTGTACAGTTTTTGTTTTTGCATGAATGTGACAAAACAACTTCTGTCCTGAAATACTGTAGGTAAGTTTTAAAAAATTTGAATATCAAGAAAAAGTTCAATATCTTTTATAATTCGATTCTGAATTATCAAACCAGTGTAATATTTATGTTTGACACATGATGTGAAATAATTCATGCCTTTATTTTGAGATATTTTGATTATTCTGGCTTTAGATGAAAAAAGGTTAGTGTCTCAAAAAATTTGAATATTGCACAAGATTATTACAAACAGAGGCATTAAAAAATTTCTGAAAAGTATGTTAATTTCTATATGCATTAATATTTGGCTGTGTGTTCTTTTGCATGAGTCACTGCAACAGTGTGGTGAGGTCTGAAGGAGATCAATCTGTAGCACATAAAAATATACTTTTCAGAAACCTGATCTTTCTTTTAAAAATATCTTTTTTATAATAATCTTGTGCAGTATTCACATTTTTTGAGACACTGATTTCTTTTGTTTTTTGTCATCTTAAGCCAGAATAATCATAATGTCCAAAAATAAAAAAAAAATTATTATTTCACTTCATTTGTCACAAACCTAAATTACACACTGGTTTGACTTTCAGAATTAATGTACAAAATATTTGAACTTTTCCCTGATATTCTAATTTTCTGACACATACCTGTATTTATTTTATTTATTTTTTTTTTTTTTGCTGCAGCAGTGTTTTGTATTTGCACTGAGCTCACAGGTCCCATCACACAGGGCTTCTAAAGATGAGTTGTTCAGGGCCTGAGCTGAGATATTAAAAATCAGAGGTTGGAGGCACCTTTTATCAGGGGCCTCTTTTTTCAATTTAAAAAATAAGAATATCACTCCTAAAATGCATCAGATTGCGGGAAATTGCATAGGATTTATTAAAATGTTCCGTGGGGGAGTGCCCCCACACCCCCGAATTTATATCAGGACCTATTCATATTGAAATCTTTTGGAATAAAGACCTTATGTGTCCCAATACTTGTGGCTATAGTGGCTGTGGTGTGAATCTAAACTAAATGAAAATATATTTTGCCCCCTGTTGGTAGTCAATCAATAGTGCGGCTCTTTAAGGTTTTATGTCTCAATGCAAAAAATGTATTAAAACAAATTAAATAGATGAAATGTAAACGTCGTCTCATCTCATGTGCCCTTTTTTTTACTTTGAGCCCCTGCCCCTTTTGAGGTCTCTGCACGCCCCTGGTCAGGTTTCACAACTTTCATAAAATATTGGTGTTTGGGTTTTTAACAGAACATGAAGACATGAAATATAAATAAATAAATAAATCAGTTTAATTTTTATAACAGCAACAACAACAAAAAAATCGTTTTTCTAATTGTAATTTTTAAACTTGTATAGTTTGTAAATATTGCCCTCTAGTGTTGCAGGCCAATTACTACATTATACCAGACAAGGCATATCATTGAAGACAAGGTTGAAAATAGAAAATTTGGTTAAATCACATGAACAGATGTTTGACCATATTTAATTGTAATCTGTAGAGGACTTGAGGCAAAAATTATAAATAAAAGAAACAGTTAGGTTAGGGATGTTCATCATGTCTTCTTAAAGTTTTCTTCTATATCTAGAAGAAAACACTTTCATAAAAGAAACAGTTTAAATTGAGTATGTTTAATACGGCAATTGACTTTTTAAAATATTTGAACACACCCGGTTCTATTACACAATAAACTCTATTTGATCAACTAGAAACTTATGAATCATGAATGTTGACCATTTATTTTTTTTTAATGTCACACAAAAGCTTAACTATTTCAAAAACTATTAAAAAGTTTCAGAACTTACTGAACCACAATTTCTAATAAAGCATTCTTTGTTATCCAGATAACAAACAACAATGCTAATATGAATAACAACAAAGTGACATACAGTATATAATAGATTAGACTTAAAGTGCATATAAAATATTAGACTAATTATGTGAGTAAAACTTGGACTTTGCAGAAAAATTAAATAAATATAAATAACTGCCAGTTTTTATATGCCACCAAATTCATATGCACTTTAACAAAAGTTAACAGACATTAGAAGCAACAAGTCAAAAAATATGGTCATAACAAAAAAACAACACATATTCAAAGCTATCTCTTTTTGTCAGTAATACATTTAGTCTCAAGATCATTTCCATTACATTTCACAAAGATTTTACATTGTCACAGATTTTGGCAAAGGTCTTGAAAGCACTTCTTTTACCCCGTTTCAATGTTGGTAAGTTTCATTGTGCTTACTCTTCATATATATATATATTTAATTATAAATCTGCCAAAATCTGTGTGATAGCTAAAAGTAATAATGTCAGTATTGACATAGAAATCATTGTGGGCTGTGAACTTCCTGCTGATGATTCTGCAATGAATGATGATGAATCAATTGTTATTTCACACAACATAAGATAACTTTTAATTGTAAAAATATGAATTACTTACGTGCTGAGACACTGCCTGCAATGACATTCAGACTGGTAGAATTAGACAATGCACTGCTCAATTGTGAAGTTGCAGTGCTTGATGCTGGAACTGAACTTTTATTTTGGTACACAAGAGTCATGTCAACAGCTACAGATCCGCTTCTGCAATTATAATGAAGATTTTTGTTTCATCAGTAAGTATGCTCAGTAAGAAGACTAAAATTTAAAAGGTATTGCTTTATTACTTACGAAAATGAATTTAGAATAGATCGAAGAAAAGTTGAACCATAAAGCGTCTTACATGCTGAATTGACCTGTAACATTTACATGAAATACCAAATTGAAATTATAAAGGATTATATTTTCAATTTCAATCAGATAAAGTAGATTCCTAGTGGTTTTGTTTTTTGTTGTTTTCCAGTTTTTTTCTAATGCTCTAAGTAATAAACTACAATGTATGAGGATCAGCTATTTAGTGGATTTAAAGTGAACCCTGACTATAAAGACAAATATGGCTAAAACACTAGTACTGGTCATGTTTGCTCAAATAAATTACAAACAAATATATAACTGCTTACTATTTTTATAAAATCTGCATTGTTTTTGAGCTACTGGGCGCCACCATATTGTCCAGACACAATGCATTTTGGGTTGATGACATCAAATGGTTGCATTTGGTTGTTGCCATGGTTACTCCTGTGGTTCGATCAGTGAACAGTTGAAACAGAAACACCACTCACAGTGTCCAGTTCTTCAGTTTAACTAGATTCCACATCATCTTCATGTATTTAGCCTCAAACTGAAAAGTTTGAACAGAGTAATTCACGTTGGTCAGTTACCTGCTACTGCCTGTTACCTTGACAACCACCAGAGGGCAGACAGACAACCATTTGACGTCACAGCCAGGCCAAAATGGCAGCCAAGTTATTTCTTTGAAACATGATTTTGATAAAACTACAAATACTTTTAAGGTTTTTGTCCTGAATTTATATAAGTGATGATATTATAAGAGTCTTAGGGTAAACATGTGATTGTGGCCAGGGTTCGCTTTAACATAGAATGTCCCCTTTTATAGAATACTTACCTCACTCAACACTGTGGCTGCTAAGGTTGTGTATGCTGTAGATGAGGAGTTCAAGAGATCAGATGAAAAAGTTTGGTCTAGCCTGAAAGTCAGGCTCTGTGTTCCTTCACTGGAAGTTGGGGAATCTGTCCCTAGGGTTGTGGTAGCAGTGGTAGTTGTGGTAGTTGTGGTAGTCACAGCGGCTGTTGTACTTGCTGCTGCGGTTGTAGTCGTCGCAGCAGTAGTGGCATTTGCGGAGGTTGTCGTCGCAGCGGTTGTAGTTGCCGCAGCAGTGGTGGCATTTGCTGCGGTTGTCGCAGCAGCGGTTGTAGTTGCCGCAGCAGTAGTGGCATTTGCGGCAGTTGTTGCAGCAGCGGTTGTAGTTGCTGCAGCAGTAGTGGCATTTGAGGCGGTTGTCGCGGCAGCGGTTGTAGTTGCTGCAGCAGTAGTGGCATTTGCGGCGGTTGTTGCAGCAGCGGTTGTAGTTGCTGCAGCAGTAGTGGCATTTGCGGCGGTTGTCGCGGCAGTGGTTGTAGTTGCCGCAGCAGTAGTGGCATTTGCGGCTGTTGTAGTCTCCGCAGCAGTAGTGGCATTTGCGGCGGTTGTAGTCGCCGCAGCAGTAGTGGCATTTGCGGCAGTTGTAGTCGCCGCAGCAGTAGTGGCATTTGCGGCGGTTGTAGTCGCCGCAGCAGTAGTGGCATTTGCGGCGGTTGTAGTCGCCGCAGCAGTAGTGGCATTTGCGGCGGTTGTAGTCGCCGCAGCAGTAGTGGCATTTGCGCCGGTTGTAGTCGCCGCAGCAGTAGTGGCATTTGCGCCGGTTGTAGTCCCCGCAGCAGTAGTGGCATTTGCGGCGGTTGTAGTCGCCGCAGCAGTAGTGGCATTTGCAGCGGTTGTAGTCGCCACAGCAGTAGTGGCATTTGCAGACGTAGTCGCCGCAGCAGTAGCATTTGCAGCAGTCGTAGTCGCCGCAGCAGTAGTTGCATTTGCAGCGGTTGTAGTCGCCGCAGCAGAAGTGGCATTTACAGCAGTTGTTGGAATAATTGCAGTAGTTCCTTTATTAGAAAATTTGAAAAAATCAAAATGCATTTCTGTGTGAAATCACTCATGCAAATTATAAACTAAAATTTTGTGTTTAAAAGACATGTTAGATAGTAAATTAAATTACATAATTAACCATTGGTTACCTGCTGCAGTGGTAGAAGCAGCTGTAGTTGGAGCTACCGTTGTTGTCTCAACAGCTTAAATCAAGGAATATTTGATTATAAAAAGATCATTTTAATTATCAAGAAGACAGTAGTAAAAAAAATACATACCAGAGGCAGAAATTGTTGAAGTGTTGACATTTAAGGTAAAATTAGAGCTCGATGTAGCATTCACCAAAGTGTCAGAGACAGTTGTTGTATTTGGCAATGTATTTGTATCATTGAATTCCAATTCAGCCTCTGTTTTAACAGACCCTTTGCTGCAGAGTTATCAAGTTACAGAACAGCTTTAGTTGTCATGTGTTCATATTTAAACATAGCATCAAAACGTAGACTTGTTTAATATTATTTACAAACCTGAAAGCTTTAATGATCGCACGAATAAACCTTGAACCAAATTTGGCTGAATAAATAGCATTAAGCTGTGGATCAAGTAATCAAAAATGTTATTTACAACGTTCTGTCAAATACTGTATATAAATATTGGTAAATCTATGTCATAATTATATAATGGAAAAACAAAAAAAGAGATAGATATACCGCTTTGGTGACTTTTTCTTCCAATGCCTTGAATTCAGGGGAAGATTTATTCTCAAGGCTGGGTGTAAATGTTTCCTGCATCTTAAATTCAAGTTTTAATCTTGGTTCCTGTTTTGTAGCTGCTGTTGTGGTAGTTGTGGTGGTAGTTGTAGTAGTTGGGGTGGAAATGCTTGTTGGAGAAGGTGATGTTATGTCGGTTGTGGAGGTGATGTCATGTTGGTTGGTGGAGGTGATGTCATGTTGGTTGGAGGAGGTGATGTCATGTTGGTTGGAGGAGGCGATGTCATGTTGGTTGGTGGAGGTATGTCAGTGGAGTGTGCATGTTGGTGGTGGAGGTGATGTATGTTGGTTGGTGGAGGTGATGTCATGTTGGTTGGTGGAGGTGATGTCATGTTGGTTGAGGGAGGTGATGTCATGTTGGTTGGTGGAGGTGATGTCATGTTGGTTGGTGGAGGTGATGTCATGTTGCTTGGTGGAGGTGATGTCATGTTGGTTGGTGGAGGTGATGTCATGTTGGTTGGTGGAGGTGATGTCATGTTAGTTGGTGGAGGTAATGTTATGTTGTTGGTGGAGGTGATGTCATGTTGGTTGGTGGAGGTGATGTCATGTTGGTTGCAGGAGGTGATGTCATGTTGGTTGGTGGAGGTGATGTCATGTTGGTTGGTGGAGGTGATGTCATGTTGGTTGGTGGAGGTGATGTCATGTTGGTTGGTGGGGTGATGTCATGTTGGTTGGTGGGGTGATGTCATGTTGGTTGGAGTTAGGTGATGGAGACGTAGCATTTACAGCTGCAAAAAAAATATTGTCATTTTTTTCTGTAAAGTTACAAATTGCAAATGATTGTATTTACTTATTTATTTATTTTGCTTTTGTGTGTGTTGCTTACTTGTCATGGTGGAGGTAGCGATTGTAGTCGTGGCAACAGTTGTTGTCTCCACAACTAAAAAACAAAACAGTTGTAATTTTGTCTCAGCTTGGGAGTAAAAAAGACAACAGCTGAACAAATACTCACCACTTAAAGCAATGCTTGATGTATTCACACTCAGGGAAAAGTTTGAGCTGGTCGTAGCTTCCACCAAAGTATCAGAAACAGACGTCACATTGGGAACTGTGTTTTCTTGATTAAAAATGACTTCAGTATCTGCTTTCACTGATCCTTTACTGCACATTTACACAAAAAAGTTAATTATCTCCAATCATACAAATATCTTAAAATGTACAAAATGACAAACATACCTGAAACCTTTAACAACTGTACGGTTAAAAGCTGACCCAAATTTGACTTTAAACACTGCATCAAGCTGTAAAAAAATACAGGCTTATTAGGAATTACTGAAGATTATAATGCTGGGAATGTCAAAACATTTAGCTTTCCAATCTTATTGGAGTAAAGCAAGTGATGCCCCTAAGTCAAGTTAAAGGTCAGATTTATGATGAGTCAACCCTACTAACATAAAGAACCTATATATTTCACAATTGGGTTCTTACCGCCTTTATGACTTTTTCTTCCAATGCCTTGAACTCCGGTGAAGATTTGTTTTCAAGGCTAGGTGTAAATGTTTCCTCCATCTTAAATTCAAGTTTTAACTTTGGTTCCAGTTTAGGAGCTGCTGTTGTTGTTGTAGTTGAAGTACTTTGAGTGGACATGCTTGTCACGTCGGTTGGTGGAGGTGATGTCATGTTGGTGAAAGAGGTGATGTCATGTTGGTTGGTGAAGGTGATGTCATGTTGGTTGGTGGAGGTGATGTCATGTTGGTTGGTGATGTCATGTTGGTTGAGGGAGGTGATGTCATGTTGGTTGGTGGAGGTGATGTCATGTTGGTTGGTGGAGGTGATGTCATGTTGGTTAAAGGAGGTGATGTCGTGTTGGTTGGTGGAGGTGATGTCATGTTGGTTGGTGGAGGTGATGTCATGTTGTTGGTGGAGGTGATGTCATGTTGGTTGGTGGAGGTGATGTCATGTTGGTTGGTGGAGGTGATGTCATGTTGCTTGGTGGAGGTGATGTCATGTTGGTTAAGGGAGGTGATGTCATGTTGGTTGGTGGAGGTGATGTCATGTTGGTTGGTGGAGGTGATGTCATGTTGGTTGGTGGAGGTGATGTCATGTTAGTTGGTGGAGGTGATGTCATGTTGGTTGGTGGAGGTGATGTCATGTTGCTCGGTGGAGGTGATGTCATGTTGGTTAAGGGAGGTGATGTCATGTTGGTTGGTGGAGGTGATGTCATGTTGGTTGAGGGAGGTGATGTCATGTTGGTTGGTGGAGGTGATGTCATGTTGGTGGTGGAGGTGATGTCATGTTGATTGAGGGAGGTGATGTCATGTTGGTTGGTGGAGGTGATGTCATGTTGGTTGTGGAGGTGATGTCATGTTGGTTGGTGGAGGTGATGTCATGTTGGTTGGTGGGGGTGATGTCATGTTGGTTGGTGGAGGTGATGTCATGTTGGTTGATGGAGACGTAGCATTTACAGCTGCAAAAAAAAATTGTCATTTTTTTTTCTGTAAAGTTACAAATTGCAAATGATTGTATTTACTTATTTATTTATTTTGCTTTTGTGTGTGTTGCTTACTTGTCATGGTGGAGGTAGCGATTGTAGTCGTGGCAACAGTTGTTGTCTCCACAACTAAAAAACAAGACAGTTGTAATTTTGTCTCAGCTTGGGAGTAAAAAAGACAACAGCTGAACAAATACTCACCACGTAAAGCAATGCTTGATGTATTCACACTCAGGGAAAAGTTTGAGCTGGTCGTAGCTTCCACCAAAGTATCAGAAACAGACGTCACATTGGGAACTGTGTTTTCTTGATTAAAAATTATTTCAGTTTCAGCTTTCACTGATCCTTTACTGCGCATTAACACAAAAAAAGTCAATTATCTCTAATAAAAACATGTCTTAAAATGTATAAAATGACAAAACATACCTGAAACCTTTAACAACTGTACGGTTAAAAGCTGACCCAAATTTGACTTTAAACACTGCATCAAGCTGTAAAAATAAATTTAGGCCTATTACATTTACTGAAGATTATAATACTTGAAATGTCAAAACATTTAGCTTTCCAATCTTAGTGGAGTAAAGCAAGTGATGCCCCTAGGTCAAGTTAAAGGTCAGATTTATGAAGAGGCAACCCTACTAACATAAAGAACTCATGATTTTCACAAAAAATGTTCTTACCGCCTTTGTGACTTTTTCTTCCAATGCCTTGAATTCTGGCGAAGATTTGTTTTCAAGGCTAGGTGTAAATGCTTCCTCCATCTTAAAATCAAGTTTTAACTTTGGTTCTAGTTTAGGAGCTGCTGTTGTTGTTGTAGTCGAAGTACTTTGAGTGGACACGTTGGTTGGCGGAGGTGATGTTATGTTGGTTGGTGGAGGTGAGGTCATGTTTGCTAAAGGAGGTGAGGTTGTGTGACTGAAGGAGGTGAGGTCGAGTTGGCTGAAGGAGGTGAGGTCGTGTTGGCTGAAGAAGGTGAGGTCGTGTTGGTCGAAGGAGGTGAGGTCGAGTTCGCTGAAGGAGGTGAGGTCGTGTTGGTCGAAGGAGGTGAGGTCGTGTTGGTCGAAGGAGGTGAGGTCATGTTGGCTGAAGGAGGTGAGGTTGTGTTGGTTGAAGGAGGTGAGGTCGAGTTGACTGAAGGAGGTGAGGTCGAGTTGACTGAAGGAGGTGAGGTCGTGTTTGCTGAAGGAGGTGAGGTCGTGTTGGCTGAAGGAGGTGAGGTCGTGTTGGCTGAAGGAGGTGAGGTCGTGTTGGCTGAAGGAGGTGAGGTCGAGTTGGCTGAAAGAGGCGATGTTGTGTTGGCGGTCGGAGGTGAGGTCGAGTTGGCTGAAGGTGAGGTCGTGTTGGCTGAAGAGGGTGACGTTGAGTTCACTGAAGGAGGTGAGGTTGTGTTGGCTGAAGGAGTGATGTTGTGTTGGCTGAAGGAGGTGAGGTAGTGTTGGCTGAAGGGGGTGACGTTGAGTTCGCTGAGGAGGTGAGGTCGAGTTGGCTGAAGGAGGTGAGGTCGAGTTGGCTGAAGGAGGTGAGGTCGTGTTGTCGAAGGAGGTGATGTGAGTTGGCTGAAGGAGGTGAGGTCATGTTGGCTGAAGGAGGTGAGGTCGTGTTGGCTGAAGGAAGTGAGGTCGTGTTGGCTGATTAACGTTGCGGTAGAAAAAGAGCATTGTATTGATCAAAATACTGTATGACTTTAAGTACTATTCACACATTTTTACAGCACTCCATTGTACTCACATAAAAATGTAATTTTTTATGGCCTTTCCCCCACATTCTGCATACCCACACGCTTCGCATAGGCTAGACTATCGACTTAATCCACAATATGATTTGTCTTCTCTTTACTTGCTTGATGTTCTAAATAGCTTGGATGTGTTTGTGGATTTTGCGAAGTTATATTAAATGCCCATGAGGTCTTCACTACAATGTGGACGTTTATGGTCTACAAAAAGTATAAAACTAGATGTCAACTAATGCCAGTGGACTCAAGCTACAGTTAGCTGTTGAACCACCAGAGAGAAGCTAGCGGTATTCGGCAGATATTATAATAAAACACAATCTTCTTCGACAGTTGGAGGTGAGTCTCTCGTTACCAGATAATATTATTACTTTTTTTTTTTTGTGTGTGAGTACAATGGAGTACCGTACTTTTTCATCTCTCTAGTCCAATTTTTGAGAAGAAAAATCAAGACCATCAAAAACATTTGCAAAGTTTTTTTTCTTTATGCAAACATGGCTACAAGATGCTTTTGACATGTATTTATATAACAAGGTCAAAGAATTAAGAGCAGTGAGCATGGTGTGTGGGAAATTTTTTGATTGCTCCTGTTTGCTCATATACATAGAATATGAATCACTTTCTTAGAGTAGATTAATATTAATACATTTGAGTGAGATGCTGACAAGAGACAGTATATAACAAGACTGTTAAAGCTCATTTACGCTCTATTTTTGAAGTGAAATTCAAGGAAAAGTTTTTTACATACAGTTTGCGCATAACTTAGGGTGATCACACATGTAACTTCATGACTTGTCTTTAACCTAGCTGCATCTGCACTACTGTATTTATCTGTAACTTAATAATGTTGCATGTGTAATTTGCACAAAACAGTTTTACACACACATTTATTTATTCCTAACAGATCAGTAGTTACACACATACAAACGCAGATCTGGTCCACGTGTAGATGGTACATTCAGGGCTAGCCTAAAGCTGGGATATTTGAGCTTTCTTTACTGGACAGCCTGCTATCAAATATAGCTTAAAGGTTGTGTGGAGGATTTTTCAAATCCAACAACTGTTTGCTGTTTTTCAAACGATGCATATCTGTCTCCCCTCTCAGGGCCACACCCTTCACTGCTAACTGGGCCAACGAGTTACTAAGTAACACCGAGGGTTTTCTTGACAGTTTAACAAGGCAATGGATAACAAGGTACCTCGTTTTTTATTGGTCAACGTTTTACTGGAATCATCATGTCCATAGTTTAGATCATTTAAAAAAAAAAGTTTACTTTAAGTACTTATGCAACTGTTTTTGACCAAGACAGAACAAACAATTTTTGAAAACCCTCCATACAACTTTGATTAATTTAATAACACTGCTCAGAAAACAAAAAAATTGAATGCCCTTTTCCTCATTTTATGGGCTATTTCTGAGTTAAATTGTTTTAAATATAAAAACTTAAGAAAAACTTTTTGTTTCTATTGCATTTCTCTCAGGTCCTGGGTGTACAAACCAGCTCTTAGTGATGCCACAGCGCCACCTGCTGTTTGGATGATAAACGTGCTTTGACAGGTTAGTTTAGTTTATTTATTCTGGCAACATACGAACATACAATTTAAAAAGAAACAGTGGATTGCACACTGTGCAAGGTATTGGTAAAACTAATTCCTGCATCTGTAAAAAAAAATGTTTTGTGCATAAAAATTGGTTATTTTGATGTTTGAGGTAAAAAAAAAGTGCATTTATAATATCTTTGGCACAAATAAAAAAAAATCGCATGAGACATTATAAAGTCAGACAAATTAAAAAAAAAAGCACAGATGCAACTACATTAGGTTACAAACAAATCATTAAATTAAATCTGTGAAGACCCTTAGTGCACTTTGAATTGCTTTGTGCTATATTCAAATAAATGTGTCGTGTCTTGCCTTGATTTGCCTAAGTTATGCACAAACTGCTTGCACTTGTATAAAAACTTTTGATTGAATTCCACCTCATACTTGACCGTTTGTTATATACTCGTATGCTTTATAGTCTACTTACAGTCAGGTTTTAATGTCAAAGCTGTGTTCTTGCGTAAGACTGCAAAGAGTTTGTTAACTAGTCAAAACACCATGTTCACTAATGTTCCCAGTGGACAGCTCCTTTGTGACGAAGTCACATGTTGTGTAAGCAGGTGACATATGCAGATGACAGACAGACGTCTTTCTCAAACATATATGTACGCCTATATATTGACAGCTGCAATGTAACATATTAACTATATATACGTTTACCTGCTGTGGCATTCTCAGCTGACGACCCTATTAGACCTGCATTGTAAAATAAGTAAATTACATGAATTTGTTAGAAATTCATAAATGTATGTTTTAGGTATTTAAAACATCTGTATTGTTTTGTACATTACCTGCCAGCAGGACAATAAGTGTTAATGGTTCCATCTGCGTAAAAGGAATAGACATTTTTCACTGGATTAACAAATTAAAATAAATGGGATGTAAATGTACATGCAGCATTCTGAAATACAAAGGCACTTCAGAAGGTTGATATTGAACAACTGTGTTACAATTACTCTTCTTTCAGAATACTTTATTTTATTTAATATGTTATACTTTTTGAGCATACAGTACACTTTTTTGGCTTTAGATTGCTGTGAATTAGTGAGAAAAATTACTACAGAGTCAATTTCCATCTTTATGTCATTTTGGCAAATTTGCCGCATTCTTGTCACAACAGATTACAACACATTGTCACAACACATTAGTCTACTCTGACCAATCACACTGCTTCTTATACTCCCAAACTTTGCTCCTTTGGTCGGCGATTATCTTATTTAAAATGTGACTGCGTAGCTTTAGGGATTAATGTCATTCTAAGTCTACACTGTATTGTCTTGGTATAGATTTGCTCCATGCATTTTGACGCATCCTTCAATGCCACTGGGACAGCCTGTGAACTAAATTTGCACCTTAGCTGAGGGAGTGTGCATGCTTTGGGTTGATGGGGAGAAAGTAGAGTTCGACTGGAGGAACATGTCTTTAAAATGACTACCATATAATTACAGAATGCTGCACATCACAGACCTTTTAATAAAGAACTCATAGTAATTCTTGTTAATTTCACCCTCAATTTTAAAACCAAGAGCTGTTCTAATTTTGACAATGATTAGTCTTGTGTCAGACCAATTTTTGATCTAATGGAACTTGGAATGCCAAATATTCTATTGGTAGATTTTGCAGTTAAAAGTCGGAGAAGAAAAGCTTTCAACCAATCCTAAAGCAAAGGCGTAATATTAGTCAAAAACAGGCATGGATGTACTGTTTTAATCAACCATTTCTCCTATTATTAATTAGTGATGAATTGTGTTATATATATGCTAATAGATTTTTTAATCTTTTTGGTGCTCTTCAGTTTCAAATGTAAAACTGAGAAAACTGAGGCACTCAAAAATGTATTTCTAAGTCTTCTTTATTACCATGAATTATTATCATGAACAATAATCATGGTAACAAAAGTTTTTAAATACCTTTTTCATCTTTTTAATAACTTGATTTAAAAAAAAAAAAAACATAACTCTTTTGCCTAGTATGTATATATATAAGTAGCTGCTATTTTAATGTAACAATAGCACACCTGTTATATAAGAAATGTTGAAAGCAGTTAGATCTCACCTTGGTGGGTTTGAGTCCGTAATATTTCTTTTCACTGCATGAGTATTTCTCTCCGTATGGCAGAGGTCCTTGAACGTAAAATGGGAGTAGTCTTCAGGAGAAAGGTTTTTGTAGTGGAGACCAGAAAATCTGGCTTTTTATAAATTGTACGACCTGACTTGAAGAACTTGTTTTCACATACAGCACACAAGGGTAGATGGCAATCTAAAGAAAGTATCTGTGACATTTCAGAAATGCATTCTTCTCTCTAACGTGTGGAAAGCTGAAATCTACATATACGTCATGTTTTTTCCAAATATGTTTTAAACACTAAGACATTTTTTCCTACGTCTGTAACTGATAGATAAAAACATCATGATTAAATTTAACCTGACAACACACAATAATCTCAAATCTCAAAATTGTTTTTTGTTCCATGTTGTAGCCTATAACCTAAACAGGTTCATTCCAGTTGTCACAAATACCACAACAGGCACAGAAATGCATGTGTTTGACACCAAGTACCTGAAGAAAATATTTAGCCTTCTGACGGTCACCTTGTTCCCCATGTAGAGTTTATTTTATAGTCTAAAGATTTGGTTAACAGCATTAGGCCTTTTTATGTAAACTTCTGGGCTGCAGAAAGCAGTAATGTACTTGTTGGCAAATAATAACTATTGAAAAGACGACTATCAGTCTATAAACATGGGCTGAATCTGAATAGGTTAAATTGCTGAGGAAGCTTCTGGCTCCTTAAGCCAGGATACATCTGATTAGTAAAATGGGGAAGCTCCTTTCTATGACTCAAACATGTGCAGCCACAACAAGGACAAGGAGCAACCACGACAAGGAGTAACCATGACATGGAACAGCCACAACAAGGACAAGAAGCAGCCACGGCAAGAAAAAGGAGCAGCCACGACAAGGACAAGGAGCAGCCATGACATGAAACAGTCACAACAAGGTGACATGGAACAGCCACAACAAGGACAAGGAGCAACCACAACAAGGACAAGGAGCAATCGTGACATGAAATAGTCACAACGAGGTCAAGGAGCAACAGTGAAATGGAATAGCCACGACAAGGACAAGGAGCAGCCACAAAAAGGACAAGCAACAGCCATGACAAGGACAAGAAGCAGCAACAACAAGGAGAACCATGACAAAGAGCAGCAGTGAAAAGAAGCAGCTACAGTGTTGCTGAACGTACAATAATGATTGTTTTTGTACAATAGTTTCAACCTTTGTATAATGTACAATCATTAATTCTAAGTCACTGTAAAACTCTGTAAATGTTCGACAGTTTTGAAGTGCCAGGTATTTTCTTCATCTTGACTAACTTGAGCTTGTATAAATGACTGAAAAACAGATCCAGGATCAGTAAACACATAACACAGTGTGGTGTTCTGTAATATTAATGAAAGCACCAATAGATCCCCACTGCTGCTTCTGCCCCAATGTGGTGAGACCAAACATAAATACACAACCATGCATGAGCAATAATAAAGACCTGTGACAAAGGCAAGAGTGAATGAATCAATGTTTTATTTTACTTATAATAATGTCTGATTGAGTTCTATTCATTTGGGCAGTGAAGAGGTGAAAGCTTGCTGTGAATTGCACTAAACATAGACGTGATGTTGAGTTTATTTCACTGTTCCAACTGAGTAGAGCATATTTAAAAATGTCTTCCTGGAATGATTTAGCATCTTCTATAGAGGTCTTTGTCTGATACAAAATAGAAAACAATTTGAATGTGAATGATTATTTTTTGGCAAAATATAATAATTTTGAGGGTCTGGTATGATTATTTAACATGTTCCATCTGGCAACACTGAGCAGCTGTGACAAGGAGCGTTAGGAAAGCGTAAGGTTAAAAGCCATGATCCTTTTACAGCTAACCTTAACCCTAACCCTGAATAATCTTGGGAAGTCCTCAGAGACGACTGTTGTTGTGATTTTGGGCTATACAAAAATAAATTGATTTGATATGATTTAACCCTGTAGCTCACATAGAACATCAGGAGTTTCCACACCAGTAAAAGACATCACACAGTTTCTTTTGCAGATCGCTCCAAAAAATGTGTGTACTATTGATGCAAAATATAAACTCACTCTGTCACATTAAAATATTTTTGAGAGGCTTTTTAAGAGAATAAAACATTTATTTATTTTACATGTTTTTCACATTTCATTGCTTAGTAAATTAAAGCTATGTTGATGAATTGTGTAGTACAGTATATTTAAAAGAACACATTAGCTTATTAAAATGTATCTTTAATTGAAACACTGCAAAAATGCCACAGCACTTCTTTTACCCATTACCTTGGTAAATCTCATCATGCTATTGAGGTCTAAATTATCTTAAGGCACATGTTAAAATGTAACACATTTGCTTAAAATACCTTGAACATTATAGTTAAACATCTGTTAAAATCTGTGTACAAAACAGTAAAATCACTGTCAAAATAGACATGGAAAGTACTGTGTGATGGAGACTTCTTCCAGATGATTCTGAAAATATAAGAAGAATTTGGTTAATATACCTTCCTTAGCGTTTGAAAAATAATGAAGTAATTTTTTTGTACTTACGTGCATTAACGCTGTTGTCAATGACATCTAATTCAGTAGAATTCCTAAATTCTTCTCGAAACACCTGGAGTGTTCTGTCTATTTGTGGCCTCACAGTTGCGTTTTCAAACACAAGGGTAGAATTGACTATCACAGAGCCGCTCCTGCAATCATTAAAGAAAATAAATAGCATATTTTAGGGAAGTTGGTCGAAAAAATGGTTTGATCTAAACTAACTTACCTAAATGAATTGACAAAGGAGCGCCTAAAGAAACCAAAATTCTTAAGCTAATTCTGTTGACCTAGAACAACAGCACACACAGAATTAATACACAAGTAAGATGGAAAAGAAAAACTTAAAATGTGTATGAAGCCGAGATATTTCTTACCTCACTTGTACATCTACTGGCTAAAGTTTGATACTCTGTCGTGGATGAATTTGATAGATTTGAAGTGAAAGCCTGGTTCAGTGAATACTGCAAATAAATAACTGCTTCATTGCCAGTTGGAGGATTAGTGGATGCAGTTGTAGCAGTCGTAGGTCCTGTTGTAGTGGTTGTAGGTCCTGTTGTAGTGGTCGTAGGTCCTGTTGTAGTGGTCGTAGGATTTGTTGTAGTGGTCGTAGGTCCTATTGTAGTGGTTGTATTGGCCGTAGGTCCTATTGTAGTGGTTGTATTGGCCGTAGGTCCTATAGTAGTAGTTGTATTGGCCGTAGGTCCTATAGTAGTGGTTGTATTGGCCGTAGGTGCCATTGTAGTGGTTGTAGTGGTTGGAGGATTTGTTGTAGTGGTTGTAGGTCCTGTTGTAGTGGTTGTCGTGGTTGGAGGTATTGTTGTAGTTGGAGGAGCTGTTGGAGAGAAAAATCCATAGTTATTATTTTTATTTATTTGCAAAGAACTTTGTGACAAGTAACAAAGCACACATTCAAACATTGAGAGGACACCTTAAAACAAAAATAAATATGTAATCTATCCAAAACATTTCACTGCATTAAAATAAGTCCTATTTGTTGTACTATATCACTGACCCACAGTCAGTTAAGCAAAATGATACACCATCATATAAATACATTGTTGGGAATTGTTTAGTTTGAAAAATACTTTATTATACAAGATTGTGACATTGATATTTTATTTAGTCTTTTAAACTTTTCTTCTGCTGATCACTTGTATGTTGAGAGAGAAATTCTCTTTGGGGATAAATAAAAGAAATAAATTGGATTGTCACATTGGGTATTGTTGGGTCCCTGACAGAAAAGGTCCTATCTTCTCTGGTAAGCAGCCTTTAGTATGTTTGTATAAAAGATATCTAAATTGTTCAAGATATGCTAAGTTTATTTCAGCCGAATCTTTTTGAACATTTACATTTCATATCTAGATTTTGAGCTGTGGCTAAGTCTAAGCATTTAGTGAGGTCAGTATGGTGAAACAAATTGTAAAACAAAGGCAGAGATATTACACATAGATTCATCTAACATATCTACAATCTTGCCAATTTCCTTGTATTTTGATTAAAATTATGATTACTTTTATCAACTTTTTTATATGCATTAGCCATGTCAGGGTTTAAAGTGTGTCTACTGACAGTCTTTCAGTTGCAAAATTAAATAAATATTAGGAAATATATATACATACTTAATACTATTACTACTACTACTACTACTACTACTAATACTAATAATAATAATAATAATAATAATAATAATATAATAATAATTCCGAACTAAATCCATAAAAGAAGAACTTTACCTGTAGTTGTGGGAGGTGGGGTAACTATGGAAAAAGAACAATTCTTTTAGTAACAATAGTAAAAAAAATAGTTCCAAATGGTGGGACGCATTTACCTTTTGTGGAAATGGTTGTTACGTTAACGGAATAGTTGAAGCTGGAGTCCTGTACAGCTTGCACTAAAGCAACTTTAACATCAGTGGCATTTAGTTGTGTAGTATTAGTGTTGGTCTCATTGAATATTACATCAAAGTCCACCACAACTGACCCTCGGCTAGGAAAGAACAAAACATTTAACATTATTTTACATTATTTATGCTTTTATGCAAGCAAAGTATGTACCCACATACCTGAGTTTTCTTAGAATGGTCCTTAAAAATCTCAAGCCATACCGTCTGCGATAAATCTTATCAAGCTTGAAGAATAAAATAAAATGTAAGACCCAGCAATTTAAATGTAGGTATATATTTATAGTTTAAAAATGCATGGCTTACATCCAAAGTTATTCTTCTGTTAAATTCTGTATAGGCTGCTGATGTTGTATTATCATAATCATTATCATAGGTTTGATCAATTTTCATTTCAACTTCGACTGTAGGTTCATAAACAGGAGCAGCTGTTGTTGTTGTGTTGTTGTTGTTGTTGTTGTTGTTGTTGTTGGTTGTTGTTGTTGTTGTTGAAGCCAGTGTGTTGTTGTTACAGTAGTTGGTTTCGGTGTTGTTACAGTAGTTGGAGGCATTGTTGTTACAGTAGTTGGAGGCTGTGTTGTTACAGTTGTTGGTTGCTGTGTTGTTACAGTAGTTGGAGGTTGTGTTGTTACAGTAGTTGGTGTCTGCGTTGTTACAGTAGTTGGTGGTTGGGTTGTTACAGTTGTTGGTTGCTGTGTCGTGACAGTAGTTGGAGGCTGGGTTGTTACAGTAGTTGGTTGTTGTGTTGTTACAGTAGTTGGAGGTTGTGTTGTTACAGTAGTTGGAGGCTGTGTTGTTACAGTAGTTGGTTGTTGTGTAGTTACAGTAGTTGGAGGCTGTGTTGTTACAGTAGTTGGAGGCTGTGTAGTTACAGTAGTTGGAGTTTGTGTCGTTACAGTAGTCGGAGGCTGTGTCGTTACAGTAGTCGGAGGCTGTGTCGTCACAGTAGTCGGAGGCTGTGTAGTTACAGTAGTCGGAGGCTGTGTCGTCACAGTAGTCGGAGGCTGTGTCGTTACAGTAGTCGGAGGTTGTGTTGTTACAGTTGTTGGAGGCTGTGTTGTTACAGTAGTTGGAGGTTGTGTTGTTACAGTAGTTGGTTGCTGTGTTGTTACAGTTGTTGGTTGCTGTGTTGTTACAGTAGTTGGAGGCTGTGTTGTTACCGTTGTTGGTTGCTGTGTTGTTACAGTAGTTGGAGGCTGTGTCGTGACAGTAGTCGGAGGCTGTGTTGTTACAGTAGTTGGTGTCTGCGTTGTTACAGTAGTTGGAGGCTGTGTTGTTACAGTAGTTGGAGGTTGTGTTGTTACAGTAGTCGGTGGCTGTGTTGTTACAGTTGTTGGTTGCTGTGTTGTTACAGTAGTTGGAGGTTGTGTTGTTACAGTAGTTGGAGGTTGTGTTGTTACAGTAGTTGGTGTCTGCGTTGTTACAGTAGTTGAAGGTTGTGTTGTTACAGTAGTCGGTGGCTGTGTGGTTACAGTCGTTGGAGGTTGTGTTGTTACAGTAGTTGGTGGTTGTGTTGTTACAGTAGTTGGAGGTTGTGTTGTTATAGTAGTTGGAGGCTGTGTTGTTACAGTAGTCGGAGGCTGTGTCGTTACAGTAGTTGGAGGCTGTGTTGTTACAGTAGTTGGTGGTTGTGTTGTTACAGTAGTTGGAGGTTGTGTTGTTACAGTAGTTGGTTGCTGTGTTGTTACAGTAGTTGGTGTCTGCGTTGTTACAGTAGTTGGAGGTTGTGTTGTTACAGTAGTCGGTGGCTGTGTGGTTACAGTCGTTGGAGGTTGTGTTGTTACAGTAGTTGGTGGTTGTGTTGTTACAGTAGTTGGAGGTTGTGTTGTTATAGTAGTTGGAGGCTGTGTTGTTACAGTAGTCGGAGGCTGTGTCGTTACAGTAGTTGGAGGCTGTGTTGTTACAGTAGTTGGTGGTTGTGTTGTTACAGTAGTTGGAGGTTGTGTTGTTACAGTAGTTGGGGGCTGTGTTGTTACAGTAGTCGGAGGGTGTCGTTACAGTAGTCGGGCGTGTCGTTACAGTAGTCGGAGGCTGTGTCGTTACAGTAGTCGGAGGCTGTGTCGTTTTACAGTAGTCGGAGGCTGTGTCGTTACAGTAGTCGGAGGCTGTGTCGTTACAGTAGTCGGAGGCTGTGTCGTTACAGTAGTCGGAGGCTGTGTCGTTACAGTAGTCGGAGGCTGTGTCGTTACAGTAGTCGGAGGCTGTGTCGTTACAGTAGTCGGAGGTGTGTCGTTACAGTAGTCGGAGGCTGTGTCGTTACAGTAGTTGGAGGCTGTGTCGTTACAGTAGTTGTTGGTGGTGCTGTTGTATTAACAAAAAATAGAAATGTAAACATTACATGATGCATAGAGATTCATAAGATATAAGAATGAATAGTGTGTTTTTTAGAACTGCAAATGTTTATATTACTACACAAAGAATAAAAAAATCTGTTACCTGTAGTTGTGGGCGGTGAGGTTGGAGGGGGACTTCTAAAATATGGATAGAGAACAATAATTAGAAACAACATTAAATTATAGTTTCAAAGATTAAGAGACATACATACATACATACATACATACATACATACATACATACATACATACTTATATTGATGCATATATACATACTTACATAGATGCATGCATACATACATACATACCTTTAGCTGTTATGCTTGTTGCATTCACAGAAAGTTGAAGTTGGAGGTGGTTACTGCTTCCACCAACGTATCAGAAACGTCTGTAGCATTGGGTGGTGCCGTGGTTGTGTTGGTCTGATTGAATATTACTTCAAAATCTACAACAACTGACCCCGACTAGAGAAGAGAAATATTTAACAACACAATAAAAAAAACTGAAATGTAATAATGTCGTTACCAACAAACCTGAGACGTTTTACTCTGACTCTTCCAAATTGGTGACGAAATTTTCCCTAAAAACTCTAGTCAGCTTAAAAAGGAAAAAAAAAAAAAAAAACACTTGTTAGTAAAAAAAAAAGATAAGGGTAAAAATTTCTTTGGAGTTAAAATGTATGCCATACCTCTAGTATCAAATCAAATATGAATTCAATGTAAACAGAAGATGAGGGGTATCATATTCTTGCCTGTAAGTTTGAGTAATACTCATTTAACGTCCACAGCTGGTTCATATGGTGCTGCTGTAGTTGTAGTTGTGGTAGTTGGAGCCTCAGTTGTTGTAGTTGGAGTCTCTGTTGTTGTAGTTGGAGCCTCTGTTGTTGTAGTTGGAGCCTCTGTTGTTGTGGTTGGAGCCTCAGTTGTTGTAGTTGGAGAATTTGTTGTTGTGGTTGGAGCTTCTGTTGTTGTAGTTGGAGCCTCAGTTGTTGTGGTTGGAGCCTCTGTTGTTGTAGTTGGAGCCTCTGTTGTGGTAGTTGGAGACTCTGTTGTTGTTGTTGTGGTTGGAGCCTCAGTTGTTGTGGTTGGAGCCTCAGTTGTTGTGGTTGGAGCCTCTGTTGTTGTAGTTGGAGCCTCAGTTGTTGTGGTTGGAGACTCTGTTGTTGTGGTGGGAGCCTCAGTTGTTGTAGTTGGAGCCTCTGTTGTTGTGGTTGGAGATTCTGTTGTTGTAGTTGGAGCCTCAGTTGTTGTAGTTGGAGCCTCAGTTGTTGTAGTTGGAGCCTCAGTTGTGGTAGTTGGAGCCTCTGTTGTTGTAGTTGGAGACTCTGTTGTTGTAGTTGGAGCCTCAGTTGTTGTGGTTGGAGCCTCAGTTTTTGTTGTTGGAGCCTCTGTTGTTGTTGTTGTTGGAGCCTCAGTTGTTGTAGTTGGAGCCTCAGTGGTGGTAGTTGGAACCTCTGTTGTTGTGGTTGGAGACTCTGTTGTTGTGGTGGGAGCCTCCATTGTTGTTGTTGGAGCCTCTGTTGTTGTAGTTGGAGACTCTGTTGTTGTGGTTAAAGATTCTGTTGTTGTAGTTGGAGCCTCAGTTGTTGTGGTTGGAGCCTCAGTTGTTGTAGTTGGAGCCTCAGTTGTTGTAGTTGGAGCCTCAGTTGTGGTAGTTGGAGCCTCTGTTGTTGTAGTTGGAGACTCTGTTGTTGTGGTTGGAGATTCTGTTGTTGTGGTTGGAGCCTCAGTTGTTGTAGTTGGAGCCTCAGTTGTGGTAGTTGGAGCCTCTGTCGTTGTAGTTGGAGACTCTGTCGTTGTGGTTGGAGCCTCAGTTGTTGTGGTTGGAGCCTCAGTTGTTGTGGTTGGAGATTCTGTTGTTGTGGTTGGAGCCTCAGTTGTTGTAGTTGGAGCCTCAGTTGTGGTAGTTGGAGCCTCTGTTGTTGTAGTTGGAGACTCAGTGTGTAGTTGGACTCAGTTGTTGTAGTTGGAGACTCAGTTGTTGTAGTTGGAGCCTCGGTTGTTGTGGTTGGAGATTCTGTTGTTGTGGTTGGAGCTTCTGTTGTTATGGTTGGAGATTCTGTTGTTGTAGTTGGGGACTCAGTTGTTGTAGTTGGAGATTCTGTTGTTGTGGTTGGAGCCTCTGTTGTGGTATTGGAGCCTCTGTTGTGGTAGTTGGAGCCTCTGTTGTTGTAGTTGGAGCCTCTGTTGTTGTGTTGGAGCCTCTGTTGTTGTAGTTGGGCCTCTGTTGTTGTAGTTGGAGCCTCTGTTTGTTTAGTAGGAGATTCTGTTGTTGTAGTTGGAGCCTCTGTTGTTGTAGTTGGAACCTCTGTTGTTGTAGTTGGAGCCTCTGTTGTTGTGGTTGGAGCTTCTGTTGTTGTAGTGGAGCCTCAGTTGTTGTAGTCGGAGCCTCTGTTGTTGTGGTTGGAGCTTCTGTTGTTGTAGTTGGAGCCTCTGTTGTTGTAGTTGGAGCCTCTGTTGTTGTGGTTGGAAGCTTCTGTTGTTGTAGTTGGAGCCTCTGTTGTTGTAGTGGAGCCTCTGTTGTTGTAGTTGGAGCCTCTGTTGTTGTAGTTGGAGCCTCTGTTGTTGTAGTCGGAGCCTCAGTTGTTGTAGTCGGAGCCTCAGTTGTTGTAGTCGGAGCCTCTGTTGTTGTAATCGGAGCCTCAGTTGTTGTAGTTGGAGCCTCTGTTGTTGTGGTTTGAGCCTCTGTTGTTGTAGTTGGAGCCTCTGTTGTTGTAGTTGGGGCCTCAGTTGTTGTGGTTGGAAACTCAGTTGTTGTAGTTGGAACCTCAGTTGTTGTAGTTGGAGCCTCAGTTGTTTGGTTTGAGCCTCTGTTGTTGTAGTTGGAGCCTCTGTTGTTGTAGTTGAGACTCTGTTGTTGTGGTTGGAGATTCTGTTGTTGTTTGGAGCCTCTGTTGTGGAGTTGGAGCCTCTGTTGTGGTAGTTGGAGACTCTGTTGTTGTAGTTGGAGCTTCTGTTGTTGTAGTTGGAGCCTCTGTTGTTGTAGTTGGAGCCTCTGTTGTTGTAGTTGGGGCCTCTGTTGTTGTAGTTGGAGCCTCTGTTGTTGTAGTAGGAGATTCTGTTGTTGTAGTTGGAGCCTCTGTTGTTGTAGTTGGAACCTCTGTTGTTGTAGTTGGAGCCTCTGTTGTTGTGTTGGAGCTTTCTGTTGTAGTTGGAGCCTCAGTTGTTTAGTGAGCCTCTGAGTTGCTTTGTGTTGTATGTTCTGTTTTGTGGAGCCTCTGTTGTTTGTGTTGGAGCCTCTGTTGTTGTAGTTGGAGCCTCTGTTGTTGTTAGTTTGGAGCCTCTGTTGTTGTAGTTGGAGCCTCTGTTGTTGTAGTTGGAGCCTCTGTTGTTGTAGTGGAGCTCTGTTGTTGTAGTCGGAGCCTCAGTTGTTGTAGTCGGAGCCTCATTGTTGTATCGTAACTCTGTTGGTAATGGCCTCAGTTGTTGTAGTTGGAGCCTCTGTTGTTGTGGTTGAGCCTCTGTTGTTGTAGTTGGAGCCTCTGTTGTTGTAGTTGGGGCCTCAGTTGTTGTGGTTGGAAACTCAGTTGTTGTAGTTGGAACCTCAGTTGTGTAGTTGGAGCCTCAGTTGTTGTGGTTTGAGCCTCTGTTGTTGTAGTTGGGCCTCTGTTGTTGTAGTTGGAGACTCTGTTGTGGTTGGATGATTCTGTTGTTGTGGGTTGGAGCCTCTGTTGTGGTAGTTGGAGCCTCTGTTGTGGTAGTTGGAGACTCTGTTGTTGTAGTTGGAGCTTCTGTTGTTGTAGTTGGAGCCTCTGTTGTTGTAGTTGGAGCCTCGTTGTTGTAGTTGGAGCCTCTGTTGTTGTAGTTTGAGCCTCAGTTGTTGTAGTTAGAGCCTCAGTTGTTGTAGTGGAGCCTCAGTTGTTGTGGTTTGAGCCTCTGATGTTGGAGTTGGAGCCTCTGTTGTTGTAGTTGGAGCCGCAGTTGTTGTAGTTGGAGCCTCTGTTGTTGTAGCTGGAGCCTCTGTTGTGGTAGTAGGAGCCTCTGTTTGGTAGTCGGAGCCTCTGTTGTGGTAGTTGGAGCCTCGTTGATATGTTGGGGCCTCAGTTGTTGTAGTTGGAGCCTCAGTTGTTGTGGTTGGAGCCTCTGTTGTTGTAGTTGGGGCTCTGTTGTTGTAGTTGGAGCCTCTGTTGTTTGTAGTAGGAGATTCTGTTGTTGTAGTTGGAGCCTCTGTTGTGGTAGTTGGAGCCTCTGTGATGTTGTTGGGCCTCAGTTGTTAGTTGGAGCCTCATGTTGGTTGGAGCCTCTGTTGTTGTAGTTGGGGCCTCAGTTGTTGTAGTTGGAGCCTCTGTTGTTGTAGTTGGAGCCTCTGTTGTTGTAGTTGGAGCCTCTGTTGTTGTGGTTAGAGCCTCAGTTGTTGTAGTTTGGAACCTCTGTTGTGGTAGTTGGAGCCTCTGTTTGTAGTTAGAGCCTCAGTTGTGGTAGCTGGAGCCTCTGTTGTTGTAGTTGGAGCCTCTGTTGTTGTAGTTGGAGCCTCTGTTGTTGTGGTTAGAGCCTCAGTTGTTGTAGTTGGAACCTCGTTGTGGTAGTTGGAGCCTCTGTTGTGTAGTTAGAGCCTCAGTTGTGTAGCTGGAGCCTCTGTTGTTGTAGTTGGAGCCTCTGTTGTTGTGGTTAGAGCCTCAGTTGTTGTAGTTGGAACCTCGTGTTGTGGTAGTTGGAGCCTCTGTTGTTTAGTTTGAGGCTCGTATTGTTGTGGCTGCTCCTCCTTGCGTGTAAACAAAGGCATCATCACTCCTATAAAGTAAAAAGTAACAGTCATTTTCCCAAATCTCACAGAACAAACAACCGTATTATTCATCAGTTGTGTTTTACCTATGAGGAGCAGGATTATGGGCGGTTTCATCTTCTTGTCCTATAAAAAACACATATTAAGAAACAATGTTTTTTTCATTATGGCACACTCAAATACTTCGTGGCTCTTTCTGTATTCACAAATGTCTTTTAAGTTCATAAATGTAATAATGTATCCAAATAAAATGCTGGTAAAAAAATCAATAAAAAATCAATAAAAGAAGTTGTTTTTTGAGCTACTGGTGTGTACAACTTTGTAAAAGAACATTTTAATTTGCAGTTTGTTTTATTTCTTCAAACACATTTTAGTCACATTCAGTACATTTACTGATTTACAGAACTTTTTTTTTGCATTTTTAAAAATGTTCTTACTTATTATTATTATTTTTTAATCACTATTTTCTAAAATGAAAATTAAAACCCTCTGTTTGACCTGTTTCAGTATTCGTGGTCAATATGGAACAACAACTTTTATATACTTTTATATACTTTTATATTTTATGTCCACCATTTGCTAAAAGAATCTAAAATACTCTCTTGGACAACAGATACACAAAAGTTGAAACCTTCTTAATGATAGTCATATCCGACATTCTGATATGAATGACTACTTTTTATTTTATTACACGATTTTTTTTTTTATTTTTGTCATTCAAACATAAACTGTCACAAAGTCGATAATTTCTCATTTCTTACATCACAGACCTCTTATCTCAGAGCTACAAAAAAGAATGTATAAAAAAAAAAAATAATAAAAAATTAAAAAAATTGGTATTTGAATTGCTTCATTGGCGTCAGGGCTTTTAATTTGATAAATGTTTCCTGATTAGACAATGGCACTTCACTTTTGATCAAAAATACACAAATAGAACTAGCACAGAATTCTCAATTAGATTTAAAACTAAAACAAAAACTTGACACAGAATTAGTATTACCTGATTTCTTATGTTTACTTGTTTCTTCTCTTTTAAAAAAAACTTTTCAGTCTAATTGGCTAATCAGGATTTTAGTGCTGTATTCACTCCCTCTTTATCACAAGTAAATAACAGATTTTTTTTTACAGGTAAAGATTTGTGGTAGCGGCACCAAGGATAAATGCAGAGTTCAATTATTTATGAGTAAACACAGTAAATAATGAAAGTCACATAACTCCTGATTGTTTTATTTTGTTGTTTTTGGTGTTTTGCAATGAAAAAAATCACAAAATCAATGCATTCATGTTGAAAAAGGGCCCATAACAACCAACAAATCGTTAAAATTATGATGTGGTAAATATCGGTATCAGTATCTGTAAAACTAAATATGGATGGACAACATGTCGGTATCAGTATCGGTAAAACTTAATATCAGTATAAGTATTGGCATAGGTCGATATTGACGCTACTTTTGTGGTATTGGTATCGGACTATCGGGAAAACGGCCGATATTTAGCGCAAATATTTTTGAGGTAGCTCTCTCTATGCACATACACCAGTCTCAGTTTGTCCTGAAAGCATTAAATTTACAACTTTGAACAGACTTAAAAATACAAATAAGATTAATCACAAAGCAGTTTCCATCCAAGATAAATACATTTGTTGTTTTAGGTTTTTGATAATCTTTAAGATCTGTGCTGTGTATTTAAAGCAGAACTAAGCAACATCAGCTGTAGAGCTCCCCCTTCAGTTCTCTTATGCAAATACCAGTATCAAGCAAAACATAACATAAGATTTTTTTTTAATAATTTATTTATTTATTATTTATTTAGTTATCAAATAAGGTAAAGAAAAGTACATTAAAATATTTACACTGTCAATTGTAAAAGTTCGGTTATCGGTCACAGTAGGGGCCAATTATCGGTGATCGGCTAAAAAAAAAAAGGAATATCGGCTCATCCATATTTGGAAAAATATGTCTTAATTCACTTTAGGGAAATGTGTCTTCTGCAGTTGATCATATCTCTGAGTCAACATGTTTCCGTTTGTCAATCCTAATTGAGTTATTAATATATCTGATTAGTTGGTAGCTTTTATTTAGACTGGACTGAATGACATTTTAGAGTGTAGTATAATTAGTTTTTGCTTGTTTGATTAATTGTTTGATTGATTTTACCATATAATCTGCTAGAAAGCTTAATATTTTTCTTATTTGCTCTGACTTGTCTTCTATTCTGAGCTGACATAACATTTGACAACAAAATAATAATCATCCTAATTATTTTGCATAATAAAATGATCGTGTACTTACCTATTGTGTTTTCAGGCGAGGTTGAATTGAATTCCGTTATTAGTCCTTTGACAGACGACTACAATAGATGATGCATCCACCCGTCTCTCCAAGTGCAGTTATTAGTGTCAGCTCATCATGTCGCTTTTATAAAGTAGGATGGCCTTTTATACAACTGGCAGAACATGTTTGAAGAACTTGTTTTATCACTTCCCGCATGAGGCACTGATCGGGCTAATGAAGAATTGAGATAAACCAATTAAACAAAGGATCTAATTATAGGAACAATATTCCGAGCAACACTATTACACAACACTAATTATATACACTTCATCCTGATCACATCCACTGTTTGTTTATTTTTTTTACTTTGCCTTTTTGATTGTTTGATTGTATTTATTTATTTTATTTTTTTGTAATTTCGTTTTTTTTTTTTAATTAAACTTATCACAATTTAGATTTCACACAGTGTTTCAACCAAGCTTTAGGCCTATTTTCATTGTGTTCTGAGACAGTGTGGTTTGGATTTGAAACGTGCTTTTCTTTCCTCATCTTGTTGACGTGGATGAAATACTGTTACAATGACAAAAAATTCAAAGCAGGAAATTAAATGAGGAAACCTTTCCCCTTCCCCAAACCAGTTTTTTGTTTATCAACACGGGCAAGCACCTGTTATACAGAAAAACCCGCCGCTCATAGACACAAACAGTAGAATTAAGTCGAAAAAGCACCGTTGTCAGCTAACTACAAGAGTTTATCACTGTGTGAAAACAAAAGTTATGCTGCTTAATCGACATTTGTGAATGAAATTTGACCCTACGACCCTTAAAAGTTTCAAGAGAGAGAAAGAGGGAAAAGGACATTTTCTACTGCTCAAACTAAAACAAAAATTAAGAAAAGAAGCTTTGCGTGAAAAAAAATCAACCCTCAATAACTCTGCTGGGTTTGTAAATGACCTGCAAAATGAGAAAATAAGGTAAAACGTAGTTGAAAAGCAGATAAACAGAAAGACTTCTCTAATTTATCACAGACTTTGGGATCAGACATCGTTGAAGTAACTACATTTCTCTTTCTAAAAAATACTGTATGTTCTTGAGTCTTTTTGATGAGAAGGTAAACTGTAGTTCTGCAGTTAAAATGTCCTAAATCTCCAACTGCCGTTAGCAAACAAGATAGTTATGCACAAACTAGTTTTGTTTCCATTTCACCAGATAAAAAATACATTTTCTCCATTGAGTCGAACAACATTTTGCCACTCAGTCAGAATGTTTAGGAGCATTTTTCAAATAAAATGAGTCAGTGCATAACTCATTCTCAATTTTTAAACTAGGCCTACTGAACATACGAAACACACTCACCAAAATGCATTAATCTAGGAGAAAATTCACAATTGACAATAAAAACAACTTTATTTTTAAATGACTGAATGGCTTCCTGTCACACAAGTCTTTGTTTCCTCATATTATCTTTCATTGGCAGAGAATCAAGAATGCATTTTTCATCATGTATTTGATCAAAGTATTTGGTTTAGGCAACTTTCAAATCTTAAAATAAGACTGTTTTGACTATGCATCGATCCATAAGACAAAGGCACATAAAGGTAGTTGTTTTTGTTTCCAAATCATGTGTACATTTTCACTTACTTTTTTTTTTTTTTTTTTTTTTTTTTATGTGGTAGAGTGGCCGGTGTGAGAATTCATTTGAACACAGGTGTTTTTCAGTTTCTATTGTAGTCATACGCGCTGATAATACAAATATAAAAGAAGCGGATGTTAAAAAAGAACAGCCTAAAATGAGATATGGTTATGTGTACACTTATCAGAAGGTGTGGCACATTCTTGACCTCAGCAGACATCACAGACACATTCATCCAGCATGCACAAAGCACATGAACAGATAAGGTGAGTCATATCAACTGGTTTATTTCAGTCTACATCCTTTTGAATAGAAAGCACTGATTTGCATTTGCTTTGTTCTTCTGGATGTTTCAGTGAATTGTAAAAAATATATATATAATGCTCATTTTGACGATGTTCTGCCTGTGTGTCCATTTCATTCACAATTCTACACAATTTTTTTTTTTTTTTTTTATACAGTCTCATGACTTGCATGTTACTGACACATGTTCATTTCAATTTGATATGCCCCATCAGGCTTTGAAGTAATGTTTCAGGTTTGTAGTTGGTTTGACAAAATAACATTTTACAAAAAAATAATAAAAGAAAAAGAATAGAACTGAAATTAAATGAAATGAAATGCTCTGATCTGATCTATAGCCTAACCACAAACATCTAGTCTGCTGTTAGGTTATAACAAAAGTCTCAAACTCAAATGAAGCTTGAGTTTAATTTAAATGGTTTTCCAACTTAAATTATTACAAAAGTAGATTGCGGAGTTGGTTGCACGTTCATTTAGGGGGTCCCATGAACATTTTGGGAACCCCTGTCAATAATGTAACATTTTGGACCAATTGTATGTCATTTGCTCCAGTGTATTTTAGAGGTTTTGTAGACACACCTCAAGAATATATTTGATCAGCACACAACTATCAATAATAATCAGAACTCAGAGTGTGAGACCCCTAGGTTATAGGCTTAGCACAATGACTGAGCTATTGATAGCCCAGTCATTGTGCTAATAGCTGGAAATTTATGATAACATTCTTACAAAGTGCAAAAAGTAAAATTTTGAAAATCTAATTACATTGCAGTCATGTATAAAAATGTTGACACTCCTGTCCAAGCAATGGCGTTTAGACAAATAAACACATTAGACTGTCTTTATATTAGTGTAATAATATGATCTTGCAAATATGTAAATAGTGTTTGAATGTGTGTCACTAACAGATATTGTGTATGTAACAAACAAACTAAAACGGAATGACTAATTCGCATCTTAAACCCACACGTGTATAGACTTATAGACTGCAATATTATAGAGGGATTATCGGACTTCTTGCTCTACTGCGCATCTCCCATACAGAAAGAGATGCTGTCCATCTGGTTAGTTGGGGAAACTTCTTTGATTAAAACAACAAAAGGGGATGAGAGCTAGCTGTTTCGATGAGGTGTAAACCGGTGTGACGGACGTCTGTCTCCTGAAGCTTGAGACAGTGTCTTTCTTGCTATTTTTTCACTCATTTGAATGTAACGTTTATGAGTCGTATGGTGAAATTTCATTCCCAAATGTTGATTTAGCAGCATAACTTTTGTTTTCGCACAGTGATCAACTCTTGTAGTTGGCTGAAAACAGCGCAGGCTCAACTTGCTCTAGCTTGGTCAATCAGCAGTAGCTCTTTCTGCATACCGGGTTTGCGTGCATCGCAGAAACGTTCACCTTACGTTGACTGTACAAAGTACTCAAAATTAAAGTTATAATCTAAAAACCTATGACTACTTCCTTAGACATATAGCGCTTTGGAGTGTGACTTCTGCTCTAAATAAGGCCTTGTAAGGCAATTTGAATTGCTTTGTGTATGAATTGTGCTATACAAATAAATTTGCCTTGCCTAAGGCGACGTATTGTAAGTCAAAAAGCACAGAGCATTTGGAAGTCATTTAGAAGCACACAGTTAAAAAAATCTGTGCTGAAAAAATTGTTTTTTAGTTTTTTTTTTATTGTAAAAAAAAAACACTTTAAAGTACCGCCCGCTAGTTAATAGGTAACTACGGGGGTACTTACTGGTACTTCTGTTGTTACTCTGGTGTAACTACAGTGGTACAGTGGTACTGGCACACAGAAAACTGCCAGTTTAGCGTAGGGATATTGCCACACCCACATTTTTAACAAATCAAAAAATTGAATGAGCTATCTTTTTGCACTTCAGTGTGTCAATGATATTTCCAAATTGTCAAGCTGTTTGACTACAAATCCAAGCAGAAAAGGAAGAAATCGTGAGATGTAAAATTTGGACAAAATTAAGTTCTGCCACAATAGCCGACGCCCTGTAGGTTTTAGAGTAGGGTCAAAATGTAACTTTTTACTCGTCTCATTGTTGGTTATCTTTGTGCCAAGTTGCAGATTTTTACATGAAAGGTGAAATTGCAGGGGGCGCTAGCGAGTTATGTAAAAACATTGTTATTTATCAACCTTTTAAACACACACTTAGTACAAAACTTGAAATACGGTTAAAAATTGGCAACTTTTCGTTAAGTTCAGGGGGTGAAAATTCAAAAAGTTCTCGAAAAAATTAACACAATTTTTTATTTCCTGCAACACAGTATGAAATAGAGGTATGTCGTCATTGGCTTTTTTGCTCAGTAATTTACGATAGATGTTGCATTGACAAATTTTCAAAATTGTACGATTTTGTTAAAAAATCACCGTGGCTAAACAAACATGATATCCAAAATTTAACCCATGTATTTCATCCCACATGGGTTTAGTGTCGTCTGGCCAAGTTTGACGTGTTTTCGACTGAAGATGTGGACGTAGTCATCACAAGTATGACATAATGCACTTTTGTCAGTGACACGTTTGATCCAAGATGGCCGACTTCCTGTAACATTGAGGGCGGGGCCACAATATAATTTTTTTCATGTCAGATCTTAACTATTTTTTGGGCCAGGTTTCATATTTTTACTGCGACTTTTTCGACGTCGGGGTCCCATTGGCCCAATGTTATTTGATTTTCGAGGGGGCGCTACCGAGTCGTCTTTCATTCTTTTTTCACGCGATCTTCACTCAAATTAGAGCTCACCGAGTACTAATTTTCGACACCACTCCCGGGCACGTGCGTCGTCTTTTACTGCGTAGTTTTTGCAATTTTCCTCCTCCCAGACGCAATTCCAATTAGTCCCTCGCCGGGACCTTGTCCGTCGGCTCGGGTCTAGTAATAATAATGATAAGAACAAGAAGAAGAAGTACAAGAAGAACAATAAGAAGAAGAAAATGAGATGGAGAGAGAAAGAGAGAAATACTTATTATACTAAGTACAATTTCGACCACGTTTGAAGCATGCTTTGGGTCTTTCTATCCCAGATCCAAGAATGGCGTCACTGTGTATGACTGGTCATCTGCCTCTGCTTCTGCTCTCAGCTGCCGTCCGGTGGAAAATTGCCTTTGCAGTTTCTGAATACAGCGACTAGAAACTCTGACTCTGCTGAAGTTTCTTAGTTAATTTATGGAGAGAATTGTTTTATTTTTACTTCATTCACAACACATTGGACTCATTGGTTGGTTTAAATAAATTTTTTTGAATTTTATTCTGGAGAACTATATCTTCTATAGCAATGATTTACTTTTCTTTTTTATACATATATAAATATTATTTCAGACAGGAAAAATATGTGGGCGTCATTGACATTTACAATATACAAAAATTAAATATGAAGAACACAATGCTGACAGCACGCCTTTATCCGCCGAGAAATCTCATTATTATATTGTTTTCTTTTTTCTAAATTTTTAACACATTTACTAAAAACATCTTGAACATAGGCTATACATCTGCTAAAATCTGTGTACAAAACAGTAAAATCACTGTCAAAATAGACATGGAAAGTACTGTGTGATGGAGACTTCTTCCAGATGATTCTGAAATTAGAAAATTTGGTCAATATCACCTTGGCATTTGAGAAATAATAAAGCCATCTTTTTGTACATACGTGCATAAACACTGTTGTCAATGACATCTAATTCAGTAGAATTCCTAAATTCATCTCGAAACACCTGGAGTACTCTGTCTATTTGTGGCCTCACAGTTGCGTTTTCAAACACAAGGGTAGAATTGACCACCACGGAGCCGCTCCTGCAATCATTAAAGAAATAAATTGCATATTTTATGTATTTCAAAAACACAAAGTTCACTAACTTACCTAAATGAATTGACAAAAGAGCGCCTAAAGAAACCAAAATTCTTAAAGCTAATTCTGTTGACCTAGAACAACAGCACACACAGAATTAATACACAAGTAAGATGGAAAGAAAAACTTTATGAAATCGAGATTATTTCTTACCTCACGTGTACATTTCCTGGCTAAAGTTTGATACTCTGTCATGGATGAATTTGATAAATTTGAAGTGAAAGCCTGGTTCAGTGAATACTGTACAAAAATAACTGCTTCGGGGCCAGTGGGAGGATCAGTGGATGCAGATGTAGCAGTCGTAGGTCCTTTTGTTGTGGTCGGAGGTCCTGTCGTTGTGGTTGTAGGTCTGTTGTAGTAGTCGTAGATTTTAGTGGGTTGTAGTTTTGTTGTAGTGGTGGTAGGTCCTGTTGTAGTGGTGGTAGGTCCTGTTGTAGTGGTCGTAGGTCCTGCTGAAGTGGTCGTTGGTCCAGTTGTAGTGGTCGTAGGTCCTGTTGTAGTGGTCGTAGATCCTGTTGTAGTGGTCGTAGGTCCTGTTGTAGTGGTTGTAGGTCCTGTTGTAGTGATCGTAGTTGCTGTTGTAGTGGTCGTAGGTCCTGATGTAGTGATTGTTGGTCCTGTTTGTAGTGGTCGTAGGTCCTGTTGTAGTGGTTGGATGTCCTGTTGTAGTAGTGGGAGGTCCTGTTGTAGTGGTCGTAGATCCTGTTGTAGTGGTCGTAGGTCCTGTTGTAGTAGTGTGAGGTCCTGTTGTAGTGGTCGTAGTCCTGATGTAGTGGTTGTTGGTCCTGTTGTAGTAGTCGTAGGTCCTGTAGTAGTGGTTGTAAGTCCTGTTGTAGTGGTTGGAGGTCCTGTTGTAGTGGTCGTAGGTCCTGTTGTAGTGGTTGTAGGTCTGTTGTAGTGGTCGTAGGTCCTGTTGTAGTGGTTGTAGGTCCTGTTGTAGTGATCGTAGTTGCTGTTGTAGTGGTCGTAGGTCCTGTTGTAGTGGTCGTAGATCCTGTTGTAGTGGTCGTAGGTCCTGTTGTAGTAGTTGTAGGTCCTGTTGTAGTGGTCGTAGGTCCTGTTATAGTGGTTGTAGGTCCTGTTGTAGTGATCGTAGTTGCTGTTGTAGTGTCGTAGGTCCTGATGTAGTGGTCGTTGGTCCTGTTGTAGTAGTCGTAGGTCCTGTTGTAGTAGTCGTAGGTCCTGTTTAGTAGTGGGAGGTCCTGTTGTAGTGGTCGTAGTTGCTGTTGTAGTGGTCGTAGGTCCTGATGTAGTGGTTGTTGGTCCTGTTGTAGTAGTCGTAGGTCCTGTAGTAGTGGTTGTAAGTCCTGTTGTAGTGGTTGGAGGTCTTGTTGTAGTGGTCGTAGTCCTTTTGTAGTGGTCGTAGATCTGTTGTAGTGGTCGTAGGTCCTGTTGTAGTGGTTGTAGGTCCTGTTGTAGTGGTCGTAGGTCCTGTTGTAGTGGTCGTAGATCCTGTTGTAGTAGTCGTTGGTCCTGTTGTAGTGGTTGGAGGTCCTGTTGTAGTGGTCGTAGGCCCTGTTGTGTGGTCATAGTTGCTGTTGTAGTGGTCGTAGTCTGTTGTAGTGGTTGGAGTCCTGTTGTAGTGGTTGTAGTCTTGTTGTAGTGGTTGTAGGTCCTGTTGTAGTGGTCATAGGTCCTGTTGTAGTAGTTGTGGGTCCTGTTGTAGTGGTCGGATGTCCTGTTGTAGTGGTCGTAGGTCCTGTTGTAGTGGTTCTGGATCCTGATGTAGTGGTCGAAGGTCGTGTTGTAGTAGTTGTTCCTGTTGTAGTGGTCGGAGGTCCTATTGTAGTGGTCGTAGGTCCTGTTGTAGTGGCCGTAGGTCCTGTTGTAGTGGTCGTAGGTCCTGTTGTAGTTTTCGTAGGTCCTGTTGTAGTGGTCGTAGGTCCTATTGTAGTGGTCGTAGGTCCTGTTGTAGTAGTCGTAAGTCCTGTTGTAGTGGTCGTAGGTCCTGTTGTAGTGGCCGTAGGTCCTGTTGTAGTGGTCGGAGGTCCTGTTGTAGTGGTCGGAGGTTTTGTTGTAGTGGTCGGAGGTCCTGTTGTAGTGGTCGGAGGTCCTGTTGTAGTGGTCGGAGGTCCTGTTGTAGTAGTCGTAGGTCCTGTCGTAGTGGTTGTAGATCCTCTTGTAGTGGTCGGAGGTCCTGTTTGAAAGGAAAAAATAAAATTAGAAAACAACACTATTCCAATATGGTCCAAAATATGCTCTGTTTGTACATTTTTCATAAATATATATTTTACTGAGAGTAAAATCAAAGCAATAGAATGTTGCACTTTAATGAGAGTACTGTCAAAATTTTACACAAAAAAGTCATAATGCATGAGGAAAAAGTCAAAGTATTGAAGCTTTATGTCTTCAGTGCTTGTTTAAGTGGCACAGAACAAATGTGCTCTTTCGTTGCCACGGACAGAATGGACTTGGATGAATCAAATAATTAGATAAAAACAATAGATGTCAAACTTTGTTGATGATATGTGTAATGTTATTGCCATGGTAACACCTCTCCGCTATTATGTTGCCTACTCGCTCAGACCCATAGCCATGACAGTAGCTTCACAATAACCCACAGATAGGTGCAGCAAGGTGAAGTGTATCATCAGTAAGGATCATTGTGGAGACCTTTGGCAGCATGACCTTATGACCAAGTTTAGCTGTGTATAATGGACATCACTGGGTAGACATGCAAGGCTGATGGCTGTGTTACTATAGTTTGTGACATGACAATAGCTTATTTATTTAATACAGAAAGACTTGCAGTCTAATATACGCGTTTCGTCCTCGAGAGCACAGAGTCAGACTTGAGTCTTGCTCAAATCCTGAATGACTGGACAGTGTTGGGGTTCAAAACTACAGAAACTGTGGTTGCTGGACACAGATTCTTGCTTTATGCAATCTACGAAATTGTGCACTATTAGCCCATTTGTACAGTATAATACCCATCTCTAACATTGAGCATTCAATCACCTGTTTGGTTATATCAGTGTCAGGTCACAATGCACAGCCCCAGAACGTGATGTTTTATGCAAACACCTGTATGAGGCAGCATCCATTATGGTCCTATAGATCCTATAAATCGACAGTATCTCTGGTTTCACTTTGTGTCTTCACCTTCTTTGCCCGTGTGGCTCCATTTGCTCATAAGGTCAGGCTGCTAACGTGCTAATGTTACCGTAATGATCCAGATTCCCAGGAGCAGCGTGGCTAAATGATACTAACAGCGAAGATGTTACCACTGGAATAACGTAGACACAAGTGGGATGTCAAATTAAAAGAAAAATCATCATTATTATGAAGTTTGTTCTATTTTATGATTTGTGAATGTGGCAACAATAATAAACTGTTGTCCCACGCCATTTAAACATTATTTGAAAATGAATGAATGAAGCTTTTATAATTTAATGTAAATATTTAGTATAAATTAATATCTTGAAATTTTAATATAGGAAAATTTCAAGTTACATCTAAAAAAAAATCTACTTTTTATTGCTTATTAAAAATATACAACATTTTTGCATTAATAGGAGTTTATTTTTATTTTCAGGAATGTGTCATTTTTTATCTGTGTGATTGTGTGTGTGTGTGTGGGGGGGGGGGGGGGGGGGGTATGTTGACTGGATTTAAAATGGAAAATTTTCCTTAAGGCAAGACACTGCAGGTGAACAGGTGAAAAAATAAGCTTTCATTGTGAAACCTCTGTAGTTTCAAATTTGTACTTACTTTTTCATAATAAAGGTGGACTGTGTACCTTTGGCCAAAAAAAATAGACTTTGTTAACTAGGTTTATTTAGAAATCTGCTTCTTTACTTTGAGGTGGTTTGCATGGCCACAAAATAGACTGTTATTTGGCAGGCACATGTTTGTTTCTATAAAAAAGTGGTTAGTGTATGTGTATTTTTTCACTTACATAATTATGTATTCAGTCATAATGTTCCAAAGCACGGTTTTGACTTCACCTCCAGAAAGTTACACAATGCACATTTAAAAGTGGAATAACTCATGCTTGGAAAACTTATCAATTTTTTCTTAAAAATGTAAATAAATGTGTAGGAGCTACTTTAGAGACTAATATTCCAGACATTGTGAACAAAAAAGCATTTGAGAAATCGGTTTTACTAAAACATTTTTAGAAACCAGATAGGACATGTTTTTTTCACATGCAAGTTTATACACTGGAGAAAGAAAACTGACCAAGAAAAAAAAAAGCTTTGCTTGTATTGCATGGTGCAGTAAAATATCTACAGGTATATGTTTACATCTTACAGTAACAACACTATATATTTAGTGCTGAAAAAAGGATTCAGAAAGAAAAGAGCAAATACCTGTTGTTGTGGGAGATGAAGTTGGAACGGAACCAACTTGAAAAAGATAAATGAATGCTATAATTAGTAACAACAGTGTATTTCATTTTTAAGAAAAGAAAAGGCATACATACCTCTTGCAATAATGGTTGTTGCATTAACAGAATAGTTGAAGTTGGAAGTGTTGACGGCTTCCACCAAAGCTTGAACACTTCACTTGCATTTGGCGTAGTGTAATTTTCATTGAATATTACATCAAAATCAACATAAATTGACCCTCGTCTAGACAAAAAAACGAAAAAAAAAAAAAAAGAAATATTTAACATTATCTTACAATATCTTGATAAGTAAATAAAGTAATTAATCACAAACCTGAGAAGTCTTATGTTGATCTTTTTGAATCTCAAGCCAAACCATCTCCTATAAATCCTTTCAAGCTAGAAGGAAAATAAATAATTATAAAAAAAAAAAAAACATAACAACTGTAGGTATTTGTTTGGAATTTACCAACACAATGGCTTACCTCAGCAATTAATCTTCTCACAAAATCCAAATAGGTTGCAGATGTTGAGTCGTCTAAAGCATTATCATAGGTTTGGTCAATTCTCATCTCAACCATAACAGTATTTGAAGAAACAGGAGGAGCTAATGTTGTTGTTGTTGTTTCTGTTGTTGTTGTTTTTGTTGTGGTTGGAGACTTAGTTGTTGTAGTTGGAGTCTCGGTTGTTGTAGTTGTAAAAACTGTTGTTGTTGTAGTTGGAGACCTTGTTGTTGTGATTGGAAACTCAGTTGTTGTAGTTGGAGCCTCTGTTGTTGTAGTTGGAGCCTCTGTTGTTGTAGTTGGAGACTCTGTTGTTGTGGTTGGAGCCTCTGTTGTTGTAGTTTGAGCCTCTGTTGTTGTAGTAGGAGCTACTGTTGTGAAGTTGGAGCCTCTGTTGTTGTGGTTGGAGCCTCTGTTGTGGTAGTTGGGGCCTCTGTTGTTGTAGTTGGAGCCTCTGTTGTTGTAGTTGGAGACTCATTGTTGTGGTTGGAGACGCGGTTGTAGTAGTTGGAGCCTCTGTTGTTGTGGTAGTTGGAGCTTCTGTCGTTGTGGTTGGAGCCTCTGTTGTTGTAGTTGGAGATCTGTTGTTGTGGTTGGAGCCACTGTGTTGTAGTTGGAGCCACTGTTGTTGTAGTTGGGGCCTCTGTTGTTGTAGTTGGAGCCTCTGTTGTTGTAGTTGGAGACTCAGTTGTTGTGGTTGGAGATTCAGTTGTAGTAGTTGGAGCCTCTGTTGTTGTTGTAGTTGAAGCCTCTATTGTTGTAGTTGGAGACTCAGTTGTTGTGGTTGGAGACTCAGTTGTAGTAGTTGGAGCCTCTGTTGTTGTGGTAGTTGGAGCTTCTGTTTGTTGTGGTTGGAGACTCTGTTGTTGTAGTTGGAGACTTGTTGTGGTAGTTGGAGCCTCTGTTGTTTGTAGTTGGAGCCACTGTTTGTTGTAGTTGGAGACTCAGTTGTTGTGGTTGGAGACTCAGTTGTAGTAGTTTGGAGCCTCTGTTGTTGTGGTAGTTGGAGCTTCTGTCGTTGTGGTTGGAGCCTCTGTTTCTTGTAGTTGGAGACTGTCGTGGTAGTTGGAGCCTCTGTTGTTGTAGTTGGAGATTCTGTTGTTGTGGTTGGAGCCACTTGTTGTTGAGTTGGCAGCCTCGTTGTTTGTAGTAAGGAGA